>CM044895.1:18641521-19841521 GCA_024500025.1 Syzygium aromaticum
TCGACTAGACTAACCCAAATTGACGTCGTCCTTGCGAAACTAGACTGGTAAACCCTCGAAAATCAACCTTAAAGTCCAGATCAAATTCCACAATCAAACTAGTTAAATCTCAATTTTCAAATCTCTCACTAACGGGCGGTTGTTTATGGATTACGCGTATCGACCTAAGGTTATCTGAGTTATGACGGCATCGATTACCGGGAGAACGAAAGGAATTATCGCTAGTTCCGGAGATAACGATCGTTCAGTTTAAGTTCGAGACTGGTCGGCCACGTGCACTTTCGGTCTTATAGAATCACCTGCTATTCGATCGTACATCATTGGCCTCGGCCAAACCGAGTCCATTACTTTCCGAAGATCGACCTACATTGGCCCAAAATATTTCCTCGTCGTTTCTCGGAATCGATGTCCAATTCATGATCGGCTCCTTGGTCCACGTACCGTTATCCTAGTTAGCCATTCCCATCTGGTCAGTATTCCGAAAGTGATCAGCTCTAGGTGAGACTTATGAAAATGAAATAATAGATAAGACTCGCTTTATGGATTTCCGGAAATTGAGTCGAAATTCGGGATGTTACAATTGAACTCGTCCTGAGGCGTGTTATGTGCGACGATGCCCGGACGACCAGAAGATGACCAACCTAATGCGTGTTATGCGGGTTTTGTGTCATGAGCCTGATGCGTTTTACGCAGGCCAAAGATCGATCTTGAAGTGATAGCCCTGATGCATTTTACATGGGTCAGACCTGATGCGTTTTACGCGGGTTAGAAGGAGTTGATAAATTGCAAGTGTGCAAGAGTGCGTAAGTGCATTGATGAGGCATAAGCATAAGTGTAAGCATATGCATATCATGCGTTATGACCAAGTGGCGCATGTATGTGTCGTGATTGGGTTCTGTGTTATTATCATGATTATTAAGTGCCTAACCTGTAGGATCCGTTATATATTAGATTTGGGCCCGAGGGCCTAAGTCAGTTATGTTCTGGTGTGTGTATTATTTAGTGCTCGTTAGGAGGTGCATATTAGCCTAATTTAGGTTTAGGGAACCTACTCGCTGAGATTTATTCTCACGGTTGTTTAAACCCAATTTTTCAGACCCCCAGCCTTGAGGATGGCAGGTATACCGATACGTTTTAGGAGGAGCCTGGCTAGATATAGTGCTTGACTGCCGAGCCACGTACCCCCTTTTCTAGATGTTGGTGGCTGTTGACCCGCTTTTGATTTTTGGGGCATAAGCTGTAAATGGTTGTTGTATATGGTTTCCAATATCAATGCAAGTGTATATTTGTTCATGTTGTTTGTTGTGTGGCTATCCTTGATTATGTGGTTTAAGTTTGTTCGGGTATTGTATTGCTTCCGCGTGTGCTTTAATCTCTGTGTTGGGCGTTGGGTCGGCGACTCGTTCTAAAATGTCGCACTCGAATCGACCTTTGCGAGGGATGTGACGTGCCATAGGGTGCGGGGCGTGACAGTCAATAGCAACCAGGATAAATCGGTGTCCATTTGAGGCTTTGGGGTTGATTGGACCAATCATATCAATGCCCCACATTGAAAATGGCCATAGCTCAGACATTTGATGCAACTTATTTAGTGGTGCATTGATTTTATCCCCATAAACTTGGCATTGATGACAACATCTCACATGTTGGATGCAATCGGTTTCCATTGTCATCCAATAATATTCCAGCCTCATAATCTTTTGAGCTAAGAGATATCCATTCATGTGCGGTCCACATTCGCCCTCATGAATCTCTTTCATGATCTATTCAACTTCTATAGTATCCATACATCTTAGTAGAGTTGAATCGAATGACTTCTTGTAGAGGGTTTAACTACTGAGGAAGAACTTGTTGGCTATCTTTCTTATAAACTTCCTGTCACCTGGTTGGCTTTCTTCAAGAAATTCTCACGATTGAAGATATCTTTTAATGTCATGAAACCATGGTTCATTGTCAAACTCTACCTAGACCATCATGCAATGAGTTGGTTGCTCAAGAATATTAATTTTCAATGGTTTTATATCCATACCATTTTCAGTTTGTAGTAAGGATGGCAAAGTTGCAAGAGCATCTGCAAAATGATTTTGAGCTCTTGGGAGATAATCGAATATTACTTCTTCGAATTTTTCTATCATCTCTTCTAAGGATCTGTGATAAGAAATTAGTTTCACCAGTTGTTTGTAATATGATGAGCATAGAATCTCCATATACTTACAACCTTTTTACTTTCATTGAGAGGGCTAATTGCAAGCCGATAATGCATGCTTTGTATTCAGCGATGTTATTGGTGCATGGAAATACCAGTTTCGTAGATAACAAATAATGTTGGCCTTATAGGGAGATCAATACTGCCCCAATTCCTAATTCAGATAAATTAGTTGCACCATCGAAATACATGATCCATTTATCATTGACCATTGTTAATATATGATCATCAAGTTATTTTTCGGATTGGCGATATTCTGCGAACTTTCCGTCAACATGTCTACTATTGCTTGTTGACACCTATTTTTAATTTGTCCAAAAAAATTAATCATACAAAATTTAGGAATTAATTTTCTTTAATTCCTAACACAAAAAATATTTCTATTTAAATACATTGCATATAGAAATTAGGGTCTAGTAAAATGTGAATAAAAAAATCGAAAAAAATCGAGCTAGGCCGGGTCAACCCGGCCCATGTTTTTTCTTTCTTTTTCCCCCCTCTTTACGCGGGCCTAGCCCGCTTCTCCCTCTTTTCCCGCGTACCCAGCCCGTTTCTTTTTCCTTTCTTCTCTCTTCCCCCCTGCGCCGACCCAACCCACCTTCTCCTCCCTTCTCCCCCACGCACCCATCCCTTTCTCTTCCCCTATTCACCCCTGTCCATGACGTCTAGCATGATGTTGCCGGAGCCGCCGCGTCATCATTGTCATCTGGTCAAAGGTGGCTCGGAGGAGCACGCCAATAAGACTAGCCTTAATAGCCAGTCCCGTCCGCCCGGGATTCCCGAACCTCCCTTCCCTCTCTTCCTCTGCCCCCTGTCACAGAATCGTCCCCCTACACAGGTCTAATGGCCAAGAAATTAGTGGCTAAAGTAGGCCAGTGTAGGCTAGTCGTCACGCAAACATACAGAGCAGAGAGGGCCCATCGTCACCGGCTATAAAAGCCGGAAAGGGAGAGAGAGTGACGGTTGGCCGGAGAGAGAAACAGAGTGAGAAAGAGAGAGAGAGAGAGAGAGAGAGAGAGAGAGTTGAGAATAGATAGAGAGGAAGCAGACCGGGAGTTCGCCGGAGCAAACCAGTAGCGTCGTCGTTGCCGTGTAGCAGCCAAAGCCGCCCAGCCGTGCCGTTGATAGGTGAACCTCCCCGGTCCCGATCGCTTATGTTTTTCTCTGTCTTTCACATACGGTTGGGCCGGGATTCGGGCCGGCCGTGTCGGGTGATTCTCGGCCCATGCAGTCACCAACCCCGACTCCCACTCTCTGTCAGGACTGGGCCTAAGCCGTCGAAGTCGGCCAGGTCGCCGGAGGAGGTTGAACTCCTTGTTTTTCCCTACATTCGGCAGGTGTTCGACGAATTGCCCCAGAGAAACCGATTCTGATTTGGTCGCCGGCTGGGGAACCGACGGCCAGATGGCGAGCCAGTTGGTCGGCAACATTAGTGGCGGTCCCAAGGGCTGATTCGAGTGGCAGCGCCGGTTTGGGTCAGCCGACGAACGGCCAATTTTGGCCCCGCTAGCGTCCTTTCCCCACGGGTCTACGAGTTTGGGTCGGATTCGACCCGAATCAGCATATCCGACCCGGGTCAACGCCTGGGTTAGATCCATTGACTCGGGTCGGTTCCGATCGACCCGGATCAGCCAATCCGACCGGGGTCAACGCCCGGGTCAGATGCATTAACTCAGGTCGGTTTCGACCGACCTGGATCAGCTGATCCGTCCCGAGTCAATGCCCGGATCGAATCCGATCAATCCGAATCCGTTGACCCGACCCATTTTAATATTATTTTAATTTTTTAAAATTTTTCCTATTTATTTATTTATTTTTATTTTTAAAAAAGTTCTTAAAAAAAATTAAGTAATATGTCTGAGGGTTGTAACTTATCGTTATTTTATTATGCATGTTATTTTAATTGCATAAATTGCCATATTTTAATTAGATAAGCCTATATAATCGTGTACTGTTGTAATCATGCACATCTTTAGTTAAATTTTAATTGCATGAACTATTGTGTTTTGAATGTCATCTGACTTAGTTAGGGTTAGAACATTAGGCTACATATTTACTTCGACTGCTAATCGCCTTTGAATAAACACTCGCGTGATCACCTTACATGTTAGGAAAAAGGTCCTAAAATCAATCCAAATTGCCTGACAAATGTTTTCAAAAAATGAACAGAGTAAAAAGGTACCGAAAGGGCATTAGTTATCTAACTAATGTAACCAAGTCCCCGAGCTCGGTCAATCTCTGGTTCGTAGGAATATGGTGATTCTCTCATCACCCTATTTGGGTTTCTAATCAACTCACCCCATATCGATTAGTGGCGACTCCTTTTTGTAAACCACTTGCATGTTAACATGTAAACCCTAAGTCGCGATATGATATGGGCTTGGGAGAGCCAGAGCTGAGTCCCGAATTTAGACTTAGCACGTACCAGGCAAGTCCCTCGTTTTTTGAGCATATTCAAAAAATCCTGGGAGGTCGGTTGCAACAGTCTGGCGACTCCGCTAGGGACTTTTTGGTTAACAGTGGACTTAAGCCAAATTTTTGCCCTGTTCAAAAATAATTTTTGTTTGGCAGCAAGGACTCCAGGTATGATCATAACATTAAGGTTTTATTTGTTCTTGTAGGTTCAAATTGATTGTCTATAAATTATTGTGCATGCTTTAATGATTTAGCACTGCATTGTTGCACACACAACCACGCTACTGGACTTGGGTCGCGATAGGGCATTCTAGGATGGTGTTAAGAGAGATACGACCTCGAACGCGAGCCCGCGATATAGAGGTTGCCTTTCTTTTCCCCGAAATTTATTCTTAAAAAATCGTAAAGAAATATCTTTAGCCGCTATTCGCGTGACTATAAGATAGTCCTTTCGATTTAGCCAAGATTAAAAGGACTTGATACCAACGTGAGACTGCGACGGTCATGCACCTTTTAATTTTATTTGTTGAACCAGTCTAAAATAGAAATCGAACCTTACTCCTCATGTGCATGTTATTGTGATCGCCATGATTCAAGGAAAGGTATATATTCTAACCCTTCTTATTTTATTATGCGGTTTATTTATTCAATTGATTTGTTACTGTTCGGCATCCGTTAATTGCATTCTATATGTGATGGGAAGAGCTAATATCCAATTCATCGCCGCTCCTAAGAAGTTTCTGGCGTGATGGGACTGACGAGACGAAGGATACGCTTATTGTGGAGCTTGTCTGTAAAAATAAGCGACTCCAAGAGACTGTAGCTTCCCCATTATTTATAAAATGAGCATCCGGAAAAGGCTCTCTTTCGTTAAAAGCTCATGTATTTTATTGATCTTTAAGGGTTTCGATTTTCTTCTTTAAAAGTAATTTTAGGTTATAATATTGTTAATATAACTTTGACCATTTCTATTCTTTATATAATTTTTTTGCGCCTTCATAACACCACCGCGGTCATCGGCCCAATGGTATCCGAGTGTAAAGCCGAACGGTCCAAGGCGACCGGGGTTCGAACCCCGAGGACGCCACCTATAATGTTAATATTAATAAAAACCTTTTTTCTCATTTTTTTCTTCACAAATAAATAAAATATGCAATAATATCATGATTAGCTCATGAAATGATTCTTTATTTGGTATTATACTCATTCATTTCAACGTTTTCACAGGCAGTTACAAACAATGGCCGAAGAAAACGCCCGCCTCGATAATATGGAAAGCGAAATGAAAATGGTTTTCAATGCGCTGGAAAACCTCACCAAACAAATTGAATTCATCAATGGCAAGCTCAGACCTACGCCTGCAGTAATTGTGTAACATCCCGAATTTCGACCTAATTTTCGGAAATCAATAAAACGAGTCTTATCTATTATTTCATTTTCATAAGTCTCGCCCGGAGCTGATCACTCCCGGGATACTGACCAAATGGAAATGGCTAACTAGGATACCGATACGTGGACCAGGGACCCGATCATGAATTGGACACCGATTCCGAGAAACGACGAGGAAATATTTTGGGCCAATGTAGGCCGATTTTCGGAAGCCAACGGACTCGGTTTGGCGGAGGTCAATGATGTACAATCGGATAGCAGGTGATTCTGTAAGACCGAAAGTGCACGTGGCCAACCAGTCCCGAACTTAACCCGAACAATCATGATCTTCGGAACTAGTGATAATTCCTCTCGTTCTCCCGGTCATCGAAGCCATCATGACTCAAATAACTCTAAGTTGATACGCGTAACCCCTAAACAACTGCCCGTTAGTGAGAGATTCGAAAATTCAGATCTAATTAGTTTGATCATGAAATTTGGTCCGGACTTCGAAGTCGATTTTCGAGGACTTACTGGGTTAGTTTCGCAAGGATGATGTCAAAATATATTGGCCATTTATATAGGGGGTTAGTATGGTCAAAAAATGGAATTTCGGCCCGAAATCAGTCAAATGACGATTTTACCCCTAAGCCCAATTGAGTGTTCCGAATTTTGGGAGTTAGTGGGGGTTTAATTAATGGGTTTTTATGAGCATGGGACAAGGCCATTAGTGCAAAGGAGAATAGACCAAAGTGCCCTTCAATTATTGGACTAGGAGGATTTTTGGCCATTGAATCAAGGGTGGACAAGTCAAGCCCCTAGGATGATGACATGTGTCACCCACTCTCAACCACTCCCCATAAATGCCTATCACTTCCTTCTCTCTCTCCTCATTTTCTTCTTCACCAAGCCACTCTCTCTCTCTCTCTCCAATTGCTCTCTCTCTCTCTCGCCGACCGCCCCTCACCGCCGGTTCTCCCTCATGCCGCCGCCGTGACACCGCTGTCCACGCCACATCGCTGACACCACCGCCGTCTCTCTCTCTCTCTCTCCCGTGCTCACCCTCTCCCCTCTCGGCCGTGTGATCGCCGGAACCGAGGCCACCGTGCATCGAGAGTGCCACCTCACTGCCATCATTCGCCGAGACCGCCTGCCATCACACCACCGCCCACGCCGACCGTCACCACCACCCTCATCGACTCCCATTCCTCTCTCTCGATCGCTTGGAGGCCGCGCCACGTGAGCATCCATTCACCGCCGTGAGCCGCCGCGAGCCACCGCCGCTTGCTGCCACCGGGAACATCGCCGCCGATTTACCGTTCACCGGTAATTGGCCACCATTCCTCGTCGTCTTGACCTGAGGTTAAGTGAGTAATACCTACTAAACCCTAATTAGGATGATAATGCTCTTTAAATTGGGTTTAGGGTGTCGTTAACGGATAATTAGCGAGATTAAGAGTGATTAAGGTGTACCGCTTCAATGGGAAGTGCCGCGATGACATTAATGGATTATTAAGTGGATTTCAAAGTGAATTAGAGGCCAGGATAGGGCCAATTAGTGGTTGTCCACATTGAGAATTAACGGCTTAATGTAGGCAAGTTAGTGGATTAGCTTGATTGAAGTACCGGGATGGTCCCGGGTGATTGATTGGTTAGTCGTGGTACTAAATTGTGGTGATTTGGATACTATGGTATTTAATCGTACGTTGCCATGTCGTGTGATCGCGTGATCGAAATGTGCAGAGTGTGATTGGGCAGTCGAGCACGTTATGAGGTGATTCGTTTGGGACTCATTGATTGATATTGATCAGTTTCGTGCTTATGCTATAATTGGTGTTCTTATGCATTGCATACTGCCCGAGTGTGGACATTTATGGTTGCGCATTGTGTATGCCGAGTGTGAGGCATGTAACGATACCGTACGAGAATGCGTGTCTGCCATGAGCATAAGATCACCTAATTATGCCTTGAAGCATTTTACGCGAGGTTCAGATAATAACTAGCTGTGTGATCACCTAAGGGCCTTCGGGTCATGGACTTTGGGTCGATGCCGTCTTCATGCACTTTGCAGCAAGACGATGCCCGGTGTGTCCGGAAGACGACCAGTCTCATGCACTTTGTAGCAGGCTTGGTTTGTAAGGAGATTGGTGTTGCGTTTCATGCACTTTGTAACAGGCTAAAGACACTGGGCCGAGAGCATTTTTACGCTGGTCACGAAGCGTTGTATTTGAAACAGAGACCTGAAGCGTTATTGAGCGTTGAGCCAGTGGGCTGTGGAAACCAGATTAATTATATAGTATTTGATTATGTGGTGGAATTGTTA
Source organism: Syzygium aromaticum (assembly GCA_024500025.1). Lineage (NCBI taxonomy): Eukaryota > Viridiplantae > Streptophyta > Magnoliopsida > Myrtales > Myrtaceae > Syzygium > Syzygium aromaticum. The sequence goes on from CM044895.1 coordinate 18,649,834, forward strand.
AGCATGGTATGGGACGTTGCCAAGTGATTCCATCTTATAATCAAGATATGAGCGCTTGTACCACATTTACGCATTGGCATACATACAAATGCATGGACTGGCGTTAGTGTATATGAGACTTGGTGATTGGCACATGGTATAGACATTTATGAATATGAGCATGCGTATGGCATACGTGTGACTGTGTATGCCCAAGTATGTGCCTTGATTATTATTTTAAATCGCCTATCCTGCAGGGTCTTTGGTATTATCGATCTAGGCCCGAGGGCCTAGGTCAGTATTTGTTTGATTGAGTGCTTTTGTTGCCCATCAGGAGATGCATGTTAGTCTAGTTTAGGTTTAGTGAGTTTTTACTCGCTGAGATTCGTCTCACGATTGTATTAACCCAACTTTTCAAACTCCCGACCCTGAAGATGCCAGAAGTGCCGGTACGCCACGGGATTCTGCAGCACATCAAGCGTACCATGTCAATTCACCCCGTAGGGAACAGGGAGATGTACCTTAGACATTATTCCTTAGTATGGGTAGATGTAGGCACCACACATTTTGAGACCCATGAGTACGGGGCTTGGTGTTTCAGAGACCAATTCGGGGAGAAATTTGGGCCCCTTCGTTCTGTAGACATCCCGTTTAATGAAGAGGGTGAGTTGGAGCCACAGTGCCCCGACGGAGACGTAGTAGACCCTGACTCTGATATGGAGGTGAGTTGAGAGATAAATGAAGGACCCGAGCTAGCGGAGGAGCATGAGGAGCTAGGGGGTGTAGATTTCGAACCCGAGATAGTGGACCCGGCCCCGAAGGCGATGGATGTAGAGGCGGTCGAGCCAATGGAGGTGGACGAGGACTAGGAGACGGAGACCGAGTCCGAGATGACGAGTTCAGACGAGGACTAGGAGCTGTCAGAGAGTTCTTCGGAGACTTCGAGCTCGGACCCCGACTGGGAGCCTTAGGATATGCCCTTTTCTTGTGATGTGAGGACTAGCACTTTTTGGGTAGTCAACCTCCCTAGCTGCCTCTCCTTTTTGACCTCGTGGTGGCCGTTGTCTGTTTCTATTGTTGTATCTTGTTTGTATATTTTGATGCAAATGGATGTTACAAAAGTTTCCCTATAATATATAAAAGTGTATATTTCGTAATCAGTAGTTTTCGTGTTGTGTTGTACTTGTTCTCATATTGTTTTCTGTACGGGTGTTATTTAATTACTACTTCCACTTGTGCTTTGATTCTTTGCTTGGGTGTTGGGTTGGCGTCGCATCCTGGGGCAACGCACCATATTGACCGTGTTAGGGATGTTCACGCGTATGCAGGGTTCAAGGAGTGACAAATTGAGGTAATGTTACCACCACTGTCCATTGGAAAAGACAAAGCTTCCGCCAACGATAGTAAAATGCCTCTGCTAGAAGACGATCCGCTTCCCCTGGCTGGCAGGAAAGCTGAACCTGAAAGCGTTCCGATGACAGAGCATGACAAACGCCTTGCAAAAGTCGAGGAGATGCTGAAACAGCTACAAGGCCCGTAGCATGCTATCCCACTTGACTTGTCTATACATAAACGGGTCAAAGTACCAGAAAAATTCAAGATGCCAAAGTTCAAGAAGTATTATGGCACTTTATGCCCCAGACACCATTTGCACATGTATCATGTGCGGATGACTCAGTACGTGGATAATGAATCCCTCATGATTCAGACATTTCAGGCAAGTCTAATGGGGCCATCCTTGACATGGTATATGTCAAAAGACGTGGATACTTTTAAATCTTGGGATGACGCCACCGATGCATTCCTCATGCATACCAGTTTAATCTCGATGTCACCTTTACTCGAGACGATCTGGAACACACCGAAAAAAAGAAAAGTGAGTCCTTCAAGGAGTATACCACCAGGTGGAGAAACTTGGCCACTCAGGTTACCCCACAACTCACTGATCACGAACAAGTGAAGTTGTTCATTAAGTCTCTTCCGTATGAATACAGACACCGCCTGGTTGTTCATTAAGTCTCTTTCGTCTTGTTCTTGTCGGCGAGCGAGTTAAAATAGGATTGCGGGACGGGTGGTTCACAAATCCCACTGCTACAAGCAAGAAACTCGGCATGAAGAAGGAGAAAGAACCCCTGACAGATGCGAATATTGCATACACCCAAACCGTTCGTCCTTCCCCAATGATTCATATGAGCAGTGGACAGTAACCGGCCTTATGTCGCCAACCGCCCTAAAGGCAAAATAATAAAAAGCATTTCACACCACTCCCTTGGCCTATGTCTCAGATCCTACCTATTCTTCTGAAAAAGGGGTTGCTTGCTAAAGAGCCAAAGCGTGAAAATCCTGAATGTTTCCCCAACTACGATCCCTCCAAGGCATGTGACTATCATTCGGGTGAAATGGAACATTCCATCAATGATTGTGTCATCTTGAAAAATAAGGTCCAGAAATTGTTGTACACAAAGATGCTTTCATTCCGCAATGCACCACCCAATCAAGCAGGAGGCACGGATGTCGTCATTGAATAAACTGAAGACTCAATTTTCCTCCCTTAGAATAGAAGCATATTTAATAATTTGAATCCTCTCCTATGTGGGAGCTTTTCTTGCTTTCTAAAATTTCAGTTGTTTTCTAAGATTCCCAGTTTTTTGAATTTTTAATTATGCTTGGAATTTTAGTATTGCAATTTCCATTCCAACAAATGTAATTTGCTTGAATTATTCAAAAGAATTACAAATGTTTTGTATTGAGGGCTTGAAGAAGTATCCCAAACCGGCCTATTGATGATATCCAGCCTTGTAAAGGAAAGTGTTCTAAGGCCCGGAATTTCTCATGCTCCCTTGTTTCTAAGCTTTTGAAAATAAAACAAACGTTTTATTATTTTTCAAAAGGATAAAAAAAGAATTGTGGTGAAAAAGCATACATGCTCGTAGCCTTATTTGTCTTTCTAACTCGCTCACTTTGTGTCTCAGAGCATACTCCCTTTTGATTTGTTATTACAAAGGGGATATTTGGAAATAACATGAACTGAAGAACACATTAGCCCCTGGGAGCGCTTAATTAGAAGGGTAGACTAAGGGGCATGACGAATTTGAGTAAAGATCCAGCATAAGCAGCTGAAAGGACTTCGCATATGACAAAATGGAGTCAAAGCTAATCCTGGCAACCACGAAAGTATAAATGGTAGCCATGCCCACATCTGTTGAAGACCTTTAAAATAGAGATTAGCTTTGCTGCAAAGCGTCCTATACAAGCAATTGCACATGCCCTGTGCAGTCAGGAACCAGAGCATCCACGAGAAACTCCTTAACATGCTAGAACCGCATTAACACAACATGCGCCGACAATAGAACCCTCTATTCGGAAGCACCCCTAATTATAGAGGATTTCATTCAAGCTTCAAGACCAAGAGTATGGAGGAGCAGACTGAGACAGAGAAGACTGAACAAAGTAAAGAAGAGACAAGACTCTGCTAGCTTTAAAGACAAACTGGAGGAAGGGTAATTTGTATCGTTCTCAATTTACCCTCAATCATTTCATTTCTAACATGAGTTCGTGCTTTCGTCAAAAGAGAATTACCAACATCCAAGAGAACTCAAGGAGTTGTCAATCCAGTCTCAAATAAAGGGAATCATGAAGGGTAATGTTGTATCGTTCCCAATTTTTGTCCCTCAAAGAGCCATTCATTAACATGATCTTTCTTATTACCTTACAGGTTTTCCTTACCATTATAACATAGGTAAGTATCTCTTTCCTTACAAACTTTTTGCATAAGGATAGAAAGAAACAAGAAAGGAGAAACATGTTAAAACAAATAAATGCTTAACCTTCCTCTAAGTGCGTCACATATCTTTTGAGAAGAACTTTGCACTGTAATTTTACCTGTTTAATTCACCTATTCACCGTGAAAATCTTGACAATTTGGTGAATGGTGTCGAACTGCTTAGATGTCTTGAACAAGAGATGTCAGGATGATGAGAGGCAATCCTTAGTCTATACACATTCTCACATACCAAACCCTTGCAAGATGAGCGAAAAGATTTCATTTCTACAAGGTAAAGAGATTTCTCGCATAAGGTACGATAGCCAAAGTGATGAGAGGCAATTCATTTTTCTGCCCCATACACTACCATTGATCCTTTGATTGACCATTTTTGAGCTCATACACTCGAAGATTCATTTTAAATCACCCCAGTCAAGAACCACCCCACATTAGGGCAGCTTGAGGTAAATCAGCATCACAGGAAGGATTCAAACTCAGAGGAAACACGAAAAATATCCCTTCCCTTTGATCACTACGCTTGTGACTTCGACCCCATCTTCATGAATCCAGCGGTCCTCGACAGGGCTCTCCAAGACAAGCACACCATCGACGACCGGATGGTCGAAGTTAAGAGGGCTTTGTCAAAAGAGTAGCAGCAAACTAATTAAAACCTGTCCAAAATGCCAACATGTCATTGATAACAATGATGTTCTTATCTAGGAACTGAACAAGACAAGAAGGATTGGGAGTTTGTAAAATCCAAAACTTTCTATGATCATTAGCCACAACAGCTCGCACAAGGTGAAAAAGATAAATAGAAATTTTCTTGCTCTCACTTGCATTAATCTTTAAGTGTTAATTATTACAGATGTACTCTCGCGATAATTTAAATGCCTTAAAATGATGAAGAGCAATTCTTTTCATATCCCTTACATTTATATCCCTTGCTAACCCAATTGAGCCGGCGATTTCATTTCGTATAAACCCAGTTAGTGATCATCCCCCATACCGGGGCAAAGCAAAATCACCACAGTTTGAGCATCAAGGTCGAAAGTCCCGAATGAAGATGAAGACTCCAAGAGCCCAATAATATTATTCCGTTCAAATTTGTTTAGGCTAGCCCTGACAACACCAAAAGAACAGCAAAAATGTTGAAAACTAAGAGCATGAAAAAGCAGTGTGCTTGGTAAAAGCAAGGCCAATGCCCATGAATAAAAAACAAAGAAAAAGAAAAAGGAGAAGAAGAAAAACGATGAAAAAGATGAAGAGAAAGGAGTCCCTAATTTTTGGGGAATTGATGTGAAAAACAATGAAGTTTTAGCTGAAGAGGTCTTTGAGCATGATGAAGATGCTCTCAAATACCTCAAAGTTGTTAAGTGGTGTAGAATAAACGACCCCAAAGGATTTAAACTTGAGTTCTTCTTCGATATAAATCTCCACTTTAAGAACTCTGTCTTGACAAAGATCTGTCATGATGGATGAAGACGAACCTATTATGGAGAAAGAAATTGAGACAGAAATCGAATGGTATCCAGGAAAATGCTTGACGCAGAAGCTCCTCAAGAAAAAGCTGTTCAAGAAGTCAAAGCATGAGATTACCTAGGGAATTTTCCAAAAGGATCCTGATGGCGCACAAAAAGAGTGGTGACAATACCAAGATGATCACCAATTCTCAACCTTACACACATTTTTAAGTCCAACGATCATTTCGTTCCTTAACTTGTGAACTGAGCCCATGTTACATCCCTCATAAAGTCTCTTCTGACTAGAGCATTTGGATTAACGTGGAATTTCAAATGTTTATAAATAATGCTCGAGGAAGTGCGAACAAGACTACTTCTATTTCGTTTTGCAGGGTTCTTGACTTGTAAACCTGGAAATAATTACAGAATATTTTCTTTCATGGCCTTCACTGACTGAAGGTCTCTCGTTCAGCATTTTGAGAAGTCCACATTGGAAGTGAAAATTGTCTTGATTGACCTTCGATGGATGTTTGGTGATGCAAACATGGCAAAATCACCTTGCGTAAATACACATTCTGGAATAGCCTAGCTTGTCTATTCCTGATGAAGGCATGCATGTTTGTGCTAATCGTCTTTAACAGTTCAGAGCTTTAATCCCCAGTGATAGAACACGAAAATTCGGGCACTGAAGAAGCCCTCATTGTCACCCCAAGAGAGATGCCCTGAAAAAAGTCGGTTATTCAACAAATGATGCATCTAACCTTTGGGTAAGAAACACCAGGTATTTCATCAAATTTCTTTTTAAACTACCCGGAAGGTAAACCGGGTGTTCCTTTGAAAAAGAAAAGCATCTTGACTTGCGGTCAAGATATTTCATACGATATTCTAGAATAGCCTCAGTTGTCTATTTCTTTGATGAATGCGTATGTGCGTATAAGATCGTGCCCAGGTAAAGTACATTCTACCCTTGCCCGATTCTAAGATTATGAATTCTTTTCAAACTACCCAGAGAATAAACCAGGTGTTGCTTTGAAAATGAAATGCATCTTGACTTGCAGTCAAGATATTTCATATGATATTCTAGAATAGCCTTAATTGTCTATTTCTCCGATGAATACATATGTCTTTGTACAAAACTAACTTATCTGACAGGAGACATGCCCTTAAAAGGCAAAACATCAAATCCTCGGGCAAGGACCCCCAGGCGCTCATTGTTTGAGTTTTTCCAAGACCTGCTGGCGAGAACCCACCAGGCAAATCGTTAAATCCTCGAGCGAGGACCCCCAGGTACCCCTTGAACATTGGATCAATCCTCTGTTCACCAAAGCCGTTAGGCGCCCCAGTCACGGTAACCGAAGGTAGGTTCGGGTCCGCAACAAATGAAATCCAACTGGCAACCGAAGATAGGTTCGGGTCCTGTGCAAGCGATTTCCCCCCAGTCACGGCAACCGAAGGTAGGTTCGGGTTCACGACAAATGAAATCTAGCTGGCGACCGAAGATAGGTTCGGGTCCTGTGCAAGCGATTTCCCCTCAGTCACGGCAATTGAAGGTAGGTTCGGGTTTGCGACAAATGAAATCCAGCTGGCAACCGAAAACAAGTTTGGGTCCTGTGCAAACGATTTCACCCCAGTCACGGCAACCGAAGGTAGGTTTAGGTCTGCGACAAATGGAATCTAGCTAGCGATTGAAGATAGGTTTGGGTCCTGTGAAAGCGATTTCTCCCAGTCGATGCGACTAAAAAAAGGTTCGGGTCCTCAACAAATGAGATCCAGTCAAGGCGACCGAAGATAGGTTCGGGTCCTAGGCAAGTGACTTCCCCCAGTCAAGGCGACTAAAGAAAAGTTTAGGTCCTAGACATACAACTTCCCTCCTCAAGGCAATCGAAGATAGGTTCGAGTCCTAGATAAAGGAAATTCAGTCAAGGTGACTAAAGATAGGTTCGAGTTCTCGAAACCTGATACCAACTATCTGAAATTACTTTACCCTTCGGCAAGGTAAGTAGCCATGTATGTTTTTATTTGCTTTAGCACGCATAATCTTATTGCATAAAAAATGAGACTCACAGTCTCGCAAAAAAGAGCATTCATTGAGCATGCATGGGCCAAATTTAGGTGTCATTTTATCTTTAAACGTAATTTCTGCGAGTACAATCTCTACGAGATCACCTTCAAAGAGGGACAACTGTTGACATCTATTTTTAATTTGCCCAAAAAAAAATAATTGCACAAAATTTAGGAATTAATTTTCTTTAATTCCTAAAACAAAAAATATTTTTATTTAAATGCATTGCATATAGAAATTATGCATATTTACATTAATAGGGTATATTAAAATAAGAATAAAAAATTTTAAAAAAAAATCAGAAAAAATCGAGCTGGGCCGAGTCGACCCGGCCCATGTTTTTTCTTTCTTTTTTCCCTCCCTCCGCGCGAGCCCAGCCTGCTCCTCTCCCTTTTTCCCGCAGGCCCAACCCGCTTCCTTTTCCTTTCTTCTCTCTTCCCCCCCGCACCGACCCAACCCACCTTCTCCTCCCTTCTCCCCCACGCTCCCGTCCCTTTCTCTTCCCCTGTTCGCTCCTGTCCATGACGTCCACCGTGATGTCACCGGAGCCACTGCATCATCGTCATCATCTGGTCAGAGGAGCACGCCAACGGGACTGGCCTTAATAGCTAGTCCCGTCCGCCCGGGATTCCCGAACCTCCCCTCCCCCTCTTCCTCTGCCCCCCGTCATAGAGTCGCCCCCACTGCACCAGCTTAATGGCTGCGAAAGTCGCGGGCCAGAGTAGGCCGGTGTAGGCCAGTCGTCACATAGACGCCCAAAGTAAGGGGGGCCTGTTGTCGCCGACTATAAAGCCGGAAAGGGAGAAAGAGTGATGGTCGGCCAGAGAGAGAAACAGAGTGAGAAACATAATAGAGAGAGAGAGAGAGAGAGAGAGAGAGAGAGAGAGAGAGCGACAGAGAGACAGAGAGACAGAGAGACAGAGAGAGAGCTAAGAATAGAGAGAGAGGAAGTAGACTGGGAGTTCACCGAAGCAAACTAGTAGCGTCGTCGTCGCCGTGAAGTAGCCAAAGCTACCCAGTCATGCCATTGACAGGTGAACCTCCCCGGTCCCAATCGCCTCTGTTTTTCTCTGTCATTCACGTACAGTTGGGCCGAGACTCATGCCGGCCGTGACGGGCAATTTCCGGCCCGTGCCATCACCGGTCTCGACTCCCACTCTCCGTTGGGACCGAGCCTAAGCCGTTGGAGTCGGCTAAGTCACCAGAGGAGGTCAAACTCCCCATTTTTCCACGTGCCTGCTAGATGTTTGACGAATTGCCCCAGAGAAACCGATTCTGATTTGGTCACCGGACGGCGAGCCAGTCGATCGGCAACGTTGGTGGCGGCCCTAGGGGTCGATTCGGGTGGCAACGCCGATCTAGGTTAACCGGCGGACGGCCAATTTTGGCCCCGCCGGCATTCTTTCCCTGCAAGTCTGCGAGTTTGGGACGAATTTGACCCGAATCAGCAGATCCAACCCTGGTCAACACTCAAGTCGAATCCGTTAACTTAGGTCAATTCCGATCGACCCGGATCAACCAATCCGACTCGGGTCAACGCCCGGGTCGGATCCGTTGACTCAGGTCGGTTTCGACTAACCCGAATCAGCCGACCCGACCCGTGTCAATGCCCAGGTCGGATCCGTTGACCCGGGTCGGATCCGACCGACCCGAATCCATTGACCCGATCCGTTTTAAATTTTTTTTTAATTTTAAAAAAAAATTTCCCGTATTTATTTATTTATTTATTTTTATTTTAAAAAAAGTTTTTAAAAAAAATTAAGTAATATGTCTGAGGGTTGTAACTTATCGTTATTTTATTATGCATGTTATTTCAATTACATAAATTGCCATGTTTTAATTAGATAAGCTTATAGGATCATGAACTGTTGTAATCATGCATATCTTTAGTTAAATTTTAATTACATGAACTATTGTATTTTCAATGTCACCTGACTTAATTAGGGTTAGAACATTATGCTGCATATTTACTTCAACTGCTAATCGCCTTTGATTATGCACTTACGTGATCACTTCACATGTTAGGAAAAAGGTTCTAAAATCAATTCAAATTGCCTAACAATTGTTTTCAAAAAATGAACAGGGTAAAAAGGTATCGAAAGGACATTAGTTATCCAACTAATGTAACCAAGTCCCCAAGCTTGGTCAATCTCTAGTTCATAGGAATAAAGTGATTCTCCCATCACCCTGTTTGGGTTTCTAATCGACTCAAGCTAAATCAATTAGTGGCGACTTCTTTTTGTAAACCACTTGCATGTTAAAATCTAAACCCTAAGTGGTGATATGGTATGGACTTGGGAGAGCCAAAGTTGAGTCCCGAATTTAGACTTAGCACGTACCAGGCAAGCCCCTCGTTTTTTTAACATATTCAAAAAATCCTAGGAGGTCGGTCACGATATTGCTCATCCTTTGATTGACTTTTGGGATGAACTTCTGATGTCAAATTCAGATAACAAAACTTGCCACTTTGCTTATTTCCTGACCAAGGAGGATTTCTCAAGAAGATACTTGATCGGATCATTTTCAGTCACTAGCAAAATTTGATGATGGAGGGTATATTGCCTTAATCTATGTAACACACAAATCAACGCAGTGCACGTCTTTTCGACTACCGGTTAATTAATTTTTGTTGTTGTGAACTTCTTACTCAAGTAATAAATGGTTTGTTCTTTACCATCATTTGATCTACTTTGTACAAGCACCGCTCCTAACGACTCATAGTAAATTATCAAATATAAGATCAGCGAAACCCCGGGGATTGGTGGTACCAGCATTGGTAGGCTTTGTCAAGGGCTTATTGATATTCCGCATCCCACTTCACTTTGGCATTTGTCTTCAACAATTTGAAGAATGGTTTAGCAGTCTCAGAAAGCTGATAGATGAAACGAGTAATGTAGTTTAATCGCCCCAATAGGCTTCTCACTTCTTTTACTATAGAATGAGTCTTTAAGTCATATATCGCCTTGATCTTGGAGGGATCTATTTCGATGTCACTGTTACTAACCACAAATCCTAGCAATTTGCCAGATTTTGCCCCCAATACATACTTGTTGGGGTTTAGTCGCAGCTTGTATTTTTTGATTTCTTTGAACAACTTGCGAAGCACTTCAATATGATCTTTTTCTTGTTTGGATTTTGCAATCATGTCATCCACATATACTTCGATTTCTTTATGCATCATGTCATAGAACAAAGTTACCATTGCCCTTTGATGCGTGGCACTAGCATTTTTCAAACCGAAAGGCATCACATTGTAACAAAATATGCCCTATGGTGTTATGAAGGATGTCTTCGCTTTATCCTTTTTCTTCATGAGGATTTGATTATATTCTGAGAAACCATTCATGAATGAAAATGTTCCGAACCCAGCAGTGCTATCCACTAATACATCAATATGTGGAAATGAGAAATTATCCTTAGGGCTTGCTATATTTAGATCACAATAATCAACATACACCTGTACTTAACCATCTTTCTTCATCACAGGTACTATGTTAGCAACCCATTCTAGATATGGTTCTACTTCAATGAAACCGACTTTGAGCAATTTCATAACTTCTTCTTCTATTTTCTTTGCCAAACTCGGCTTCGTTCACTTAAGTGTTTGCTTCTTTAGCGGAATACTTAGATCGATTGGCAAAGCATGTTCAACTATGCTTGGATCAAGGCCTAGCATGTCAGCATAAGACCATACGAATATATATTGAAATTCTCTAAGCAAATCTGTGATTCTTTCTGTTTCTATTGAGGAAAGACTTTCTCCAATATTAACTTTCTTGGGATTCTCTTTATTGCCCAGATTAATAGTAATCGTTTTCTCTAATGTGAGTGGCTTTGATTCTTCATGACGAATCCATTCCTTTCTGACCCATTCCTCATCCTTGTTTTCTTCTTCAATATCGCAAGCAATCTCCTTAAAAAGATTTGGGCCACATAAGAACCTACTATGGATATGCGAATGCTCATACCTGATATGTAACAAACATGATTAGTAATCGCATACGATGTAAGTAATGCTTGTGGTCCTTTTGGAGATTCATTTTGAAATTTATTTTGAAAAGATATAAAAACAAAGCTAGTCCTCGTATCATCAAACTTCCTTGCTCTTAAAATCATTTTCACAATAGGGAGCAATATAGAAACCCAAAGCCTCAAGCCTCATGAATAAAGATAATGTTCATCATAGGTTTTGTTTTGTTTTTACATGTCTTTAACAAAACATTTGACCACTTTTATTGAATTGAAAGACGTGATTACATCTATATCAACAGAAATGTAAATTGCAACTAAACTAAAATTGCAAATAAAATCACAAGAATTTTGAAACTGTAATCAACAAAATGCAATGGAAAAGGCTGGTAGCAAAAGTTTAAGAGAATCTTCCTACTCCAGTGCATAGATATCTTCTGCTTTGGTTATGATGACATTAATGATATTCTCTTCAAATAAACCAAGCAAAACAGATTCTTTCTTTGTATATAAGTCTTCTTCTTGAAGTAACTTGGAAGGTTCAGGAAAAAATTCTTTAATGTGAATCTAATAATAGGGAAGCTCTTTAACTTTACCCTTCCATACAAATGGATTGATAATGCGATCACCTTGGCTTCCATAGCCTCCATTATTCTTTCGACTTCGGCCTTGGCTTCCATGGTGATCTTTAGAGTTATCTGGAATATAACCTACTCTGTGTTTCATTATTGTGGCAAGCAGAGTGATAGGTTCCTTAATTCCTTGGGATTTCAATCCAAGACCATTATTAGGAGTAAATCTATACTGGCATAGCACCTTACCAGACATAATGGACGATGTTGAGAATTTTGGGGATTTTATGATGCAATCGGCAGGGATTTGCACCATTGGGATCATTTCAAAGGAATGATAGCTTGGTTTTTCCTTCACTTTGGGTTCGACATACGGTATTGCACTCTCTTTGTAAGTGGGGAAATCTGTCTCCCCGTGTACAATGATCATCTTGCCATTAATGACGAAACTAACCTTCTGATGGAGACTTGAAGGAATAGCACCAGCCATATGAATCAAAGGCCTTCCGAGTAACAAGTTGAAAGTTCTCGGAATATCTACTACTTTGATGTCAATTAGGAAAGGCGCAAGACCTATGTTTACCTCGAGCTCAATATCGCCAATAACGTCTTTCTTCATTTCATCAAATGAGCACACAGTTACCTTAGAAGGCTAGATGAGCTCTTTGCTAATTCCCAAGCGATGCAGTATGCTTAGTGGACACATATTAAGTTCGGAACCATTATCGATCAGCACACGTGATACCTTTTTGCCCTTACATTTGACGGCAATATATAGAGCCTTATTATAGGAACGCCCATCGATTGGAAAATCTTCATCGGAGAAGGGAATTTGATCTTTCAAAAGAATAGTGCCAACAAAATCTTCCAATTATACTTCATTAATTGTCTTCGGGACGTGTACTTCATTGAGAAGTTTCATAAGCACCATTTTGTGGCTTTCTGAAGTCTTGAAGAGATCCAACAGAGAAATTTATGTCGGCATCTTTCTTAACTGTTCAATTACCTCAAATTCGCTCGTCTTCATGACTAAAAGCAATTGTTCGACATCTTCTTCGGTTACTTCTTTCTTTTCATGCTCACCTTCTTTCGGGACATAACATCTCCCCGATCGGCATATGGCATCAACTTCTTTAAGAGAGTAATCCCAAGGTATACATCTAGTATCAAACTCTTCTTTTAGAGAGAGAGTGATAATCACAGGCTGTGTTTCTTCTCCTTCAATCTTTAGTTGATCAATAGAAAGTTGGATAATGATTGATTCGACAGGACTTTCTTCTTCCTTATATTATCTACCTTATCAAGCTTGATCAGGAAATGATGTAATCATGTATACCATGCTTCTATTGGCTTCGTCAGCATCCATTCCACCCCAGCCATTAGGTGTGATCATTTCATTCTTGAATGCCTACGGAAGGGGTGTATATTTTATACGGTAATTATATCGGCAACCATCTTGACCTTGGAAATCAACAACTTTGCTTTGTCTCCATGATTTGCGAGCAAATTGCCTATTGCCTCGGCGAGTCTTTTTCTTCTTTTTCTCTTCTCGATCTTCATTGTCTTCGAGATTTAATTGGCTGATCGGGACCTCGTCCATGCCACCCCATCCATCAGGTACAATGTCTTGATTTTTAAATGCCCATGGTGGTGGAGTATATTTGACATGATAGTTATATCTACCACTGTCTTGACCGAGTAAGTCTACGGTTTCGCCTTCCCTAAATGATTTCTAGGTGAAACATCTTTCACCCTGTCGGACTTTTTCTTTCTCCTTTTCATCCTCATTCGTTTCATCTTGAAGCATTTCCTTCTTAGATAGAGCTTTCTCCTCAGGACCAATTTCGTCATCAATACCACCCCAGCCATTAAGTACAATTACTTCATTTTTGAATGCCCATGGCGATGGAGTATATTTCACTTAGAAGTTATGCCTTTCAGAGTCTTCTCCCAAGTTATCTACAATCTCACCTTTTAGGAGTGATTTTTGATGAAAGCGAGCATCTCTTAATCGAGAAGCTTTAATCTTGACTTTACATTAATCTTCATTATCAGACTTGATCATTGTTTCTTCATCTTTGATCATATTTACTGTATTATGCTTAGGAAGAGTATTTTGATGTACATTTGGCTCAGGCTCTTGAAAGTTCAATATCTTCTTGTTAATGAGCTGTTAAACCTTGTACTTTAAAGTGAGATAATTATCTACGTCATGTCTCCTTTCTCCCATGTGATAGGTGCAGGTTTTTTATTCATCATACCAAGAAAATCTTGCAGGATTGTCCCTTGGCACTTCTTTGGCCACCAAATGCCTTTCTAGAAGCATTGGTAATAGTTTTGACAAGGGTTGGGGCAACAGTGTGTATTACCTCACGAGCATTTTCTTTATCTCGAACTGTCTTGGGTTTTTCCAAACGACATTTGATTGCTTTGAAAATAATACCTAATGAGTATTTGGGTTAGACACCATAGCCACTTCTCAGATGAGTTCTTTGTCTTTTCTCTCGGGGTAAGGCCTTCTGCTTCTTGAGCCTTCTTCTCTTTCAATCCCCATTCAATTCTCTCGCCTACCTTTACCAATATGGTGAATGTTTGACAATCTGATACATGAAGCTTATCATAATACTCAATTGGTAATGATTTTCGAAAGAGCTCAATGAGCTCGTCTTCACTTATGGCGGGTTTTACTTGTGAGGCAACAACTTTCCATCTCTGAACATAGGCTCTAAACCTTTCATTCTTCCATTTCTCGATTCTGATGAGATCTTCTCTAATGGGAGTACTTCAACATTAAACTTGTATTTGCGAAGAAATTCTCCTGCCAAATGGTCCCATTTAGTGAAGTCTTTTATGTCGAGAGCTGTGTACCATGCGAGGGCCGCTCCTCTCAAATTGTCTTGAAATGTGCTAATAAAAAGTGACGTGTTATCTGAATATCTCGCTATCTTACGGAGATAATATTTCAAATGGCTTTTAGGACAACTAGTGCCATCATACCTGTTCACGAATTCCGGTTCCTTACAATTTTCTAGAACAACCACTTTCGCATACGGCAAAAACTTATCGAACCTTTGAAGTTCATAACCTTAACTTACTAAGCACTCTTCAATTTCATTTAATCTCTTGGCCTCTTCTTTGTCCTTTGTTTTGGATGTTTTGGTCTGATCATCCTCTTCCAAATTTACTACCTCATGTGTATTTTTTTGGGGGATTTTCTTGAACCGGTTCTTTATTTTTGATTGGGTCTTCAATCAGTATTTCAATAGCATTTGAAGTTCCCACATTTAGAGTAGTAAGATAAGATCCTCGAGATGCGAGAATCAGGGCCTTCATTTCTGCCATCATGGCAGCCATCTAGGTCATTTGATTCTCAACTTCAGCTAGTCGAGCACAGGTTTCTTCTTCCGCCATTCTAACTTGTGAGCATGTTCGAGGTCTTTTGCCTTCCATTGCTAGAAACCTACTCCATAAAAAGACCCAATGTTAGCATAGTAAAATAATCATAAAACCCTACATTCTTTTAATTGTATAGTTTCACGAGATTGCCAAGGATAAGAATTTTAATACAAGCCTTAGCCTTGTATAAAATTCTTCATCAATGTCTTTCTCAAGCAATCATACAATTCAAATAATTGTAATCCATGGTGATTCCTTTATGTTCTGAAATCATGTTCTGAAATTATCTATGTATGTTTAGAAAGTGATCAACCCATCATTGCATATAAAATTTGAAATTGTTTAACATCGTAATTTTAAACTCAAATGGGAATCTAAATTATTCAATCCTAGGCTTCTTACTAGCTAAGGTAGCTTTCGCCTGTTGGTGTTCCTCCCATTTCTTAGCTCGAGATTCCCATTCTTCGACATCGATCACAGCCTCTTCAGAGACGTAGGGTTCCACTCCAAGCATGCTTGAACCAATATATTCTGGGACATATTCATCTACAGGATCCGGTACAACGCTCAATGGGACATATGGCTCGACATCAATTGGACGCTTATTTTCTATTCATTTGATGTATTCTTTGAAGGCCATGCAAATCTTCATATCTTTTTTCAAGTTTTTTAGCCACTCGATTATTTGCTTATTTGCTTAAGTGGGTTATCCAAAGATAGGATGATTTTGTGAATTTTGGCTTGAAGGCTATTCTTTTCCTCTTCGGGTATAGTTCCACCGGGGATGTCTGTTAACACCTAATTTTTAGCTCATTTTTTTAATTTTTCAAAAATTTCAAAATTAGGTCTAGGAATCTTGGCCAAGCCTAGAAACCTATTTCTAAACCAAAAAATATTTTTTTAGCATTTTTCTGCATTTTTCCTTAATTTCTTTTAGTCAAAATAAGCAAGAAAATCAACAAAAATAGCAACTGGAATAAAAAAAATTCCATAAAAATAGTCACTAGTCTTCTTTTAAATCCAATTTTATAAATACATTGTCAATTTTAGAAAATCTCAATTGGGTGTATGTTTTTCCCAAAATTGGGCAAAATTAAACTCGAATTGAACCAAAAATGAAATTAATTTTTTTCTAGTCATTTTTAAGTCATAGTGTCTTCACAACAATTGATTCAGGGACCTTGAATTGTATAATGGTCAGTCCAATTGTACAATTTGACATGAAAATCAAAAATCCCCAAAATTTGATTGAAAATTAAGAATTTTGAACTCAAATTGGGAATCGTGCCAAATATGAAATTGTCAAAATGTGAGACCATCATTTCTAGGTTAATCAGGTGTGGGTAATTCAATTTTGGCATCAATTTTGCCTAATCAGGTCATTAGGACATCAAATTAAACAAAACCCTATTGACTCGAATTTAAAATGAAAAAATCTAGGGCACAATAATAATAAAAATTGGGAAAAATCACTTATTTGGGTTCGGAACATGATAGGGAATTCAATTCTGGAGTTTAATTTGAAAAATTTGATCAAAATATGGCCTAATTTGCATTTTTGGTCAAAACCTGAACTGCCGGGTCGGGCAGATCAACCCGACCCGACCCAACCTGAATAGTGCATCCTCCTTACTCGGCTCGCTCGAAGCACAATAAACCCAGACAACCGAATCAAACCTATGACTTTGCTAATCATTTCCAATTAATTCAGCAAGTTTTAATTAATTAGGCCAGCTGGAAAATGTCCAACTGGCACGAATTAACCATCCCAACCGATCGGAAGTCAGTTTCAAAAATTTTTTAGCGGGAAATCGATGAACAAAAAATAGAAAAAACTGGAAACAAAGGGGAGGAAGCCATTCGACAAAATTCCAGAGAGAGAAAAAAGAGAGAAAGAGAGAGAAGATGAGTTAAGGTTCCCCTAGTCGAGCAATTGGCACTTTTTTGGCCGGAAAAGCACCGGCAAATCGACTCAAGCGACGAGCTTCCTCACCCGAAACGACCGGCGAAGGGTTGATCACGAAGGTTCGAAACTGGACATTTTTCGAGCGATCCAAACATGTTCCGACAAATCCAATAGCACCAGGGCAAAGACCAAGTGTCAAGTAACAATCCTTGGGGCACAGATCAATTCGATAATTTCGTTTGACCATTGAACGAAGCAGGTAAAATCGGCTCACAGTCACGGTTTTCCAGAATTTGAACAAAATATGATTTGATTTAATTTGGTTGTTCTGGCGATTTTCTTTATGATTTTGTATTCCAAGATGCACAAAACTCGTTTCTAATAATTTTGGTATTGTTTGATTGTGTTTTTCGGCATTAAAATGCATGAATCGAGTCGGTCATGCATAAAATTCTCTCACCGGAGCTCCGGTGACCTCGCTGGAGCGTTGCTATGGCCACAAGGCATCCTAAGTTAGTATTTCCTAACTTTAATTGATGATTTGGATCTCATTTTAACCGATTTAGACGGCTAGAGCGGTTAGTATATCGATTTGAATGCTAATGATATTGTCTAGCATAGTTTCGTGTTGGTATTTTTCGATCAGTTTTTCGCCGGCGGGCGAGTGTCCGATAGTGATCCAATTGGTCTAGATTGATACAAGGATATGTAGACTTGATGATGGTGCCAATGAAACAGCAAATTAGTAGCCGGAAGGTCGCCGGCGGTGGGCCCAAACCGGTAGCCTTGAGAATATCAAAGATAGATCCACACACACTAGGTGTTCGGTAAAATGCCGAAGTTAAACAAGCAAGAAACAACGCCGTTTTGGCGTTATTTCCTGTCGGAGAAAGCGACCGGTGACTAGCGCCGGCGACACCCGATTCGCGAAGCCGAACCGGGTTGAACCGATCCGGTCCATTTAACCCCCCAGCGAGAAAATTTTAAAAATTGATAAAAATATAAAAAATCAAAAAAGAATAAAACTACATAAAAAAATTAGAAATTTTTTTAGAAAATTCAAGATTTCGAAAATAAAAAAATTTCCTAAAAATTTACAAAAAAAATAGAAAATTCATAAAAAATCAGAAATTTTCAAAAAATTCATAAAAAATCAGAAAATTGAGAAAAATTTATAAAAAATAAATAAATAATTGAAAAAATCATAAAAATCAGTTCTCGGTTTAAAACAATTTTTTTTCAAACAAAATCAAAATTTTTGAAAACCCACAGAATTATTCAAAATCATCATGGCCAGCCATAAAAAGTGAAATTTGAATTTTCAGAAGTGCCTAAGTGGCATTTTTGGAAAATTTCAAATTTAGGGGTTTAACCCCTAAAAAACTCTAAAACCCTAAAAATGTGTAAATCATGAAATGATCAAGCTATTAGAGCTTCATTAGGGTTTGGGTGTTTTGCTTGATTTTCATTTTAGTGGCCAAATTAGGGTTGCCATGATTGATTTGCCATTGATTGTGCATTTAATTCTTGAGTGCTTAATTGTTTGTTCATGATTAGATTAGTGAACTGACCTTAGGAATCCGTGTGATACATTAGACATGCCATATTGTTCTTAGGTACCGAAAAGGCGTTAATGGTCTCAATTTGGGATCATTAACGTAACCAAGTCCCTTAGTCAGAATCTCTGGTTCGTAGGATCGTGGTATTTCTCCCATACCTCGATTAGGTTTTTGGTCAACCTACTGTAAATAACTAGTGGCGACTCCAAGTTTAAATTTAGATCAAATAAAACCCTCCGCTATCACGTGAGGTATGGTCTGGGAGAGACCTGTGTAAAAAAATACCTCCATTCTAGCACGCGAGAGCATGGCGCAATAGGCTTGGCGACTCTGCTGGGGAATTTAGGATTCTAAGTGGATTTAGGCCTAGATAGAACGTTATGCATGTGTTTTATGTGCACAAGGATCCCAGGTACGTCCCGTTAACCGATGTATTAAATGGTGTTGTAGGTGGGAGGTATAAGAGGTGTAATCTATGCTTACATTTGTTTTGCAGGATGGTGTTGGGATTGAATATGATTCCACCAAATTTTAGAAGAACTGTTTGGTTATAAATTGTTGTGCTTGCCTTTAAATTGTTTTAGCACTACAATTATTGCACACTCTACCTGTGGCCCAATCCCGGCTATATTTAGGATCACCATTAGGAGGTATGTGTTTAGGCGAAATTGTGAGCCGATTGCTCATGGGATCGTTTAAATACAATACCGATCATCGAGATGGAATAATATTCCATTACTTTTGGCCGATTGCTTATTGGAATGAAATCTCTTGTCCATTAAGGTGGTAACCTAGAGCCTTTAGTATATTCCACCCTTTTAGGTGTCAAAACCTCACTTGTTGCATATACTTGTCTTTGTGGTTGGTATACCTAAAACCAAGCAAAAATGTGTTGGTAAGTAAGTGTCATTCCACTTCTCTCATCTTTTTAATTATGTAAAGTTAGTTGACACAATTTTGTTAAAAAATGCCCTAATGACAATTAATATTTGATCAAATGCGTTTTTATACTAGAATGAATGAATAGGGCGACATGCTCCATTTAATCATATTTTTCATTTCTAGATGGAATGTATAGGTCTAAGGCGATTTTCAATGTAATTTAAGTAGATTGGGTGCTCAAGATGTGACATGTACAATCTCATTTGCCAAAAGTCTATTTTTGATGTATTCGAAGTTATAAACTATACAATAGGACTTTATGGTCAAAATGGAGCATGACAAAAGGCATTTGCATTAAACATTGGTTTCATTCACATTTTCAAGTATATGCTCCTTTAAGGCATAAATGGATTAAAAGTGGCATATGAATTACGTCATAAGTATGCAAATGTACTTTACTTCCATTTTTTCCATAAAAGGACATGTAATTAAAATGGGGGCATTTAAAATTGATATGAAATCCATGGTGATTAATAATGAACTTTTTTACATAATTAAGCTCGATGGGAAAACTAAACATCTAAGTGGTTCCCATTCCACGAAAGGAGCTCATGACTTGGTGGAAGGACATGATAAAAAATAACCAAGTTTATGTCCAATATAGGTTGGGATACCTTCTAGACTTGACCTATGTGAAACATCAAGTCAGTTTGATCCAAGCATTGGCGCATTTTTGGGAAGTTTCCACCGCCACCTTCCAATTTGGAGAGCATGAATTGACACCGACTTTGGAAGAATATCAAGCCGCCATTGGAATTGATTCTAAGCTTAGGATTGTAAAGCTACCCGTTGGACTTAATCCTATAAGCATTCTTGCAGAATTCCTTAACCTCAAAACTTCCAAAATCGAAAAGTTAATCAAATCAAACACAGGCAGATTTCCATTATCCTTTCTAATAGCCAATTTTTCCAAACTTCCTAGGGAAATGGGAAACACTTCAGCTCAGGTTTTCATTCTAGCCTTCTTTTGCTTCATTCTATCCCTATGTCTAAAACGGGATTAGACCCTTTAGTAGCTGTGACCGTAAGACAAACATGTTTTAAATGGGACTTCTCTAATATGCTTCTTACCCAAACTGTCATCTCTCTAAACACATATCAAAATCATGGGAAGGGTATCTTTCGAGCTTCCACTGGTCTTTTGTCATTATGGTTCATCTCACACATTCAACCTTGGTATCATTTCATGAACATTCGCGAAATTTGTTCGCCGATAAATCCAATTGAGCAATACATTCATATCCAAAACAAATTATCGAAACAATCTTTCTTAGATTGGGCCAATTTCATTAGAGCCTTAACTCCTAATCAAATCCAATGCCAGATCAATTGGCCAAAGATTGACAAGGCAAGGATTACAAGCCAAGAAGGGAACACGATACCATTACTCGAGCTGAATAGGGGAGCCGCCTATTGTTCCTTAAGAGTAGTCAGACAATTTGGGATGCTTCAACAAGTCCCACCGATATAGAACCTTGAGGAGTTTACCTTTGACATCCCAAGTGGAATTATACCCGAAGAAGAAATGAAAAACCTTCAAACCAAGGTTCACAAAATTATTCTTTCTTTGGATAATTCACATTCACAAGTAGTGGAATGGCCAAAGAACTTAGAGGAAGACATAGAGATTTATATGGCATCCAAGGAATACATCAAGTGGATGGAAAGTAAACAATCAATTGATGTGGAGCCATATGTTCCATTGAGCATTGTAATGGATCTCGAGGAGGAGTATGTCCCAGAATACATTGTCCCACACATGCCTGCAATTGAGCCTTACATCCCTGAAGAAGTCATGATT
Source organism: Syzygium aromaticum (assembly GCA_024500025.1). Classification (NCBI taxonomy): domain Eukaryota; kingdom Viridiplantae; phylum Streptophyta; class Magnoliopsida; order Myrtales; family Myrtaceae; genus Syzygium; species Syzygium aromaticum. The sequence goes on from CM044895.1 coordinate 18,671,246, forward strand.
GATGTCAAAGAATGGGAAGTTCAAATCAAGGAATGAGAAAAATACGAAAATGTGGAAGCTACCATAGTTAGCAAGAAGCATAGACTTGGATGATTTAGAATTCCCATTCGAGTTTAAAATCATTTTGTAAAGCAATCTTATATTTTATATGAAATACTCATTTTTCAAAATCCATTTGGATAAATTCAAAGACATGATCGACATGGATTACAATTCTTTGAATAGTATGATTTCTTGAGAAAAACATTGATGAGAAGTTTTATGCAAGGCTAAGGCTTATGTAAAAGTTTTTATCCTTGTTAATCATAAGAAACCATACAATTAAAAGAATATGGGTTTTCATATTCATTTCACCAATTCTAATATCCCGATGGTTTTCAAGAAAGCAGGTTTTCTAGCAACAGAAGGCAAAAGACCCCAAACTCGTTTGCAAATTAAAATGGTCGAAGAAGAAACTCGCACCTGACTAGCTGAAGTGGAGAACCAAATGACGCAAATGGCTACCATGATGACAGAAATGAAGGCCTTCATTACAGCTACAAAGGAATCTTATCCTACAGTTTCAAATCCAAGAGTTGCAAATACCGCTGAAGTACCTGTTGAAGAATCAATGAAAAGTAAGGAACTAGTTCAGGAGAATCCTCCAAAAGCTGCACTTAAAATAGTGGATTTGGAAGAAGACATTCGGATTAAAAAGATATCCAAGGATGAAGAGGAGGCCAAACGATTGGCAAAAATTGAAGAATGCCTTGCAAGCCAAGGATATGAGCTTCAAAGGATCAATAAATTCTCGCTTTACGCAAAGGTGGTGGTTCCAAAAAACTACAAAGAGCCAGTGTTCGTGAATAAATATGATGGAACCGTCTATCCTAAAAGCCATTTGAAATATTATCTCCGCAAGATGGCAAGATATTCATACAACATGCCACTCCTTATTAGCACATTTCAAGATAGTTTAAAAGGAGTAGCCCTGGCATGGTATACCGCTCTCGACATAGAAGATTTTACCGAATGGGACCATTTGGCAAGAGAATTCCCTCGCCAATACAAATTCAATGTCGAAGCACTTCCAACCCTGGAGGATTTAGTCAGAACCGAGAAACGAAGAAGCGAAGGATTCAAAGTCTATGTTTAAAGGTGGAAAGCTGTAGCCTCACAAGTTAAACCAGCTATAAGTGAGGATGACCTTATTGAACTCTTCTTGAAGTCATTACTAACTGAGTATTATGATAAGTTGCATATATCGGGTTGCCAAATATTCACCATGTTAGTGAAAGTAAGTGAAAGAATCAAATGGTCATTGAAGGAAAAGAAATCTCAAGAAGTGACAGCACAAAGACCGTATCCTGGAAGAAAGGATAAAGAACCTATACGTGATGTGGCTATGGTCTCTAGCCCCAACATTAATCAGGCTTCATTCCCAAAACTGTCTAATGTCCCCTAGAGAAATCCAAAACAGTTTGAGCCGAAGAAAAGACCTATAAGGCAATTCACTCCGTTGCTATGGCCCCTATCGAAATTACTATCGATGCTATTAGAAGGCATCTGGTGGCTAAAGAAGTGCCAAGAGATAATCCTACAAGATTCCCCTGGTACGATGAGTCAAAGACTTACACATATCACATGGGAGAAAGAGGACACGATGTAAACAATTGTCCAATCCTGAAATACAAAGTTAGCAGCTCATCGATAAGAAGATATTAAGTTTTCAAGAGCCAGAGCCAAATGTGCATCAGACTCTTCTTGAGCACAATGTGGTAAATATGATCCTTACAGAAGGAGAAATAATAAGGCCTGAGGATGAAGATGAATATGAGGTCAAATTAAAGATTGCTCAACAAAGAGATGTTGCTCTCGTCGTGAAGCGTTCTTAAAAGGGGAAATTATAGACAACTTGGGGGAAGATTCTGACAAATACAACTTCCAAGTAAAATATATTCCATCACCGTCAGTTTCTAAAAATGAAGTGATTGTGCCCGATGGTTGAGGTGGCATGGATAATGAGCTCAGCTGTAACATCCTGAATTTCGACTCAATTTTCGAAAATCAATAAAGCGAGTCTTATCTATTATTTCATTTTCGTAAGTCTCGCCCGGAGCTGATCACTCCCGGAATACTGACCAGATGGGAAAGGCTAACTAGGATAACAGTACGTGGACCAAGGACTCGATCATGAATTGGACACCGATTTCGAAAAACGACGAGGAAATATTTTGGGCCAAAGTAGGTCGATCTTCAGAACGTAACAGACTTGGTTTGATCGAGGCCAACGATATACACTCGGATAGCAGGTGATTCTGTAAGACCGAACGTGCATGTAACCGACCAGTCCCGAACTTAAACCGAACGATCGTTATCTCCGGAATTAACAATAATTCCTCTCGTTCTCCCGGTAATTGAGGCCGTCACGACTCAGATAACCTTTGGTCGATACGCGTAACCCCTAAATAGCCGCCCATTAGTGAGAGATTCGAAAATTGAGATTTAACTAATTTGATCGTGGAATTTGATCCGAACTTCAAGGTTGATTTTCGAGGGTTTACTAATCTAGTTTCGCAAGAACGACATCAAATTGGGTTAGCCATTTGTATAGGGGGTTAGTCAAGTCGAAAAATGAAATTTCGACCCGGAATCGGACAAATGACGACTTTACCCCTCAAGCCCATTTAGTGATCCGAATTTTGAGGATTATTGGAGGGTTATTTAATGGACTTAATGGACAAGTGACAAGCCACTAGTGAAGGGAGAAATGACCACTTTGTCCATCAATAATTGGTCTAGGAGAGATAGTGGCCATTGGATCAAGGGTGAATAGTCCAAGTGCCTTGGATTGTGACACTTGTCACCTACCCCCACCAAACCCCACTATAAACTCTCTCTCTCTCTCTCTCTCTCTCTCTCTCTCTCTCTCTCTCACGCCGACTGTCTCCCTCTCTCTTCTGCTGGTTCACCGTCCACCGCCTCACGCCGGCACCGCTGCTTCGTCGCCGTCGAACCACGCCGAGCCGCCACCACCGTCCTCACCGTCTCCCTCCCATGTTCTCTCCCTCTCTTTCCCCTCGGCCGTGTGACCGTCGCTATCGCCAAGGCCATCCGCCCGCCATTGCCTCCGTGAGTCGCTCGCCCGGGAGCGCTGCCGCCGTGACCGTCCACCTCACCGCCACCCTCACCGACACTTTATCTTCCTCTTGGCCACTTGGAGGCCGCCGTGTACCATGAGCCCCTCGTCGCCGTGAGTGCCGTCGTAAGCCATCCACCGCCGCGCCGCCACCTCACGCTGTCGACCACCGTCCGCCGTTCACCTCCGCGCCGCCATTCGTCCGCCTCTCCCGCCGTGAGCCACCAGCCGTGTCAGCCGGGGAGCCACCGTTGCCGTGAGCCACTGCTCACCATCCGCCGCCGTTCGCCGGAAACGCCACCGCCGATTTGCCGTTCACCGGCAATTGGCCGCCGTTTCTAGTCGCCGTGACCCGAGATTAAGTGAGTATTATCCACTAAACCCTAATTAGGACGATAATGCCCTTTAGATCGGATTAGGGAGTCGTTAGTGAGTAATTAGTGGATAATTAGATTGATTGAGGTTGATTAACGGTGATTAAGATTGATTAAGGATTTCCGTTGGATTAGTAAGTGCCGGGATGAAATCAATGGATTGTTAAGTGGGTTATAAAGTGGATTTGAGGTCGGGACAAGGCCAATTGGTGACTGTCCATATCGGTAATTAATGGTTTAAGTGTCAACAAGTGGATGGATTAACTCGATTGAGGTGTCAGGATGGCCCGGGTATTTGATTAGATAGTTGTGGTACTCAATTTGGATTATTTGTGTGCTTTGGTGCTTATTTGTACTCTGCCATGTCACGTGATCGTGTGATCGACTTTGTGTGGAGTGTGATTTGGGCAATTGAGCATGTTGTGATGTGGTTAGCTTAGGCTCATTGATTGGTAATGATTGAACTCGCATCTATGCAATGATTGGTGCTCTTGTGCATTTCATATTACCCGAGTATGAACATTCATGATTGCGCATTTTGTATGCCGAGTATGAGGCATGTGATGAAATCTGTGCGAGAATGCGTGTTTGCCATGAGCATGTGAACACCCCTAAGTGCCCGATATGCTTGACGCCGGGTTCAGATAAAATTTGGGCAATGTGCCGCGTGATCACTTAAGGCCTTCGGGTCGATTCCGTCTTCATGCACTTTGTAGCAAGACGATGCCCGGTGTGTCTAAAAGACGACTAGTCTCATGCACTTTGTAGTAGGCTTAGTTCGTAAGGAGATCGGTGTTGCTCCCCATGCACTTTGTAGCAGGCTAGAGACACTGGGCCAGGGGCGTTTTTACGCTGGCCACGAAGTGTTGTATATGAGTTTGGGCCAATAGGCCGGGCTAGTGGGCCGTGGAAATCAGATAATCTATAAAGTATTAGATTATATGGTGGAATTGCTAGGCATGGTATGGGACATGCCCAAGTGGTTCCATCTTATAATCCAAATACGCGCGTTTGTACCACATTGATGCATTGGCATACATAAGAGCGCATGGACTGGTGTGAGCATGTGTGAAACAAGGTGATGGGATTGTGGCCCAGACATTTATGAGCATGAGCATGCGTATGACACACGTGTGACCATGTATGCCCGAGTATGTGCTTGATTATTACTTTAAATTTGCCTAACCTACAGGGTCATCGGTAAGTGTGATATGGGCCGAGGGCCTAGGTCCGTGTTTGTTTGATTGAGTTCTGTTCCCGTCAAGAGGTGCATGTTAGCCTAGCCTGGGGTCTGAAAGGGTGGGTTTTTACTTGCTGAGATTCGTCTCACGGTTGAATAACCCAACTTTTCAGACCCCAGGCCCTGACGATGCCGGAGGTGCCAGATACACCGGGTACAACATGAGATCCCGCAGCACCTCGAGCACACCATGTCGGTCCACCTCATAGGAAATGGGGAAATGTTTCTTAGGCATTACACCTTAGTTTGAGTAGGAAATGGGGAAATATTTCTTAGGCATTACACCTTAGTTTGAGTATATGTAGGAGCCACGCATTTTGAGACCCACGAGTACGTGGCCTAGTGTTTTAGAGACTGTTTTAGGGAGGAGTACGGGCCCCTCCGTTCTATGGATATCCCGTTCAACGGGAAAGGTGAGCTAGATCTGCAGTGCCCTAACGGAGTTGTAGTTGACCCTGACTCGGAGATGGATGTGAGCTGGGAGATAGACGAGGGACCTGAGCTAGGAAAGGAGGATGAAGAGTTAGGAGGCGTGGACTTCAAGCCCATGATTGTTGATCCGGCCCCGAAGCCGATGGACATGGAGGTAGGGGAACCGATGGAGGTGGATGAGGATCCAGTGGCGAAGACCGAGTCCGAGGCAGTTAGTTCAGACAAGGACCAGGAGTTATCCGAGAGCTCTTGAGAGACGTTGAGCTCAGACCCCGACTAGGAGCCCTAGGATAGATCCCCCTTCCAGTGTAGCGAGGACTGACACTTTTTGGATTTAGTCCTCCTTTCCCTTTTACTGATAGTTCTCCCTAACCGCCTCTCCCTTTTTGATTAGTGTGGTGGTTGCGATCTGCTTTTGTTGTTATACCTTGGGATGTACATTTTGGCTGTAAATGGATATTGTAAAGGTTTCCCTATATGAATAAAAGTGCATATTTTGTAATAAGTAATTTCTGTTATGCTATCATTGTCCTCATATTGTTTTCTATACGGGTATTACTATTTGTTCTACTTCTGCTTGTACATGATTCTCTGTGTTGGGTGTTGGGTCGGCGACGCTTCCTGGGACGTTGCACTCAAATCGACCAAGCAGGAGGGATGTGGCGCGCCGTAGGGTGCGGGGCGTGACATCAGCAAACAAAATGAGACTATCCGGTGATGAAGTGGATCAGTTTGAAGAACAAAAAGAAAGGATTCGGCGGGGTGAAAGGCGATTTACCCAAACATCACTTGAGTAAGTTAACATTGTAGACCTCCTTGGACAAGACAGTGGAAAAAACAACTTCCGTGTTAAGTACACACCTCCACCTTAAACTTTTAAAAATGAAATTATTGTGCCTGATGGATGGGGAGGCATAGATGAAATCCCAATCAATGAATTAAGTTTTAAGGAGAAAGAAGATCAAGACGAGAAAATAAGGAAAAAGACTCGCCAAGGAGACAAAAGATTTATTCGCAAAGCACGAAAACAAGGCAAAATTGTGGATTATCCGGGACAAGACAATGGCCAGTATAACTACCGCGTCAAATATATACCACCTTCATAGGCATCCAAAGATGAAAATACCGTACCTAACGATTGAGGTGGAATGGATACTATTGAAGCTGACAAAAGCATGGTGTCAATGATTACACCACTATTGATCAATCTTGATGAAGTGGATAGGCTTGAGGAAGAGAAGAATCATGTTGAATTAATTACCATTGAGCTCCCAATTGGTCAACTAAAGATCGAGGAGAAAGAGGTTCAGCCTGTGATTATCACTTTGCCTAAAGGAGAAATTTGATACCAAATGTGTACCGAGGGACTATACACCTAAAGAAGTTAATGCAATAACCAGATCGGGAAGATGTTATGTCCCAAAAGAAGGTGAACACGAAAAGAAAGGAGTAACTGAAGAAGATGTCAAGCAGTTGTTGTCAGTCATGAGAGCAACTGAATATGAGGTAATTGAGCAATTGAGGAAGATACCGGCACAAATTTCATTACTGGATCTTTTCAAAACCTCAGAAAGCCAAAAAAAAATGGCACTTATGAAGCTTCTTAATGAAGTACATGTTCCTGAAACGATCAACAAAGTGCAACTAGAAGATTTCGTCAGGGCTGTTCTTTTGAAAGATCATATAGCTTTTTCTAATGAAGATTTTCCAATGGACGGCCGTTCACATAACAAGGCTTTATATATTGTCATCAAATGCAGGGGCAAGGAAGTACCTCGCGTGCTGATTGATAATGGCTCCGCGCTTAATTTGTGTCCATTAAGCGCATTGCATCGTCAAATGCAAGCCTTGGATCCATATGGCTGGTGCCATTCCTTCTAAGCTTCGTCAAAAGGTTAGATTTGTTATTAATGGTAAAATGATTATCGTGCACGGGGAGACAGACTTCGCCACTTACAAGGAAAGTGTCATACCTTATATCGAACCTGAGAAAAAGAAGAGCCCAGCTATCATTCTTTTGAGATGATTTCTATGATACAAATTCCCGTTGGAAGTGTCATGAAGTCTCCGGAACTTTTAGTATCGTCTATCATGTCCGGAAAAGTATTATGCCAATATAGATTCACCCTTAGTGATGGACTCGAGATAAAAGCGCAAGGAATTAAAGAACCCATTATCCTATTTGGCACAAAGAAAAAGTATGGAGTAGGGTATGAGGTCACTAGTAATCACTATGAAGGCCGAGGCCAAGGTCAAAAGAATCATGAAGGCCGTGGAAACCGAGGTGATCAAACCATTAACCCATCAACGTGGAAGGGTAAGGCAAGAGAGTTACCCTATCATCAAGTTCATATTAGAGAAAACTTTCCTGGACCTCCCAAACTGCTTTCAGAAGAAAATTTACATGCAGAAGCAGAGTCTATCTTGTTGGATATATTTGAAGAGGACGTTATCAGCGTCATTATAACTGAGGACGAAGACACCTACGCACTGGAGTAGGAAGATTCTTTTGAACCCTTTCCTAATTGTTGCATTTACAATTTGTCTGTTTCATATTGATGTCGTTTGCAATTTCGGCTTAGTTGCATTTCTCATTCTTGTTAATACAGTTGTAATCAAGTTTTGTAATTCAATAAAAGTGTTCAACGCTTTGTTAAGGACATATGAAAACAAAACCAAACCAATGATAAATATTACTCTCACATGTGAGGCTTGAGGCTTTGGGTTTCCATATGACTCCTAATTGTGAAAAACGATTTTAAGAGCAAGGATGTCCAAGGATATGAGGATTAGCTTTATTCTTTTGATCTCTTCAAAACAGATTTCAAAATAATTTTTCAAAATGGTTTTTCATTAAACCTCATGCATCAATTCATTTCATATGCGATTATTAATCATGTTTATTGCATGTCAGGCATGAGCATTCGCATATCCATGATATGTTCATATGTGACCTAAATCTTTCTGAGGAGATCACTTGAGATATTGAAGTGAATAATGAAAATAAGGAATGGGTCAAAAGAGAATGGATCCGTCATGAAGAATCAAAGCCACTCACATTAGAGAAAACGGTCACTGTTAATCTGGATGATAAAGAGAATCCCAAAGAGATTAAGATTGGAGAAAGTTTTTCCCCAATAGAGGCAGAAAGAATAACAGATTTGCTCAAGGAATATCAAGATATATTCTCATGATCTTATGCTAATATACTAGGCCTTGATCCAAGTATAGTTGAACATGTTTTGTGAATTGATCCAAGTATTCTACCAAAGAAACAAAAATTGAGGTGAACAAAATCGGAATTGGCAAAGAAAATAAAAGAAGAAGTGATGAAATTGCTCAAGGTCGGTTTCATCAAAGTAGTGCCATATCCAGAATGGGTTGCCAACGTAGTGCCCATAATGAAGAAAGATGGTTGGGTGTGGGTGTGCGTTGATTACCGCAATCTAAATAAAGCAAGCCATAAGGATGATTTTCCACTTTCACATATTGATGTATTAGTAGATAGCACTGCTAGGTTCGAAATATTTTCATTCATGGATGGTTTCTCAGGATATAATCAAATCCTCATGAAGAAAGAGGATAAGGCGAAAACATCCTTCATAACACCATGGGGCACATTTTGTTATAAAGTGATGCCTTTCGGATTGAAAAATGCTAGTGCCACATATCAAACGGCAATGGTGACTCTGTTCCATGACATGATGCACAAAGAAATCTAAGTATATGTGGATGACATGATTGCAAAATCCAAACAAGGAGAATATCATGTTGAACTGCTTCACAAATTGTTCGAAAGACTTAGAAAATACAAGTTGCGGCTAAACCCCAACAAATGTCTATTTGGGGCAAAATCTGGTAAACTGCTAGGATTTGTTATCAGTAACAGAGGAATCGAAATTGATCATTCCAAGATCAAGGCAATATATGACTTAAAGACTCCTACTACGATAAAAGAAGTAAGAAGCTTGTTAGGGTGGTTAAATTACATTGTCTGTTTCATCTATCAGCTTTCCAAAACTGTTAAGCCATTCTTCAAACTGTTGAAGAAAAATGCTAGAGTAAAATGGGATGCAGAATGTCAACAAGCCTTTGACAAGATCAAAGAATATCCGGTATGCCCACCAGTGTTGGTACCACCAATTCCTGGAGTTCCGTTGATTTTATATTTGACGATTCACCATGAGTCATTAGGAGAGTTGCTTGTACAAAGAAGATCAAATGATGGTAAATAACAAGCCATTTATTACTTGAGCAAGAAATTCACAACATCAGAAGTAAATTATCCAACAGTTGAGAAGACATGTGTTGCACAGATTAAGACAGTACATTCTTCATCATCAAATTTTACTAGTGATCAAAAATGACCCAATCAAGTACCTTCTTGAGAAATCCTCCTTGGTCGGAAAATTAGCCAAATGGCAAGTCTTGTTATCTGAGTTCGACATTAGAAGTTCATCCCAAAAGTTAGTCAAAGGACGAGCGTTAGCAGACATACTGGCAGAAAATTCGCAGAATATTGCCAGTTACGAAGAACGACTAGATGACCACATATTGACATTAGTCGATGACAAATGGACCATGTATTTTGATGGTGCAACCAACTTATTTGGATCAGGAACTAGGGCAATACTAGTCTCCCCAGAAGGCTAACACTATTCGGTATCTTCGAAATTGGTATTTCCATGCACCAATAACATCGCTGAATACGAAGTGTGCATTTTCGGCTTACAACTAACCCTTTCAATGAAGGTAAAAAGGTTGTAAGTATATGCAGATTCGATACTCATCATATTGCAAACAAGTGCATTCACTGAATACGAATGGCAAACTCAAGATGCCAAGCTGATTCCCTATCACAGATATTTAAAAGAGATGATGGAAAGCTTCTAAGAGGTAACATTCGATTATCTTCCAAGAGCTTAGAATCATTTTACGGATGCTCTTGCAACTTTGTCATCCTTACTACAAGCTGAAGATGGTATAGATATAAAACCATTGAGAATCAATATTCTCAAACAACCAGCTCATTGTATGATGGTCCAAGTAGAGTTTTGACAACGAGTCATGGTATCATGATATCAAGAGGTATTTTCAGTCAAGAGAATTTCCTGAAGAAAGCTAACCAGCTGACAGGAAGTTTATAAGGAAGATAGCCAATAAATTCTTCCTTAGTGATCAAACCCTCTACAAGAAATCATTTAATTCAACCCTATTAAGATGTGTGGATGTTACAGAAGCTGAACAGATCATGAAAGAAATTCACGAAGGTGAATGCGGACCGCACATGAATGGACATCTTCTAGCTCGAAAGATTATGAGATTGGGATATTATTGAATGACAATGGCATCATATTGCATTCAACATGTGAGATATTGTCATTAATGCCAGGTTTATGCAGATAAAATCAATGCACCACCAAATGAGCTACATCAAATGTGTGAGCCATGGCCATTTTCAATGTGGGGCATTGACATGATTGGTCCAATTAACCCCAAGGCCTCAAATGGACACCGGTTCATCCTAGTCGCTATTGACTATTTCACCAAATGGATTGAAACAAACTCCTATACAAATGTTACTACCAAGAATGTTGCAAGATTCATCAGGCAAGACATCATTACTAGGTACAAAGTTCCAAAAGTAATAATTATGGACAATGGCTCAAATCTAAACAACAGATTTGTAGATGATCTACTTAAGCATTTCCATGTCTAACACGTGAATTCATCTCCATATTGTCCACAAATGAATGGAGCATTTGAAGCGGCAAATAAAAATATCAAGAAGATACTGGCCAAGACAGCCGAAAATTATCGTGATTGGCACGAAAGGTTGTCGTATGCTCTGATAGCGTTCCGAACTTCAATTCGAACATCAACTGGAGCAACTCCATTTTCTTTGGTTTACAGAATGGAAGCAATGCTACCTGTTGAAGTGGAAATTCCTTCATTAAGGATACTATCTCAATTAAAACTTTCAGAAGTTGAGTGGAATCAACAAAGATATGAATAGCTTAACATGATTGATGAAAAGAGATTGTCAGCTATATACCATGGGCAAGCTTACCAAAGACGAGTTGCTAAATCCTTCAACAGAAAGGTGAAATCAAGACATTTTGAAGTAAATGATTTAGTAGTGAAGAAAGTTATCTTCAACAATTCAGATCCTCATGGCAAATTCACTCTGAATTATGAGGGTCCATACATTGTCAAGAAGTTTCTTTCTAATGGAGCATTGATTCTTGTAGATATGACAGGAATAGAACTGGCCTATCTTGTAAATGCAGATGTTGTCAAGATTTTCTATCCATAAAATGAAGACTATCATTCAAGAAAGGATTCGGGTCACTTTAGCACATATGCATATCATGCATACCATGCATTTCATAAACATGTTTATTGGTTTTGCAGAAGAAAGCAAGTTTGAATCTGAATCAGTTGATAATTTCAGAATTCCCAATGGAGTTATCAAATAGCAGAGGGAAGTATAATATCCTACTTTTATTTTCCATTAATATCCTCTAGTGTGCTTTTCTTTTCATCATCCCCAGGGAGACAAAGAAAGGGAGCAACAACAGAAGAATCCACAGTGGAACTAAAGCAAAAACATGCAAACAAAAGGGACATTGGTAAATTGATCATACAGATATCCCTAAATCGTGAAGGCATGTGCTAAATAGGTTACATTTCTAAGAGAAAAATCAAACTTTTTCTTCCCCAAGCAGAATGACACTAAGGCTGAGCAAAAATAAAAGAAAGTGTTTTGCAAAAGAAAATACTTCAAAAACGTTTCAATCAAAGATTTTGAAACATGTTTTCTTTGAAAATGCACTAAGCATTAAAATTCCCTAAAAGGGATAATTTGATAAAAGGCTTTGAAAAATTTCATAGAAAAAATTTGGATCAAATAAAATGAAAAGCCCTTCAAATGATGAAAGATAAGCCATATCCAAACACGTCCCCTATACACTCAAAGTCAAAGTGTAGAAGTGAGTGAGAAAAACTCATCTGAAGGAAATAGGGGATATTCGCAATGATTACATAGGATTGAAATGATGAAAGGCAATCATTTCACTATCGCAAACACATGCTTATCCCTTACAAACCAAATTTGAGCCAAAACAATAAAGAAGTTTTCCCAAAATAACCCTGTTAAGAACCACCTCACATTGGAGCAAATTAGGAGATTTGTGAATTGACAACTATGGAGAATAGGATCAAAAAAGATTTTATTGCATACTCTTACATCAATCTTTCTGAGATAACTTCACATAAAGTCATATGGAAGCTCAAAACATCCCAAGAGGAAGAAGAGTACTTCATTTCTTATACCCAAACACATTACCTTTGACAAAGCCCAATTGAGCCTGAATACTCATTTCAGAACCCCAAATTGGTGATCATCTCTTCACACTGGAGCATGAGCATATAATCCACTCTAAAAGATAAGAAACAAAAAGGGCAGAACACAGAATCCCTAGAGTTCAAAAGATCAAAGACAAAAGAGACTGTGGCATGAAAAAGCAGTGCGCCTGGTAAAAACAAGGTCAAATGCCCAAGAAAAATGAGAAAGAAAAGGAAGTGCAAAAGAAAGTTCAAAACGACAAAAGTCGTGAAAAAGCAAAATCAAGATCATGAGAGATCATAGATTACGACAAGTGAGAATGAGCAAAAAAAAAAGATATTGTGATGAATGATTAAAGGACTCTGATGTTCATAAAAGAAAAGATCCCCAGTGGACAAAGAGAAAAGGTGGTGATAATAAGAAGATCACCAATTCATCAAAACCATGAATTCAAACAAATGAGCCTTTTAAGCCTACCCAATACCAACAATACAACATCTCCCCAAAGACTCTTCAAATTGGGATGTTGAGAGTAGAAACATGACTTTTTGACAATGAGACATCACTCAAAGAAGTGTGTACAATACTATCTTGTCTTATCCCCGAGGTTCTTAATTTGTAGACCCGAAGTCAGTTGTGATAAAATCCTTTTCTTGGCCTCAGAATGCCTATCCTTTGAATAGCCATTGACCAAGCCAACGTTACAGTCCTCCGAAAGACATTATCGGATCAATTGGATTATATATATTACGAATATCTCCGAACACCTAAAGATTGGTTAAGAGAGACAAAATTGAGGGATATCATATCAGTCCCCTTTCAATCAAATGAAGAAAAGACCAAATTCATAGATTGAAACAAATCATTTCTAATGAAGGTCTTCCAAATGATCATTTCAAGCATTTCTTGAAAATTTGCAAACATTTTGTTCAAACAATTCCTTGAAAAGGAAATTTCATTATCTGAAATGCATACAATGAATGCATATCTCAAAACCAGGTTTCAAAAGTTTTTGGTTAACTTAAAATCAAGTTTTTAAATAGTTTGTGGTAAGTTAAGAAAAAAATCACATTTCAAGTAGTTTTGATTAATTTCAAAACTCCTTTTCAAAAAGTTTTTGGTCAACTTAAAACCAAATTTTCAAATAGTTTGTGGTAAGCTAAAAGAAAAATCACATTTCAAACAGTTTTGATCAATTTCAAAACTACTTTTCAAAATAGTTTTTGGTCAACTAAAAAACCATACAAAGGTTTGTAAAACCTTAAAATCACAAAACTCACAGTTAAGGCATTCATTATTTGAAGTCTTTTCAAAGTCCTACTGGTAAAGAACCATTTGGCAAATTCAAAGTCCTACTGGTAAAGAACCACTAGACAAATTTAAAATCCTACTGGTAAAGAACCACTAGGCAAATTGAAAGTCCTACTAATAAAGAACCACTAGGCAAATTTAAAGCCATACTGGTAAAGAACCACTAGGCAAATTCAAAGTCCTACTGGTAAAGAACCACTAGGAAAATTTAAAATCCTACTGGTCAAGAACCATTAGACAAATTCGAAATCCTACTGGTGAGGAACCGCTAAGCAAATCTAAAGTCTTACAGGCGATGAGCCCCTAAGCAAATCTTAAGTTCTACTAGTGAGGAACCACCAGGCAAATCTAAAATCTTTAGGCGAGGAGCCTTAGGTGTTCATGGTTTGTGGATTCGTCCTTAAACCACGAAATCTGAATAATTATTATAATCATCACCACCATCAATTCATGCCCTTGAATAAACAACAAAGAAATTCTCATAAACAAGTTTCTCTCCCTCAATCATCAAAAATCTTTCAAGATGTGTTCCAAAAAGAAAACCTTTAGATTAGATCATGAATTTCAAAAGTAAGACCCTAATCAATTATTGTGAAATTTCAGTCTTATCTTGTTCAGTGTCGACTAAAAATTCAGGTGTCATCTTGTCTTTAAGATCAACTTCTAACGAGCTCAATATCAAATAGGAGCTGCTGTTAACACCTAATTTTTAGCTCATTTTTTTTAATTTTTCAAAAATTTCAAAATTAGGCCTAGAAATCTTGGCCAAGCCTAGAAACCTATTTCTAAACCAAAAAATATTTTTTTAGTATTTTTCTGCATTTTTCCTTAATTTCTTTTAGTCAAAATATGCAAGAAAATCAACAAAAACAGCAAATGGAATCAAAAAAATTCCATAAAAATAGTCATTAGTCTTCTTTTAAATCCAATTTCATAATACATTGTCAATTTTAGAAAATCTCAATCGGGTGTATGTTTTTCCCAAAATTGGGCAAAATTAAACCCGAATTGAACCAAAAATGAAATTAATTTTTTTCTAGTCATTTTTAAGTCATAGTGTCTTCACAACAATTGATTCAAGGAGCTTAAATTGCATAATGGTCAGTCCAATTGTACAATTTGACATGAAAATCAAAAATCCCCAAAATTTGATTGAAAATTAAGAACTTTGAACTCAAATTGGGAATCGTGCCCAATATGAAATTGTCGAAATGTGAGACCATCATTTCTAGGGTTAATTAGGTGTGTGCAATTCAATTTTGGCATCAATTTTGCCTAATCAGGTCATTAGGACATCAAATTAAACAAAACCCTATTAACCCGAATTTAAAATGAGAATCTGGGGCACAGTTATAATAAAAATTGGGGAAAATCACATATTTGGATTTGGAATATGATAGGGAATTCAATTTTGGGGTTTAATTTGAAAAATTCGATCAAAATAGGGCCTAATTTGCATTTTTGGTCAAAACCGGAACAGCCAAGTCGGGCGGGTTGACTCGACCCGACCTGACCCAACCCGAACAGTGCATCCTCCTTACCCGGCTTGCCTGAAGCACAATAAACCCAAAAAACAGAATCAAACCCGCAACTTTGTCGATCATTTCCAGTTAATTCAGCAAGTTTTAATCAATTGTGACAGCTGGAAAATGTCCAATTGGCATGAATTAACCATCCTAACCAATCGGAAGTCAATTTCAACAATTTTTTAGCGGGAAATCGATGAACAAAAAACAAAAAAAAACTAGAAACGAAGGGGAGGAAGCCATTCGATGAAATTCCAGAGAGAGAAAAAAGAGAGAAAGAGAGAGAAGATGAGTTGAGGTTCCCCTAGTCGAGCAATCGGCGGTTTTTTGGCCAGAAAAACGCCGACAAATCGGCTCAGGTGGTGAACTTCCTCACTCGAAACGACTGGCGAAGGGCTGATCACGAAGGTCTGAAACTGGACATTTTCCGGCCGATCCAAACCTGTTCCAGCAAATCCAAGAGCACCAAGGTGAAAACCAAGTGTCAAGTAACAATCCTTGGGGTGCAGATCAGTTCGACAATTTCATTTGACCATTGAACGAAGCAGGAAAAATCGACTCACAGTCACGGTTTTCTAGAATTAGAACAAAATATGATCTGATTTAATTTAGTTATTCTGGCGATTTTCTTTATGATTTTGTATTCCAAGATGCACAAAACTCTTTTCTAATCATTTTGGTGTTGTTTGATTGTGTTTTTCGGCATTAAAATGCATGAATCGAGTCGGTCGTGCATAAAACTCTCTCACCGGAGCTCCGGTGACCTCGTCGAAGCGTTGCTGTGGTCATAAGCCATCCCAAGTTAGTATTTCCTAACTTTAATTGATGATTTGGAACTCATTTTGACCGATTTAGATGGCTAGGGCGGTTAGTATATCGATCTGAATGCTAGTGATATTGTCTAGCAGAGTTTCATGTTGGTATTTTCCGATCAGTTTTTCTTCGGCTGGCAAGCGTCCGACGATGATCCAATTAGTCTAGATTGATGCAAGGATATGTGGACTTGATGATGGTGGCAATGAAACGGCAAATTAGTCATCAGAAGGTCGCCGGCAATGGACTCGAACTGGCAGCCTCAAGAATATCAAAGATAGATCCATACATACCAGGTGTTCGGTAAAATACAGAAGTAAAACAAGCTAGAAACAGCGCCATTTTGGCGTTGTTTCCTGCCGGAGAAGCAACCAGCAACTAGTGCCAGGGACACCCGGTTCAGCCAAGCTGAACCTAGTTGAATCGGTCCGGTCCAATTCACCCCCCGGTGGGAAAATTTAAAAAATTTTAAAAATATTTAAAAAATCAAAAAATAAAAATAAAAATAAAAAATTAGAAATTTTTTTAGAAAATTCGAGATTTCGAAAATAAAAGAAATTTCAGGAAAATTCACAAAAAAAATTAGAAAATTCGTAAAAATTCAACAATTTTTAGAAAATTCATAAAGATTCAGAAATTTTCAGAAAATTCATAAAAATTTAGAAATTTTGGAAAATACAAATAAAAAATTTAGAAAAATAAATTAAAAAATTAAAAAATTCATAAAAATTTTCAAAAATTCATAAAAATCAATTCTCAATCTAAAAAAAAAATTTCGAAAAAAAAATCAAAATTTTTGAAAACCCATAGAATCATTCAAATTCATCGTGGCCAGCCATAAAAAGTGAAATTTGAATTTTCGAAAGTGCCTAAGTGGCATTTTTGGAAAATTCCAAATTTAAGGGTTTAACGCCTAAAAAACCCTAAACCCTAAAAATGTATAAATCATGAAATGAACAAGTTATTAGAGCTTCATTAGGGTTTGGGTATTTTGCTTGATTTTCATTTTAGTGGCCAAATTAGGGTTGCCATGATTGATTTGCCATTGATTATGTATTTAATTCTTGAGTGCTTAATTGTTTGTTCATGATTAGATCAGTGAACTGACCTTAGGGATCCGTGTGACACGTTAGACATGTCATATCATTCTTAGCTACCAAAAGGGCGTTAATGGTCTCAATTTGGGATCGTTAACGTAACCAAGTCCCTTACTCAAAATCTCTGGTTCGTAAGATCGTGATATTTCTCCGATACCTCGATTAGGTTTCTAGTCAACCTACTATAAATGATTAGTGGTGACTTCAAGTTTAAATTTAGATCAAATAAACCCCGCCGTCACATGAGGTATGGTTTGGGAGAGAACCATGCAAAAAAATACCTCCATTCTAACACGCGAGAGTGTGGCGCAACAATGTCAAAGGTCAACTCTTTAGGATTCCATGTCGGTGGAACTTGCTGAAGCATCTCGAATTGTTTAATAACCCTTAGAGGGCAATAAGCTGCTCCTCTACTCAAACCAAGCAATGGTACCGCATCTCCCTCTCGGCTTGTAATCTTCGCATTGTCAATCTTTGGCCAATTAATCCGCCATTGGATTTGATTAGGAGTTAGGGCTCTAATGAAATTGGCCCAATCCAAGAAAAATTGTTTGGGTAGTTTGCTTTGGAGACGAATATATCATTCAATTGGATTTATCGCTATACAAATTTCACGAATGTTTATGAAACGACACCATGGTCGAATGTGTGAGATGAACCATAATGACAAAAGACCAGTAGAAGCTTAAAAGACACCCATCTCATGATTTTGGTATGTGTTTAAGGAAATGATAGTTGAGGTAAAAAGCATATTAGAAAAGTCCCACTTAAGACATGCTTGTCTCGCGATCACAGCGACTAAAGGGTCTAATCCCGTTTTAGATATGTGGAATAGATTAAAGCTGAAGAAAGCTAGAATAAATATCTAGGCTGAAGTGTTTCCCATTTCCTTATGAAGTTTTGAAAAGTTGGCTACCAAGAAGGATAATGGAAATCTACTCGTGGTTGATTTGATTAGCTTTTCGATTTTAGAAGTTTTGAGGTTAAGGAATTTAGCTAGAAGGCTCATAGGATTAAGTACAACAGGTAGCTCTACGACCCTAGGTTTAAAATTAATTCCAATGGTGGCTTGATATTTTTCTAATGTTGGTACCAATTCATATTCTCCTAGTTGGAATGTGGCGGTAAAAACCTCCCAAAAATGTGCCAAAGCTTGGACTAAGCTAACGTGATATTCTACATGAATGAGCTCGAGAAAGTATCCAAGCCTTTCTTGGATATAAGTTTGGCTATCCTTGGACATGCCTTTCCACCAAGCAACGAGTTCTTTCTAGGAACGGGAATTACTTGGATGTCTAATTTTCCTATTGAGCCTAATTATGCAAAAAATTTGTTATTAATCACCATGGATTACGAATCAGTTTTAATGCCTCAATTTCAATCACATGTCCTTTTGAAGTAAGACGGAGGTAAAATACACTTACATGTCTAGAAAGTAATGCAAATATCACTTTGAGTCCGTTTAGATCTTCAAAGAGCATATACTTGAAATCATGGACAAATTCAATATGTAATGTAAAAGCCCAATCTGTCATACTCTATTTAGACCATAAAGTCTTAAACTATGGTTTACAACTTCGAATACATTGAAATGAACGAACAAGCACTTGAATTATATGGAAAATCTGCCATGGACCTATACATTTCATCTAAAAATGAGAGAATATTCAAATGGAGTATGACGCACTGATCATGGATTCTAATATGAAAGGGCATTTAGACCAAGCAATGAATGTCATTTAGGCATTTTTTTTGAAAATGTGCCAACTAACTTACATAATTGTAAAATAATGGAATTGAACGATACTTGCTTACCAGAACATTTTTGTTTGATTTTGGGTATACCAACCATAAAGACAAGCGAATGCAACTAGTGAAGTTTTAACGCCTAAAAGGTAGGATATGCTAAAGGTTCAAAGTTATCACCTTAATGGACAAGAGATTCCATTTCAATAGGCAATCGGTCTAAAGTAATGAAATATTATTCAAACTTGGTGATCGATATTGCATTTAAACAATCCCATGAGCAATTGGTTCATAGTTTCGCCTAAACACATACCTCCTAAGGGTAACCCTAAATGTAGCTGAGGTTGAGTCACGAGTGGTATGTGCTAATGGTGTAGTGCTAAAGTAATTTAAAGACATGCATAGTAATTAATGACCAAACAGCACTTCTAAAATTCATTCAAACCACATTCAATCCCAATACCATTATGCAAAACAAGGGTTAGCAAAGACTACATCATTTATACCACCCACCTACAAAACCATTTAACACTATTGTTAGCGAGTTGTACCTGGTGTCACGCCCCAAACCCCATCGAGCACACAACATCCCTCTTCGGTCGGATTAGTGCAACATCCCAGGAAACGTCACCGACCCAAACGATCACATCAGAGTTAATCGCAGCGGAAACAATAAACAACCAGACAATATTTGACCAGGGATACTAAGGAGAATAAATTGCCAAACCACCAAACATTAAACTATACCTCAATATAAGCACAATATCCATTTACAATTCAAACTTATATCACAACCACCAATTACAATCTACCAAGCAAAATATGCACACCAAACTACTAAACTACAAGCCACCGACATCACAAAAAGATCAGTAGCCTGGGTAAGCGCTACACCAAAAATGGAACACTTCCAAACTCTTCCTCTACTCCAAAAACTAACCCTTACGCCCCCTAATGGCGTCCAATCTTACTCGCTTTTCTCAGGATCCTCATCTGAAACTTCATTAGGTATGTGCTCATCCGAAAACTCCGAGTCGGCCTCAATCTCAATCAGGTTATCCTTATCTCCCGACTCTACCTGAACCTCAATCTTCTCCTTGTCAGACTCCTCCCTATCCTCCTCTGGTTCGGCTACTGGTTCATCCTCCTCCTCTGCCTCTGATTCCTCCTCAGGGGCCTCCTCATACTCCTCCTCTGGCTTTACCTCGGGTATTACAGCTAGATCCACATCCATTGGATCATATCCTGCCTGGGATTCTTTCGGCTCCACTACTGTCATCTCAGGGGCTGCAAGGACGTGCTGGTGCCTTGACTGAGTCAGACTAGTCTCCAAGCTAGTTATCTCGCCATTGGGAGAGAGTATAGCCAACGGGTCCCAGTCCCTTACTCCGTCAAACGGAACATCAAAACGGGACCAAACTCATCCATCCCATCCCGAAGCATCCAAGTAGTGTAAGTATGAGCCTGCCAAATAGGTAGTCCTATGTCTACCCATACTACTGTAGTATGCTTAACCCAGGTGTAATTATCGTCTACAGGGTACTCTACAACATCATGGTCGATGTGCATAGGAATCCCAAAACACTGCGGTGGTAGCAGCGGAAGGTTCATAGCTTAGGCAGGTGCTCTGAAATTGTTGGTTGAAACAACTAAGAGACACTTCTCAATAAATTGACAATCTAAACCTCACCTAGGTTACCACATATTCCAGACAAGTCCAGACACTAAATCAAGCAACACACAAAAAACATCCACACAATCGCACTTACACAGGCTCTCAGTACACGTAACCTGCACGTTAGTCTTAAATTTACATTTACAAACCGCGTGCACTTTCCAACCCAATCTCATGCTCGAAAGTACATGTCAAACACATCATATTTCCGAACACCGTAATTCACACTCTTTCATGCACCACCACATCATTTTCATTTAACTTGCCACATCGTACCATCTCATACTCAATCACTTTCCTCAACCTACGTAAACACGCCTTAGGCGCATATGATCGCGACCCACGTAAACACGTCTCAGGTCCGTTCCCATTCTCACTTTCTTTCTCAGCTTGCGTAAACACGCTTCAGGGATTTAGTGATCACATGAATATACCAACACACCGTATTTTATCTGTACCCTACATAAACACGCCTCAAGGCCTTTTAGTGATCATACGTCTCAATTCTCACACGTGCACACACTCGGGCATTAATTAAATGCACACAAATACATCCAATCCAACCATTTCAATTCAGCCCACGTACACACATACAACCATCACCAAACGTGTCATTTTCTCCATAAATCATAGCACAACAATTCATAACACCACACGACAATTTCACGCGATTACTTGCCAAATCAAATCACCTAATCTACGCGCCAAACAGCATTTTTCAGCATTCAAACCAGCAAATTTCAATCCTTAATTGGCCTCTAAATTACCACCAAAATACCACAATTTCATCTCTAAGGCCTCTCATCCAAATCAGCTCCTATAACCGAACTAAACCGCAACTAACTAGTCCAATAATACCCAATAGCCTAACTGGAGTTTAGGGCGCCACTTACTTGTAAACCTAAGCTAGCTTGGGCAGACAGGGAGAGCGACAAAGCGGCGGGGCACGGTGGCAACCGTGCAGTGGCGACGATTGACAATGGCGGCTTGGCGTGGCCAGTTGCTCTCGGCCACGGGAGGGGAGAGCTCGGCCGAGAGGGAGAGGGGAGAGGGACGATGGTGGCATGAGGGAAGTGGGGGCTCGGCTTAGTGGCGGGACGGCGATGGCGCGGCGGACGGGCGGCCGAATGGCAATGGCCCGACCAAGGGGGAGAGTGGGTGATCGGTGATGGAGGGAGAGGGGTGAGCCGAAAGAGTGATAGAGAGAAATGAAGAGAGAGAGAGAGAGTTTTGGTCTTTTAAACCAATAAGTTGACCCCCTTCAAGTGAAATTACCATCTTGCCCCTTTCTCTACTTTTCAATCAATAGCTGAGATTCGTTCTTATCCTGAGATCAACAGCCACGATCTAATCTTTTCTAAAAATATTCAAGGGTAATTTGGGAATTTCACAAAATTCCAAAGGCAAATTTGTCCAAAAATTGTCATTTCTAAACTTAGGGTGAAATGACCAAAATGCTCTTGCCTAATTACATTGGCCTTAACAAAGTTTCAGGGGTAAAACGGTCATTTTTCATCTTTCACCGAAATTCAATTTTTTTTGAAGGATTTTGTCATTTCTAAGGCTAAATATTCTAATAACAACGTCGTCCAAATGTTCTGTTGTGACTTCCTAATTTTCAATACTCAAATTGGTCTCTAATTAATAACTGAATTTTATATAACGTAACTTGAGTGTGTCTCAGACTAACGGGCAACTTTTGGGGAAATTTGCATATTCGACCCGCGACTGATACTAAATCAAGTCACGTGCAAGTTCATTCGGATCGTGACAACCTCGGTTATCATGTAATCGCAAGGATCGATCACTAGTTCCGACAGGCACGATCGTTCGGTATAGTTTCTGAATCGTTCGACAACTCACCTTGTGGTCAAATGTAATCACCCGCGATCCACTCTTATGACAGTGACGAATCGACCCATAACCATCCTAAGGTCGGCCTACATTGGCTCAAAATGTCACATTGACAATTCTATGGTCGAAAGTCGATTCACGATTGAATTTCTTTAGTCGCACGAATTTAAATCCCTAATTAGCCTTTCCCTAATGGTTAGGATTTCATGAATGATCAGTTGTAAGCAAGATCTAACTACAAGTACGTTCATAAAATCATTCATTTCATAAATCTTAAATGGGCAAATTTCAGAATGTCACACCTAGGATCCTTGCAAGCACAAAATACAAGCGTATCGTTTTATCTAGGCCTAAGTCTACTGAAAAAGGAAAATTCCCCAGCGGAGTCATCAAGCCTGTCGCACCGTGCTTTTTTTTTCAAGCTTTCGGGGTTTGTGCGCTAAGGAGGTATTTCCATACAAGGGTCTCTCCCAAACCATACCTCACGTGATAGTGGATGGCAATTTCCTATTTGATATAAATTTTCAATTTTGGAGTCACCACTAATCATTATTGGTAGGTTGACTAGAAATATAAACGGGGTACAGGAGAAATACCACGATTCTACAAACCAGAGATTCTGAGTACGGAGACTTGGTTATGCTAATTATCCCAAATCGAGATTTCTAACACCCTTTCAACGATACGATATCTAACATGTCATGCAAATTTCCGAGACTTATTCTATCCATTCTAATTGCGGGGAAAATCAATCAAGAATTAAATGTGCAATCAATGTCAATCAAATATCCCTTTTGAAGAGAAAGATATCCTATGAATATGCATTTAAGAGCTCAAGGATCTAACATATTCCGAGGGCCCACAGTATACACATAGCATAAACAACCAAAGACACGAAGGTGGCG
This sequence comes from Syzygium aromaticum, assembly GCA_024500025.1. Lineage (NCBI taxonomy): Eukaryota > Viridiplantae > Streptophyta > Magnoliopsida > Myrtales > Myrtaceae > Syzygium > Syzygium aromaticum. The sequence goes on from CM044895.1 coordinate 18,694,685, forward strand.
AATGTCTAAACATTTCCCAAATAGCAATTAGAAAGGAGTTCTTCCATTGAGAACCCAAGATAGCATCTAATTGATTAAGTATACTATCATGACCACACAGTCTCTCCAGAACATTTTCGAAAATAGAAGCTTGATATTTAAGTGCACGAACAATTTCTAGAAACTGACGATATTTTCTTTCGACAACACCATTCTGTTGAGGGGTATAAGTGCAGGAACTCTTATGAAGGATGCCATTGGCAATGAATACTGAAGAACATTCATGATTGAAAAATTCTCGGGCATTATCAATGCGAACCCATTGTATAGATTTATGAAATTGATTTTTAATGAGGGTGAAAAAATTTCGTAGATGGAAAAGAACTTGGGGCTTTGATTGCATTAGAAAATCCCAAGTTCTTGTGTGATCATCCACAATTGTGAGAAAGAAATGAGAAACAACACGATGTGGAGTGTGATATGGTCCCCAGATGTCCATATGTAGGAGAGAAAAAGCTGTATTGGCACATGAAGTGCTTTGTGAAAAAGGTAGATGTGATCGTTTAGCTAGAGGATAAATAACACACCTTGGGTGAGGAAAGGAAGCACTATGGCCTAAATGCTGATGAGATAATGTAGACACCTAATTTTTAACTCATTTTTCAATTTTTTTTCAAAAATCACAAAATTAGGATTAGGAACCTTGGCCAAGCTTAGGAACCTATTTCTAAATCAAAAATAATTTTTTTAGAATTTTCCTGAATTTTTCCTTGATTTCTTTTAGTCAAAATAATAGATAAAATCAAGAAAAATAGTAAATGGAGTCCAAAAATTCCATAAAAAAAAGTAATTAGTCTTATTTTAAATCCAATTTCATTAATACAATGTCAATTTTAGAAATTTCAATTGAGAATGTGTCTTTCCCAAAATTGGGTAAAAACAAGCCCAAATTGAATAAAAAATTCAATTGAGTCATTTCTAGTCATTTATAGGCTATAGTATCTTTACAACAAATGATTCTGAAACTTGAATTACATAATGGTCAATCCAATTGTACAATTTACCAGATAAATCGAAAAGCCCCAAAATCCAATTGAAAATTAGGGATTTTTAGCCCAAATTGGGGATCATAATCAATTTGAAATTATTGAACCTTGAAACCATCATTTCTAGGGTTAATCAGTCATGCATAATCCAATTTTGGCATCAATTTTTCCCAATTAGGTCATCCAGATGTTAAATTGAACAAAAACCCTAATGATCCGAATTTACAATTTGAGAATTTTGGGTTTAATTGTGACAAAAATTAGGACAAATCTCATATTTGGGTGTAAAATATGATGAGGAATCCAATTTTGGGGTTAAAGTCGAAAAATAGGGTCGAAATTGGGTCAAAATTGGGTCGAAATTACAAATTTTGACCAACCCAGGTCTGCCGGGTCGACCAGGTCAACTCAACCCGACTTGAGTCGATTTCCTTCCTTACCCAACTCGCCCAAATCGTGAAAAAGCCCAAAAAATATCTTTGGCCCCGTGACTTTATCGATTAAATCCGATCAATATAGCACGTGTTAAACTCCAATTCAAGTTGGAGAATCTCCAGCTAGCGTCGGAGATTCATTACAATCGATTTGAAAGTCAGTGATAACCAACTTTGGGCAAGAAATCAAGCTACAAAAAGGAGAAAAAACATTATCAAATAAAAAGAAGGTGTTCGACGATTTTTCTAAGAGAGAGAGAGAGAGAGAACCAAAGCAAGAGAGAGACAGATTGTGCTTGAGGGTGAGTCGAGACCTCCAAGACTGAGTGATTGGTCTCGAGGTGGGTTTCCTCATCAGAGGACTTGTTATAGCGCTAATCATCGTGACTTGAAAATCCAACTTGGCTGGTGTGTATAGAGCTACTTCGGCGAAGCCAAAAACCACCATCTTGAAGTTCAAGTGACAAGGAAGGACTCGATAGTCGCCGTGCGCTTCGGAAATTTAGAATCAAGATCAAACAAGGAAGGTAAAGTTCATTCACAGTCACGTTTTGACAAAAATCCAGAATATGTATTTGAGCTCAATCATGTTTGATCATGCAATTTTTTTCGTGAATTTGAATTTATTGATGTCTAAAACGTGTTCCTAATCATGTTTTACATTGTTTGATAGCATTTTTTTTATTGAAAAACGTGCATAAATCATCTTGGTCACCATGGTTGAACCTCACCAGAGCCTCCTAGACCTCACCGGAGCGTTTTTGTAATCAATCATCGCTCAAGTTAGTGATTTCTAACTATGATTGATGTTTTGATGTTGATTCAATCACTAGAAAACGGCTAGGGCGAATCATTTGATTATTTGGAAGCTAGAAAAGCTTGATTTGATTCAGTTTATGTTAGGACCTTTGAGGCCATTTTTCGCCAACCGGTGGTGGTCCAGCAGCGAATCAGTGGATTAAGGCTGGCAGAGGATGACATAATCTTCACACTGAACCAATGGAATGGTTAAAATCTCATCGGAAGATCGTCGGTGGTGAGCTTAAACAGGCAACCTTGATAATAACAAATCCAGAAGCATGCCCACTAAGTGTTCGATGAAATGCCGAAAAGAACAACATTGGAAACAGCGCCATTTTGGTGTTGTGCCCTTTGAGGCCGATGCCGGCCTGTCCGATTCAATAGGACCGGCTAGTCCAATTTGATTGGACCGGCCTAAACCGGTTTAGCTCGTTTCAACTCCCGGCGAGAAAATTTAAAATAAAAATAAATAAATATATCATAAAAAATAGAAAAAAATTTAGAAAATTCAAAAAAAATCAAATAAAAAGTTATAGAAAATCCTACAAATAGAAAATTCAGAAAAATTCTCAAAAAATTAAAAATTTTGGAAAATCCTAAAAAATAGAAAATTCAGAAAATTTCTAAAAAAAATTAAAAAAACATAAAAATTTTAGAAAATTGATAAAAATTTGAAAATTCTAAAAAATTCATAAAAATTAAAAAAATTAAAAAATTTGAAAATTCCAAAAAAACAAAAATAAAAAATAGCTCTCGGAAAAATAGAATTTCAAAAAATAAAAAAAATCAAAAATTTCAAAAATTCACAAATAGCCCAAAAATATTGTGGCCAACCTTTGCAAGTGAAATTAAAAATTTTAGAAGTGCCTAAATGGCTTTTTATAGAAAATCCTTAGTTTGTGGGTTTTTACCTCTAAAAAACCCTAAGCCCCAAAACAACACACATCATCTAATGAATAAACCTTTTGGGCTTTACTAGGTTTGGGTTTTTTTGAATTGATTTTCATTTTAGAGACCCAAATTAGGATTATGTTGTTTGTTTGCAATTGATTATGCTGCTTATATTGATTGATTGAGTTCTCACGATTAGAACGGTTAGAATTAGTAGATAGATCTCGGAAACTCATGTGGCATGTTAGACACATCATATCGTTTTAGGTACAGAAAGGACATTAAGGATCTTGATTCGGGATCATTAACGTAACCAAGTCCTCATATTCAGAATCTTTGGTTCGTAGAATCATGGTATTTCTCTCATACTTCAATTAGGTTTCTAGTCAACTTACCGATAATGACTAGTGGTGACTCAAAATAAAAAAAAATAAAAAAAAACCTAGATTGAATAGGATGATAAAAATAATCACAACCTGCTGTCACGTGAGGTATGGTCTAGAAGAGGTTCCCGTTTGTCTAGTGATGAGATGTCTGTTAGTAGCTCATTTGGGGACAGTTTCCCCATTCAAGACAATTGGAAGTATCTCCTTAATGTGCCTGAAAAGGCATGGCGCAACAGATAAAAGAATATTTTTATTTATGATGGCATTACATAAGGTGCCCTTGTTTTAGGGAAAATGCAAACTGTCAAAGTTTTAGGAATAATAGTCCAAAAATGAAGTCCCCCTTGATTATTATCCAAACCCATCAATTTCCCAGTTGAAAAGGCCCGAACAAAAAATAGATGTTAGAACCAAAATGGACCCGACAAGAGTTGTGTTCAGAGTTTGGAGACAGAGATAAAAATAAAATGAAATTCAGGAATGAGTAAGACATATCTTAGAGTGATGTAGGGATTAAGTTGAACGTTCCCAATTTTGTTGATGGAAGTGTAATCTCCATTGGGAAGGCGCACTAAGGAATGATGAGATGATTTTTTAGTATTGGAAAGGAAACGTTCATCGCAAACTATGTGATCACTAGCACCTCGATCAATAATACATGCTTTATTTGAAATTGAGCTTAAGCAATGAGAAGTACCTGCATAGCTAGTTATTTTATCTTGTGTCCTTAGTTAGCTTTGAGCTCTCATAATCTGTTGGAATTGATCTTTATTGACGAGCTGGTGGGCTTTAGCATGTGCTGCGACCGAAACATCTTGTTCTTTCTTTCCTCAAACCTCCGACTTTTTACGTAATTTCCAACAATTTTCTCAGATATGGTGAGGTTGTTTATAAAAATCACAAATGAACCCTTCCCTTTGCTAGAATTTTGTGATTTGTTAGAAGAATTTTGGCTATTAGATGCTTTCCACACGGCTGCTAACGTGGCTTGCTGTGCATCGTCCGATCTAAGCACTGCAAGAACGAAGCCTTGACTGTCTGATCATGTAGGATAATATGAGCCGTCTAACCACGTGATCAGATCATGGCCATTCGTCGACCAAGCGTTACCTGAACCATCTGATGGCTCGATTAAATCTTGTCCGTCCACTTGAGATAGCCTAAAGCTATCGTCTTCTTCCTCCAGAGTTTTGTGACCGCCACCCCTTGAACTCCTGGAGGCGCCATGGCCCAACCTTGCTACGAGCAAGCACTGGTCCGGTGTTGCCTTGGCTGCGAGGATGACTTGGTCTCCAACCTTGAGATACTTTGATGATGCTAGCCGTTGCAACTCCTCTTGCACCGCGAGCTAGTAGATTTGGCCAAGCAAAAGAACTGGCTCCACAGCGAGGATTTGGCTATGAAAAGGTAAGTAGCTCTCATTTAGAATCAAAATTGAGCTAAGGTTTCCTCTGGCCCTTGCAATTTTTCTTCAGCCATTTCAAATCATTCCATAATCCTGAGAGTCAATTGAAAACCATGGAAGTCGACAGATTTCCTTGCTTCAGCTCCGATAAGGCTTGGATTATTGTGAAAATCTTAACCTTATCGAGCTTCCCGTACATCTCTCGTATTTTTTCCAAAAATTTTGGGTATCTTTGGTCAGGGGGAGTCCGGCGGTGACCTTCAGGGTGAGATGATTGCCGATTCACATCCGAACGAGCTGGTTACACATCCTTTAGTTGCGTAAGCCGCTTGTTAGTCAAGACTGAGATTGTATCGTCAATGAATCTTTCTTTGTCCTTTGTAATGAGTGCCCGCCGAAGCCTCGGGACTAGATGGAGTAGTTCTCCGGACCTGAGAGTTGCTGCAAAATGAGGCAAAGCTCAAGTCCGTTGGCAATGGCGGTGTACAATGGATCTCTTGGCTTTGGCCAGCTGCCCGAGGCACCTACAAAGGGAAGAAAATCGGGTAAAAAACCCAGGTAATAGAAAACTCTTGGACTCAACCCATTCTCGTTCAGGTAGGGCCAATCTGGTCCGAATCCCAGGTTAGGCTCAGTGGCAAATGTTGGGCCCCCTCCTGGCCCGATAGCTGGGCCACTATTTTCTGTGTGGACTCTCTCCATGTGGCCTATAACATTCTGGGCTGGTTGGACTCGAATGGGGATCCATTTAACGTATGGTCCCTGAAAAAAATTGCCTTGGATTGGGTGAAATGGCCCGCTGTTGGGCTGAATTGGACCAAGTGGCTGTTCATTGGGCTGTGTTCAGCCTTCTTCATTAGTCTGGTTTTTGTCCACCAGAGTTGGTTGCAGATCCAAGGGTAAGTTTTCCAACCTTGATTGCCGGAAAGAACTTATGAATCTTCAGACGTTCCTGACTTCGAAGTTTGATTTCTTGGCATGATTTCTCCTTTTTTGTGAATGTGTTATGATCGAAAAATTCTCCACGGGTTTCATGTGAAGAAGGATGAAGGGAAAGAAGAAACTTTGTGGCTGGAAAAAAATTAGTGTGGAAGCGAGGTCAGCAAAGGGAGACTCTGATACAATGACAAAGAATTGGGTGATAGAAAGCGATTGAGAATTGAGAAAATGTATATTGCTTTCTTATATCAATGTTGTACAATTGCAGCCCTATTTATAGTACATATGATCAAACTAATTAAAGAAAAAGAAGATATATAGAACAAAGAAAAATCAATTTCCTAATGCACAATATTCTAGTTTCCCTATTAATATACTAATCAAAATCAATTAGGATCATCATCTAGATCGGGATCAATCAGTCGAGATCAATTAGCCGAGGCAACAATATCTTCAATGAAAAGCTATTTCCATAATTGTCCTCAATAATTAGTGCTTGTTGGCCACGTCGTATAGAGTCCCAAAATGGAGGAACGATGGCATCCAAAAAAAAAAAAATCCTAATTCATGCATCATATCATTGCTTGTTTGCTTCCTAAGTCTTAATTTGCAGAAATTTCATAATGGTGGATGTAGCGAAGCTTTGCTTTTGCTTAGTTAGGGCATCTAGATTCTTTGTATTTTTGCAATTAATTTATTTGTTTAAATGTGGATGTTACATTTTTGCTTGCGCACCCACATGATCACCCATCATATGTTAGTAGTTTAGAATTAAAATTTACAAAGATTAAAGGGAAGAAGTACCGAAAGGGTGTTAGATTAATCTAGCATAATCAAGCTCCCACATTTGTAAGTAAAAAGTACTCATACATTTTACTTGAGTGTCTAATTGATCCATAATCAAATAGTGGTGGCTCCTAAATAATTGCTTATTTAAAATTGGTTTAATTGAAATCCCAAGGTGTGATTGGAATGAGTTTGAAAGAGCAACACCATTTCTTAGATGAGTAACCCAGTCATGCCCGCTTATTTATCCATTAGCTTTCCCCTCTGATTTGCCTCGAGGAAGGTCATGACAATTGGTCAACTAGCCAAGCCTTCGGCCCTTTGTTCCAAGCCCCTAGTCCTTTGTTCCAATGGACTTTCAACTTGTCCAAACACTACTATAACTTACGTTAATCTTTGAGCTCTGATGGAAACTTCAATCGGGCAAGAAATTGAACCACAATACCAACACATGCGTTGTTTTGGACACAATGATCATGGTCAGCTTGCCTTTCTTTTCCAAGTCTGACATTTATTAATTAATACTATATGTAATTCATAGGCAGGTCAGCTAAGCCGAGTTGGGCCTCTGATCGTAGCTAGAAAATCATCTCGGCTTGCCCATCAAGGAAAATACACATAGGCTGAGCAGACTGGGCAGACTGGGCGGGCTTGGGTCGGGTTAATGGGGCTGAGCTGATCCTCATAACTGTAAGCCCTCGTCCAGGCTCACCAAAAAGTGCCTTCAGGCACTTGTGGCTTGGGTCAAGCCTTGGCTGGCCGGTCATGATCAAGTCTAATTAGTGCCTTCCTATCATATAATTGCTTAATTAAATCATTTAATCCCTCATAAAGACGTTACCTGGGATAAGTTAATGATAGGTTTTCTAACCTTTCTTTTATAGTCAAGATTGATATTGACAAAGCCCACCAATATCCATAGGTCCATTTAAGAGCCCATAGTCTAAATCAAATATCTGTTATGTTGCTCACAATCGCATTGAAAATTCTTTTTATGTTCTTTCTTTGGCACGTAGGATCGTTTTCGCAATCACAAAATACCTCACAAAATAGCACCAACAGCAACAGCATACTATTTGGCAATATCACATGACGTGTACTCCATCCGATTATTGGGCATTAAAAGGGGAGGACGAGACTCTGTTAGGCCTGTTTACCCCGGGGCCGTCCCGGTCCGTATGTGCTACCATTAGTGCGTGCTCATTGTAAGTGGCCGGTGTTCCTTTGCTTTCATTAATGTACACAGGCAAAACTCAGCGTCACTTTCTAGATCGAGTTAAGAATTATATATTGAAATTTACAAAATTAAACGTAAATAAGTAGGGAAAATTACCAAAAAGTCATAAACTTTTTACAATTGTGTCAATTTAGTCATAAATCTATTTTTTTGTTAATTGAGTCATAAACCTTTTGCAATTATTTCAATTCAATCCATTTGATCAATTTTGGCCGGCCAGCAATGACATGAATACCAACCATCGTACATGGCACCAATAGCGTTGACGTGGACAATTTAAAATAATATTTTAATATTTTTTTGAATTTTTTTCTTTCTTTTTTTTTTCTTCTTCAATTCCTTCTACATCCAGCCGGTCGTCAGACGACGACCACCCAAAGATGAGGCCGACCTTGCCGTTTCTAGGCATGGCTCGACCTCGCCCATCAACAACGAGGGTGAGTTTCACCTAGCAAGGGCAAGGATGGGCAAGACCGACCTTGCTAGATCTGGAACAGCGAGGCCAACCTCGCCCATCAACAGTGAGGTCGACCTCGCCTTTGGCCAACCTCGCCTACTGGAGGAAGATGGAAGGGAAGAAGAAAAAAAAAGGAAAGAGAGAATAGAAAAAAAAAAGGAAAAAGAAAATAAAAACAAAAAAATTGAAAAAATATTTAAAATTGTCCACATCAATACCAGTGGCGCCACGTAGGATAGTTAATGTCCATGTCATCGCCGATTAGCCAAAATTGACCGGATAGATTGAATTGACATAATTGTAAAATGTTTAGGACTTAATTGGCAAAAAAAAAATAGTTTCAAACTGAATTAGCACAATTATAATAAATTTATGATTTTTTTGATAATTTTCCCTAATCAAGTATAGTTGCGCACAGATTGATGTGTACAAAACAAAGTGAAGATGCGGTTTGCTCCTTAGGTACGCAGCCTTGCAGAAGGGCAGCGTAGGTAGAGGTCATATAGCAACAACATAAGAGAGGGCATAAGAGGAAGACCGGGCGATTCTAGTAAGCTCGAATGCCAGGTGGCAAGAGCTGTGCCGAGTCAGTCGAAGGCAAGAGTAGTGAATTATGTACAGTCTAATACACCGGAAACCAATTCAAAATTGTCGATGTCTAGAAGTAGGAAACTCCTCCTTCCTTTCTAATTAACGTTTAGTCACTTGGAATGAAGAGTAATGGGGATAAAAAGTCAGAATAAAAAGTTTTATTTTAATATTAGTTTTTACTAACATAGGGGGACATGAGGATGAAAAGACGTGAATGGGAATGAACGAATCTAAATGGTAACTTTAAATTAGATCAAGAAAGCTTGATATGGTAGGTACGTGTAATGACTATCTGTATTTTGCTTACGCTAAAGGTAAATTACAATGGTTACATTTTTATTACAAGAGTTTAATCAACATCCGATTCCTTAGTGATTATTGCTATTGGTACTATTTGAATTTATTGTTTCAAAACCATGCATCGAACAAGTCACTTTCTCAAATCATGTTGTCTCTATTTCGCATGTCATTGTGCAAGGCCTAGTACCCTGTGAGTTCAACCTGGGCACAATGCACATGGAGGGACAAATTTGCATGTTCTAATGGGATTAGTCGATTCGAAAATTCGGGTGCTCCGTATTACTATTAACAACCACTTGGTCCATCATTTTGTGGTTCATATAAACCAAAGAGTTCATCACCAGCAGTTTCGCAATAAGGTCATCATAGATGCGTCCAGACTTAAACTCACCATGTTGGAACGCCACTCATGCCTGTGCGTACTTGAAATAATATGTTATTAGAGAAAAGATGCTTTTCCCCCCAAAAAAGAGATGCTCCTTTTAACCAAAATCAAATCCCTCGAGCTTTCCCATGTTTCATGATTAAGCTTTTGTTATGGGGTGACAACTCACCCCCATATCTCGATAAAGGTCCTTTTGTTCATCTCTAAAATGATCTTGCCTTGGTTGGTGAAGAAGCTCTGTTGCTGATGTTTTCTTGCCAGCAATCAAGTCCGGCCTTTGACAAATTTGAACTTGTCTCGCTGGGCGCCATTAGCAAACGGGATTTTTGGCATTTTATATGAAAGAGGGAAGGGAAAGGAAATAGAGGGAAGGCAAAAGAAGTAGAAGCCTATGAATTTGGACTAAATATTTTATTTAATGATTTCATATATATATATATATATATTTAGCGACCGATATGTTTTGACTATTTTCGATGGGAGACACTTAAAGCCTCTTTCAATATAGAGATATTGATATATGGAATTGTATATTACTCCTTATAAACTTTCGAGATTGAATTTTTCTTTTTCCAATTTCAAATGGTGGAGGCAATGTCATAATTAAAAATAAAGTTAATACCACAAAAAACTCTGAACTGGTACATTTGTAACAAATTTATCTTAAACTAATTTTTTAATGTAAAAAATTTACCCCGATACACCTATGACAAATTTACCTTATAAAAAAATCTAAACCGATACACTTGTGACAAATTTACCTTTCGTTGGTTTATATAAAATTTGATTCATATCACAAAAAACCACAAACTAGTATACTTGTGACAAACACAAGGTGAAACTCCAAACTGATATACTAATTAATTGATACATGTCATCCAATTTAGCAATTTGATAATAAAATTTAATGAAAATTAATGGAAAGTAATTTTTTTATAAATATACCGGTTTGGAGTTTTTTATTTTCAAAAAATTAGTTTGAAGTAAATATGTCACAAGTATACAAGTTTTGGATTTTTCATAATATTAACCCTTAGAAATATCAACTTAACTTTTGGCTTTGCAAACATGCATAAGAAGAAAAGAAGAAAATGCCAGGATTTGTATTGATTCAGAAAATAATTAATTTGAAAGAAGATTAAACTACACGCATAAGCGGAGAGAAAGTTGATAAAAGAAAAAAAATCAAATTGCTTTTTGAACCATCATTATGAAAATTTTGTCATTGCAAAAATGGCATCGTCAACTTTTATTGCATTTTCAATTTTTTCTCCACTTTCTCTCTATTTGTTTCTATACAAAGACAAAAGTCACAAACGGTACTTGAACTTTTATTAAAATTTAATGTAGCTCCTAAACATTTTCATTTTTCTTGGATTGTGATTTTTTTTCATTCATGTTGGTCCTTGAAGTAGAAATAGAAATAGAAAATGCTAACTATGACAATCACTCAACGGACCATATGCGATGAATGAAATAAAAGTGAACAAAATTTTTTCAATAAAAACCCTTGAAGAGAAAGGGAGAAAGAGTAAGAAATATTGTGGGGGCAGCCAAGCACTAGGGATGGGTAGGGGGCGGGGGTGGGGACGGGATTCCCGTCCCCTCTGTCCCCCAGTCTCGCTATGAAAACTTGCCTTGTCACTGCCTTCTGCCTTACGCCGGTCGGGGTAGTTTTTCCCTTTATAATGCGATGCATTACATTATATGAGAAATATCTAGTGCATTCCGTATAACAACAATAGCAATGATTAATGAATGGTCTCATGAGTGGGTTAAAAAATGAACTTGGAGATTTTGGATAGAGCACAACCACAGACATCTTCAAAACAAATCAACTTATATCCACATTACTTGGCTAAGGCGCAAAAAACCATAAGAGGTAGAGTTTCACTCTACTGTAATTTTCGGAAATGTTCTATTGACTATTGTGTAGAGGTTTCCTATCTCCATCTTATCGCATTATTAATTCTATTTGTAATGCTGGGGATACCCTAAGCTTTTGTACTTCATTTGATTATTGGAACTTACATTTTACCCAAAAGTTTTATTTTATGGAGCCAAGTAAGCTCCAATCATCACAAAATAGTCAATGTAGGACAATGTGAAAATAGAATATATGGAAAACAATTGACCCTCATCACTTGCCTAGAGCACGTTCAAGCTTGCATCTCCAACAAGAGCAATTCATGTAAGGAGAAAAGGTTGTTCTTTAAGTTTTCTTATAATTTTTATTGATTTTTATCTAAAATACATACATAAAAATATATATTTCTAAAAACTATTCATTCCGGGCAGATTCGCGGGGTGGGGTGGAACAGGAAGGCTGATACTTGCCTCGCCGCACTTCTTACCCTGTCGTGTAGCCCGCCAAATGCCCCTTTTGCGGGTCAATTTTGCCTCGTTCGAGGCGGCTTCCGCGCTCCCTGTGCCCATCCTCACTAAGCACCACCCAACATCAGGTGAAGGTTGTCGGGCACATGTCAGGCTCAGCCAAGGATCATTGTGTATTGCGTCATCAGAAGCAAGAAAGACAGAGATGAGGATCGCCAGCCCCAATGCTCTGCTGTGTGAGGGTAAAACCACGTCGCAGACCTTCTCAACATTTGAGAGAGGATCACAACCCTCACAACCAGTGTGGTGGCGAGGGTTGCTATCAAAAGAAATATTCTAAATATCTCTAATAAGAGTTGCAACCTTTCCATCATGCTTAGTGAGAGATGCAACCGACGTCGTTTATCATGAGAGGCTAGGTAGTGGCATCCTCCCCCAATGCGATTGTCATTTAAGTTTTTATCTCACGTCGCATCACTTGTGGTCCAATTAATACTAACATTGCAGACGACGATAGTATATCTATACATATTGTACTTTCAAGGATCAACGTGAGCGAAAAAAGAACATAACTGAGGACCCAATCGATAGACAGTGAAGTCCAGAGAACTACTTTCTCCTCCTCGGCTTTCTTTTCTTCTAAATCTCCCCAACCCAATCCCCTCCCCCTCACCCACAAATAGATAATTTTCTCATCAATTAGTAAAAAACAAATTATTATCTATTTCTCCTCTTTGATAGACAAAAGTAAAATCTCATATGTTACTGGCCATAAGAAAAATCTCGTCATACCGAAGACATATCGTATTAAACATATGTTAAGTGATATGTTGTTAACACAAAACAATAAGCAAGTGTTGAGTTGGAGTCGGTGAGTAGATTTGGTCGACAAGAACTCTATTGTTGGTTGTTGAGGTTATTGATAGTAATCATTAAGTTATGGCTAAGTATTGAAGCAGAAAAACCGACGAGTGAAGAATGCCAACATGATTGACTATAATCCAAATGAAATTGAGGCAAAATGTAAATGACTAGTTGGCGGACCCAGTAATTTCAGGATTTTCAACTTATTGTAGATAAGTGTTGTTAGATAACGGGACTCACGCGCAATATGTGCAACTCAATAATTGTTTGTAAGTAACCATTGATAGTGAACGATATAAACCCACATTGTGCTCATTGTAAAAGTTCAACCAGTCTCTAAAAGAAAGCATATTATTGTTCTTCATTTTCATTTCTAGTACATTTACAATCTTGCGGTATCGTTTACATTGCTAGTGATTGTCCCAATATTCATACATCTAAATTTCTTGTCATTTACTTTCCAATCTAAGAATCAACAAAGGACCCTTCAAACCTCCATTGATTTGATCGATTCTCAATTAAAAAGTACTTTGCTTTCTGGTGAAACATCTTTTTGGCACACCTAATGGGACTCTTTGATGAGTTTGAGGAGATTGCAATGACACGAACTAGGAACCAACAAGAGATCAATAATGCTGCTGGCAACAATAACTCAGTATCACAAACTGATGATAATGTTTCTGCACACTCTTACTCTTCAGCCGCTAGAAGAGTGGCGGAAGGAAACTGACGTGAGGAAGTTGATCTTCCAGGGAACAATAGTTAAGGAATGTACCAAATCCCAACATAATGTCGGCCATGAGGAGGTTGCTTGAGAAATAGCAAAAAGATATGGCTATTTATATTGCAAGATATATGTCAAACGAGATCAAATCAATGGTAATCAACATTGTGAATTATTTCTTGTTGATATCAAGATTGTCTAGTTAACCACTACAAGCAAATCAAGTGGTACCAGCGTTTGTTCTGAATCTATCTTCCTCAGTTTAATAATGTCAATAATGTAGGTCAGGCTAGTCAACCTCCTATAAGAAATATGCATAGGCGTGAATTGGGAAAAACAAGCCCAAAACAATGTTGGTCAAATAACCAAATTGGGAATAACAATTCGGCAAACCAAGCTAGTCGACAGATTGGTCAAGTGCCAAATGTGGAAAATAGAGGACCGGCAGTTGCATTAGCACCACGTAATGCACATATTTCTGGTAGGCCTAATTTGCCAATTAACATCAACATATAATTCGGCGAGACCACCGCCTAGGGGGCATGATGGCCAACCGAATCCACAAATGACACCAGAACAATATGAAAAAGCAGCTCAACAACGCTTAGGCCAAGATAGACGTGTCATAAATATGTATAGGAGACTTCCTGAATGGGTTAATAATTAGCGTTTTCCAAGAGGCTCTAAAATCCTTGATTTTACAATTTCTACTGACGAAGATGGACAAACTGTTGAACATACTGGTCGATTTATAGCGCAATACAGTGAAGCAGGAATAAATAAACTCCTAAGACTTAGGTTTTTCCCTCTGTCCTTTTTAAAAATTGCTTTCACCTGTTTTATAATTTATCATCTCATTCATAATTCTATAGAACGATACCTAAAGCATTAATCGCTAACTTAACTAGACTCTGTTCTAGCAAAAAAAAAATTAACTAGACTTTATCAATACAATAATGAGTCTTTAAGAAGGTTAGAAATAGATGCCTATCTTTACTCTCTAAAAAAGAATACGCGAATTTGGCCTTTAATGGGTTAAGTTATATCTAAGGAAAAATTTGAAGGTCAAAACTCAGTTGGTTTATTTCAATTGGCAATGAGAGTGTCTACGTATAAACAATTACTTAATGACAGAATTAATGTCGCTTTAATTGAAAGTTATGAAACAAAAAGTCAATCTAATCAAGATGAAAACATAGAAGTAGCCATGGCAAAAATGGTGGAAAAATGATATCACTGGTGCCATAATTTTCATACGGCGTAATTTCAATGCTAAAATGTTTTTTGGATCGCTTGATCACTAGTTTGACAAAAAAAAAAATCGATTACTTTAGTGCCATCAGCAATTTGAGTTGTTGAAAAATCTGTGTGGAATTAACTTTAATAAAAGGTCCAACACGAATCGCCAACAAAGTGAAGCCAACAAAATAAGAGCTAAACAATATTGTCTCAAATTTGTTGCCCTAAATTAATAAATTGGGGACAAATTCGTTTTGTTCTTCAAACCCTTATCCCTTATTCTCTATCTTTCTCTCTCTCCTCCATCTTCAATCACTCGCCGACCTATTTCCCAGGCCACGTAGCACTGCCACCGTCGTCAACTCTGGTGCTCATTTGGTCACCCCCAGGAGCCGCCCATTGACCAGCCTACGATTTCTGCCCTTGTCTCTCTTGTCAAGGCTCGCAATTGTCATAGATGGCATCTCTGGCCATGGTCAACATTAGATCTAAGGTTGCCCATGGTCGGATTTGGGATCAGTGACGTCAAATATGATATCCCCAGCCCAGATTTAGTGTGCGATTCACAGGGAGAGAGGGTAAAGCTCAATGGCTTGGGGATCAATGCTTAGTGCTACGCTTGGTGGCTCAGTGTTGAGCTTGCAAAAATGGGGGAGCGGTGACTAGGCGGGGGAGCTACTTTTGGTTGAGGTCTGTGGTGGCGAAGCGAATCGATTCTTACCCCTTGCATTGGTCGACTCTCTAGTTTTCCCTCAGACGAAGTCAATTTAGTCAAAGTGCCATGTCTTCTTTTCCTTTGTTCACGTTACACTTTAATTTTCTTTTAAATAGTTACTATTGAGTATGTCTTAAATTCTTCATGGACTTGGGCCAACATTAGGGTTTGAAAGCGATATAAATATTATTTTTCTCAAGTTATTATGTTAAGAAATTGAGACAGAAAGAGTCTTTAATTTTTTAGTCACCTTTTGTAATTCTCGAAATTCTATAGTAGATTTTGCTTCTCCTCTCTATCAACGGTTTTTCATGTAATTTGGGTGTTCTTTACTCTTCTTAGTTTTAATTTTGTCATTGTTTCCGCATCTATCATAACAATCTGGTATTAGAGCCTTGAGGTTTTTTTACCTTATGGTTATGGCTTCAAGTTTAACAATGAAATTTGATATTAAGAAGTTTGATGGAAGCGGAATATCCTGTGGGACCGGATAGAGCTTATCAGAAGCATTCAACAACCGTTTGGGTTGATGAGAGGTTAGCAATGTGAAAACTGCACGAATTTCTAGTATGGTTCATAAGAGAAGGAGATGAGCTTTTTGGTCCAATTAGAGTTTTTAACAGAGCCCCTAATGGTGGAGTTGGAGAGGAGATTTAGGACCCTATGGATCTCTACCCCCAAATGGAATCGTTTCCGATTCAAAGACCGATCCGGATGACATAGAGTCCGATCTGGAGATGCCTCCTAGATACCATCAGCTTTGGTGATGGTTTTTAGAATGCCCAACCTTTTGATTACCTTTTTGGTTAGAGAAGTTAGGTTAACTCGACCACCCCATCCTTTTTTGTATGTGTGATATTGGCAGGAAGCAGCTTGGTGATAGGCTTGTAATTATGTATCTTCCCAAGGTTAACTAAATGTCTATAATATGGCTTGGTTGTTTCGTATCTTAAATCGTTTTTTCTTGTTATCCCGTTTTGATGATTGTTGATTAAGAAATTTGTGTTCGCTTCCGCATGCATTTAATCGTAAGTTAAATAATTGAATCGGTGACACATCTTAGGATGTTGTAACTTAACAGCCAAGGTGAGATGTTGTTGTTCCCGAGGGAATGGGGCATGACAACTGGTATAGTTGCTAGAGGAAGGTCTGTTGAAAGAAGTAATGATAACAAGAGCAAATCAAAATCAAAGCATAAGGATTTGACTTGCAACTACTGTAAGTCTAAAAGGCATATCAAGACAAATTGTTTAAAACTGAAGGCAAAGCAGCAAAGAGAAAATAATCAGAATTAGCAATAATAAGAGAATGCAAATCAGCAAAACAATTGGAACTACCAGAGCAGGAAGAATCGAGGAACCAAAAATACCTCTCAAGCTAGTGTTGCTGAAGAAGAAAACGAAGATTGGTTATTGATTGTAGATGATAAAGACAAATTAAGTGACAGTTAGATTTTTTATTTAGGCTGTTCATACTATATATACCCTAATTGTGATTGGTTCTCCACATATAAGGGATATGATGGTGCAATTATTCTAATGCGAAATAACGTTAAATGCAATGCAATTGGGATTGGAACTGTCCTCATTAAGATCCATGACGGCATGATCAGAACCTTGGAGAATGTCAGACATATTCCTGATTCGAAGAACCTTATCTCTTTGGGTACACTTGATGCTAACAGATGTAAGTTTACAGCTGAAAGTGGAGTTATGAAAATTATGAGAGGTTCACTTCTGTCGATGAAAGATTTCAAAATTGGAACTTTGTATCAACTGCAAGATATTACACCTACTGGTTCAACTAAAGTTTCATCCTCTATGTCAAAATCAGACAACACTTAATTATGGTATAAGATTAGGCCATATGAGTATTAGAAGGATGGAGGAGCTGAGTAAAAGAGGTCTTTTGTGTGGTTAGAAAATTGAAAAATTAGATTTCTATGAGCGTTGTGTCTTTGAAAAATAGAAAAGGTTTAGTTTCAAGATAGGAATTCACACAACAAAGAAAACTTTGGATTATATTCACTCTGATATTTGGGGGCCTACAAAAGTTCCTTCAAAAGTCCTTGGTTTGAGGTATTTACTCACTTTCATTAATGATTTTTCAAGGAAGTTTGGGTTTATATTCTAATATAGAATAGCGATGTTTTTGTTACATTTAAGCAATGGAAAACATTAATTGAGAAGTAGACTAGTAAGAAGATCATGTGGCTAAGAACAGATAATGGGCTACAATTTTGTAGGGGTGAGTTTAATGAGTTCTGAAAAAGTGAAGGCATTGTAAAGCATCATACTATAGTGAATACATCATAGCAGAACAGTATTGCATAACACATGAACAAAACCTTATTAGAAAGGACTAGGTGTATGTTGTCTAACGTTGGTATGGGTAAGGAGTTTTAGGCTGAGGTAGTCAATACAACTGCTTGATTGCTAAATCGTTCTCATTGCACATTTATTTAGTGAAAGACACCCGAGGAGGTATGGTCAAGTAAACTTATCTATTACTCTTCTCTTCGAGTATTTGGATGTCCAGCATATGCACATGTTAATAAAGGCAAATTAGAGCCTAGAGCAAAAAAATGGATCTTTCTTGGTTATGCTTCTAGTGTAAAGGGTTATAAACTTTGGTATGCTAATTCATCTAAGATTATCATCAACAGAGATATTACTTTTTGATTAGTCCGCTATGCTTCATCTTAGTAAGAAGTTGTATGTTCCTTGTCGTGAAAATCTAGAAAGTGCTACGGAGAAAGCGGAGCTTGAAGTAATTTCTTCGCAAATAGTTCAGTCATCTACTGATAATATCAAGATTGAAGAACCTGAGGAAGAACAATATTTTATTGCAAGAGATAGACAAACAAGGATAACAAAGACCCGATAGAAATATGGGTTCTCAAATTTTGATGCTTATGCTCTTTCAATTACAGAGTCAGTAAAATGTAGTGAGCCTAAAACCTACAAGTAAGTTATATCTTCAAAAGATTCAACAAAGTGATTAGTTGCTATGAATAAAAAGATGGAATCTCTTAAAAAGAATCAAACGTGAAAGCTTGTCAAGCTTGTGGGTTGCAAGTGGGTTTTTCAAAAGAAAGGATAGTATTTCTGGAGTTGAAGACGTTAGGTTCAAAGCTCATCTAGCTACTAAAGGCCACAGTCAGATTGAGGAAGTTGATTTTAATGATATGTTTTCACCTATCGTTAAACACAACCCCATTCGGGTTTTTCTTACATTAGTTGTTATGCATGATTTGGAGCTTGAAAAATTCAATGTGAAAACTGCTTTTTTACATGATGAACTTGAAGAGAAAATCTATATGAGCTAAGTAGAGGGTTTTCAATTTGAAGGTAAGGAAGATCATGTTTGTCCATTGAAAAAGTCTATATATTGCTTGAAGCAATCACCTAGACAATGATTTAAAAGGTTTGATTCGTTTATGATGCAACTTGGCTATTATAGGAGCAAATTTGATAGTTGTGTATATCTATGCAAACTTCCAAGTGGCTCTTTCATTTATCTATTATTATTTGGCAATGACATGCTGATTGCAGCGAAAGATAAATTTGATATACAGAATTTGAAGGCACAATTAAGTGCTGAATTTGATTTGAAGGATTTATGTGCAGCAAAAAAAATCTATGGCATAGAAATTCGACGAGATCGGAAAAGGGGAAATTGTATCTTTCTCGAAAAAGTTACATTGAGAAGGTGTAAGATCGTTTTGGCATGAAAGATGCCGAACCAGTAAGTACTCCTCTTGCTACTCATTTTAGATTATCAGCTAGTTTATGTCCACAAACAAATGAAGATATAAGATATATGCCACTTGGTTCATACTCTAGCGCAATTGGCAGCCTTATGTATGTCATGATTTGTACTCGACCTGACATTTCACATGTTGTTAGCATGGTAAGTAAATATTTACAATGCCTAGGCAAAGTTCATTAGCAAGCTGTGAAGGGAATTTTAAAATATTTGAAAGGTACTTCTAATTTTGATTTATAGTTTGGGAAAACTGATGACACTCTTACACGATATGTTGATTTTGATTATGCTGGTGACCTTAACGGGAGGAAGTCTTTGACTGGGTACATCTTTACTATTGGAGGTTGGGCAGTCAGCTAGAAAGCTATTTTACAGCATACAATTGCTTTATCTACTACAGAGGCAGAGTATATAGCTATTATAGAGGTTGTTAAAGAAAGGTTATATGGTTAAGAGACTTATTTGGAGAGCTCAATATGAATCATGGTATGACTGTTGTCCATTGTTATTGTCAGAGTGCTATACATCTAACTAAAGGTCAGATGTATCATGAGAGGACAAAGCACATTAGTGTGCAATATCACTTTATTAGAGACATTCTTGCTGATGGCTATATCAAGGTCTTAAAGATTGGCATAAAAAACAATCCAGTTGATATGTTGACAAAACCCTTACCTATTGCTAAATTCAAGCATTGCTTGGATTTTGTTAATATTTGCTCAATTGAGCTTTACTCTAGTAGGAGGAGAAGATTGTTTATTGCTTATGTAAAATTTAAGCCAATGTAGAGAGTTGTTAAGTATGTCTTAAATTCTTTATGGACTTTAGCCAACGTTAGGGTTTGAGAGTAATATAAATATTAATTTTCTTAAGTTATTAGGTTAAGAAGTTGAGATATAAAGAGTCTTTAGTTTTTGAACCACCTTTTGTAATTCTCGAAATTCTATAGCAGATTTTGCTTCTCTTCTCCCGGTGATTTTTCCCTCAAGGGTTTTCCACATAAATTTGGGTATTCTTTATTCTTCTCAATTTTAATTTCATTATTGTTTCCGTATCAGCCATAACAATTGTGTTGGACTTAAAAATTCATTAAAAAAAGTCACGTAAGACTCTTTGCCAAATATGTCATTGGTTGCACTTAAGTGACAGTCTTCTATTGATGTGTTAATTAATGATAAAAAAAAATGTTCTAACACTGAAGTGATCGATTGCTGATGGATAGGGTACTAAATCTTCTTTTTGATGATGTCTTTTTCCCTAAGAATAGTGTTCAATAATCCTTATGTTTATCTAGCTTTAAAGCCTACCAGTGTAAAAGACAACGATGGATAGGGCTAAAGATACTCAAATTTACTTGTTTGATATCATTAAATTGGACAAAATTATATATTTGCTTTTGAAAGATAGTCTAATAAAGTTAACTGAAGGCCAAATTACTCCAAGTAAAGAAGATTTAGTAAACAAAAGATATTTTGAATGGCACCATTCATGGAGTCATGATATAATTAATTGTTTTTATCAATCGAGGAAGCAATTTAGCGAGGAAAGATCCAATTTGCCGATGACAAGGGGAAAGGAAAATTGGAAGTCGATGCCAAGCCATTCCCTTAGATGGTTGGTATGGTGTCAGCCAAATTCAAAAGAGAACAACCTTAGAAGAATTTATGTCAACGACATCAACAAGACATCCGTTCCAGTGGCTTTAACAAAGGCCAAAGGAAAAATGAGGGTAGAATGTCAACCTACTCTATCGGGGAGACTCAAGTACGTTTGACCGAGCTGTTTTTCCAAAAAAGAGCCCGAGCCCGATGCAAAAACCAAAAAAAAAAATCACGTGAGCAATGATACTAGGAGGGTGACCCTAACGTTGGGACGCTCGGTCAACATAGTGGAAAATTTGGACTATTATGTGACTTACTCGAAGCCTTCGAGCTTCGATGTCGACGTTAATGATATTGTTCCGACAGGGCAGGGTGAACCTGACCGGAACTTTCCTCCATGATTAGGCCAAAATCTTCACGTTCACGGGCTCTTTAGGTGACCCATGACCTAACAGAAGGACAGTTGATTTTTGTGGGTAATATGCCAAGAAGCACACTTACTAGAATCCGGAATTAGAGGAAGCAGAGGAAGAGACAAATGCTCAAACATCAAGAAGGGGCTCAACCTCAAGCTCAAGAAAGAAGAGAAAGGCCAAGGCAATGCCTGATGAATAGAAAAAGATTGCCTTTGGAGCTATGCCACCTGCGAAGATTAATATGGTCTATGCGTGATTGCTTGCAACCTTCAGGGCATCGTCGATGAGAGTTGGTAAAGAGAACGATCTTATCATTAATGAAAAGGCAATGACAGAGTCACAGTGTGGGTCTGAGGAGGTTATAGAATTTGAGATGTGACATTTCGAAATTTGCCCATTTTGGATTTATAAAATAAATGATTTTATTAATATACTTGTAGTTGATTCTCGCCCGAAACTGATCATTCCTGGGATACTAACCTTTAGGAAAATGCTAATTAGGGATTTAAATTCATACGACTAGAGAAATTCGATCGTGAACTGATTTTCGATCATAGAATCATCGATGTAACATTTTAAGCCAATGAGGACCGATCTTAGGATAGTTATGGGCCGATTCGTCACTGTCATACTAGTGGATCGCGGGTGATTCCGTTTGACCACGAAATGAATTGACGAATGATCCAAAACCTATACCGAACGATCGTATCCGATGGAACTAGTGATCGATCCTCGCGATTTCATTAACAACCGAGGTTGTCACAACCTGAACGAACTTGCACGTGACTTGATTTAGTATCAGTCACGGATCGAATACGTGAATTTCCCAAAAAACCACCGGTTAGTATGAGAATCTCTTAAGTTGCGTTACATAAAATTCAATTATTAATTAAAGACCGAATTGGGCATCGAAAAATTAGGAAGTCACGACAGAGCACTAGAACGACGTTGCGGTTGGAACGTACAGCTTTGGATTTTCCCGAATCCTTCAGAAAAATTTAATTTCGATGAGAAAATGGAAAAATGACCATTTTACCCCTAAAGGTTTATAAATGGCAAGTTTTAAAGGGCAATGGCATTTTGGTCATTTTGCAGTAATTTTTGGAAAGGACAAAATTGCCCTTTGATTTTTTGAGAAATTTCCAAATTGCCCTTGGATATTATAGAAAAGATTGAATCTGCGCCATTGATTAAAAAGAATAGAGAGGGGCAAGATTGTCATTTGCCAAAAAGTAGTCAAATTTGACTATTTTAGTCCAAGACCCTCTCTCTCTCTCTCTCTCTCTCTCTCTCTCTCTCTCTCTCTCTCTCTCTCTCTCTCTCTCCTTCGACCCCCTCCCCCTCCAACGTGAGCTCTCTCTCCCGCCGGATCACCGCTGTCATGCCGCACCACCGCGCCACTGCCGTTTCGCCGCTAATCTGCCTCCCCGCCCTCACGCCAACCACCGCCGTGTCCCCCTCTCCCTCTCGGTTCCCCTTCCCAAGGCCGAGAACCACCGTAAGCTGCCACCGCTCGCCGATCGTCGCCGCTGCTCACCACTGCCGCCGCAAGCCACTGTTAGATCGTCAATTCACCGCCACTTCCCGCTCTAGCCGAGTTAGTCTAGAGCTCGATAAGTCGCGATCTAAACCCTCGCCTAGTTTATCGGGTAATTTTGGACCCGTTTAGACGCAATTTGGTAGAAATTAAGGGCGGGATTGATTTGCGGGCCTTAGGATTGAAACCGAAAAGTTTTGGTAGAATTTTAGAGGCCGATCAATAGCTGTGATTTGCAGTTTTGTGCGTTGTGATGTGTTGTATGGCGTGTGGTTTGCACTATTAAGTCCGGCTCGGAATTTCATGAAAGTATCGTGAAGGGTCGGGAGTGAGATATTGCAGTTTCGAGTGCGAAAAATGCCAATTTATGTGTTGGTTGTGTGTTTGTGATGTGATGGTATTATAATGAGGAAATTGGGTGCAATTGTGTGCATGGATTTAATGATGAGTGTGTGCAAGTATAAGAAAGGGATCAGGCCGAGGCATGTTAAGTTCGGGTCGCGATCATGTAGGCCTGTCGCATTTGGCGCTAGCTGAGGAATGAGAAAGTGAAAATGAGATTGGTCCGAGGCACGATCAGCTCGGGTGAGACCGGGATCAGACCGAGGCATTATAAGCTCGGGTCTCGATCATATAGGCCTTTCGCATTTGGCGAGAGCTGAGGAAAGTGTGAGAATGGGATCGGACCAAGACATTTCAAACTCGGGTCACGATCACGTAGGCCTGTCGTATTTGGCGCAGGCTGAGGAAAGAAAGTGGAAATGAGATCGGGTCTGAGGCATATTTACGTGGGTCGCGATGGGAAAGTGAAAGCCTGAGGCATGTCTACGCAGGCTGAGAAAGTGATTAAGCAAGTATTGATACGATGAGGCAGGAGTAAATGAAATGGATGTGATGGGTGTGATCGAGTGTGAAATGTGGGCTGGAAATGTGGTGTAATTGACATGTGCATTGGCATGTGGATGTGTGTGGAAAGCACGTGTATTTTGAAATGTGTGTGAGAATTAAACGTTGTAATTGTGGACTAATGTGCAAGTTGACTATGTCAGGAGTCCAGGTTAGTGTGATTGTTTGGTTGGTGTTTATGTGAATTGCTTGATTTCTTGTCTGGATGTGTCTGAGAATACGTAATAGCCTAGGTAGGGTTTAGATTATAACTTATTGAGAAGTATCTCATGGTTGTTTCAACCAAACAATTTCAAAGCCACCGTCTGAGCCATGAATCTCCCACTGTTACCGTCGCAGCGTTTTGGAATCCCCATGCACACCGACCATGAAGTAGTAGAATATCCAGTAGACGAGAATCACACCTAGGTTAAGCACACCTCTGTAGTTTGGGTAGACATATGGCTACCCCTCTAGCAGGCTCACACTTATACTGCGTGGATATTCAAAGACGGGATAGATGAGTTTAGTCCCGTACGCGGTTTTGACGTTCCGTTCAATGGTGGGGGTGATTGGGATCCGGCAGCCATACCCCCTCTTGACGGGGAATTGACTAGTATAGAAGTTAGTTTAGCTCAGTCCGGACACCATCCTACACCAGCAACGCCTGATTCTTCAATGAATGAACTAGATCTGAATCCGGAAGGGTCCCAGGCAGAATTTGATCCTATGGACATAGATCTGAACGGAATACCTGAGGTAGGACCGGAGGATGAGTATGGTGAGAATCCCGGAGAGGAGCCAGCTGAGGATGAGCTTGTGGACGAGCTGGAGGACGAGCACGCAGAGGAGCCAGAGGAGGACAGAAAGGATTCAGATGCAGAGGAGCAAGCTGAGGATCAGCCCGAGTCAGGGGACAAGCGAAATCCAATTGAGATTGGACCTAATTCAAAGTCATCGGATGAGCACGAGCCGGAGGAGGATGCAGATGAGAAGGACAAGGAGAGCGAGTCCGAGTGGACGCCTTCCAAAGGGCGTGAGGACTAGTTCTGGGAGTGAGGTGATAGTTTGAAAGTATCCCATTTTTGGATAGTGCTGACCTAGGATGCTGATCTTTTGTGTTTTGGAAGTTAATAGTTACTGATTCGGTGTGCCTATAAATTATTGTGGATATTGTGAATCTTTGAAAATGTAATATATATATATATATATATATGTGTGTGTGTGTGTGTGTGTGTGTGTGTGTGTGTGTAGATATTTGGCGGTTCGGCGATATAATTATTGCTAGTAGTCTCAAATTTTATTGTCTGGGATTTTATAATAGTTTCCGCCGCGAATTAGACTGATGGATACGTTGGGTTGGCAACATTTCCTGGGTCGTCGCACAAATTCAACCTTGAAGAGGGATGTCGCGTGCTCAATGGGGTTTGGAGCGTGACATGAGAAGCCTCCTTTTTACAACTCGAAATAACTTAGGTCCTTGACAGTTTCCGGTAAGGTTAATGGTCGACCAATGGCTAAGATCCTAATAGATGGTGGGTCTACGTTGAATGCCTTAGAGGTTCTTTAAAAAACTGGGTAAAGGAGATGATGAGATTATATGGTCGAATGTCACCTTCTCGGACTTTGCATGAGAGGTTAATGATGGTAGTCAATGTCACCATCGATACAAGAACATCTACGACAGTTCTGTTTGTAATTAATGCCAATGAATCTTAAAATCTCTTATTAGGAAGAGATTGGATTCGAAGTAATTAAGTGCATAACTTCCACACTCTCATCAGGTTTCA
Organism: Syzygium aromaticum; assembly: GCA_024500025.1. NCBI lineage: Eukaryota > Viridiplantae > Streptophyta > Magnoliopsida > Myrtales > Myrtaceae > Syzygium > Syzygium aromaticum. The sequence goes on from CM044895.1 coordinate 18,720,195, forward strand.
GCAATTTGGAATGGAGATAAGGTGGAACTTATCATCACTAATTATAATGTTTGTATTATTACATGGGCAAATAGGGTTCAATCTCCTCCACGAGAAGTCGACAATTCTTTCGTGACTAAACCACCAGAATTCGATTTGGAAGATACTCTGTGGAAAAAAGTATAATGTTAGAAAATCCAAACTGAAAAGTACTCTTCTTATCTAGCAAATGAAATTCAAAAATCTCTCAACTGCTGCCGATTCTATTTTACCCTTCGACTAGTCTTCACTAAAAGAATATGAGAAAGTACTGGAAGCTTAAGATCCAGTAGTTAATGTACCGATGATGAATTGCAGAATTGACCAACTTTTACATCAATGCCCTGTTAGATGAAGAATTCAAAAGTAAATTAGTAGATATGCTTAAAGGATATAGGGATTGTTTTGCATGAAACTACCATGAAGTGCTAGGTTTGAAAAGAAATATTGTTGACCATGGGTTGTCAATCAAAACTAATGTGGCTAGTAGGGATCACCTAGAGGGGAGTGAATATGCGATCTTGAATAATTTTTAATAAATTAAGCGGAAATGAAAGATCATAGTTGAGTCTGAATAAAATTCAGATTCAAAACAGTATATATATATATAGATATATATATATATCTATATATACAGTACCTCTGATATGCAATGTGCAAAATAATAGAAGAGGAATAGAAAAACTGCACACAAGTTTATAGTGGTTCGGCTTTTGATAAGCCTACGTCCACTCTCCCATGTTGACAACCTACAGGCTGGATTTCACTATATAATCAAGAGGAAATACAGATTGTGAGTGATAGCACTTTTATGTATGATAGAACTCTCTATCTCATGCAATCACTCTTATAAAATGTCCCTCAAGATATTAATATTTGGCACAAGAAAGACAAGAGAAAGGATCGGAATATGCTTAGACTTTGGACTTGTTGATTCTCGATTTCGTTCTCTTCCTTCTGCTCCTCGTTGAACTCCTTTTATATTCCTCCACTACCAAACTAGCCGTTGGACAATTTTCAAATGATGATCTTCCAATATTCACCCTTGGACAGATTTGCATAAAATTGATTGAGTAGCTGTTAGTTAACAAAATCTGAATCCCACTGATTCTGACCGCACATACAATCGGAATCTTGGTTTCCATAAGTAGAGTTTTATCCTTTGTAATGCATACTTATCGTAGAATTTGATTGTCAATCAATTACAGCCTTAGATTGAAACAATCAAAACTTTCCTTCTATAAAATCCATACCAGATCATTAGCTGTTAAGTTTCGTTTTGAATAAGTTTTGCTTCTGTGTCTGAAAAACTTCTGCGTCTGCGTTTGCTTCAGAACTTAGATGAGTGTGCGTCTTCGGTAAGATCTAAATACTTCAATATCTGAATGACTTTCATGGTAAAGTCTTAAGATCATAAGTCTAAATTTGAACTTTTTGTTCTGATATTTCATTCTGAACTTCTAGAATATATTAACCTGGCAAGAAATGTATGTCAGATTTACAAGTTACGCAATAAGAGTTTTGTCAGCTTCAAAATCCACTTGGAGTTTTCCTTAACAAAAACAAGATTTATTCTACACAAACAACCTCTAAGGCATTCCGCCTCAGAAGTAGTTTTAAAAATAAAAGAGGAGATCAAACGACTGTTTATGGTAGATTTCTTAAGGACAGCCAAATATGTCGACCGTGTTGAGATTTTGCAAAACATATATTGGTAAAAGTAAATAAAAAATCGCAACCGAAGCAAAAACCCATGCATATATCTCCAAGGCATTATTCATGCATTTTAATAAGAAACACGTATAAATGAAAAGGAGGGCTAATCGCATTACCCTTTATAGTGCCCAAAGCAATTTGGTCCTGGTATTGTTTAGTTCTAGACCATAAACGTTCGATCTTGTCATAGCGTGTCTAAAGTAATCTTGTTCAGATGCTCTTCAGTTCTAGCCTCACAAGTGTTGGATGTCTAGTTCAAAAGCACCACTAATCACACGTTGAACAGTAGAGTGAAATTTGAGAGAGTTCACCACATCAATTGTGCCATCAATTGTTCCTGTGTGTGAAAATTTTGATTAATCACAATCATCACTAATTAACTAATTATCGGTCTCATATCCAATTTATTTAAATCAATTCGGCCATTAACTCTGAAATTGTTGGAAAGCATTAATTCGGCCATTGAATCTAAATCCATTTCAGAGTCTAAATCTGGACATTGATTCTTAAACCATTTCAGAGCATTAACTCTATAACCATTACATAGCATTATTCGGGCCATTAATTTTGTAACCGTTACAGGGCATTAGTCTGCCATCTTTAAGAGTTAGGTTACAAAGTGATTTATTAAATGAAGATTATGAACAGGCAATGTATATGGACTCAGATGAGCTGGATGAAGTTAGATCAAGGGCACTGGAGCATATGATTATGCAAAAGAAAAGGATTGCCAAGGGCATAAATAAACACGTTAGAATTAAACAGTTTGCTATTGGTAATTTGGTATGCAAAACTATCTTACCACCTAACAGTAAGAATGATGAATTTAGTAAATGATCCCCAACTTAGATGGGTTCATATCAAGTGCTTGATGTGTTAAGTGGTACGGCTTGTGGACTGACGGGACTTGGATGGGAAGGTCCTGTCATGATAAATTAATGGAAAGTATTTGAAAGCTTTTCATCCAATTACGTGGGAATTGCTGCTTCACTTACCAATAAAGTGTTTTCTTATTCTTGTAGTCAATTTGCTATTGCTATAGCTAGGACCTTAGAGGGTGATTATACGTCATATTACATAGGACAATAAATTTAACTCGTTTACAATTTAGGGAATCGAGGTTTCATTGACCATTAGAATCAAAGTCATTTATGAACACACGTGTTGAGTGTGTGGAAAAAATAAACCTTAGAAAGATCTTGAAAAATCGTTTTATTGTGAAATATTGAATTATCAATTAATGAAAATAAGTTACACAATAAAAAGAATATATAGGTGGAATAGAAAAATGCATCGAGATTTGAATTTATTTTCATATGATAGATTAGATCCAATTTTAAGTAGAAATAAATGATAAATAAAATAAAATAATTAATTTAAGAATTTTTTCATTGTTCTAATATATACAAAACAGCTAAGTGAGGATAGTTTGGTAGAGGAAAGATTCTGCGATCCCTTAAAAGTTGGAAGTGCCTTTTGATTTGTTTAATAGTAAAATAATACAAACTCCAAAGAAACTTTTAACTTGAGGGTTTTGCAAAAAGCAGTTATGCCTATCTCTATTGTAAGACGAATAATAACTATATAACATTGGATAATTATCAAAAAAAAAAAAATCCTAATATATAGTGTGAGGGTTAATTCAGTCTTAAACCTTATAATTATATCAATTTTAGTCTTAAACATGTTTTTAAGATTTGTCAATATAGTCATTCTTACCAATTTTCGCCGAAAATCGTTGATATAAACTCCAATTATCCTATATAGCACAACCAACACTAATGTAAACAATTTTTACAATTTTTTTTATTTGCAGAATATTTTTAATTTTGAATTTTTTTTTCATTTTTTCCTTTTCCTTTTCTTTTCTTTTCTTTCCCTTTTCTTTATTTTTCTTTCATTTGTCTTTTCTTCTTCTTTTTTATTTCCCTCCGTCGATCATCAAGCCTCTACGATGGCTAGTGGTGGAGGTCGTCAGCCACTAGTGAGGGTTGCCCTCATGGTCTTCAACCGCCCTCAACTAGGCAACCGTAGGTATGAGGGTCAATCCCAAGTAGTCCTAGGTGCAAAATTCAATTCCAAGCAAGCCCTTGCCAAAGGCCGCAAAGGTCACCCTCACATGATCTAGCAAGGATCAAAAAGGGTGACCCTCACCCAAGCGAGCCCTCGCCATGGCTCGGCAACCAATTGAGGAAAATCGATAAAAAGGACAAAGGAATGAAATAATTACGAAAAGGAAAAAAGAAAAATTAAAGAAAAGGAAAAAAAATTTGAAAATTTTAGAAATTTGCAAAAATTGTATATATCAGCACCGACCATGCCATGTAGGACAGCCTGCATCCATATCAGGCTGGAAGAACAACATTGTAAAAGGTTAAGGATAAATTAGCACAATTAAAATGTTTTAGGGAAATTTGCTTAAAAAGTTCTAAATCTATTGCACTTTTGTCAATTCAATCATAAACATTTTAATTTTGTCAATTTAATCCTAAACATTTTCACGTTTTGCCAATAAAACCAATTCAACTAATTTTAGTTGGAAATTACTAACATGTACACCGGTCATCCTACTTGGCACAGCATGTGCTGACGTAGATAATTATTAATAATATATTAATCTTTTTTCAAATTTTTTACTTTTCTTTTCTTCTATTTTCCTTCTTTTCAATTTTTCTTTTTTTCCTTTTCTTTCTTTTCTTTATATTCTTTTCTTTTTGTTCTTTTATGTTTCTTTTTTTTTTTCCTTTTTCCTCCGCCAACCATCGACGAGCTTGCCACTGTTAGGCCTCGTCAATAGGCGGTGGTGGTCACTGGTCTCGGGCACGGGCCACCCCTTGCTAAATCGAGGGCAAGGGCAACCCTCACTAGATTGCCCTCACCTACCCAAGCAAGGGCAGCCCTCACTCACAGTTGGTGAGGGCCGATCTCGCCTGAGGACAATGACTGACAACCACTGACAAGGTTTGGTGGTGGCCGGCGAAGGGAAAAAGGAAAAAAGAAAAAAGAAAAAGAAAAAAAGAGAAAAAAAGGGAAAAATAATATAAAAATTCAAAAAAATATTAAAGTACTATTAAAAATTGTCCACATCAGTACTGGTCGTGCCATGTAAGATAGCCACCATTCACACCAGCAATTTTCGATCAAAATTAGTAAGATTGACTCAATTGGCAAAACATGATAAAGTTTAAAACTCAATTGGCGAAAAAATAGGTTATGATTTTTTGGATAATTTTTCCAAAAATTTTAAGATTGAATTGATCATCGTATGATAGACCATGACTTTTTGGACAATTTACTCTGTTGCTAAATAATAGACAAAATAGTTAAGTGAAAAGCCATCACATAACTAATATTCTTATAGTTAAGTGACAATTTGATCTTTATCGTCAAAATTATGGCATTCCGAATTCGACTCATTTTTCGGGATTTATAAAACATGTAATTCGTCAGTGTGCTTATAGTAAGATCTCCCCCGAAAACTGATCACTCCCAATTATTGTTTTTAAAATTGAGATTTCGTTAAAATCACACACAATCGAATTTGGTCGTTATTCAGAACCCAAACTTTAGTGTCGAATTTCTCGAAGTTCCGTTATGAATTTAATTGGACAGTGTTGATATTATTGTGGTCAGCGTCAATATTGCCAGGAATAGTGGAAAAGTGAAATTTTGACCGGGTGCAGATTTAGACAAGTAGACCTCCCTCGTGGCGTATTTTATCTAGTATCTGTGAGCCAAATCCTAATTTATTATTTAGGGCTTTCGTGGACCGTTAAATCATTTTCGAATTCGAATTGTGATAGTTGAATCACACTCAATGACAAAAATTAATTTCTCTCTCTCTCTCTCTCTCTCTCTCTCCCCCCCCCCCCCCTCTGCCACGCCACCCACCCCCATGCACACGTCCCCTCACCCATAGCCCCATGCAGACCTCACCAACGCTCTTGCCCCCTCTCTCTCCTCTTTCCTTTCTTTTCTTCTTCTTCCTTCTCTCTCCTCTCCCCTCCCTCGACGCCGACTGCTTCTAGCTTTTGCTCCTACTTCTGTTCAGCTCACTGGAACCAGCACCACCATGCGTCATCCACCACGGCTCACCCGTGGCTAGCCAGCCCGACCATCGTGCCACTCTGCTCCCCCTGCCTGCCGCTGCTCCCCTGTTCCAGCCACCACTCCCCTCCCCTCCCCTCCCTCTGTTCTCTCTCTCTCCGTCCCTACTCTGATCGTCGCTGTCGTGCACCGCTATCCCGAACCTCTACCGCTCGCCTCAAGCCTGACTGCCCCTCACCTCCCTCTTTCCCTTCCCTTCACACGCACGAGCAGCAGCTTGCCGCCGCGTGCTTACTTGTCGCCGCCGCCGCCATCACCGATGTCTTAGCCGAGCTAGTCGTCACCAACCTGCCAGCTCGTCGCCACCATGCTGCCTCGACCACTCGCCAGCTGGCCCAGTAGCTCGCCGCCGCTAGTCTTGCTAACAATCGCTCGCCTCGCTGCCGTCGTCCTGCTGCTCCGATAACGACGCAGCTCTCCTTGCTCCGACCAAGGCCCACCACCCCCAGCTCTCTCTCTCTCTCTTGCCATCACCACCCCCGACTGGCTTGCCCCTCTCCTCTGAGCCAATCACCCAGACCAACTCGCCACCACCGCTAGTCACCACCGCCGGCCGGCCAGCCGGCCCATTGGCCAACCAACTAGCCCGGCCGTGGCCAAACTCGTTACCAAGCATCCCGAGCCGGCCCGTCACTCGAGGACGTCGCCCGTCCAGCCGGCCCATCGCTCGAGCACGTTGCCCATCCAGCCGGCCCGTCGCCCAGGCACGTCGCCCGTCCAACTCGCCTGTGCGCCCTCAGGCACACCGCTCGACCACCGAGCCTGTGCACCAAGCACAACACTCGGCCACCGCACCCGTACGCCAGGCGCATCGTCCATCCGCCGTGCCTGTGTTAGCCGGTCAGCGTGCCCATTTGGCCCACGCCCGTGCCAAGTCAGCCGCTGCCCCGACCAATCTCTTGGCTGCCCTTATGAGATTTCTTGGACTTAGGTAAGTGACTTCCTAATCCTTACTTAGAACTATGGGTATTTTTAGACTTGTTTAGAGGATAGACCGAGTAGATTAAGGGCTAGTTTGATAGAATTGATTTACTGAACTTTGTGATTTGAATGTGATTGAATTGTTGGGTGAATTGGGATAGTTTTGAGTGCTTATTAGTGGATGATGTTTGTTGGTCAATAGTTGGCTTGTTGTGGCATTCGTGGGTGGATTTGATGTCTGTATGTGGCCAGCTTGAATGTCGGATTTGTGGGCTAGTGTGATAGGCTTGTGATGTGATTGGGATTCATACGATGTGTTGAATGGCGAATTGTGTTGTAGTGCATATACATGAGAAAAGCTCGGATTGATCGGAAGGCTGCCAACCTGAGGCGTGGTTATGTGGGTGTGGCAAGAAAGGCGTGATTAGACCTGAGGCATAGTTACAGGCGTGACTAAACCTGAGGCACAGTTACGCAGTTCATTAGATGGGGAAAAATATCCTGAGGTGTGGTTGCGCGGGACCGAGCCCGGATTGATCGGAGGGCTAAGCCTGAGGTGTCGTAGTGTGGGCAATGAGATTGAGCCTGAGGCGCAATAGCGCAGGCTGTGAGATTGGGCCTGAGGTGCAGTGGAGTGGGCTGTGTGAAAGGACTTTGGAGGTCGTGGAAAGTTGTACGGCCACACATGCGAATTGAGTGTGATTGAATTGATTGATAATACTTATGGATGTTTGGCTGGATTGGTTGGGTACGAGTGTGGATGGCGCTCAAAATGGCTGTGTTACATTCTCGGGGTATTATTTCATTATCATGATTTGACTAACGTCCAGTGTGGGCATGTGACTGGATGGCGAGGTAAGTCTATTGATGTGAATTATATATGTTAGCGGTTAGATTGCATGTTAAAACTTGTTTGAGTACGCATTAGCCTATGTGAGGTTTAGGGTGTTGTTTATTGAGACTCGTTCTCATGATTATTATATAACCATTTTCAAATCCGAGACCGTGATTGGTTAGAGACGCTACGAGGATAATATCGGGGATCGAGGACGGGTCATGTACCCTGGAGTGCCCCTTTTTATAGAGTAGTTAAGTTTACGAACCACGATCTCTTTTGATGAAAGTGGTTCTATTGTTTGTGACTTAGTTGGCAGTGTCTTTTGTGAGCGTTGCATGTATTTCCCAAGTGTATGGTTTTGCAAGTATTGAATTGTGCTATTGCTATCCCTTCGTCATTATTAATTGTTTGGGTTGTTTCATTTTGTTTCCACGCGTGCCTAATCTCTGATATTTGGGTTGGGTCAGCGACATGCCTGGGACGTCGCATTCAATGATCGACCATCGAGGGATGTCGCGAGCCATGGGAGTTCGGGGCATGACATCCCTGTTGATTTCGTATCAAAGCAAGGTCAACTTGATCCAAGATGGTCAAAGCCTTGAGTGATAAAGAGCGACGACCTTGGGGTAATTAGTTAGGGAGACTTGTGTGCCATGTGTACTCCAGACTATGTGATTGTAGTTACGGAGTGATCTTATACATTAACATGTGAAATGTAAGTGCGTCAGGACTTGAGGTAAGTGCACGAATCCTATTGGTTGTGAATGGGTGTTGTTTATGATTGACTACCTGCTAAGTGGATTGTTGTGATTCACTGTCTAGGGCTTTAGATTGGTATAGTTGGCCTAGGACTTTAATTCCTGAAGAAATTATAGCAAGTAAGTGGGTGATGTGAACCCTGTGAGTATGAGTAGCCGAGGAAGAGATTAAGGTCGAGGTCGTGTAGGTCCACAAGTTGGAGTTGTGGGGAATCCCAGATAGGATGAAATTTTGAGAGCACTCGAGAAAGTTGGAATTTTAATGGGAAGGTGGACTGAGGAGCGAAATGCTACTGCTGCTACTGATGATGAGGCTATTGTTGCCGCTGTTAATGGAAATAACGAGAATCATGGGTATAATGGAAATGTTAGGAATTAAGGTCAAGGGCAAGTTAATACTGTCAGACAAATGCGATAGTTGGTTGGAAAATTTTTGAAATTTAAACCTGCAAGGTTTGATGGGAAGAGGTGACCCTGATGTTACATTACTTTAGATAGAGGACTTAGAAAAAGGCTTTTGAGGTATTCGGGTGCACTAATGAAGAGGAAGTAACCCTAGCTGTATATCAACTCCAAGAAAATGCAAGTGATTGGTAAGAGGACCCCCAAAGTAGGATATTTGGAAGGGCCTAATTCCAAGCTTAGGTGTCGTTGTCAAGGCCTTCAATGCGAAGTATATTCAGAGAGTGCACGAGGACAGAAAATGACGTAGTTTCTTTGGCTTTGCTAAAATTGGATGTCAGTCGATCAGTACGAGGTCGAGTTTGTAAGGTTGCCTAAGTACGCACCAAGAATAGTCAAGGACCATGTGGATAGGACAAGGAGGTTCTGGGATGGATTGAGACCGAAACTCCGTAGTCAGTTAGTACTCTTGAATCTTAAGGAATTACAATGAGCTATATAAGAGGGCTCAATGGTTGAAATGGATATGAGTAAAAGGGCTACCGCTTCTGGATCGCGGTTCGCGCCAATTACGGACAATAAGAACTTAGGAATAAGTCTATGGCAGAGAATATGAGACTTGTCCCTCCGGTAAAGAAGAACTTTGGAAAGCCGAACTACTATTCCAACGCCGCATGTCGGTCTTGTGGAAAGAGGCATAGGAATGGCCATCGCCAAGGTAGAAATGAAGCATGTTATGGATGTGACCAGCAAGGTCACCAAGCGAGAAATTGTCCGAATCGACAGGTTAGGTCACTGATACAATCACAGCAACCGCGAGAAGGATATCAAGCGGGAGCTGCCCCGTAGAATAATCAGAATCGACTACGGATGTAGGGAAAGTTGTATGTTGTGGCTAGGAAAGAAGTGTGGGATATGCATTGAAAGTCTAGATGCGTTATGTGATGATATTGGTGCAATAGGAGATGATTTTGAAGTTATCGCTTGAGTAGTCATGTAAGACTTATGATCATTTATGGTGAATAGGCGCAATCGGTTTAAGGATTTCCGAATTACTGATGATATTCTTGGACTGGTTTGGGAATGATGTGTGTTGCTAGGAAATTTCGAATTTTGTAAAGAATTGGGGTGATGCGTTTTGGGAGACCGTTGGATTGAAATTGGATGGATTGAGCTTTGTCTTGAAGTATAGAAAGATAATTATCTTGTGGTTGATTAGTTGATTGAGGAACCAAAGATAAAGAACATAGGCGAGGTGTGCAATCTTTCTGATGTCTTTCCTTAGGAACTGCCGGGATTACCACCTGATAGAGAAGTAGAGTTCGTAATTGAGTTTGCCCCAAGAACAGAACCGATCTTAAAAGCGCCTTATAGGATGTCTTTGTCTGAATTGATGGAATTGAAGGTCCAAATGTACGAGTTGCTAGATAAAGGCTTTATCCGCCTGAGTACGTCTCCATGGGGAGCACTGGTGTTATTCGTGAGAAAGAAAGATAGATCTTTGAGGTTGTGCATAGACTACAGACAGTTAAATTATGTGACCATTAAGAATAAGTACCCACTACCAAGGATAGATGATCTATTTGATCAGTTGCAAGGAGTATCGATATTTTCAAAGAACAACTTGAGGACGAGATACCATTAATTGAGGATTAAAAAGGAAGATATACAAAAAACGGTATTTAGGACGAGGTATGAGTACTACGAGTTTACAGTAATACCGTTTGGACTGACGAATGCCCTTACAACCTTTATGGATTTAATGAATCGGGTATTCAAAGAATTTCTGAATCAGTTGTGATCGTGTTCATGGACGACATCCTGGTATACTCAATGAGTTCCACTAAGCATGAGCTATGCTTGGAAAAAGTTTTACAGACCCTAAGGGAACATGCACTCTACGTTAAGTTCAGCAAGTGTGAATTCTAGCTCCATCGAGTGGCACTCTTAGGATATGTGGTATCTAGGGAAGGGATTGCAATGAACCCGGCAAAGATTGAAGCCGTCATGAATTGGCCGAAACCGACAACAGTAACCGAGGTTCAGAGCTTCTTGGGTCTGGCAGGTTATTACAAACGCTTCGTGGAAAGGTTTTCGCAATTAGCAATGCCATTGACGTGGCTACTGAAGAAAGAAACGAGATTTGAATGGACAGATAAATGCGAAAAGAGCTTTCAGGAGTTAAAACAGATATTGACGATCGCGCCAGTGCTAACAAAACCATCAGGTCCGGGAGGATATGAAATTTATAGTGATGTGTCGCTAAGAGGATTGAGATGCATGCTAATGCAACATGGAAGAGTGGTGGCATACGGATCGCAACAATGTAGACCGCACGAGTTGAATTATACATCTCACGATTTGGAATTGGCCGCAATTATGTTCGCTCTTAAGATTTGGAGACATTACCTGTGTGGGGAGAAATTTCAGATTTATACGGTCCATCAAAGTTTAAGGTACTTGTTCTCCCAAAAGGAATTAAACATGAGACAGCACCGTTGGATGGAACTCCTTAAAGACTATGACTGTAAGATTTTGTATCATTCCAGAAAAGCTAACAAAGTAGCGGATGCACTGAGTTGGAAATCAAGCATCGCGCATATGATGGTCAAGGAATGGACTCTATTGGAGGGAGTCTGGGATTTGGAATTTAAGTTTGAAGTGAGTCAGGTCTCGAGTTTTATTGCAGCATTGAGGATTAAACCAAAGATCTAGACTAAGATTAAGGCCTTACAATCAACGGACCCGAAAATTCAGAAGATTTTGGGTATGGATTTTGCAAAAAGGAAATCGGATTTTCAGGTATTCGAGAATAGAATTCTGAAGTTCTGCGGACGATTGTGTGTGCCTGATAATGCAGAATTGAAGAAGGAGATTTTGTCTGAAACCCACCGTAGTAATTATAGTATCCATCTAAGTAGTACGAAAATGTATCAGAACCTGCAACAACATTATTGGTGGAACGGCATGAAAATGAATGTAGCCAAACACGTGGCCAAGTGTTTAACATGTCAACAAGTGAAGGCACGATATTGCAAGTCAGGTGGAATGTTACAGCCGTTGGAAATTCCCGAGTGGAAGTAGGAACATGTCACGATGGACTTTGTAATGGGATTACCAAGAAGTCAGAGGGGTCATGATTCGATTTGTGTGGTAGTCGACCGATTGACAAAGTCAGCACACTTTCTGTCAGTGCTTGCCAAGATTTACATGTGACAAATAGTTTGTCTGCACGAAGTGCCAGTCACAATTACCTCAGACCGTGATCATAAATTCACTACCGCTTTTTGAAAAAGTCTTCACACGGCATTGGGAACAAAGTTACAGTTTAACACGGCTTATCGTCCGCAAACGGATGGCCAGTCTGAAGGGACAATTCAAACTTTAGAAGATATGTTACGGGCATGTGTATTGGACTTTAAAGGTAGCTAGGAGGAACAGTTGCATTTAGTTGAGTTTGCCTATAACAATAGCTATCGACAAAGTATCAGAATGGCACCGTTTGAAGCATTGCATGGCAGAGCTTGTAGGACACTGGTGTATTGGATAAAGTTGGTGAGAGGAGCATCACGGGTCCAGAATTAGTACAACAGTTGGTTGAGATCGTCAAGGTGATTCAAGATAGACTGAAGACCGCTTAAAGTCGCTAAAAGAATTATGCAGACCGGAGACGTAAGCTCTTGGAATTTCAAGTGGGGGATCACGTTTTCCTCAAAATATCACCGATAAGAGGATTATCACGGTTTGGCAAGAAGGGAAAGTTGAGCCCAAGGTACGTGGGTCTATTTGCGGTCTTACAGATGATAGGTACTTTGGCCTACCGTCTCGCACTACCGCCAAATTAGTCCCAAGTTCACAACGTATTCCATGTGTCTATGCTAAAGAAGTATGAATCAAACCCGACTCACGTGCTGAATTATGAAGAGATAGAAGTGGACGATAGAGTGTCGTACATGGAAAGACCGGTGAGGATTAACGACAGAATAGAACCAGTGTTGCGGAACAAGACAATCCTGATGGTCAAAGTAATCTTGGAGCATCATGGAACCGAAGGTGCCACATTGCAAAGCGAGGAGTTGATGCGACACCAGTGTCCCTATTTGTTTGAGTAACTGGGATGAAGTGTAAATTTTGAGGACGAAATTTTTGTAAGGGTGGAAGAGTTGTGAAATTCCGAATATCGACTCATTTTTTGGATTTATAAAATGTGTAATTCGTCAATGTGCTTATAGTAAAATCTCGCTAGGGAACTGATTACTCCCGGCTATTGTTTTTAAAATTGAGATTTCGCTAAAATCGCACTCGATCGAATTTTGCCGTTATTTAGAGCCCAAACTTTGGTATCGAATTTTTCAGAGTTCCATGATGAATTTAATTGGACGGTGTCGACATTATTGTGGCCAGCGTCAATATTGCTAGGAATAATGGAAATGTGAAATTTTAACTGAGTGCAGATTTAGACTAATAGACCTCTCCTGTGGCCTATTTTATCTAGTGTTCGTGGGTCAAATTCTAAATTATTATTTAGGGCTTTCGTGGACCGTTAAATCATTTTCAGATTTGAATCGTAACCATTGGATCGCACTCGATAACAAAAATTAATTTCTCTCTCTCTCTCTCTCTCTCTCTCTCTCTCTCCTCCCCCCCTTCGCCATGCCACCCACCCCCATGCACACGTCCCCTCACCCATACCACCATGTAGACCTCACCAACCCCTATGCCCCATCTTTCTCCTCTTTCCTTTATTTTCTTCTTCTTCCTTCTCTCTGCTCTCTCCTCCCCCGACGTTGACTGTTTCTGACTTCCGCTCCTGCTTTTGTTCAACTCGCCAGAACCAGCGCCCCCGCACAACGTCCACCCCGGCTCGCTCGTCTCTAACCAGCCCGACCATCGCGTTGCTCCGCTCGCCCGTTGCTGCTCCCCTATTCTGGCCACCGCTCCCCTCCCCTCCCCTCCCCTCCCGCTGTTCTCTCTCTCCGTCCCTACTCCGACCGTCGTCGCCGTGCACCGCCGTCCCGGACCTCCACCGCTCGTCCCGCCGCTTGCCCCAAGCCCAACTACCTCTGTCCTCCCTTTCTCCCTCCCCTTCGCACACGAGCAACAGCTTGCCACCACATGCCTACTCATTGCCGCCACGAGCTCAGCTAGCCGGGTCGCCAGGAGCTCGTCGCCATCGCCGCCGCCGCTGTCTTGGGCGAGCCAGTCGTCGAAAACCTACTAGCTCGCTGCCGCCGTGCTGCCCCAACCGCTTGCCAGCTCACTCAGCAGCTTGCTGCCGCAAGTCTCGCCAGCAACCACTTGCCTCGCTGTCGTCGCCTTGCTGCTCCGACAACGACGCAACTGTCCCTGCTCCGACCGAGCCCCATCACCCCCAACTCTCTCTCTCTCTCTCTCTCTCTCTCTCTCTCTCTCTCTCTCGCCATCACCACCGCCAACTGACTTCCCCCTCCCCTCCGAGCCAGTTGCCGGGACCAGCTCACCGCTGCTCACCATCCTCCTGTCGCCGCCGCCGGCCAGCCAGACAACCATCCAGTCGCCCCACCGGCTAACCAGCTAGCCCAGTTGTGGCCAATCCCATTGCCGAGCATCCTAAGCTGGCCCGTCGCTTGGGCACGTCGCCCGTCCAGCTGGCCCATCGCTCAGGCACGTCGCCCATCCAGCCGGCCCATTACCTAGGCACGTTGCCTGTCCAACTCGCCCATACGCCCCCGGGCACATCGCTCGGCCACCGTGCCCATGCACCAGACACACTGTCCGGCCACCATGCCTATGTTGGCCGGTCAGCACGCCCGTTTGGCCCGCGCCCGTGCCGAGTCAGCTACTGCCCCGACCGGTCTCTTGGCTACCCTTGTGGGATTTCTTGGACTTAGGTAAGTGACTTCATAATCCTTACTTAGGACTATGGATATTTTTAGACTTGTTTAGAAGATAGACCAGGTAGATTAAAGGCTGGTTTGATAGAATTGATTTACTGAACTTTGTGATTGAATTGTTGGGTGTATTAGGATGGTTTTGAGTGCTTATTAGTTACTGATATTTGTGGGTCAATGGTTGGCTTGTTGTGGCATTCGTGGGTGGATTTGATGTTCGTATGTGGCCGGCTTGAATGTTAGATTTGTGGGCTAGTGTGATGAGCTTGTGATGTAATTGAAATTCGTACAATGTGTTGAATAGCGAATTGTGTTGTGGTGCATATGCATGAGAAAAGCCCTGGATTGATCGGAGGGTTGGCAACCTGAGGCGTGGTTACACGGATGTAGCGAGAAATGCATGACTAGACCTGAGGCGTAGTTACACGGGTCATTGGAAGGGGAAAAATGTCTTGAGACGTGGTTACACAGGACCGAGCCCAGATTAATTGGAGAGCTGAGCCTGAGACGCAGTAGCACAAGCAGTGAGATTGGGCCTGAGGCGCAGTATCGCAGGCAGTGTGAAAGGACCTAGAAGGTCATGGAAAGTTGTTTGGCCACACTTGCAAATTGAGTGTAATTGAATTGATTGATGGTACTTGTGGATGTTTGGCTTGATTGGTTGGGTGCAAGTGTGGATGGCGCTCGAATGATTGTGTTACATTCTCGGGGTATTATTTCATTATCATGATTTGACTAACATCCAGTGTGGGCATGTGACTGGAAGGCGAGGTAAGTCTATTGATGTGAATTATATATATTAGCGGTTAGATTGCATATTAAAACTTGTTTGCGTACGCATTGGCCTACGTGAGGTTTAGTGTGTTATTTATTGAGACTCATTCTCACGATTATTATATAATCATTTTCAGATCCGCGACCGTGATTGGTTGGAGATGCTACGAGGATAATCTCAGGGATCGAGGACGGGTCATGTACCCTGTATTTTGAGTGCTCCTTTTTGTAGAGTAGTTAAGTTTACGAACCACGGTCTCTTTTGATGAAAGTGGTTCTGTTGTTTGTGGCCTAGCTAGCAGTGTCTTTTATGAGCGTTGTATGTATCTGTCAAGTGTATGATTTTGCAAATATTGAATTGTGCTATTGCTACCCATTTGTCATTATTAATTGTTTGGGTTGTTTTATTTTGTTTCCACACGTGCCTAACTTTGATGTTTGGGTTGGGTTGGCGACATGCCTGGGACGTCGCATTCAATAATCGACCATCAAGGAATGTCGAGAGCCGTGGGAGTTCGAGGCGTGACAAAAATGGTCTTAATGAGATTTTGTGACACGAATGAATCGTATCAGAGATGCACAGAGTTGAAGAGTCAGATAAATTACTAAAAAGATGCGTTGATATTCCGATAGTGATTATTGCTATATATATATAATCATCCCCTATTCAAACAAGATAATGAAGCTCAGACTCATTAATATCAGATGTTATAAGTACATTTAACAATTATAATTACAAGTACACATATGAATTTCTCCTTCGCAAATACGCAATTTGAGTGTCTGAGCAATTGATTGTGAACCAAACAATGAAAAAACTCTATTTTCTTGAAATATCCGAGGCTTTGAAACTTGATCGGTTTGAAATTTGATTAACGTTGACGAAGACAACGGGACTCGGAAGCATAATTCGTAGAAACTCTGTTGCTCTTTGCTTTGTTGAAGCTTGAAGACGTCGACTCTTGAAAGCATCTTCCGAGGTAGGCAATTTGATATAAGAGAAAATGACACGAATAGTCTCTAAACTTTGACTCAATATACAATGTGATCCTTGAACTTTTAATCTGTTCAATGTGGTCCCTGAACTTTAACATAATGTGCAATGTAGTTTTTAAAATTTTAATTTATTTAATGTCATCATTTAATTTTTGGTATTTGTTCAATTTAGTCCCTAAACTATTTAAAAATGGTAAATGTAGTCCTTCTATTAATTCAAGTTCAAAAACCACGTCATATAGTTCAAGAATTATATTGAATATGTACCAAAAGTCCAGGAACCACATTGAACAAATAAAAATTCATGGACCACATTACACATTAGATTAAAGTTCAAGGACTGTTTGTGCCATTATCCCTCGATATAAATGTGTGTCATCTCCTTAGAATGAGCACCTCTATTTATAGGGCCTAATGAGGAATGTCAAGAAGAAAATCACACTTCGGAAAGCAAAGCAGTATTCACCATAGCTGTGACTTTGACATCGATTCATTGGGAATACTACGAGAATATCTAGCTCCCTTTGTAATTTTTTTTCATATGAAATCTCATTATTCGAATAATTATATGATTTACTTGATTAAATTAAGTGATAATGAGGGACTTTAATTATATTATCTACAAATGGTTTTCTGCGCTTCACCAATTTAAGTGTTCTCATTTTCTCTTAGGCTTTTACGGTTAATGTGTTATAACCCCCAGCTTGGACCTAAAAGAGTGATTTACTGATTATATTCTAAAATCTGGTCAGCCTCAACTTTTTTAGTTTTTTTATGAATTTACGTATTTTTTTTTCTGGTAATAAATGCTTCCATTATATTAGTTTTTGTATATCTCCTTCGTATGCTTCGTAAATAAGAGAAAAAGTTGAGGTTTTCTGTAAGAACGTATGAGGAAAGATAAGTGCATAAGGTTTTTTAAAATTACAAACCAATTTATTTCTTGGAATATAACTTTATAATATTTATCTTTTTATATACAGTATTTTTGAATGTTTAAAGCTTCATGTGTTAAATGAGTTAAAATATGGGTTAATCATGTAAGGGTTAATACTACGAAAAATCCCAAACTAGTATACTTATGATAAATTTACTCAAAACTAATTTTTTACTATCAAAAATTCCAAATTGGTACACATATGACAAATTTACCACAAACTAATTTTTTGACGATCAAAATCTCCAAGCTAGTACATTTGTGACAAATCACCCTCCTTTGTTTCCATTAAATTGGATTAATACCACAAAAATCGGTACACATATGACAAACATAGGGAAAAACATAAAACTAGTATATCTATCAACTACCGTATGTCATTAACAAAGCAATTTGACAGTTAAATTTAACGGAAACAAATTGATGACAAATTTATTACAGGTGTATCAGTTTGGGATTTTTGGTTGTCAAAATATTAGTTTTAAAGTAAATTTATCACAGGTATATCAATTTAGAGTTTTTCGTAGTATTAACCCATCATGTAATCCTAATGGACCAAACAATTTGGTTTTTTTTTTTTTTTTGTTACGAACCTAGGCCAGCTTTACCACAAAAAGAATTACCCATAATGAATCGACCTGATAAATCTGCCATTGGAAAATAGGCTCATGATTCAGTTTGTCATCTGCAGCTAAAAGGTAACGTAATCTTTCCATCTTCGTAACATCAAACTTAGGCATTTCATTACTTATTGCCGCATGATGTCTTTTGAAACTAAGTGTTGTTATTGGTGAAGAACTTGGTAATGCTGTTTAGTAACTTGTTTCCTTATAGGTTAATACCGTGAAAAACCCCAAACTAGTACACCTATAACAAATTTATCCCGAACTAATTTTTTTATCACCAAAAATCTTAAACCGGTACTCATGTAATAAATTTACCATAAACTAATTTTTTTATCACAAAAAACCCCAAACCAGTACACTTCTGACAAATTTACCCCTCATAAAATGATATTAATACCATGAAAAATCATAAATTGATAAATCTCTAACAAACGGAGGGGTAAAACCCTAAACTTGTATACTTGTCAACCGTTACATGTCATCCAACTCAATAATTTGACGTTAATTTTTAAGGGAAATTGACGAAAGATAAATTTGTCACAAGTGTACTAATTTGGAGTTTTTCGTGATATTAACTTTTCTTTATAAGTGCCCAAAACATAAAATTCCATCTTTTCTAGGCATGAGCTCAAATATATAGAGCATGTAAATCTGTTTCCCCGAAAATTTGCCTGTCGAATACCAAACCTTCTAAGGAGGGCTCCTCCAACAAGTCCAAACTCACCATTGGCAGATAAGAAAAAGAGACCATCAAATTAATGATCAAACAATTTACAGTCTAGAAAGGAACATTAATTAGACTTACGGGTGCCTCCAAATAAGAAACCGACGGTACAAGCTTATATGGAACTCACAAGAGCAAAGATTTAATAAAATAAACAGGAAAGGAAGAAGAACTTGAATAATATAAGCTAAATCATGCGAAAATTTAATAAAATAACGGATGAAATAAACCATTTCACTTGCCCCTCCCTTCTCGGGATCGCTCCCATAATATTCAAGCTAGTAACATCGTGGGGTTAATTCCAAAAAAACCACCAACTTTAGGTCGAGAGACAATTCTGGCCTGAATTTTTTTTTGTTCCGTAAAAAAGCATCAACTTTAGGTCGAGGGACAATTTTGGCCCGAACTTTTTTTTGTCTTGCAAAAAAGCATCAATTTTAGGTCAAGTGACAATTTTGGCCCCAACTTTTTTTTTGTTTCATAAAAAAACATTAACTTTCATTTAAATGCCAAATATGGCCCCCTATTAACTTAAAACCATTAATTATCTAACATGATTATTTCACCTTGGAAATAAATCTATGTGACTTGCTTACTGGATTTAAAGCAATATTCATTATTATATTCTCTGAGCCACAATTTGAAGAATAACGGTGAAACTGTTTATCTCATTCACTTCACCAACAATAAAAAAATATGTCCAGATTGAATCTCTATGGCTAAACATAATCTAAAGCTGATCACCACCTATCGACAGACGCTACGGACAAGATTCGCCAAGCTCACCACCATAACAAACAATGGTGAAAGTCAACAAGAGGGTAAATTTTGGATCATGATGAAAGTTGATACTTTTTTATGAGACAAAAAAATTAGGGTCAAAATTGTCACGCGATCTCAAGTTGGTACTTTTTTACGGGACAAAAAAAAGTTCGAGTCAAAATTGTCTTTTGAACTAAAGTTGGTATTTATTTTATGGGACAAAAAAAAATTCGGGAAAGAATTGTCCTTCAATCTAAAATTGAAATTTTTTTTTTTTGAATTAAACCTAACATCGTGGCCTCATCCATCAACTACTATTGTTTCTCTCAATTTAGAATTGTGAAGGTCTAATACCAATCTCTTTCCACAAGGCCAAATCCTTTTCCTTTCTCTTACCGATCTCGAAACTAAATGCCCTTGCACTACACTGGACGTGTCGAATTTTGGTGCTAAAAAAATTTAATCATAATGATAGTCATGTCCATTGTCCACCATATCTGCAATGCATCCCAACATCCAAGCAATTGAGGTTCGTGTCCCGACCTCATCTATGGTTTCGGATCCCTTTATCCATCGTTGACACGAGTGTTCTCCTTAAATATTGAAAAACAAAGTTGGGAACGTCTCTCTGTCTCTCTCTGGAAAGACAGCGCTCCGTCTTTCGATGGGCGAGTTTGACGCCTAATCATTCAGGCATCATATGTGGGCTAGGCCGGCAACCTAGGGCGTAGGGCCCTGCACCACCTGCGTGGCCGTTGGATCGATTTGAATGGAGCTGGGTCGTGCATTTTTTGGTGTTATTGTGTGCATGGATGGAACGTTCTCCCTTCAAAAGCAAGGTATCAGAGCTCCTCTGTGCTGACTCTTCTCAGACACTGTGAGTCAAGGTTCAGCTCCTTGAGTCCCCTAGCTAGCGATTGCTTGTCTTGTAGTACGTAGTTTCTGCAAAAACAAAAAAGTTACAGATATAGTGGACGGTACCGATACATTGCACGTGGCCAAGAATTCTAGACTTAATTCGTTTACACGACATGACGTGACATGCAATTAAGTTAGTATTTAGTGTGAATCAGTCCATATCATGAACGATTTAACTCATTATGACACGATTAAAATTATATTTTATATAGGTTAATCCGATACATTTAATTCGTTAAGACATGAATTGACACTCTTAAGTTAGCATGTTAATGAGTCATTTGTATTATACATGTTTTAGCATGTTTAATACTCATTTTTAAGGACTTTTTTATCATTAAAAATTACAATAAGAACACCCAATCAGAAAGAATAAATAGTAAATTGTAATAAAAGTTTTCGCAAACTCAATAATCCACTTTAGATTAATGTGAAGCAAAATTACTCGTATTGTTTGAAAACATCTTAAAATGTTAATACAAGCTATTGTCTTTTATGTTTTTATCCATATACAAGTTAACGTATATTTGTAAACTGATTAAGATGTCGTGTCATATTGACACCAACATTTGATAATTGTGTTAGTTATGTAGTGTCGTGTGATTTGTTTTATTAGACACAACACAATACGGTATGAATTTCTAACCCTAATTTTGCGCATATAGGATGGGCAAAGGAGGGGAGAGAGTATTTAAAATTTAAAAATTTACCTCTTTTCTATTGTTTGCAATCGTGGTAAAAAGAAAAAATTCCTAGTGTGGCAAGTCACCCCAAAGCCGATGTAAGGATTTTTATTTACACGCTGATAGTTTATTACATTCATTCGAAGATGTCATTTGTGCAGAAATCCTTCTAGTTGCTCATTTCACTTGAGATGCAATATTAAATTCTTCCAATTTCTTCGGTTGTTTCAATGATTTGGAATGAAAGTATTATATTTAAATGAATCTCTTTAGCGTGTTGATTCTCTATAAGAAATAGTAGATGAATTCCAATCCTTAATATCTATATATCTATTGGTATATAGTTAGATTGGGAATACCTTCAAACTAGGAAAAATTACCCAATTAGTCATAAACCTATTATAAGAATGCAAATTCGATCTTAAACTTTTTAATTTTGCCGATTTAATCCTAAACATTTACACAAAATTTCAATATAATCTTTCCGGTCAATTTTCGTCGGAAATCGTCAACGTAGCGGTCTAGTCATTGCTAGTTGTCTAATGTAGCATACTGCAACATTAGCAATTTCCACCTAAAATTAATCGTTATATTAAAATTTGGCACGAATGTCAAATTGAAGATTTTGGACCTGAATTTGCATTCATACAATTAATCTAGGACTATTTGAAAAAATGCCGTCTTCAAACTATCTATATATATTTGAAGTCCACTGCACCATAAATAGCTACGGCAAAGATCTTGGACGAGAAGTGAGGAGAAACGGATGGGAGACTTCCATTAATGAGAAGTCACTCGGTGCCCAGTGGTACGGGTTTGTGTCTCCTTCTCCACCAATCGATTGCAAACGTACGGGCTTCACATTCATTCCTGTAAAGATCAGCTGGAAACGAGTACATCTAAAGCTCCACTTTAGTTGTAGGTGGTGTTGAGACATCGTTTCAATTATTGATCCATCCAGTCGTTCGCATTTATGTCCTCACATTGTGTTCGTACGAAGGCACATATGATGCATCAGCTCGCCCCACTATTTACACCTGCCCATATGACATACCGGCATTTCGTGTAGTACCGTGTCGCTATTATAAGGTAGTTTAGTTTGTTAAATATGAAGATAATTTCGCTATTATAAGAAGCGGAATAAAACAAATTGAATTTTGCTGGTTAGCAGTGTATTCAGATTTCTTTTGGTATTGTTTTCTTGGGTTAACATCACGAAAAATTTTAAACTTATATACTTGTGATAAATTTACCCTAAACTAATTTTTAACCATCAAAATGTCCAAACTGGTACGCCTAAAACAAATTTACCCTCGATTAGTTTCCTTTAAATTTTATCATTAAATTGATGTGTTAAATGACACGTGACAGTTAATGGGTGTACAAGTTTGGAGTTTTATCCTCCATTTGTCATAGATGTATCGGTTTGTGAATTTTCGTGGTGCTAATTGAGGATAAATTTATCGCAAATGTACCAGTTTGAGGTAAATTTATCACCTATATACTGGTTTGAATTTTTTTATAGTCAAAAAATTAATATAGAGTAAATTTATCACAAGTGTGTCATTTTAGAGTTTTTTGTGATATTAACCATTTTTCTTTTCATGTCTCGTCGCTTTTTAATAATGCTCTTGTGTCTTGTCGAAAATTTCCCCCTCATCTAGATATAGTTGCCGCCACTTGATGACCCACCGCCTTATTCTCTAGTTTCTTTAGTGCCCTATATACACAAAGGTTGTCTTTGTTCACCAGCTAAAGAAATTGGATCCTGTAGGATTGGAGTGGATACCAAATCATTGGGATTCCGTATATATTAGATATAGATATAGAAAAAACCTATTGTATGGAGGGTTTAAGAAATTTAAGATCGAATTGGTTATAACATTGAAAAAATCAAATAAATAATTTAAAAAGCCATTCGTTTATCAATCGGATAAGCAAGTGTTATGGAAGTGCGAAGGGGTGATTATGCGACTTGCTAAAGGCTAGAGGGACGACGAGATTGAGGAGATGCTTCCACTTGATTGAAGTTGAAGAAAGAAGGCAAGCCACCCTCAACCCCAACACCTAGAGAAAGTAAACCTAGGAAGCCTGTGGGAGAAAAAGAGGCAACTAAGGCTCCATTCGTTTGACGGAAAATATTGTGTTTTTTGAAAATATTTTTCCGGAAGTCATTTTCTTGGAAAATGTTTTCTCGGAACATAATTTTCCGGTGTTTGGCAACCAATATGAAAAAGTTTCAGAAAATATTTTTTGCCAACGGTGGCGGCGACGAACGGCGACCGGCAGCGGACGAGCGACCACCGACGAGTGGCAGCCGGCGACCAGCGGCAGCGGCCGACGACCGGCGATCGGCGGTGGCAGCCGGCGACTTGCGACGGCTGGCGACCGACGACCGACAGCAGCCGACAACTAGCGACCGACAACCAGAAGGGGGAAAGAGGAGTTTGGCGGAAAATGATTTCCGCTTTTCAGAAGCGGAAGTCATTTTCCATAGACTTAGGCTAGTTTGTGAGGGAGGAAGGAAAATGTTTTCCCACGAAAAACGTTTTCCGCACAAAAAACGTTTTCCGCCCACCGAACACCGGAAAACCCAGAAAATATTTTCCGGGAGAATATTTTTCACCAAACGAACGGAGCCTAAGATTCCGTTTGCTTCGCAAAAAATATAACGTTATTGGAAAATATTTTTCGGAAAACTATTTTCTAGGAAAATGACATGATTTTCCGGTATTTGGCTAAAATCTAAAAAAGATTCGTAAAATAATTTTGCCGTTTGGTATGGAAAATTAAAATCGATTTTTAATTATTTTTTAATTAACTTTTTCTTTTCCTTTTTTCTTTTCTTTTTGGACCTTCTTCTCCAGCCGGCGACCAGCTATAGGCGAGGTCAAGCATCGCCTGAGGACGGCGAGGCTTGGGTCTCGCCAAATCGGGATGCTCGAGTGTGACCAGAGGCAAGCAAGCTCGTCGCTACCTCGTGAGCTTGAGGCCTCATTGCCCTTAGGCGACGCTTGAGCGACGCCAATCTGGCTAGCCCAAACCAGCCGCCCTCAGGCGACACTGAAGCAGCGCAAATTTGGCGAGCAGCCAGAGAAGGAGGAGGGGGAAATAGCAAAAGAAATGAAAAAAGAAAAATTAAAAATAATTAAAAATTAGAATTTTTTAAAAAAGAAAATTAAAATAATTAAAATGAACGGTGAAAAAGAAGAAAACATTTTCCTCACTTTTGAAGGTATTTTGTCTATTGAGAAAAAATGTTTTCCATAGTTAGTTTATTTTGCATGAAATGAATGTTGGAAATCCCAAAAAACGTTTTCTCGGAAATTGTTTTCCATGAAATGAATGGAGCCTAAGTTTCTAAAGATAATCAAAGCCAGCAAGTGCAATTTAAAGGAGCTGCTGGAAAAGATGTTAGCTCATACTTCTTTTTCAAATTACCCACTGCAACACTCTGCTCAAAGTTCTACATGAAGCCAATGTACCAAAACACATTTACATGCTTGGAGAATCTTGTAGGATTCGTTATCTTGACTGCTCAAATTGCTTTTTCTGAAGAAGAGCTTACCTAATTGCATTGGACATCCAAAGGCACTCCATGTTATCGTGAGATGTCAAGGGATAAACGTCGTCAAAATTCTCTCCAATTATTGTTCCGGTCTAAATTTCTATCTGATAACCAGTTTGGTCCATCTGGGAGTTGACAAGTCTCAAATGAGGGCAACAAGATGTCCATATGAGCCCTTGATGGAACCAAAAGAGAAGTCGTAGGAGTGATTCATCGTAGACGTCCAAATTGTCGGTGCACCTTCGTTTTACCATTGACAAACATCTTTCATGGATAATTTTAAGCATAAACAACGTAAATGTCGGTGACGTAAATGCACGTGATCATTCCGATCTCAAAGAAGGGTCATAAGAGACATCGAGTGGTAGAGAAGTAGTTAGAAGCCAAGGCATGCACTATAGAGCTAACAGTTACGGCATATATCGAAGATAGGAAGGATGTCCGAGACCTCAAGATCGATGCGAACTTAAAACCGGTGCTAACCGGGACCAAACTCCAGGAGGCGGACCGGGTAGGACAGAGAGGCTTGAGCAGTTGGAAGTTAATTAATGAAAAGAGGTTGGCGGCCTTACGCCGGGCGACATTGTTACTAGAAAAGAATGACCAGAGGATTTAACGAGAGAGTCAGGACTCGCACGTTCCAGCCAGGAGACCTAACGCTAAAGAATGTCCGTCCCATGATGCGCCGATCTCGAGGGAAATTTGCACCGAACTACGAGGATCCCCATGTGGTCAACAAAGTGCTTCCGGGAGGACCACTCGTACTGACCAAAGAAGACAGATTGCAGTCATCTGAGCTTGTATACATGGACATCGTGAAGAAACCTTAAATTAAAGAGAGCATCCTCATGTGCAATGCACCAAGCTACGACCTTCTTAGTACGTTGACAATCGACCCCATGTTATCACATGCAGATTTCTTACTTTTCCACGGGGTTGGTCACGATAAACTGATGTGTTGCGGGGGACCAGGAGTTCGTTTTTCTTCTTGCAGATGGAACTGCTACAGATTGCCAGGGATGTGCCTTATTTTTCAACTAGAAATAAGATGAAGGGCTTCAAATACTAAGACTGCGAATGACAATCATTCTGTTTTATAAATCAATTTCTGGTCAGAAATTGATTTTTCTATTTCTGTTCTTGGAGGAGTTTCTAAACAAAAAAACACGTTTGATAACAATACAAAATTTATATTCCAGAAACATAAATTTAGTTGATAACGGCACAAAAATTCTCCCTCTTAAGTGGCCAGAGAGTGGATGGCGGGTAGCGGATGGTGGCAGCAAATGGTGGTGGTGGATGGCGGGGGGAGGCGGCGGCGGACAGCGATGCGGCCAATGCAGAGGATGGTGACTGGAGGTGGCCGGCGATGGGAGGAGGACAATGGCGGGAGAAGGGTGACTGTTGGCGAGAGACAGTGGCCAGTGGACAGCGAGCAGTAGCCCACAGCGGCGAGAGGCGAGCGGCGAGCGGCGAGCAACAGCAAGAGAAGGGCGGTCGAAGGTGCAACCAATGGCCAGTGGACAGCGGGTGGCGGCCCACGGCGATCGGTGATGGGAGGTGGGTGGTGGTTGAAGGCAGGTGACGACGAGAGGAGGGAGGCCGGTGGTAGGAGATAGTGGCCAGTGGTGGGAGGCTAGTGGCAACGGTAGGAGTGCGGCTGGCAGTGAGAGACGGTAACCGGCAGTGAGAGGAGGGCTGCGGGAGGTGGGAGCGGTGGCCGGTGGACAATAGGTGATGGCCAAAGATGGGTGGCTGCGAGAGGAGGGAGATCGGCGGCAGGAGACAGTGGCGAGCAGCAGTGGGAGACGGTGGCTGGTGGATGGTCGCTGGCAATGGGAGGCAAGTGGCAGGTGGCCGTGGGTGGCTGCGATCGACAAGGAGGAAGCAGTGGGCTGCGGGCTGGCGATCGGCTAGTAGTGAGAACGTGCGATAAGAAGAATTTTAACTTCTCATTTCTGTTCCAAAAATAAAAAAGCAAAAAATTTTAACTTCTGGTTTCTAATTCAAACCTATTTCTGAAACAAAACTTTGTTCTAGAAATAGAAAATAGAATTGCGTTACCAAACGGATTTATGTTGCAAACCTATTTCTGGAACAGAAATAGAAAAACAGAATGATTATCATTCGCAACATAAACATACGAAAGACAGATATGATTCACCGGATGGGATCAACCAATTGAAGCCAACAAACATAAGCATTCATGTAGTAGCTTTCACTTTTACTCAAGTCATTAAGATCGAAAGGGTGTTGTTGCGGAAACAAGCCAAGATAGACAAACAAGGAAGTAGATTGGACATCAATTTTATGTGGTACGGTGGTGTGATTTACGTCCATAAGGAAAGTAGTAAAGAATTACTTTATGAATCAAGTGATACAATAGAAATTACAATCACACTCGAGTTACTCATGAAGTAGGTAAACAATATCACCTAGGGGGTGATTAAGTGATTTCACGAGATCTTGACAATTATTGCGAAATTAGAGATGTCAAGGTGAATATATTCAAATGTTACTAAACAGACTATGAGTATTATCATAAAGAGATAAGGACATAAACAGTCTCTGAAATTTAGCTCAATGTGCAATATAATCCTTGAAATTTTAATTTATTCAATGTAGTCCCTGAATTTTAGCTTAATGTTCAATGTAGTCCCTAAACTTTTGATTTGTTCAATATGATCCTTGGATTTTTAAGATATGTTCAATGTAGTCCCAAAACTATATAAAATATTCAATATAATCATTCTATTAATTCAAGTTTAATGACTATATTGAATATTTTCATAAAGTTCAGGGACCAAATTAAACATATACCAAAAGTTCAGGGATAAAATTGAACAAATTAAAAGTTTAAGGATCATATTGTACATTAAGTTAAATTTTAGGGACCATATTGAACAAATTAAAAGTTCAGGGACCACATTGCAGATCGGGCCAAAGTTCAAGGACTGTTTTTGTTATTTTCCCTATCAGAAACTAGCAATATCCAAGTTATTTAGTGCAGTATTTCTATCAAGCAATATAGGAATGTAAATAGAGAGATAGAAGACTTTACACACAGAATTTCATAGTGGTTCGACTTAATGTAATCATATATTAACTCTCCCACACTAATAACCTACTAGCTAGATTCGACTATAATCGATGAGAAGTTACAGTTGCATGTGCCTGCTAATACTCTAGCACTTTTTCACAAAGTAGGTGCTGCTAATACTCAAGCTAGTTCTCACTATCTCACACATAAGCTCACATTATCACTCCGTTGACACTTCTTAAATGAATACAATTGTAAGCTCACAAAAGACAAATAAGAATATGCAAAGCTCTCTTGAACTTTGGAATTTGTGTTCTCTTGATCTATCTCTCTCATCGGCGCCTTGGTCTTCTTTTTTACACTCCTTAACATCCAAAACTTCCCGTTGGACAATTTTCACAAGCATCAATCTCCAAGCTAGCCATTGGACAATTTACAAGAAAACTAGGGTAGCCATTGAAGTAGAACAATCAGAGATTCCGTTGATTTGGTTGCCCATATAAATAAATATTGGTTTCCATAAGTACAGTTCATCAATTATAGAGAGAATCTTGTCTACGGGCTGATAGTCAAGCCATTAGAATATCTCGCGTGATAAGATATGTCACAAAGATAATCTCAAGATGAAAGGTCAATCAATATCTTCTTAAGAAAAAAATCCTTATCAAATCATAGGCTATGAATGATGAGATGAAATATCTCACATTAATAGTCTCAACATCACTTTGATGATGTTCAGCGCCTGCTAATATTCAAGTGTAAACTTTGATTATATCAAGCCTTTTGCCTTGTTGATATCCAGCATTTGCCTTACTGATATCCAAGTATAATCCTTGATAATTTCCATGCACTAACTTAGCTGATTTCCATTTGGTAACCTTGCTAGTATTCACGTAGTTCAAATACTGATATCCACGCAATGTACTTGTTGATATCTACGTCAGAAATCATAATGTGGATTCTGTAGTCATAAACCCTTGATGCTCCCAAGCCAAATATGAATTTCATAAACTTTTAGACTTGTTTATATAGGTCTTTTAGTCACAAGGAATCTTTTCAACGTGAGTATTACCTAAAACACAAACACATCTTGCAACTATCAAAATTTTTACAAATCATGGACACTTTTGTCATCTTCAAAATATATAAGAAGGTTTTCTCAATAATTCAAACACTCTTAACATTTCCCAGCCCTCAAGTACATCTAATAACTCACATAGTATTTAACTTCATAATTTTTCATGAAATAATCTCTCAATCTTACAAAAAAATTAACAAACAAAAGAATTAACAAATTTTATCACAAGATTTAATTAGCTTGAACACTAAAATTATCGGTGTAATTTCACGAAGAATATCACAAGAAACCCACGCCAAGCACTCGGTCGAAAATGGCGCTTCACCAATTCTTCGCGACTAGCAGAGCAACCCACAAGTACATAATTAAATATATATATATATATATATGTGTGTGTGTGTGTGTGTGTGTGTGTGTGTGTGTGCGCGTGCGCGCGCATGCACGCGCTCCGCCTATCAAAAAAGCAAAGCCCCAAAAAATCATGCATTTAATATTCTGAAACAAAAATAGGAAATTTGTTTCCTCATGTGACTTGGACTCCAATATTGACTTTCCTTTATACGGTCAAAGTCACTTTGAACTCCAACACTGAACAGGAAATTCATATTTCCATGGTAGACTTCCACAAATTATGAACTTTCAGACTTTCCTTTAATTCATTTTAGGTAGAGTTTTGTTCGTGAGCTCAAATTCAAGATATATTTAATCTCCACATTAGCTCGACATTTGAGAAAAGTGACAATCGCTTCTCTAGATTTTGAACTTCACTACTACTCTCCCATAACCCTTCATGAGCTCAACCATCATAGATATCTTTTAAATCCAAGTCTCGTTTGAACTTTACTATAATGTGGACTTCATTAGAACATCAACTCTGCCTACACCTTTAACTGCTCCACAAGAATGTTCAAACACAACCTTCCCTACACAGATAAAGCAAAACTGCCATTGTATCTATTTCTATCCAGAGATTGAACACGCACATTGTCAAACTCAGTAGTTACGGCAATTGAACACTGTCCAAATCCATAGAAACACTATTATAATCTCTCCTACTCAGAAATACTGAAAACTCATCAAATGTAACTTCTCTACTAAAAAAAAAGTGAATTTTATTCTCTACTGACCTTGTGTATAACGTAGGAACATGCACTTTCTTGCCCTCCACTTTCTTGCATCACTTACTCAAACATAACATGAGCAACCAACTATTCTAAGAACAAAATGATCAGTAGAGTTACCTGACCACACTTCTTAGGGAGTCCGACATCTTATTGCAGTTGATGAGGATCTATTCATCAAGTAGGTTACCGTACTAAGCATATTTGCCAAGATTCTCTAAATCATACCATCACATGTTGTGATTCACTGGCACTAGTGAGATATCTTACTACGCCTTCCTTTATGTATAATTCATTAAAAAGCTATGAGTAGAACTTCATGCTACTATTAGTCCATACATGCTTGATCATTTTAACAGTTTCTTTTTCAATCAAAGCTTTTAACTGCCTAATCCTGACAACATTATTAAACTTGTGCCTCAATACAAACACCCAAGTCCTCGAGTAGTCACCCATAACTATTAGCATAAATCCGGCACTCTTCCTTAAAGTAAATCGCAAAAACCTATGAACATCCAAGTGATTAACTCTACAATCCCTATGGTGTCTCTGATAGCACATTTAGATTTATAGTGGTTTGGCTTTATCCCCAAGCCTACGTTCACTCTCTACACTACCAACCACAACAAGGCTAGAATCCACTACTAATCAATACTGCAAGTTACAACTGGCAAATTTTGTTCCTTTTACACAATAGATCACACTTTTATGACACAACCACTGCTCTTGCACTTGTACACTTGAGTATTTGCTATTACAACTTAGTAGTACCACACGAAGACATTATTAGCAATACATTTGCTATCAACAAATACATAACAAAGAAGAACACTCAAAAGCTATAGACTTGGTTTGTGTATTTCCACCCAACCTCACTACTTCTCTTGGATTGAATGTATTTAGCCATCCAACTTTAGATGACCGTTTCCCACTCAACTCTATGAAGTACCCGTTGGTTCTACCATCATCAGCGTAAGAACAGCCTTTAACAATGGCAGTTTTCCTAAACCAGTTAGACTATTCTTGTCAGAGTTTGTCTTTAATTAAAATTGCCAAAACTGCTCCAATTCATCTGTAGTGCTCCTAATACAAATTTTAAGCCTTTGTCATGGCTAGTTTCATCTTGATCAACATTCCAATCAACCTTTCACGACTTGATATCAACATGATCCCTTACCCATAATCAGGACCGCTGATTAACATCAGTTTGTTGGTGTTGTCCAACAACAAACCGTGTGGAATGACATGAAATTAATCTTCCAATGATCCTCTTGGTTTCATCAGCTTCTAAAGACATCCAAGGATATCAGCATCCCCGCTGATTTATCAACTTCACTGATTGACTAAGTTAGCTTCCAATGATTTCCAAGGACATCAACATCCCCACTGATTACTCGTCTTCACTAAACTCACTACAATCATCGGTATTATCATTGTCTCTCTAGCTCATCAGAAAAGAACTGCTCCAGCTAACAATCTAACATCCCAGTAACGATTTGCTGTTCTTTTATCGTCTAGTCCCTCTAAGCGTATTAACAATTGTAACTCTACTAAATTATTCATCTTCATCATCCATCCAAGCTCTATTGAACATCCCCAGTCTAAACTTGTTCACCAATGCCACCCTTCTAATAATGATATGACATCATTTGCATGGTGGCTTGCGTATATATTACTAAGTACTACTCAACCAATATACAAGTTAGAAGCCTTTGGTTTTCTTTCTCATCCCAATATTTAGGAGATCCTTTACCCGAACACATACGTAGTTTCTTAGGTCATACCATCAAAACAATATAGGGGATTTTCCCAGTGAAACTTGTATTCGAGACATGTGGCTACTGACCAATTATTAAAAAAAAACTTTTTTCCACACGATGAACTTGCATTTGAGACGCATGTTTGATCACCCCTTTTAAATTCTTTGTTGGGGTTACCTTACACTTGAGATACATGTGTGATCACTCCTTTTAAAAAATCTTAGATCAACTTGTACTTGGGACTCACGTTTGATCACCAATTTTAAATACATGATTAACTTGCACTAGGGTAACATGTTTGATTACAAATCTTGCAATTAAATCAACATGAAATCACTAGAGAAAAAAATGATGAACAATAAAGAACACTAGATATTTACATGATTCGGTCCAAATGTAGGTATCTATACCATGAGGAGAGCCACTGGTAAATAATCCACTAATAATCAGAGAATCAGAATTACAATCATTCACATGCTCGAGTTTTTCCCACTAGTAGATTAAACCCAAATCCATAGTGTTTACATAACATCAACTCAATTGTATGTAAAACTCATAATGAAAATCATTAGGTGTTCAAGCCCAAAGCAAGAACTCAGGTGTAGCTGATGTCATGCCTCGAACCCCACGGCGCGCGAGCATCCCAACTGAGGTTAATTTGAGTGCGACGTCGCAGGACGCGTCGCCGACCCAATGCCCAACACAGAGATCAATGCACATGCGGAAGAATAAATAAATAACACCCGTATAACAACAATATGAGACAAAGGATAGCACAACATCAAGTAGCACATTTGAAAGTATATACATTTTGTATTACTATATAAGACCTTTACATTATCCATATATACAAATTACAAATAGCAAGCTAATACAGGCTAACAGCTACTACAGTTAAAAAGGTAAATGGTTCGGCGATCAAGCACTGTAACTAGCTGGGTCTTCTCCCAACCCGAGTTGGCACTTCTGCCAATCTGACATCTGGGGTCTGAAAAGTTAGATTTTAACAACCGTGAGACGAATTTCAACGAGTAAAACCCCTAAACCAAAACTAAGCTAGCATGCATCCTCCTGATAGACATACCACAACAAGCATAGCAATATAATGCACAATCGTTCTCCAACCTGGGTCCTCCGGCCCAGATCACTTACCTAGCTGACTCTGCAGGTTAATCATTTAATAATAATTCCAAGGCACATATGAGAATACAATATTCATATGAACGTCACATGCATGCTCAGGCTGATCAGTGTTCGCATCACATATCTTTCACCGAGTCTCGCATACTCGCACACTAGCCCATGCACTCTTATGCATGCAAATGTTATCCTCATGCCATATTCATGTCCCGGCTCACTAGCCCACACTAGCATACTGGCAAATGCTCAATTATTAACTCAGAGTTTGACCCGCGTAAAACGCATCAGGTCCGACCCGTGCCAATGCAACAGGTCCATATAATTACAACATTTCGTGGCCAGCGTAAAAACGTCACAGGCCCAGTGTCTCTAGCCCGCGTAAAATGCATTAGGCGCAACACCGATCTTCTTACGAACCAAAGCCCGCGTAAAACGCATCAGGTTGATCATCTTCCAGATGTACCGGGCAACATCCCGCGTAACACACATCAGGATGGGTTCAACCCAGTGTAAAACGCATCAGGGTGCTTTGTGATCACGCATCATACAGCCAGTTTTATCTGAACTCCGCGTAAAACGCATCATGGCATAATTAGGTGATCACATGCTCATGGCAGTCACGCATTCTCGCACAATTTCATCTCATGACACACTCTTAGCATACACAATGCATGGCCATACAATGCAACATAATGCACAATGAGCATCAAACATAATCCAAGCAATCATTCTATTTAATGCCACAACATAGTGCTCAATACCCAACACGTGCTTACTTGGCCAATTAATACTGTGCGGCTCATTACATAATTCACAACTTGGCATTCATTTCAAGCCACAATTGGCCAATCACATACCGCACTTATCCGGCCACACAAGCACACGACATGGCAACCTACAATTCACTACAATTAAGTCCAAACAACCAATAAACCAATCAATCCAGGCAATCTTGGCAAATTCAATCACATAAACCTCAATTCATCGATTCCAGTCACGAGAGCAGGAACTATTCAACCTCGACACTCCCACCATTCCGCTCATGAACATCCATAGAATCAGGGTAAATTTGGGCAGTTTACACAGTGACCGAAATCCCATCAAAATAAATAGTAAACGAACTCCAAAAATTCTAAATTTTGGATATATTACAAAACACATCTCGATAAACATTTCTTACGAAGAACACGAAATCCGGTTCAATCTGAAACCACGCCTTTTGTCCCTTGAAATCAGACTAAAATCAGTTCGCCCTAATAGACAGTTTTGTCCTCAAAATACATTTCTTTCAACACCCGAATCACCTTGAAAAGATTTGAAATTTTTATATGTCATAGAAAAAAAAGTCGCCAACAACTTTTGTGAAGGAAGTTTATTGAAAATAGATCTGGAAAATTTTATAAAAATTCAACAAAACAAGAAGGTCGGGATGAACAGTGTTCCGGGCAGTTTGAAAACGGTCTAAAAATGGGTTTTCGTGCGATCCAAATGGCCTCAAAAAAGTTCAAATTTAAAATATGTTATACGTCAAGATGTTGGGAGCAACTTTCATGGAGAAAACTTCCTCAAATTCTGCCCACAAAATTCTCCACAAAAATAGCAAACCGAACGGGTACAGTAATCGCGAATTCGAGAATCACACAAAACCTTAAGGATTCAAACCCTAATTGATTCTACCGAATTTCAACCACCAAAACTCATTCCACCATGTCCAAACTAACATCCAACAACCACATGAACATCCATAAGCACAACAATGGGTCAAGCTCACCTCTAATTCAACCTTAACCCGTCTAGAATGCTTAAAAGCCTAATTAAGGTTTATGGGTAATTACTCACTTAATCCTAAGCCGAGACGACGAGGAATGGTGGCTAATCGCCGGTGAACGGCAAGACTAGCGGCGGCGTCCAACGATGGCGACGACGGCTGTCTCGAGCGGCGACGGGGACTCGCGGCGAGCGGCGGTGTTCACGCCAAACAAGGAAAATGGAGAGGGAAAGAGAGAGATGGCTTGGCTTGGAGGGGAAGAAATGAAGAGAGAGAGAGAGTGAGATGGCATTTATGGGAGTGGTTGTGAGAGGATGCAAAGTGTCCAAAATCCAAGGGCTTGACACACCTACCCTTGATCCAATGGCCATCATTCACACTTAATCAATAATGGAGGGGCTTCTTGGTCTTTTCTTCTCTTGAATTATTGCATTGTCTCATCTTCATAATGCCCATTAAATAATTCCCCCAAAATTCCTAAAAATCGGTAATTTTCTCGTTCCGGGCCAAAATTTCATTTTTCGACCGTACCAACCCCATATATAATTGGCCAACATATTTTGACGTCGTCCTTGCGAAACTAGTCCCGTAAGCCCTTGAAAATTGATCTCGAAATCCAAACCAAATTTCACGATCAAACTAATTAAATTTCAATTTTTCGAATCTCTCACTAACGGGTGGCTGTTTAGGGGTTACACATATCGACCTAGGATTATCCGAATCATGATGGCTTTGATTACCGGGAGAACGGGAGGAATTATCACTAGTTCCGGAAATCACGATCGTTCGGCTTAAGTTCGAGACTGGTTGGCCTCGTGTACTTTCGGTCTTACAGAATCACCTGCTATCCAATCGCACATCACTGGCCTCTGCCAAACCGAGCCTATCACCTTTCTAAGATCGGCTCACATTGGCCCAAAATATTTCCTCGTCGTTTCTCAGAGTCGGTACCTAATTCATGATCGGGTCCCTGGTCCACGTACCGTTTTTCTAGTTAGTCATTCCCATTTGGTCAGTATCCCGGGAGTGATCAGCTCTAGGCGAAACTTATGAAAATAAATGATAAATAAGACTCGTTTCATTGATTTCGGAAATTGAGTCGAAATTCGAGATATTACAGTTGAAACAAGAACATCCTGTGTAGCCCTTTCTTTTTGTATGACCAAAAGAAGTTTCTGAGCAGCAATTGGAATCAAACAAGTCAAACTGATCAAACTTAGATAATATTCTCTGACAAGAAACAAAATCAAGTTCCACTGCCCAAGAAATCCAAATTTGATTCAAATTAAAGAGCACACTAATTTGAACAAATCAAATCCTCCTAACAGATCAGGTTTCATACATGACTCAAACTTAAAACATAATTTAACAATTCTCCACATTGGCCCAACATTTGCAATTAAGTCATAGTACTCTTCATCCATGTCAGCTCTTCCAATGCCCCAAAGGCTCTCTAAGATGCCAATTGAGCTCAAGCAAAGCTAGAGCATCACCAAAGGAATAAGCTTAGTTATCATGTGTGTCATGTTCTCCAATTATTAGTGGATTATTTGCTACTGGCTCTCCTCGTGGAGTAGGTACCGACACTTGGACCAAATTATGTAAATCTCTAGTATTCTTTATTGTTCCTAGTTTATTTCTCTAGTGCTTTTGCATTGATTTAAATTATAAAATCCAATATTTTCTGTATGTTCTTACAATAATTGGTATTA
Organism: Syzygium aromaticum; assembly: GCA_024500025.1. NCBI lineage: Eukaryota > Viridiplantae > Streptophyta > Magnoliopsida > Myrtales > Myrtaceae > Syzygium > Syzygium aromaticum. Next base: position 18,756,432 of record CM044895.1, read on the forward strand.
GCAAAGGTATTAGATTGATGAACCACTCCCAATATGTATCGGTGTTTGGTGAATATGTCAAGAAATGAATTTGGTGACCAACACAGCTGCATATCGTCATTGTGGTGTAGCAATGTGGTCCTAATAGCAGTCTTCTTGGTTTAGTCTAGAGAAAAAGACTAGAGATGAATGTGGGCATTGGAGATTCGAGTAGAAATAGGTTGATGCAATGAATTAAGTGAGCACAGACCTAACATTGGGCTCACACATGAAGGGGATATTGTTGAATATGCATGTGTGAATTATGTTAAAAAGTTCCACATTAGATAATTGATGTGATTTGAAGCAGTTAATATATCATATTGGGCTTATAACTTATTGACTTAAACTTTCGAGTAATATGAGTTAAATTGGATATGTTAACGTGCTCAACCTTGAGCTCCCTCTTGGTGGTCTCTCCAGATGAAAGTATCGATCAAACTTCTACTATGCACTCTCAATAATATCTATGCATTCTCAATAATATCTATGCATGACCATCCGCTTGCCTCAAACTGAATGAGCGAACGACATGATATACTTTTTGTTGCGTCACGAAAAGGAAAAAAATCATCCAGCAGCTAGCAGTAGCGCCAACAACATAAGCATGGCTAAGTTAATGATAAACACCTGACCAAAAAAATTAGTCATAAACAAGAAAAGGCTAAAGTAATGAATTTCATCTAACTCTTAAATTAATGACACGTAAAAGACCTTTAAAAAGGGGGAGGGACATACTCAAATTTGCGGACAAAATTTGTGGCTTAATTTGTTTTTATAATGGCGTTCTCCATATTCGAACTCCGTCAGAAAAAGGAGCAGTTGTTGTCACCACAAATTTTGCTCCCATTTCCTGGAAAATCATTATGTTGACCGAAAAATACGAGGCTCGGAGCAAATTATAAATCTAAAAGTGGGTTTTACTCACCAAAACGAGTCTTTTAACACCCGTATTGCCACCAAAATACAGCAGTCAATTTTTTACCTATTGGACAAAACTAAGATCACAAACGTCCCAACTCTACCAAAATCGGGTCAAACGGACGTCTGGTGAGGGAGTGACATCCGATCAAGGGAAAACTTCTATTTCAGTTCTAAACTTGTTGTACGAATTCAAATGTAGTCCTAAATCGTTCAACTGATACAATATAATCCTAACCAATTTACGCCAAATTCCTATAAAGCCTTTCCAGGTGATTCTCACCTAAAATTGCTGACATTGCGGTTTAGTCATCACCAGTCATTCTACGTTACACAACTGGTGATCTAATGTGAATAACTTCACTCGAAACAACACCATTTTGCTTAATTTCGCTTTTCTTTTCCTATTTCCTCTCTTCCCATTTCACCCCTGACCTCTCCAAACTTTGTTTTTGTTTGCTTAAGTGGAGCTCAACGAGTGAAATCTGTGGCCCAAACAGTAATGAACAGTGGATGCACCTTCATCATTTCAGATCTCAGCAAGCTCGACTACTCCCTCAAAATGAATTATTCATCTCGAAGCACATTGAGTACAATACATCGTAAGAATACGGCAAATGCCTCAGGTATTGGGACTCCAAGAAATCGAAATCCGTGATTGAGTTGGAGATTGGTAGTGATATGAAGAAGGATGAAGTGAAGAGGGCATTGTGAGGGAGTTAAACATGGATCGTCTTCCATGACCTTGGACTAGGACTTGATGGCTCAAACAAAAATGAACGGTGGATGCACCTTCACATTTCTATACCTCAGCAAGCTCAGTCACTCCTCTTCCATGACCGTCCAGCTTGTGGCCATCGGGATCTCAGCGAATACGATGGCTATGGGTCGAACCTCCATATTTGAAGGTTTGGTTGCTCGCCGTCAAGCCCAGATCTAGAAGGCTGGTGAGCCATATCGCCCAAATCTGGTTCTTTTGAGTCAGGCGCGAGAGCGAGAGCAAGACAACACGGTCAGCCTCGTCGCACATGATGTTGTCCAACTCGCAATGCATTGCCAATGGGTTTCACAAGAGTTTCTAGGTTCTTGAGGCCATTCTTGAACCTAAGAAGCTGATTCTTGTCCGAGAAGATGAACAGTAACAGAAAGAAAAGAAAAAAAACTAGAAAATGCAAGAAAGTAAGCAAAATGGCATTGTTTTGAGTGAAATTGTCCACATTAGATCGTTGGTCGAGATACATAGGACAACCAATAATGATTGTACTACTACACCATCAATTTCAAATGAGAATTAAATGGACGAACTACGGTGAAATTTTATGCAAAAGTTTAGGATTATATTGGATTAATTTAAAGGTTTATTGGAATCCATATAGATTTAGAACTGTCTTTCCCCGCCGATCAAACTTTAATCAAAATCTTTTGATACTCAGAAAAAAAGGTCCACAGCCCATAGCATACCTAAAGGTCTCTGAATCGAATGAAATTACCCATACCTCTAAATATTATTGGCCGGTTATGGTAGATGATAGATTTAGAAAATTATTATCGACTCAACGCTCAGTCCATAAACCTAAGTCTCAAGCATTGATACAGATTGAAATCTTAGGTCAATTATTTAGCGATTTCACCTAACAATATTGGGCTTTATGGAAAGCTATCGAAATCTCAATAAAGTGAATAGAATGCAAGATAGAGGAGATATTCCAGAAAGAACGAGTCTTGACTAGAGGTGCACCTGCATCTATTTGAGGTGGCTGAATATCCCTGTAAATGCCGCTCCATTTCTTCATTTCCAGGGGTAGTGAGTTTGTTCCATGATCTTCTGCTCTTTAAATTCTTCCAATTGAGTCCAATTTTTACATTTCTCTTATTCTCGTTTGTTTTTTTTGTCTGTACTAATACCAAAATTCTCGTGCTTTCACCACCCGTCTGGGTGGCGCTGCTGGAGCGCGCACTCTTCCTCTCACAAAAGGTTGAGTGTTCGAATCCCGGGCGCCGCAGAGTGACTTAACCGGTGGCACGTGTGTGGTGGCTAGCACGTGTCGCCTCCAGGGTTTACTCCCCGGCTGTCGGCCGTGCGGGGGTTCCCTGGGTTATCAAAAAAAAAAAAAAAATTCTCGTGCTTTCAAGTTAAGTCCAGACTCCCTCATTTCAAATTCAGACAAAAATGCATGCTAGGATGTTAAAATATCTGTTTAGAATCATAAAATCTAGAATACGTCGTTATGATGCTAATTTGAATAGTTGGAAGACGCATGTTCTTAGGCTATCATAACATCGAAAAAAAAACTCGAAAACCTAGGACACATTGTTATGTTGCCTATTTAAATAGTCAAAAATGCATGTTATTAGGCCATTGTAATGCTAAAATTAGATCTCTAATTATATGATATGTTGTTCTGTTATCAGAATGTCACTAAAACTTCAGCATGTTAGTATGCTCTCGTAATAACTATCTAGATCCAAAATTAAGCCATTATGATGCTCGCTCTGATAGAAATACGATGCAATGTGTGTTATTATTGTTGTTGATTATAAATTGTACAATTTGGAGGGGATATAAGGTTATGGATATATTGAAGTGCTACATTGTGACATCCTGAATTTTGTCTGTCGGTTTAGCAAACAAAGACAAGTGAAATTGATGATGGTGATAAGACTCATTCATTCGATATAAGTTGGGAAGTGCCAATTTAGGAATGTTGGGAAGTGCCAATTTAGGAATTTTGGGACAACGGTTCATGAATGATGATGGGACCAAAAATCATATGAGCACATTGGTAAATTGGTGGTCCAATTGTGGTCATTGAAGTTCTAATTATAAGGTGATGGATAATTCAGATTTTTTTTTCCTAGTGACCGGCCACCACCGGGACAACACCACCCCGCCGACCAAGACACCTGCCAATTATCCTCACTAATTTGTCATTTGTCGCTCAACTTTCAAGCAAGATGACACATCAAAATACATGCAATGCGGGTCATCTCTCCCTCTCTTTCAGTCTGGCAGCTCACACTCCCTCTCCCTCACTCTCCTCACTCTCTCGGCCACAAAGCAGAAAACAGAAACACACATGCTCAATTGCTCTCAAGAAACAACATTCGACCGGCGCTGATTCAAAAAAGTTTGGAGGTTCGATTTTTAGCTCAAGACAACTAAGGCAAGTGGAAACTAACCCAATTCATGCTATTTAATCTTGTGAACCGTTCAGCGAAGAGGATTTCGTGTAGAGGACTTGCGGAAAGTCTACTTTAGGACCGAATCGTGGGGTATTGTGGGCGTTGAGTTCCAAATTGTTGATTACATGGTGTTTTTGGTTGTGCATGTTGAGAATGGAGGAAATTAGTTGCTAGCCGTGATGATTTTGGTGTGGAAATCTAGGTTTTGCAAGATAAGACTGGCTTATTAGTTCTGGGATGGGATTTTCAGATTCGAGATAATTCTAACCTCTTTGATTTACTAATTTTACTCAGCATTTTCTGTTTCTAATCTCACTAAATTTCCCTATGAAAGTTGTTCAAGACATCTTAAACTATAACATACTTAAATTTCAGATTTTTCAGAATTAAATTGATGGGTACGAAGGCCTATGATATTACCGGTTTTAATACAGGATTCCGAAAACTGGTTTTGACCTTTGGTCACTTTTAATTTTCTATGAATTTTCCTAAATCGAAAATGGATATATTTTCTTCACAAAAGTTGTAGAGGCTATCTGTATCCAGAACATATAAAAATTTCAAAATGATTTGATTAATTTTGGTCTGGATAATGACTCTTTTTGTGATTTTGGAAACTCTGTTTTCACCGATTCTAAGTGTTTCATTCTGAGAGAATTACTGCTCTTAATACAGACAGAACTAGACTTTGAGTCGTTCATGAAAGATGTCGGTCATGATCTTGTTTATAACATATTAAAATTTCGTGAATTTTCGAATTGATTCATTGAGGTTAAAGGCAAGTTGAAATCTCTACTTTCTAGCTCAATTAATCCTTGTTGCTTTGTGAATGGGTAGTTAATTGAATAGGGTGTTTGGCCTTGCTTCAATTGGGAGGTTCGTGAGCTTAGATTAACTAGTAGACATGCTTTTGTTGATATTGAGATGTTATTGTTCGCAAATTGGCCTGGTTCGGTTCTAATGCGTGAGAAAGCCGAATTCGATGTTAGTTGATTTGTGTTCATTATGCTATGACGAATGTGGTGCTTACTAAATTGATGTTAAGATGTTCATGAGTAATGTCAAAGCTATGTGAGACTTAAGGGTTAAAGAGTGATAAGTATTAGGCAGCAAATTGATAAATATTCCCCGGAGGAGTCGGGATGCCCCTGCTATGTGTCTGGGATGCCCCTATCATGTTAGGGATGTCTCGGAGTGAGATGCCCAAGGACCATGAACCATGGTAAGCCGTACAACGAACCGGCATGTGTTATTTAGCAAATCATGGAAGTTTTTTTTTTTTTTTTGGTAAGGTAAGATGTACAAATCATGGAAGTTGTTTACTTGAGAACGAATGAACATCGATATATGAGACACGTGTGCTTGTGATATTGTTCTTATGAATTGCTGGTCATTCGTGTTATTGGCCCAGGTATTCATGTTATATTAGTATGGATGTTCTATTAGTTTTGTTTAGGCTGTGAAGTAACAATGGAACGATTAGTTTAGAAATTGAATATTCCACTTGCTGAATATTCCTATTGACTTTAAAATTTTCAGACCTATAGTTAGGTGTGGCCTCTCCTCCCATTGCCCCTGTTATTCTTTATGGAGCACCTCTAGACTTTAAGTGCTCGTTGAGCGAGTTTACTAACCCAGACTTTCAAGTGTTATGTTCGTCAAGTATGTATCTTCACTATTAATGGATACTGGCATGGAGACAGGGATGGTGACATATTATTTTATCGCCATGTAAATGCACTAGAGCGGACTGCTATAGGGACCGATCCAGCTCCCTCGAGACGGTGACAATGCCAGTGGTGGGGATGGCCAGGAGTAGCGCCGCGGGTGTGTGGCTTTATATATATATATATATATATATATTGTTTGTATGTGTGCTGATGGGCGCCATTTTTTAGTAGTGGTGATAGATTCCTTAACTTCTCAGGACGTCGATGATAGGGATTGATGTACCTCTTTGATGGTCTTTTGAAAACACCTACGTATATAAATGATAAATGGGAGTCAAGATGAGTTTGATGTTATATTGAACGTATTCAATGCCATAATATATATCCGTTTGCATAGTAAATGACAATTATAAGAATGTACGCATTAGAAAGTCATGTACCGGGACGTCATGGATCATCACATACATTAAAAAACAATTTATTTGAAAGCTAACCCATATGTCATGTATTGAAAGAATGAGTTCAAGTGGATGATAGATTATGACATAAAGATAGGAAATCACAATAGCTATCACAATTCGAAGCCATGAACTAAAGTCCCATGCATGCGATTATTCATCTCATGATTTTTTATTCAAAACATAATTTTGAGATCAAATAATGATTTTTCTTTGACCTAGTTGAAAGGAAAGGGTACGACATAAATGTTACTAGGTCTAAATAAAGCTGCAAATTGACTAAATAACTCCTCGCATAGTGTAGTCTGCACATCATTTCATTGTCGTGTTTTGTATCTAATCCACCCCATGCTGCATGTCATTATTGCTATGTCAGCTCATTTTTGTCATGTTTTACATCTAATTTGCCATGTCATAATACCGCATGTGCTTATTGTCTTATCATGTCATCTCATTGTTATGTAGTGCATCTGATGTCATGTCATGCATCTAATTTGCCATGTCAAAGTGCATGTGATTATGGCCTTGTCATGTCATCTTGTTGTCATATCATGCATATGATTTTTCATGTCATGTTGCATGTAATTATTTCCATGCCATGTAATCTCGACGTTACATCTTGCACTCGATTGCCATGTGATGTTTGCATGTGATGGTTACCATGTCATGTCTTCTCAACACTATGTCTTGCATCTAATTTGCCATGTCTTGCTACCTGTATTATTGCCAAGTCATGTCATCTTGTTGCCATGTCTTGCATCTTATTTGCCATGTTATGTTGTATGTATTAACAAGTCATGTCATCTCATTGTTGTCATGTCTCGCATCCGATTTGCCATGACATGCGGCATATGATAGTTGCCTTGTCATGTCATGTCTTGCATCTAATTTCCCCTGAAATTCTTCATGTGATTATTTCTATGTCATGTTTATTGAAAAAAACTCCTATATATATATTGAAGATGACAGAACTATCCATGGTTTATATTGGAATTAATATATACGATTAAGTGTTTATGTTTCAAGTGATATTCATGTTGAAAGGATTCTCTATGACTGAAAAACCTATGTGAACAAGTGGAATGAAAATTTATATTGACTTGAAAAGGCAAAATTTTATGTCTACATATTATCACTACCAAACTATCTTGGTAAGAACAATTGATCATATCCAAAAAGCCAGAAGCAAGTGAACTGCATGGATATTAGCAAGTAAAGCACTTGAATATCAGCAAGATCACCATGTGAATATCAGCTTAATTTTTGTATAAATATTATCAAGGGTTTCATCTAATTATCAACAAGGCAAACACTAGATATTAGCATGGAAGACATTGGATATCAGCAAGGCAAATGTCGAATATTATCAAAATATATACTTAAATATTAGCATGAAGCTTAATATCATAACGGAAATGTGATGGCTGAATATTGGCAAAACATTTGCTCTACCTGCGACAACAATCCTATTATGAACTTCAAGACCATTATTTTGAGAAATTTAATATCATAGCTATATAGCTTGTGATCTTATATGGATTCCCTTTTTGGAAGGTATTGATCGACTTTCTATCTTAAGATTATCTTTGCGGAAATATTCAATCATACAAAATATCTTAATAGATTGGTAATCATCCTGAAGGCAAGGCTTAGTCTATAGTTGAAGAACTCTACTTATGAAAACTAAGATTTATTTGTATGGGGGACCAAATCAATGAGATCTCTTATTGTTCCAACTCAACAACTACCCTAATCTTTTGGTCAACCGTCCAATGGCTAGCATGGAGATTGATCCTTGTAAAATTTTATCCAACGAGAAGTTTTGGATAATGAGGATTATAAAAGAAGAACAAGGCATATAAGACAAGAGATAGATCGAGAAAAAACAAGTCCAACTCTTGAGAGAACTTCACAAATTCTAGTTGTCTTCCATGAGCTTACGATTGTAATCAATTAAAAAGTGTTGGCAGTGTGATAGTTAGTACTTTAGTGTGAGATAGAGAGCCCTATATGCTTGTGTATTAGTAGCACCAACTTTGAGGAGAAAACTTGGGATTAAGTAAAACTTATTACTGTAATTTTTCATTGATTTACTAGTGAAATATAGCTAGTAGGCTGTTAATGTGAGAAAGTGGATATAAACTTACATTAAGCCGAACCACTATAAGCTCTATGTGCAAAGTTTTCTATTTCTCTACTCATACTTATTTTCTACTTGATAGAATAAATGCATTCAATAACCTGGATATTACCGGCATATGATCATATTCACACTCTATTTGACTTATTATTGATCATATTTATCTTGACTCGTTTAATTCCACAATATTTAGTCATGATATCACGAAATCACCTATTGACCCCCTACGTGATATTGTTAGCCTACGAATTCCTGCTTGTTGGACATTCTAATGCTGACTTTGTTGGATATTAGGTTGATAGAAAAAGCACCTCAAGGACATGTCAATTAATGGGTTGCATGTTTTTTTTTTGGGTAAGGTATGGGTTGCATGTTAATATCTTGGTTTTCCAAAAAGAAAAAGACAGTTGATCTTTCGACAATTGAAGTAGAATATGTAGCTCTTAGAAGTTATTGTGCTCAAATTCTATGAATGAAGCAACAATTGAGTGATTTTGGAGTTACAGAATCAAATATTGCAATCAAGTGTGGCAACACTAGTGCTATCAACTTGATAATTAGCCGATATATTTCCAATGTCTCTCTATAGAAAGGTGGTAATATTCAAGGTTTGGCGAGTGATGATACACATGACAAAGACATGAGATCATATTCAAAGCCATCGAATTCATCTTAGATATGAGGAGCTTATCTCAACTTAAGTTGATCATCCAAATTTTGGCACGCAAGTTTTATTTTTGCAAAGAAAATTTTAGGATGCATCATAACTTTATTTAATTGTTGCAAATTGAATGCGTGAATCTCTATGAACACCTTCTTTTTATTTTTGCTCAGAGTTTCCAAAAAACTGTCTCTTAAAAAAATTTTAAAAACCTAAAATTTTGTGTATATATATATAGAAAATTCAATTACCAAAAATAAATATACTTTTTCCTAAAACTAAACCATCACTTTCTTCCTCGCCGATTCTCTGTTGATCATTTTCCCTCACCAGAAAAGTTTCAAACTATACCACTCAAATTTCATCAAAAATCAATCCAAGACACCCAAAAGACCTCGATTCGAGGCTAGTCATCTTCCTCACGAAACCTGTCACGCCCCGAGCCCCACGGCACGCAACATCCCTACCTTGGTCGATATATTTGCGACGTCCCAAGAAACGTCGCCGACCCAACGCCCCGCGCAGAGATCAAGTTGCATGTGGAAACACGATATATATATATCACCCAGACAATAAGAAAGACAGAAACCAGGGATAGCCACATCACAAACGATACCAATTAAAACAACTTTACATTTTTATAAACATATAGAAACTTATACAATATCCATTTACAAAGAGCAAGACAAAAACGGGTCGCGGCCACTACAACAAAAAGGGGTAATTGGCCCGAGCGATCTGAGGTACTATCTAAAGTAGGGCTTAGGTCAAAAAGTTACTAGCCCAACCTAAGGAGACTAAAGCTGGCCTATGGGATCCAGTCTGGATCGGAACCCGAAGACTCTGAGGAACTCTCGGATGGCTCCGACTCCTCCTCGAAACTCATCTGCTCGGACTCGGTCTCCGGCTCGGGATCCTGCTCCTCTTGAACATCTATGTCCATTGGCTCTGGGACAGGTCTAACACCTCTGGCTTGTAGTCTACTACGCCTAACTCCTCCTGCTCCTCTCGTCATCTACAATACGGGCTGAGGGCTAGGAGTGATGGCGACGGTGGCGCGGCAAGGGGAACGGCTATGGTGTGCGTGAGCAGCGGCTGGCAGGAAACACGACGGCGATAATCCGGCTTGTTCGGCTCTCCGGCGAACAGTGGTCATTCCACACCGAACGAAGGGGGGAGAGAGAGACGAGAGAGAGCCAGTGCTAGTGATGGCAAGGTAAGATGGCTCCGGCGACCCGCCGCTTCGACGTACGGCATCTAAACGGTGACGAGCAAGAAACGGCGTAGAAAGAGGAACGGCGTCAAGGAGGAGAAGAACAGCGTGAGGAGAGAGGAACGAAAATGGCCGGTTCAAAGAAGTCCAAGGCTGGTCTAAGAGGTTATTAGTGGAATCCACATATCTAAATCCAAACCACTTGTCACTTTTGCCCCTTAATCCAAGGGCCTTGGTTTCGTCTTATCCACTCAAGCAAGGGCATAATAGTCAAGGAGTGCATTATTGGGCTGACTATCTTTGACTAATTAAAACCTTAATTTAATTCCCCAAAAATGATCAAAATTCGGAACGCTTTAAAATGGGCCAAGGGTAAAATGGTAATTTTCTAATTTCGAGCCGAAATTCCATTTTTCGACTATACCAACCCCAAATATACTTGGCCAGTCAAAAATGGGGACGGCCACGCAAACTGGTCACTTACGCCCTTGAAAATCGGCTTTAAAGTCTTGAGAGCAAAATGGTAATTTTTCCGATCCCGGGGCGAAGTTTCATTTTTCACCTATACCTACTCCAAATAGATGTGGCCAACATAATACAGCGTCGGAATCGCAAAATTAATCGCGCAAGTCCTTGAAAATCGCCATCGAAGTCTAGGGGCAAAAACGTAAATTTTCCACCTCTGGGTCGAAATCTCATTTTCCGACCATACTCACTCTAAATATGTGTGGCCACCTTAAAATAGCATCGACCTCGAAAAATAGTCGCATACAGCCCCGAAAATCCATATCCAAGTCCGGTCAATTTTCCGCGATAAAAATCGTTCAATTTCAAATTTTAAAGTCTCTGATTAACAGGCGGCTGTCTAGGAATTATGCGTATCAACTGAGAAATACTTGAGTCGTGACGGCCTCAATTACCAAGAAAACGCGAGAATCTATCACTAGTGCCGGAGGTCGCGATCGGTCAGTTTAAGTTCAAGATTTATTCGCCACGTGTACTTTCGGTTGGGCGGATTCACCCGCGATCCGATCGTTCCTCGTTGGCCAAATCATATCCTTCACTTTCCTAGGATCGGCCCACATTGGCCCAAAATATTCCCTCGCGCATTTCTCAAAATTGATACCCAATTCACGATCGTGTTCCTGGTCCACGTACCGATTCCTAATTACCCATTCTCTTTTGGTTAGTATCCGTAAGTGATCAATTCAGAGCGAGACTTATCAAGATGAAATGAGAAATAATATTCACTTTATTGATCCCGAAAATGGGTCGAAATTCGGGATGTTACAACTCTTCCCCCCTTAAAAAATTTCGTCATCGAAATTTACAATGACACCTATCTACTCAAACAACTGGGGGTGCTGACGTCGCATGGCTCCTTCGCTCTCCCATGTGGCACCTTCCATCCCGTGGTGCTCCCAAACCACCTTGACTATTGGAATCGTCTTATTCCACAACACTCGATCTTTCCGGTCCTCGATCCTGACTGGTCTTTCCACGTACGACACCTTATCATCCACGTCTATTTCCTCGTATCTCAGAACGTGGGCCAGATCTAGTTCACATTTCCGTAACATTGACACGTAGAATACATTATGCACTTGGGATAAATTAGGCGGCAAGGCAAGTCGGTATGCCATATCCCCAATCTTTTCTAATATCTCAAATGGACCGACGTACCTTGCGCTGAGGTTTCCTTTTTTGCTAAATCAAGACAATCCTTTCATAGGCGACACCTTAAGAAACACGTGATCTCCAACTTGACACTCTAAGGGTCGTCGTCTCTGATTGGCGTAACTTTTTTGGCAACTCTGAACTGTCTTTAACCTTTCCCGAATGATCTCCACAGCTTCAATAGTCTGATGTACCAATTCCGGACCTGTAATACTTCGTTCGCCGACTTCAACCCAACATATTGGCATTCTACACACCCTACCATACAAGGCTTCAAATGGGGCCATCTGGATACTCTGTTGGTAGCTGTTGTTGTAGGCGAACTCCACCAGGTGTAGTTGTTCTTCCCATTTGCCTTGAAAGTCCACTACACATGCCCGCAGCATGTCCTCCAGAGTCTGAATTGTCCTTTCAGATTGGCCATCTGTCTGGAGATGATATGCCGTACTGAACTGCAACTTTGTTCCCATGGCTGTTTGCAGACTCTTCCAAAAGTTAACTGTAAATCTCGGATCACGATCCAAAGTGATCATCACCGGTACTCCATGCAGACAAACGATCTGTTGCACATATAACTCGGCGTACCTTTCCAATTCGAAGTCCTTTCGCACTGCCAAGAAGTGCGCTACTTAGTAAGTCGATCCACTATCACCCATATAGAGTCATACCCTTTCTGGCTTCTTGGCAATTCCATTACGAAATCCATGGTGATGTGCTCCCATTTCCATTCAAGGATTTCTAACGGTCGCAGTAGTCCTCCGAGCTTGCAATGTTGTGCCTTCACTTGTTGGCACGTCAAACACTTGGCCACATGCTTGGCCACATCAATCTTCATTCCATTCCACTAAAAGTGTTGTCGAAGGTTTTGGTGCATCTTAATGCTACTCGAATGAATGCTGTACTTACTGCGGTGTGCTTCACTTAGAATTTCTTCCTTGAGCTCCAAATCATCTGGTACACATAATTGCCCACGGAACTTCAAAACTCCATCCTCAGACACTTGAAAGTCTGATTTTCTCTTGGCGGCGTCCATCTCAACAATCTTTTGGATCTCTGGGTCTATGGACTGTAGTGTCTTAATCTTGGCCTGGATTTCCAGTTCAATTCTCAAGGTAGCTATTAAGTTCGAAACGTGACTCACTTCAAACTTGAACTCTAAATCTCTGAGCCTTTCCAGCAAGGTCCATTCCTTGACCATCATATACGCCATACTGAACTTACGACTCAGCGCATCCGCTACTCGATTTGCCTTCCCCGGATGATACAGGATATCATAGTCATACTCCTTCAAAAGTTTCATCCATCGGCACTGCCTCATATTTAATTCCTTCTGAGAGAATAAGTATTTAAGGCTTTGATGATCTGTGTAATTCTGAAATTTTTCTCCACATAAATAATGCCTCCAAATTTTGAGCGCAAGCACAATTGCAGCCAACTCCAAATCATGCGTTGGATAATTCAATTTATGTGGCCTTAACTAGCGCGATGCATAGGCAACCACTTTTCCATGCTGCATTAAAACATAATCAAGTCCTCTTAGTGACGCATCGCTGTAAACCTCGAATCCTCCTAGCCCAAATGGAATAGTCAGAACCGGGGCGGTCGTCAGCCTATACTTCAATTCTTGAAAGCTTTTCTCACACTTGTCATCCCATTCGAACTTAGCTTCTTTCTTAAGTAGTTGTGTTATTGGCATAGCTATCGACGAGAATCCTTCCACAAAACGTCGATAATAGCCAACCAGACCTAAAAAGCTTCGAATCTCTGTTGCTGAAGTCAGTCTTGGCCACTTTGTTACCGCTTCAATCTTCGCCGGATCCACAGAAATTCCATCTCCCGAGATTATATGGCCAAGAAATGCCACGGTTCAACATACCGTGGGGGATGTTACAAAACCTTTATTGGTGCCGAAAATGAGTCGAAATTCGGGATGTTACAAAACCTATGCTAGTTTGCAAAGATCTCAAAATGGTGTTGCAATGTCGTCGGGGGGTTTCACATCAAGACCAACGTACATTGACATACCAGACGAACCAGAATTAGAGACAGAAAATGAAGAAACAAGAATGATTCATCGACCCAGAGTTAGTAAATCTTCAATTGCGAGTCCTACATCTCCCAAGCAGCGAGAATCAAAAACCTTGGTTTCTAAGACAACATCACCAACTAATCATAACAACATTCCTCCCCTCGAACTCAACAAGATAGAAAATGCCAAAATCATTAGAAACTCTGTGGAATTCATTGGAAGAAAAGGTGCATCTAAGGATATAATCAAGCAATATTTGAAAGATTGTGAAAATGAGTATGTATCTGGCATTGAGATTGAAAACGAATTGGTTAAACCAATAATGAGAGTGCCTATGAAAACATCTAGTGTTGCACCATCCAGAAAGGGAAAGGAAAAGGTTAGAGAATCTCCAAAACCAACAGTGACTAAATCAACTCCTAGGATTGTTACTTATAATGGTTGAGAAAATTCCTACTGTCACTCCAAGCACTATAAGCGGGAGAGTACTGAATCTGACGATTCAAAAAATCGATTTGAAGGAAAGAAGAATGATGATGATGAGAAGTTCATTGATAAGTTTGAAAGGAGAATTTGTTTTGTTGTTGCAACAGGATACAAGAATAGCCTTTTTCACATCAAAAAGGCACAAAGTTCCTATGACTTACTGTTAGCTAGATTAGTAATGCCCAATAGGATTTTTTTTTTTTGGTAAAGTAAGAATTACCTAATAGGATTATTGATTTCTCTTGTTTTGAAAAGCATGTAATTTTCATCTGTAAACTCATTGTTGATTTGAAATTTGAACAACTCTACATAGAGTCATTCTCTCTGTATCCCACATGTACTACTTTCTTTTATTCTAATCTTGCATTTTTCTCTACTAATCATATTTAATTCGCTGTTGGAGAAAATGTGTATGATTCACTGTGGAGGATTTAGCACATACCATTGATGTAGAGCATTCTAAATTCACACGAATTCCTATGTCTCCTGAAATTGCTTATAAAGTCTTCACAGAAGATTCTTATTCTTCTTGAGAAAAATAAATCTCATGCCTCAACAAATCTTCTTCTTCTAAAATACACAATCATTCATAAAATCCTTATTAATTGTCTCAGGCCCAAAGCCACTTCAACAATTGATATTTCCAAGTATGAAGCAAAGGTTATCTGGGCAATAATAAATTATGTTCCTTTCTATTTGCCACATATAGTATTCTTTCATATGTACCGGACAGTGAGAAAGAGTTGAGGAAATTTTCCTTATAGTTCATTGATTACAAATATCTTTAACCATCTAAAAATTACAATTGATGAGCATTATTCATTGTATCTATTCCCAAGATGAATGTAGGGAAGGATATGTTGTCAAAGATGCATTCCAGACCAACTATTGAGAGATGGAAGAATGCAAGAGGTAAGGTTGTCAAGATTGGCAACAATGAGGATGAAAACTCAAAAGTTGTACTGGCTTTTGCTCTTGGAAAAAGAGATGATGAAAGCAGTCCTTAAGGGAGAGAAAAGGGAAAGTTAAGTCCTCTATTGAATATGAACATTAAAGGAAATCAATACAACCTTACAAGAAGAGGAGAGAAATTGAATGCTTGAAGAAGAGGATTGAAGATGAAAAGATGGAGATTTATAAAGATAAAGAAACAAGAGATGATGAAATGAGAATTGAAGAATGCAGGCCGGCAGAGGCTACCAAAATGAGAGAGGAGAAAGAAAGAGAAAAAAGAGGCGAAGAGACTAGAAATGTACGAGAAGAAAAAACTTGATGTTTGGGAAGTCTTGCTGAATGAAAGAGAAACTACTACAAATGATGAAATTGAAATTGAACTTCCAACTGCAGATCTCAACACTCCAGCGTCTCCAAATCAAGAGCTAATTCAATTACAAAGAGAACATGAACTGAAGTGTTTGAGCATAATGAAGATGATATTCCAATAGATGCTCACACTCAAGGGGAGTCCATAGAGAAGAAGATAAATAAATCTCCCATTGTTAAAACTGATGCAGCTAGTGACTTTAATTTGTCTAATTTGTTTGGTTTGCTAAAGGAAATCAAGAATGCTCTAGCTACTCTGCAAAAGGACATGAACGCACTGAGAACAGATCTAAAAGGACAAATGCAAACTGTCAAGGATGAAGTTA
The DNA here is from genome assembly GCA_024500025.1 of Syzygium aromaticum. Classification (NCBI taxonomy): domain Eukaryota; kingdom Viridiplantae; phylum Streptophyta; class Magnoliopsida; order Myrtales; family Myrtaceae; genus Syzygium; species Syzygium aromaticum. Next base: position 18,772,537 of record CM044895.1, read on the forward strand.
GGAACAATTTGTTTGTCTTTGAAAATATCTTCAAACAATATTTAATGAAGGTGGATGAAACTTACATGAAGCTACAATTCTATGAGCTGATTCGAGTTCCTTTTGAGCCATTTGGCAACAACCAACCTTCTAAGCCTACCCAGCCTTTCGATCCAAACCAACCCTCTTCATCAAAATGATGTTCTGTTGATGTTTGAAAACTATTTTTTGTTGTTGACTTCGGATTGAATTTTTAATTCTTTGTTTGACTATATTAGACCATTATGAAATCTTCTTCTAGTTATATCATTGAATTATTTTCTTTAGGGCACACGCTTGGCAAGTTGCCAAACAGTAACAATTTCTATTCTTTTGTTTCTAGAATCAATTTTGGAACAGAAATCCATTTGGTAAATTTTTTGTTCCCGGGCACAAATTTGCAAAAATTTATTTCCAGAATTAGTTTTGGAACAGAATCAAGAAGCAAAAAAAAGTTACTTCTTGATTCTAGGAACAAAAAAAAAAAATCAAAACCAACAACGAAGCTTTCTTCTCATGCCCAAAGCTCATTCTACTTGTGGAGTTCATAGCTGCTACTCCTTCACTAGCGTCTTCCTTCATAACGATGGCTACTTCTTCACCAATGAAGCTTCTCGTTCAAGGTGAGTTATTGTTGATGACTTGCAACTATGGAGGGACGTCGTCTCCACTATGCTCGCTCGGGCATCCATCGCTGATCTAGGCAAGGGCCCGCTCGAGTGAGTTCCGCCCTCATGGATCTGGGCGACGGCGAGGCTCTAGTGAGTGCCGCCCTAGCCCATATGGGCGGGGGCTCACTCGAGAGAGCGTAGGCCTCGCCGATCTAGGCAAGGGCTCACGCAAGTGTTCGCGGCCCTCACCGATCTTGGCGAAGGCTCGCTTGCGAGCCAACATTGTCAACACTGTCCTCACCTGCATTAGCCTTTTTGGGTCACATCTCAACAATTTTGTTCCTTTGTGTGAACTGTAATCCCTCCCGCCAAATTGGTGAGAACACCATCTTGTCCCTGCCTCTGCTTATTTTGCGTGGCTCTGAATCTCTGTTGATTCATTCCACTGCCTCAAATTTCATAAATTTCCCCTTTTTTTACGCCTGCCCACTTCACGTTTTGCGTGTTTTTGGCTGTTCGCTCTTCAGTATCTCTAGAATATGGGCCTCCTCGATTCCAGCATTTTCGAATTTCGGTTCTTCGACGTTCAAACGACTGAGAATGTGTTGTGTACTTCTCATGATTTCCAGAGACTCCAAGTAACACGACATTCCTCACCTACCACCTAGCATATGCATCCACTAGAAACAAGTGCTCCTCCCATGCCTTCTTTATTTCATTACTCTTCCAGTATTACTATTGAGTGATGCTTACCCTGCTGTAAGGCCAAGGGAGTATCGGAGCAAGCCTCCTCAACATTAATCAATACGCCAATGCCTATCGATCCGATCAGGGTTAAGTGGCAAAATTCTGCTATATGCCTTGCCTTTGCCACGTAGTAATAATAAAAACGAAGTGAAGCGTCATGTGTCGAGTATAGGAGCGCACATTCTCCAAGTTTCAATTTTAACAGGATTTTCTTAGGCTGATTTAGTAGCAACATTTTGTTATATGTCATACCACGCGGTAATCATAAAGACGAAGTGAAACCTTGTTTATCTTAATTCGCCTTTTTTTTTATCAAATAATTTGCCTTTGTTTGTTCCCACTACTGGATATACTTACTTTTCCTTCAGCTTGTTCCCACGTGGAAAAGCTTTCGTGTCTCTAAGATTGACTAAATCATTAATCGTGTATCATCTTTCTTTGGGTTAATATCACAAAAAATCCAAAATCGATACATCTGAGATAAATTTATCCCAAACTAATTTTTGACCACCAAAAATTCCAAACCGGTACACCTACATCAAATTTACCCTCCGTTCGTTTCTGTTAAATTTCACCGTTAAATTTCTGAGTTGGATGACACGTAACAGTTAACGGATGTACAGTTTAAGGTTTTATCCCTCTGTTTGTTACACATTTACTAATTTATGATTTTTCGTGATATTAATCAATTTAACGGATGGTGAATTTGTCACAATTATATCATTTTGGGGTTTTTTATAGTCAAAAAATTAGTTTCGAATAAATTTGTTATAAGTGTACTAGTTTTGGATTTTTCGTGATATCAATCCTTTTTCTTTCAATAACCATTTTGTTATTTATTTTCTTTTCACAGATGACGAAGGCTATCTGTGGCAAGTTTAAAAAAAGGAAAGCCAACACATTTACGTAAGTCAATATTCGATATGGAGTTCGACCCAAAAAAAAAAATCGATATGGAGAAAATCCGGATTCTAATGATCAACATGAAAGAAGGCTCAAGCACGGTGAAGAATCCAAGGGATTGTGCACGCCTCAGCTGTTGCTTACTCTTGCCCTGCTCTTCATTCAGCCTTTTTATGTCCAGACCTTTTCGTATCCCTCGCCAATTAGACCACTCTTTCTGCATGCATGTCTTTTTTCGTGAAAAATGTGCCTCATACTAAGAGAAACCCTTGATAATCCCTCCAAATATTAGCCCCGCTCACATGGATCGTTGGACTAGGTGGACTCCCGTGAGATTCACCAACTATAATGATTTATATAAGTTAGATCACATGTATGAATTGCGTATGGCTAAAACCCATCCGGGATTATACTCTTGCACCATTTATAATGACTCAGCCCTTTGTACGCGGATCCAATCCCTTAAAGAAGTACTGCGATTAACCACACAAGATGGTGCCCATTCGGATGTTTTTTGTTTTGCTTTCACCGGGGTTCGATCCCTGATGGCCGAGATGCTGGTGGTGGTTCCCATTTGGATGTACATTCAAGAATCAATCGACAGGGTCTCTCTCACCACAATATAAGACTCGGGATATTCATTTAATCCAAATTAACACCGTATGTAAGGGAGAGTTTGCGATATATTTTTTCACGGTACATGTACTCATTTCATAACATTACAACAGATAAATTGCGCCGTAACAAAGTTCATCAAGGTGCATGCATTTTATTAGGGTTTCATGTAAGTATAATTATTTGAGTATAGTGGTAATGCCAGTCGCATTTATAGGTGGTAATTTAATTTTATAGGTCATAAATGACATATACTCATCGTAACTCATTTGCACCTATTATAGAGTTTGTAACATGAAAATGCTACCAGTTAATAATTAACCAATAGTATAGTAATATACTTCAAATTGTTGTAAGCCGTGATACCTATGCTTAGTAAATGTGCTCAATAATAATAATACTCTTGTAAGTCCTTGTAAATGCCAAGTCAGTAACAATCCTTCACATGTAACAATTTATCTCAAAGTTTCGTGAGATTGTATACCATAGCGTTCGTAACTTGTTCCTAATATTACTAACTTATCTTCATTATTGGAACATCCCTTTTATATTTCTCAAGCGAAATCCCGAAAAAGACGCTTGAACTTTTGCTTGTAGGATACGAATACCTAGACTTTTCAAAAGAACAAAAAAACAAGCCACTAGCATTTACCTGGGGAACAAATATACCCTTCGTTAAATTCTCTTCCAAGCTAGTCAATATGGCACATGATGTGGCTAATGGTAATGATTTAGAGAAACACATTAGTAACAGCACATAATAGCCAAGGAAAAAATTTTCAGTCCCAAGTAAAACCACTTGCACTTTTGTGGACAAAAGTGCCATCACTTTTCAAACGATACACGGTTTTTTACTCGAGGGACAAAAACACCAACCATTAGATTTTCCAAAAAAAAAAAGTCAAATAATAATTGTGAAAAGAGTTGAAGATACTTTCTTTGTAGACTCAAAAGAGCCTCTAAGAGTCTGGGGGGAACGTGTGCTTTCTTTTTTGCTACAGATACAGTACGGGTCTTCCAGAACGACATTTACTTAAATAAGTTCGTATCATAAGAAAAGAAGCGAGCTGATGTGACCAATTAGTAAAGAAACGAGCTGCAATGATATTCTGCAACGTAAATGAAGCTGATTAATCCAAATTAAATGGACATAAACGATGACGATTTAGACAAACAACATCGTCTGACTTTTGCTTGTCTATGGCGTCTTTTGGCTCAAACGAATGTGCCTTTTGTGCATGTCAACACCGTGAGCCAACGTCATTCCATGGACCAAAAACTTAGTGGTGAATGCAGATAGAGGTTCGCAATGTTTTTCAGGTGGTTCAAAATTCATGGTATTTTTGGCCCCGAATAGAAGTTTGTGGGTTGCAAAATCCCCAAGAAAACTTGAACTTTTGCCCATAGTTTTACCTCCAGGACCCTTTCGACCATGGGTTTTTCCTATATTCAAGGAATGACTTTAATCAACAGTACCATATACAATTTAATAATCAATAAATTTAAATTTATCGAATGGTTGAAACTTGTTTTCTCTTAATCTAAACGGTTGATATTGAATTTGGGGCAATCCCTTATCCCCCAAAATTACATGAATATATAAATTTCAGTTTTATCATGGCGAATTTTTGTTGTTCCTACACAGGCTATGAAAACTCGTTCAAGTAAAATGTAATAATTCGACAATTATAGTGATTTCTGAAATATCAAAACGATGGAGAGAGAGAGAGAGAGAGAGAGAGAGAGAGAGAGAGAGAGCCATTATAGGACATGGGACCATCGTCCTGTGCATAAATTCCCAGCGCTTTCGTGGACGACACGATCCGAGTCTGCCGCTCCTTTCTCCTCTCTCTCTCCCTCTCTCTCATCTTTTTTCTTCTCTCTACTTAGCTGAGCTCAGTGAGCTCCACTTTTCTCTTTCCTCTCCGCTCTCTTTCCCCTCAGCAAATGGAGATGGAAGATCACCACCAGTACACCGCAGCAGATTTGCGGCACCTCATCAACGCCCGCCTACCTCCGCCACCGCCACCGCACGTCCAGTCGATCTCCCCGCCGGACCTATTCTGCGGCGGCGGCGGCGGCGGGCACCGGAACCCGACGCAGCACTTGGAGTCGATGATGATGATGGGCGGCGGAGGCGGGCTTCACGACAGCCAGCGCCAAGGCCACGGCCGCCACCACCATCTGCACCACCACCAATTTGGCCGTGATCATTCTTGTCCCTCTCCGGCCGCCATGACTGGCGCGGCGGGGGGTTTAGAGAGCGAAAGCGGGGGAAATGGGAGATGGCCGAGGCAGGAGACTCTCACGCTCCTTGAGATCAGGTCGAGGCTCGACCCTAGGTTTAAGGAGGCCAACCAAAAGGGCCCTCTTTGGGATGAAGTTTCAAGGTAAGACAACAACATTACATGTTATCCGTCACAGTATTCGTATTGCATCGCACTGCTATACGAGAACTAGACAAAAGAAAAGAGAAAACAGTGAATTCTCTCAGTCACTCTCACTGGGACTCTGAGTCTCTCAGTATTTGGTTCAGAGAGAAGGAATGGCATTTCTCAGTGTAATTAATGTTTTTGTGTGCGTCCATTTTCTTGGCCCTCGAGTCAGAAAACGCCTCACACTTGGCTGTTCAGTTCATTAGTTTGTTCTTGTTCGCTTTGTTCCTGCGGTTTCCTGCAAGAAATTGACTCATCGCTTGTGCGTGCCTCTTTCGTTTTCTTCTGGGGTCGACGATGCCAAAAGTGTACTCTCACTGGTGTCTTTCGAAAAGCGCATATCGAGGCCATTTTTTCATGTTTAAGTTCAGTAAAAGAACATAAAACCATATTTAAAGCTTCATCTTCATCTTCTACATCATCATGTGTTAAAGTTCCTGATTGATAATTTCTTTGAACCTTAATTACTTCTTCCCAGGATTATGTCTGAAGAACATGGGTATCAACGGAGCGGCAAGAAATGCAGGGAAAAATTCGAGAACTTGTACAAATATTACAAGAAGACCAAGGAAGGAAAGGCGGGTAGACAAGACGGTAAGCACTACAGGTTCTTTCGTCAGCTCGAAGCTCTCTATGGAGAGAACGCCAATTCGAATTCCATCCTCCAAGCTCAATCTCTTCCACACTCACTCCACTTTCATCCTCCACCCAACATCAACGATATTAACCAAGATGCGTCTCATCATGGTCATCCTCATCAACTGCAGAGACCGTGTGAAAGTCTCAGCCTCTCCAATTCCTCCGACTTCAACACCTCTTCGTCAGATGACAATGAAGAGGATGTGTCCGTGGAGAAGGGAAAGAAGGTAAGGAGAGGCAAAAGAGGTTGGAAGATAAAGATCAAGGAGTTCATCAACTCGCAGATGAGAAAGCTAGCGGAGAGGCAAGAAGCGTGGCTGGAGAAAATGATGAAGGCTCTTGAGGAGAAAGAGCGCGAGAGGGAACTGAGAGAGGAGGAGTGGAAGCAGCAAGAGATGGCCCGGATTGAGAGAGAGCACAAGTTCTGGGAGAAAGAGAAGGCGTGGATTGAAGCTCGCGACGCCACTTTCATGGATGCGTTGCAGAAACTGACGGGGAGAGACCTGAAGTTTGTGCCTTCGCCTAATGAGCTCTTAGCAGCAGCTGAACTCCAATCCCATCAGAGCGATGGCCTCATCAAATCGAGTAAGGACTTCGATAATTTCAAGAAACGCAAGGACAACTCGCGGTGGTGTCATTACCCAAGCGGGAGCGATGAGGTCATGTATAACCAAGGAGGGGCAAATTGCGAAATAATTAAAGAGCAAGGACCGGAGAGTATTACTCGATCGGTTCAAATGAATGACGGTTCGAGCTCGCCTTCCAATTCCAACACCGGAAACGCGATGCAGGAGAGCTGCTTCCGCTTCATGATGGTTGAGGGAGAAAATTTGTGGGAGAGCTATGGTATGAAGCTCTCCAAGGGAGATCAGAACCAGTAGATCATCGATTATCGGCATTAGAGTGAGAGAGATCGTTGTAGGAGGATGGATTTGACTGTGATAGTGAGATGGGATTGGATAATTTTTAGCAAGAAACTGACCCAGATGATGGATTAATTGTTGACGTATCAATTGTTGACGTATGGTTGAGGTTGAGAGGGAGATGAACATTCCCAATGGCGATAACAAGAATGGACGTATATGTATATATATCTCTCTCTGATGATTTTAGTTTGATAACGAAGATCTTTGAAATGGGAGATGCAGTTGCTCATAGAAGGCTAACAGGATCATTATCACTACCGACAGCAAAAGATCTCCTCTTCAGAAGTAGGTATGGTGCTCACTTTCCATGCTATTTGTGGTTCTGAATGTGGATCATTGTTTTAGAACGGTTTGGCGTTCGTCTACTAAAGATCTCTAATATTTAGCTGGTCACATGTTCTGGCTTTTATGGCTTGCAACATGCTTTGTCTGATGTCCTAGCAAATTAATGTCCTTGTTGAGTCTTGCCTTTCATTCACGTAAGTTGTCTCTCGTTCGATTTGTAATTTTTGGAAGCAGTAGTTATTACCATCTTCGGACAGTCCAATTGATGTGCATCATTGAGCGGCTTTTCAAGGTGCCACTGAGCTCAGCTGTAAGATTTTTGAACAATCTCAAGTTATATGCGAAGGATTTGGGATAACTTCTCATCTTGGTTGGCAACAAAAATATGTTCATTACTCATTGGATCACCTAGCTTTTGGGTACATTCACCATTTAGAAGCTGCCTTATAATCATCTCATTTTTTTTCTCGAGTGGATTAGTGGTCATATTTGAAAAGAAAAATGAAAGAAATGGTCCTTATGCTTTTCTACAATGTTTTTAGTTGGTCCTTATGCTTTGTCCAATGTTTAATTTTCCTTAACTCTTATTTATAGTTTAATTTCGTCCTTTTTTACTTTTGTTAACTGAGCACGATTCGATCCTTCTGTCAAATTTCTCGGTGTAATTTGCTGATGTGGAGGCATATTGTCGCTAACTTGCTTCTTTATATTTGAACACAGCGTAGTTCTTTTTTTTTTTTGGGTCCGAAACGGCGGCGTTGTTCATACATTTGATTTCTCTATAGTATGTTAGGGCTTCTTGAGGAGAGAGAGAGAGAAAGAGGTGTAGACACAGTCGAAGTGAGCTTTCCATTCTGTTTAAGTCAAGTGTATGCCAGTGACAAAAGAATCACCTAGAGGGATCGGCAAAACAAAAGAAAAATTAAAAGCCACCATTGTCAACTTAAAAAAAATTAATGGTGTCATGTCTCCATAGAAGCAAATGCTGTCAAGAAACTTGGCGACGGATAGAATCACCGCCTAAAAGAGTACAAAGGCAAAATGAAACAAAACAAAAGCTAGGGACTAGATTGAATATTTGGACACCGGTTGAGGACAAAATTGCAAAAGCTAAAAATTCAAGGACAAAACTGAAACATTGGACAAAAGTATCAACATCACCCCTATTTAAACACTCTTTGCATATGAATCCTAGGTGGGCGATAGTGCACTTAGATAAGTGATTTTGAGCTCTGTTAACTGTTGCCATTTTCAGTATAGACATTTAACTTTGCACTTTTATGCGCAATTCAAGATCTACATAGTAAATAGAAGGCGAGTGCCAAGACGAACACGTTATGTTACAAGAGACCGATAATTCATTCAAGATCACACCACCTTTTGTCCAGAAAAGAAAGACTTCTTTCTCCATTTAGGATGAAGCGCAGCCCATGTTTTCTAATAAAGCGGTTGGAGATAACAAAATCCAGGATTATGCCTCAGTTCTTGAACTGCCCGAGTTTAAGTTTTATCTAAATGGATTTGAAACCATGCTTTTTCCCATAAGTAATAACTCAAAATCATGCCATCCTGCATCATCACATTTCAAGACTAAATGACTGAAACCGCAAGAAGATCAACGTTTATTTACCATTGACATGTACTGCGCGGTGATCATTCTATGGTTATTTAACCTCTTCACACTGTTGTTCCATTGTTCTATCATGAAGATCACACCTTCGCAAAACTAAATGAAAATAGAAAAAGCACAAAGAAACGAAATTCAGGGTGGCCTAATTGAGCGAACAATAATGGCCAATAAATGATCCAGGAGATTAAGAAACTCGTCATGGTACTGCTAGTTCTGGGACTTGACCGTACCAGGGGAAAGAGTAAAGAAGCTTCCCACCATGAAAGAGCGAACAAAAAGGGAAGGAGACAGTCCAGTCGCTTTCACGGAGAGGAAAAAGTTGCAGAGAGGTGATCAGGTTTTTGGGTTTTCCTTACTTGCTTGTCCCATGTCCTAAGGACACACTTTCTCAGGCACTAGCAGGTTTCAGAGCTCATCAATTATAGAAACATGACAATAGAGTAATCTCAGCTTTTTGTATGAAAACCTCCTTTTTGATTTGACTTGTTACTGATGATCTCCAGCAGTATCTGCCAATGCTATGCCATTCCCTTTCCCTGCACAGTCTCTCTCTCTCTCTCTCTCTCTCGCCCACTTCTCAATGTTATTGGTCATAAATGGCAAACACCAACTCTCCACTTCGAATGCCTTTCTGAGCAGACAATACCAGATGCATCATGTGTATCTTCAGTTTCAAAACTGTGTTGCAGTTGGGAGTCAGTGACAGGGGAGGAGATTTTTCACATTTCCTTTTAATTAAGGATTTGATGTGAGCATGTAACAAATTGTGTTTACGAGGTTGTGGGTTGGCCAATGACGTGATTCCGAGGCGCATGAGACACCTGCGAACCATCCATGGTTGCATCGTACCATATGACACGGACAAAGGCATATCAAGATGGCATGCTTACATTGATAAAATACCAGCGTTTTCATATGCGGACCAGATCAGCCGCTTCAACCAGTTGAACCACGAACCAGACAATTTCCGGTTTGCGAAACATATCCAAACCGGTGAAAGGTTGAACCGATTCCACCTGTTCTTTGACCTTATAAGAAAAAACATCTCAACTTGGATTCTCTCTATATATACAATTGAATGGTCTGTGATTGACACATGGGCCCTCTCCTCATTGCACACGTGTAACGATTTATTTTCCTACTTTCTTTTCTTTTCTCTTCACATATCTTTATTTCCTCACATTCTTTTCCTACACTATTTCTATTTTTTGGTTTTTTGTTTCTTTTCAATTCCAAAAGAAAATTTCTTCATTTACAAATATAAAATGAAAATTTTCATATTTTTATTTCTTTGCTTTCTCTATTTTCTTCAAGAAAAGTTTATCCAATCAAACTTACATGCCTAATTCAAACTAGGATATTTCAATTTAATAAATCTATGCAATGCATCTAAAATAATTTAGTCTAATAAATCTCTGGTGGTGCGTATATATTCATCTATGAGAAGCTAACGCATGGTGCCTTCTATTTCTTTTTTTTCTTTTTAACCTAACTAAATTAAGTTCAACCATTAAAAATGACCGAGAAATTTTTTTTTAAGATAAGTTGATTAATCGAGGTCTACGTTAATTATAACACATCAGTATCGAAAAGCCACCATCAATGCCAATAATGGCCCACATGTCTCCACCAAGTGAGTAAATTGAAGGAAAATCAATCTATTAAAGTTAAAAATAGATGAATATCATCATTAAGGTACATGTAACTAATTTTTTGTTCTGGTTTTTTACCTTCATATGGATGTAAATCCATTCACTATTCTTATGATGTAAATATCACGACTTATGTATCTAGGGAATAGTCGCTTCAAAGTGAATTTCTTCTAGATACATTGATTCAATTAAATTATGGATTTATTCCAAATACGTAAATTATGCTGAAGGTGAAAAAAAACCCATTCCAACCCAAAAAAATAAAAACCCATTTCATCTTTTTTGTGTGTAAAATGTAAGTATTAGTTATCAAACGAAGTACATAAATTTAGGGGCATCCCCCGGCGTAACAAATAGAACTAATAATGCAAGAAAATGAAGATAGGAAGTCTTCACATAATAGCCAATACAACATTAGCTTGGAAGATCTAATATTTTTGTAGAGTGAAGCTCTACCTCTAACAATTTTACACTCCTTAACCAAAATATGTGGATATCATGTGACTTGTTTTGAAAATGTCCACAGTTGCGCTCCATCCAAATGCAATATATTATTACTAAAAATGATACCTTAATAAGCCTTGTCACCAAGTCTTTGCCCTTGGTAGCACTAATCACTCAATTAAGTTCATCATTCCATCCTTATACAAAACGTCAAATCCCATGTTGTGCCAAGATACTACGCAATATACTTCCGATTTAGTTGCACTAGAAAAATAAATGTGTTATGTCTTGTAAACGGGTCATATAGAAATTGCACTGGATATCAATTGAAGGCATCAATGATACGATCTTTGCTATCAAAAGCTTGTCTTTATAAAGAAGCCAGCCGATGAAATTGTATTTGCTAATACCGCTGATCCAAATTAGGTTATGCCACTCCACAATCGATCCCACTTGTCTAAGTTCGTCATAAATTTCTTTATAATAGTACATAGAGCTAGATATGACCGAAGTTAGAGTAGGTCTCAAATTTAGAAAACGTCGCCAACTCCATGCCATATTGCCATTGATGTCAAGCTAGATAATTGAAGTGCCTTCACATTTGGTATTGTGAATCCAATTACTCCATAGGGAAGAGGATGTATAGTTGATGCCTAGCAGTACTTTGTTCCATAATTTCAGATTGAGCAACCCTAGTCCTCCCTCCATTTTGGGTGAGCAAACTACTTGCCAAGTGACTTTGTGAGATCTATGTACTTCTATATTACCTGCCCATAAGAATTGTTTGATTTTCTTCTCAACCCCATAGATAGCTTGCTCTGGAAGTAGAAACATTTGCATCCAATAAGTGCAAATGGAGATTAGGACCAATTTGGCGAACTAGAGACATCCTGCATAGCTTGTATGTTTCATGCCCTATCCTTCTATCCTCTCAAAGATTTTGTCGATCAGACTCTTACAATCAGCGTGCGTGAGCCTCTAGTAAAAAGGAGAAGGCCAAGGTATCTAATTGGGAGGGTAGCTACGGAGAAAGGCATGTCATCCACTATGAGGAGCTTTTCATCCTCAATCAACCTAGAGAAAAAGATTAGACATTTGTCTAATTTGCCTAAGTTAAAGTGCAATCCTGTGAAAGCAACAAAAACATCCGGTACATCAACAAGGCAAAGAACGGAGTCTACATCCCCATGAAAGAGGAACAAATCATATGTCAAATATAAGTGAGTATTTTTTTGCATTTTACAACGCCAATGGAACTTGAAGGAAGAAGCAGCATTCGATATTATGGTGTCCTAGGTGTAGAGGAACCACACCAATCCATCCCAAACTTCCTTGGAAGCGTTCATAGCACAAACTAGGCACTGTCTCAAAGAGAAACTCGATGAAATAGACATGTCTATGAAGATGCGGACTACCTGCTCTCACATTGATAATTCTATGAAGAATTTCCACAACTAGGACAAAGAGATATAGAGAGAGTAAATCACTTTATCGTACCCTATTTTTTTTAATAAAGAAACTAATACAAAAACGATTCCAATTTATTCTTCTGTAAATGGGTTGTGAAATGCTTTTTTCAATTTCTAGATTGTCAAATATCAGTTTTACATCTTCTATGCGAAAATCTTCCATTTTCATGAGGTCTTCTTGACTCTTATTCAAAAGGTCAAATAATGTATGTATATTGTATCTTTTGAGGCAATTATAAGTCATGGGAGGCAATTCTAATTGGTCAATAAAAATAGGTTTCAATGCTATTTCTCTTTTTGTTTTCCTTAGCTTAGCCAATCTACAATGAAAAGTTAAAAGGGTAAAGTAACCTTGTATTGATTATTCTCTAAGTGAAAGTTTTCTTTTTCCGCATAAGGAAAATGAATAAATAAATCAATTAATTCCGAGATGCTTGATGAAGTGCTTCTTTGGGAGTTAAACTTCCTAAAAAACATCGTAAACTTCCATCCGCATCCACCATTAAGTTTTTGGTCCATGGAATCTAATGTGGCAAATGACGTTGGCTCACGATGTTGACATGTGCAAAAGGCACATTCATTTGAGCCAAAAGACGCCACAAACAAGTCAGCAATAGACGCTCTTTCTGTAAATTGTCATCGTTTATTCCTTTTAATTGGGATTAATATGCTTCATTTACATTTCAGGATATCATTGTAGCTTGGTTCTTTACTAATTGGTCACTTCAACTTGCTTCTGTTCTTACGATACGAACTTCCTTAAGTAAATGTCATTCTATAAGACCCGTACTGTATATGTAGCAAAGAATGCACATGTTCATCACATAGACACTTAGGATGCGAATGATAACCATTCTATTTCTTTATTTTTCTGCTCCTAGGAATAGGTTTAGAATAGAAATTTGATTGGCAACATGATTTCAATTTTTTATTTACAAGAAAAAAATTTAGCCCAGAATTAGATTTGAAACAAAAATAAGAAGTAGATTTGTTTTACTTTTCTATTTGTGAAACGAAAACAAAAATAACAACTCTATGTATTGCTCACCCTCGCCGCCCACCACCGCTCCCTACTACGCCAGCTGCCTCCCGCCAACTGTCCGCCACTCACTTACCACCTACCCGGCGCCGCTCACCTCCCGCCTGGCCTCACCCACCTGCCACCCACCCACCACCCCCGCGGGTCGTCTACCGCCGCCCACTTGCTGTCGCTCGCCAGGAACAAAAATTTATGAATAATCTATCAAATGAATTTCTATTCCAAGAAAAAAAATTTGTGTCGTTGTCAAATGCTACTTTTTTCTTAGAAACTCATCTAGAGAATAAAATTATATTTTTCTATTAGAAATAGGGTCGGGGAAGAAAATGGCTATCGTTTGCACCCTTGGAGACTCTCTTGAGTCTACATATAGTTTGATGAAGTGCTTATTTAGGAGTTAAACTTCCATTTATCCATATTTTGAGATAAAGTATCTCTTGTTTTTCATTTCTATTCGCATAAGGATTATAACAAAGATTCTCATTTCACACAGGCATGAATACAATATATAAAATTGTAATTAACAAAATAATCAAAAGTTACTAATATAGAATCTAGTAATAGATGCACAAGTCAATGTATATGCAGATGTACAGGATAATTGTCGAAAAAGTCCTAAACTTATTATACGGCGACCAATATAATCCTAAACTTTTTAATTTGGCAAATTTAATCATAAACATTTTAACGATTTTTAAATGTAATCCTTTTAGCCAATTTTGATGGGAAATTGTTAACGTGAACGCTAACCATTCTACATCACACGGCCAACAAAAGCCGGTGCTGACATGGATGATATTTTCAATTTTTTAAAATGTTTTTAAATATTTTAGTTTTTTTACTTTTTTGCAGGTGAAGGGAAATAGGGAAAAAGGAAAAAGAAATAGAATAGGGAAAAAATTCAAAAAATTTTAAAGAATTACAAAAATCGCCCATGTCAATACTAGTTATGCCACATAGAACAGCCGATATTGATTGGACAGCCACATTAGCAATTTCCAGCCAATTTTGACCGAAAGGAATATATTGAAAAATTATCAAAAGGTTTATGATTAAATTAGCCAAATTGAAATATTTATAACTAAATTGACGATTGTACAATAGGTTTTACACTTTTTTGGACAAATTTTCCTATTCTAACAGGTTCATCAATAGCTAGGAGTGTACTGCCCATACCGAGGATGAACAAGTTATTCAACGTAGAAGGTGTCTAAAGCTGGATGAACAAGAGTAAAAGGTAAACAACCTTAGAATGAGGAGTTCGATAAGGCTTGGATGGACCTCAGCAGAAGGAGAACAAACCATCGAACTAGGAGTTCGGGAAGGCTTGGATGGAGCTGTGCAAAGGTGAACAATTACATAGAACCAAAGATGCAAATATGCTTGTAGGGACTAGGAGAAGAAGGTGAACAGTTAGTTTCGCTGTGAAACTTGAATAGACTGGAAGGACTGTGAGTAGAAGCTACTCCTGCTTTTAGACAGAGTAAGAGCAAGGTTGAATACCTCTACTACCTCGACAAGAGGACCAGACCTCTTTCCAATTTAGTTTGAATTCAAATTAGTCTCTAACGGCTCGTTACAAGCTCTGGAATTCGTAGAAAGTTTACTAGAGGAGAACGGAGCAATTATACCATATTTGAGAAGGCAATGGAGATTACAGATTATGGGCCAAAACAGAACTGACTATTTTAGGAAACTATCTTTGATAGAAGACATTCTGCGTCTACAAATGTCAAAACCAATGTCTACTCATGCGATTTGAGTTTCATACAGTCATTGAGGTCTGAACTATAAATTTAATCCAAGGGAAGTAGCAGAGTTGGAGGGAAACGAACAAAAAATAAGTGTTCATCTTCATTCTATTCTTGCACATAGAAGCTGTGCATTTCTGATTGTATTTTTTGTGAGGGTTGCTTATTTTTGTTATCTGGAAAGAGGTGCTTATATTTGTAGTGTTATCTACTGAATGGAAGCAGCGCCTTCTATCGACTGTAACTCCTCTTGAAATTGCTAGTGGATTACAACCTTATTAGTGGTTATCAGTCTTGGAGAATGGATGAGGCTTTGTTAAAAGCCGAATCACTATATATTTGTTTGCAATATCTTCTATCTTTGGTACTCTTTTATTATCAGTTTGATAGAACCATATGCATCTGTACAACTATTACTCATTCTACTTAAGCATATTTGCATGCATTCCATGAAAAATGTCTAAATTCTTTGCAACAACCTATTCAGCCCCCTAGTTTGTTGTGTTAGCTCTAACAATGAATGTGTCCTTATTCCAATTTTACTCAAAGACAACTCATTTTTGTGGCAAATGTCCTTAAAGTGGTAACAATGTCTGCTAGCGGTCATTTTGCATCAAAGGGAGTAAATATTACTTTCATGGCGATGGACCTAATCCACCAATTGATACGACACCTCGTTGCATTCTCAAATGTGGAAGCACAATCATTTATCGTAAACATGTCTCCAATGAAGTACATTTAAAATAACAAAACTGAGATAATTATCCAACAAATCCTAAACATATTGAACGATGGTCAAATTCAGTCCTAAATTTTTCAATTTGACCAATTTAATCATAAACCTTTGAAAAAATACCACCAAAAATCCCAAACTATGTCACTTGTAACAAATTTACCATAAACATTTTTTTGTGACACAAAAAACCCCAAATTATACTACTTGTGATACATTTACCCCACGATACTTTTCCCAAAGGCATTTTCGTCTTTTTCCTTTTTCTATTTTTGTTTTCCTTTTTTTTCTTTCTTCTCTCTTCCCTCCGCCAGCCATGGCGGAGGAAAGTCGGCAAGGGCGGCCTTCGCTAGCGTTGGGTTTGGGCGAGGGTCACTCAAGCAAGGGCTACCCTAGCCGGCGTCGGGCGAGAGCAACCCTCGCTTGCCCAAGCGAGGGCAACCCTTGCTCGACTCTGGTAAGCGTCGGGCAAGGGCAACCCTCACCGGTGTTGGGCAAGGGTCGCCCTCCCCGACTTCCCTCTACCATGGCCCGCGGAGGGAAAAGAGAAGAAAGAAAAAAAAAAAAAAAAAGGAAAAAAAAACGTAAAAATGAAAAAGACAAAAATGTCCTAGGAAAAAGTTTTGTGAGGTAAATGTGTCACAATTGGCATAGTTTGGGGTTTTTCGTATTACAAAAAATAGTTCATGGTAAATTTATTACAAATGATATAGTTTGGGGTTTTTTGTGGTGTTTTCCCTAAACCTTTTAATAATTTGCCAATATAGTCCTTCTAACCAATATTAACCGGAAATTACTTACCTAGACACCAATTGTCTTACATTGCATGATTGACAACTTAATGATTTGCAACCAAAATTGGCAAGAAGGACTACATTGGTAAATCATCAAAAGATTTAAAACTAAATTGATCAAATTGAAAAGTTCTAAACTGAATCGGCCACCGTACAATATGCTTAGGACTATTTAAGCAATGTTCTCTGCAACTGCACAACTCTTTCTTATTCTACTTGACCATATTTGCATGTGTTCCACGAAAAGTTTAAATTCTTTATAACAACCTATTCAACCCCCTATGTTGTTGTATTAGCCCTAACAATGAATGTGGTCTTATTCAACTTTTGCTCAAAGACCACCCATTTTTGTGGTAAATGCACTTAGAGTGTAAACAACATCTGCTAGGGGTAATTTTGCATCAATTGTGGTAAATTTTATATTCATGGCGATGGACCTAATTCACCAATTGATACAACGCCCTATTCCATTCTTTTTTTTTTTTTGGTCAAAGCCTCACTCCATTCTCAAATGTTGTAGAATTGATCATTTACTCCCTTTTTTCAATATAGCATAATCCTATGTCATTTGTAAGATAAGTATTTAAAAGCTGCATTTTTTATAAGGTTTAAATCATGAAAAACCCCAAATTGGTACACTTGTGACATTTTTATCCCAAACTAATTTTTTGACCAATAAAAACCCTAAACCAGTACGCCTGTAACAAATTTATCCTCGGTTTGTTTCCGTTAAATTTTACTATTAAATTACTTTGGTAAATAACACGCAGCAATTGACTTAGTTACCGTTTTATGTTTTACCCCTGTTTGTCATATATGTACTAAGTTGTGATTTTTTGTGGTATTAATCAAATATAATAGAAACTAACGGAGGGTAAATTTGTCACAAATATACCAATTTGGGGTTTTTAGTAGTCAAAAATTAGTTTTTGGTAAATTTATCACAGGTGTACCAGTTTAGGATTTTTTCTAATCAAAAAATTAGTTTGTGATAAAATTGTCACAGATATACCAGTTTGGGATTTTTCGTGGTATTAAGCCTTTTTTTATAAATGTCTTTGTGGCTGATTGTGTGTAAAAAAGTCTCATAATTGCGGTAAATCTAACTCATGAGTGGTAAAAAGTACGCCGTAAGTTCGTTCCAAATGGGGCAAAAGTCTAGGATGCTATTCTTTCTTATAATAGACCCATCTTTTGGTATAGAAACAATCTTGTATTATAAACCACTCAACTTTTTAGAAGGAATGCCTGATTATCCTGTGATCATCACGGTTCTTTTTATAAAATCTTTGAAGGTTATCGAATTAATTTTGATGGCTTTACACTACGACAAATGTTGACACCTCAAATTTTGCCTCCCGTTTATAATAAAAATCATTACGTTTGATCTCAGATTGACTAAGAGTTGACCAAATAAGTATTTTGGCAAACGATGTATTTTGAGATTAGAGATTTCACTTTGACAGTACGATGGTTTAAAACATGCCGCTTAGTGCTTACTACTATTCAAATAAGAAGTATGATGACATACGTTCGATTCTACAATTCTACATAAACATTCCAACGTCCTAGCATGTATGTCTCTTCGAAATTGCAATCAAGGAGGAATGAGACATCCTTCGAAGCACGAAAACCTCGAAATTGAGAGAATTTCTTGAGAGACCGAGACTTCCCTTTCTTCCCTTCTCCCCAATGAGCAAAAATGAAGGCCATTTACAGGTGAAATGGGCTGCCGCATGGTGAGACGCCGCGATTAGAGGTTCACTCTTTTCGTTCCCATATCTTCTCCGTCTAACGTCCTTTTCACGTGATTCTTATAATGTTGGACTGCTCATGTTGAGAGCTTTCCAAAGAGCCCAACATTGCTAGGTAATATTGCAAAATAACAAACTCGAGATCTCATCCCCTACCGGGGCCTATGGCTCGAGTCTATGAACCGACATCATTTCAGTGACTTATCATATTAAAAAATTATCATCCACTATAATTTAAGGGCTTGGAAAAAAAATTCAATTCCGAGATCTCTAGGTACGGTTTTAGACTTTGGGACCTTTCTTTTGGGTACCAAAAGGTTTAACCAAAATTTACCAACAATTACTTTCTCATCCCACATAAGTTCGACTCAATTTTTGTTGCGTTGGAATCCTTGAGATCCTTAGTTTTGGGATGTGCAATCGAAGTCAAGCAATTGCAATGCCAATCTCATCATTGAAGCCTAAGTTTGAAAAAGACAACAACAATACAAGTATGATTACATATCTTATTGTGATTCAATCAAACAGCATAAGAAGTCTCAAAGCTTCGTTTATTTCACAGAAAATAAATGATTTAAAAAATATTTTCTAAAAAGTATCAATTTTACAGCTTACAAAGTGAAGCGAATGAACAAATAATATTTTCATTGTCTATAAACATATTTAGACAAAAAATATTATCAATAATGAAAATAATTTTTATTGACTAATTATTTCGAATGATATAAATATTTAATTTTAGAAAAATATTTTTCAAAATATTTATTTTCCGTAAATAAAAAGAACCTAAGGTTACAAAAAAGCTCCTTTACTTTGATGGGGATAGCATTGCAAGCAAATAGAGCACGAAGGTTACCATTTCTTCCATCAGAGTCGCAAGATTGCTGTAGTCCGCGCACGTGCTTTTTGACTAACTGGAACTGTCATTTCTGACCACCTATGACATGAAGGCAGGACTAACCCAACATTCTACCGTCCCCTAAAAAGGCCTGCCTGTTTCTTTTAGTCAAACTTGGAGAAGATAGGCCTAGGAACTTATTAGATGAAAGCCCGTGATCGGTGAAAGGCTTAAAAGCGCCCCTATGCGTCGATCTTTTCTAAGAAGTCAGGTCGGTGCCCCGACTGATTTCGTACTTCCAGCTGAATGAGGAGGCTATTTTTTAGGGGTGAACGATTCCCGATCCGATTTTAAGATAAAATCAAAAAACTAGACCTAAAGGATCAGTTCCCAAAACCGAGAATCAAGGATCAGATCGATTGATCCTGAAGCCGAGCCGACCCAATAAAACCGGTCATTTTTTTTTCTTACTACTTAATGCCATCTTTTCGTGTTGAATTAAGTGATATATATGTGCAATAATCCTCAAATTGAAAAAACGAATTAAAAAGCGTATTTCACTTAAGGTTTAGTTCATATATTATTAATTTTTTTGAAATAAAAAAACAAAAAAAGTAAGTGTAGTTGGTCCAGTCGGTCCGGCTCTCTTTGAAACCAGGAACCAGATCGCTCGAACACCGGTTCCACTTTTAGGAACTGGAAACCGGACCGACACTCCTGGAAACTAAACCAACCAACCGATCCGGTCTGAGCAGTTCTCAATTTGGGCTATCTATTTTGCACACTCCTAACTCTGCTCGAAAGACCGGCCATAAATGCAATAACCAAACTCAATATTAGGTAAAACTCACTGTATTGAGCCTGACATTTGTGCATTCTCTAGCCTTTCCTATCATACAAATTGAACTCGGTCTCAATGGAAACCAAACTGCACAGCATAACATGAAGGCTAACTTGAAAAGCCAATATTAGAGCTACTGGCCTATATATCATAGGTCACAAGGTTAGAGAGAACAAACGAAAGCGAATGACGATGACCATGTAAAACATAAGATTATTGTAATAACATCTTATATTTAGTTATTTGATGTGCTTTTTAAATGATGGTACTATTAAGATGTCTTATACGCAGCAAGATGCAATTTAAGACAACCTATGTACATGTTGACAGTCCAGGCGAAATACCATCGGCTCCGTCTCACCTTACAAGAAGGATTCTATCAACTTTTCTAAGCCATCAAATCAGCTTACTCTTAGAGAGGCCTCCCTTTAAACCTAGATCCGGGGTTCAGAGTAGAGAGTAAAAAGAGAAGCAAAGAGTGTTCTCTTTGTCAGGAGACTCAATATAGCGCACCAAAGAAATGCTTGCCCTAGTCCCAAGTATGAAGCAAAAGAATATCACGAGCATTACATTAGTAAAAAGGACTTTCTTCAGAAACATCAAAACAATATCAACCTCCTCGTACAAAAATATAAAACTTCATCGCAAACATTCAAACATCAAAACATCAATAAAAGTGCATTGCCAGTACAGTCATGCTTATTATCCTAATACTAAAATAGGATATCTCCAGACAGCTGTCTTTCTCAAATGAAAAGCAGAAACTACCGCAGGTAAAATCACCTCAGTACTTGTAATCCTTAACATGGAGACTTTCGGCAGCACCCTCACCAAGCTTTGCATCGCCCTTGTAAGCACCAAGAGTTGCCTCTGAGTTTGCCTTGCACCTAGTAAATAATGCAGCCTGTGCCTTGGGCACATTCTCCCCCTTTCCAGCCCAAGCCTTCAAAGTGCTCTGCTGAAGAGCCCGTCCAAAGGAGAAGGAAAGAGACCATGGCTTCTTGCCCTTGAGCTTGTTCATGGCATTGAGGTTGAGGGTTGCCTCCTCCTCGCTCTGCCCACCAGACAAAAACACAATGGCAGGGACAGCCGGAGGCACAGTACGTTGAAGGGCACAAACGGTGTACTCTGCAATCACCTCAGGTGCAACCTTTGGGGCTTCTGATCCTGGGGTTACCATGTTTGGCTTCAAAAGAGTGCCCTCAAGAAGGACATGATGGTCATTTAGAGCTTTGTAGCATGCGGCAAGGACACGTTCAGTCACATCAGCACACTTTTCAATGTCATGAGGTCCATCCACCAGGATTTCAGGCTCGACAATCGGGACCAAACCATTCTCCTGGCAGATGATTGCATATCGGGCAAGGCCATTGGCATTTTCATTGATAGCCAATTGTGACGGCTCAGTTGGGCTAATCTTGAGGACAGCACGCCACTTAGCAAACCGTGCACCAGCCTCATAGTACTTTTGGCAACGTTGTGCAAGGCCATCAAGGCCTTGGGTGGTTGTTTCACCATTGGTGCCTGCAAGCTCAACAGTGCCCTTGTCAACCTTAATTCCAGGAAGAACTCCTCCCTCTTTTAGGACCTCGACAAAAGGCTTGCCTACAGAACAGCATTAAAAGCACTTGCAAGTCATCAATAAAGTAAATGATTTGTAACTACTGGTAGAGAGCAACCACAGTAGGGGACAAAATATACCATCTATCTTTACATACGATCCAAGATATCTGGAAAGATATCAATTATCTCCAGGTGAATAAAAAAAGTCATCAACCATCACAATAGAAAAAAGTCATCAACCATCACAATAGCAGCTATCTGACACTGACCATTAGATGACTTCTGATAAAGGGTCTCCTCAAAGAGAATCACTCCACTAAGGTATTGGAGGGCACCGGGAGTGGTGAAAAGAAGCTCACGGAGAGCACGCCTGTTTTCTTCAACATTCTCAACGTTGATGCTAGATAAACGCTTGCCAATTGTCCCAGTTGATTCATCAGCAGCAAGAATACCCTTTCCAGGGGTGCCAATGTAAGCAGCGTTAGCAATGAGCTCATCTGCAATTTTGCAAGCTTCATTGTCAGATTCTCCACTCAAAATAATTTTACAATACTGAAGCTAATAAAGCAATTGTGTCTAATCACAACATTACAACTGCCACATCATATAGCAGCAGAGAAGCGTACAGATATGTCAACACATAGCTCACTCATCATTCCAAGCTAATCAGTGTATTCTTTCAAAAAGATGGGTCAAAACAGAAAACTGCGACTTGACAATATATTTTCTGCAATAGGTAAGAGTAGATTAAATACAAGAATCCAATTCTATGCTTCTAGCAGCTATATGGAATAACAAAAACTAATTATGTGCAAAAACCTCAACACAGAATTTTCTTCAAAAGCTACTAGATGGAAGCCAAGCGGACAAAATCTAACTTGAAACATTTGATTTTCTCATTCAAAACCAATTAATTCAAGTAGGAAATTAGTCAGTCATTAGTCCGAGGAAGATGCAGTTCAATCTCCAAGACATGAATGATGTGCAGCTCACATCTGATTAAACAGCTTCCACTACCACGAAACGACTGTCGCTACAATCTAACTCGTTTGATGAGAGAGCAAAAATTACCAAGAAATGGCAACATTTTTTAGATATCAAATTTAGCCGAGCAGAATAGAATAGCCGCATATTCCTCCACTTAAATAAAGTTACCGTACTGAACAAATCTAACGCCCACCTAACAAGATTTGACATCAGTTCATCCGAGTCGATCTCGGAACTCGAACAACAAACGAACAGCTGGAAAGTCATCAAAAAGGCCAGCATACACGGATCCAGCGAAAGATGAACACACCCTTTTTGCCTCTGAGTTCATAAGCTAAGGCAACAGAGCAGATCAAATTCAGAGCACAGCCAGAACAAACCCAAATCTTTCAAGAAAACGATGAATTCGGCAAACCAAAACAGCCCCTGGCCGTTCAATTACACAAATTTCGAACAGACAGAGAAATGAACACCGATCATCAACAGATTCTCGGCACCCACGACACCGAGCAAGAAAAAGAAGAACAGAAACCACAGATCCAACCGAATAGAGCGAAATTCAGGACAAGGGTCAAGCAGTTTCCACGAGTAGCTTCTACTCGTTGTGGATTAAGCGAAGGGTTGGAGAGCAATACCATGGTACTTTCCCTTGAAGCACGACATGTTCGAGGGCGGAAAGGGAGAGAAGGGCGTTCGAGAGAAAGAAGGGAGACAGAGGAAACGGGGCGTCCGTAGAACGTAAATTATGTAATGGCGGAATCGAGAGAGAAGGGGTTCGGGTTTTATATATGGTTTTTTTGACAGAAGGAGGTTAGGTTTGGTTGAGAAAAGAAGAGCAGCAAAGGTCAGTGCGAGCAAAGCCTCAAGATTCTCGCGTGCTTTACCGGCTTTTCCTTCTGTTTTTTTTTTTTTTTCCTTTTTTTTTCGTAATTTTGTACTCTTCTCCTTATGGCGGAAAAATTACCAATTGGGTTCTAATAATAACGCACGAATGTCAAATTGAGTCGTAAATTTTTTTAATATAATTATAAAAGCTTTGCGTGAAATTTTAATATAATTATTACGGCGTACATTTGACATTATTTTGCATAAGATTGTCTGTGTCGCCAATCGTCCTATATGACATGGTAATATAGATAATTTTATGCAAATTGTAGGACGACCGGTGACGGCCAAATGTCATGTCAGCAATTTTCATCAGCAATTCACTGGAATAATTACATTACGATTTTGCGCAAAGGTTTAAGAGTATATTTGCAAAATTATAAAATTTAGGAATGAATTGATCGATATTAAATAGATTTAGAATTGATTAGACAATCATCCTCGTTTGGCAAACTCGTTATTTATCTTAATTTTCTTTAATGTAGAATACACATGGGATACAAGTTAAATTTCTTTTTGAACTAGAAAACAAAAGGAATTGTGTGTGATATCCAAATTAGCGAGATCTAATTTTGAATTTAGAATAATTGAGTGACTTACTAGTGATTTCTTTGCGAATATCACGTATAAGTCTGAGCTAAAAGTTCATTTGAAAATCTAGACAAGTTTTTCCGACCTCATAAAATACTTAAAATTTAACTATGTACTCGAACCTAAGAGTTCAAGTTATGAGCTCAAGCAATTACGATGCCACTATACATAATAACTTTGTCTAGTCGAGTCAATATTTAGTTATCTTGACCCGACTTTGATGATGTTTTTGCCATCGAATTGAATTTTTAATTTCGAATCCAATCTAATCGATGATCAGTAGAAACTTCATGAAGTTTGCCTAGTCAATGTGAGCTTCCTCAGCATAGAAAATGTCGGGAACCGAGAAAAGCAAGGCTATAGCAGAATAATATTTTGGCTTCAATTTAGACTCCTAGTTGTCAGTTTTTGATTTATTTACGCATTTTTCTCATTATACGATGATAAAATTGGGTGATTCTGATTCTGTAAGAGTCAGTCACAACCTTAAGGACTTAGGTAGCGCTAACCGGGATGAAGCTATGTATTTCTTAGGGGGCTCTTGCCCCTACACATTTTTCCAAATCTTTCGAATAATTTTAGGTTTCTCATAAAATATGCAATTAAGTAATAGAAAATATCTCAAATTGCCTCATTAATCAATAAATCTTGATAAGCAATTCAAGAATCGCCGAATACAGTTGTCATAGGAAAACAAATGCTACATAATGTTCATTTTTATCGCATTTTTAAAGTAGAACGACGCTATTCTTAAGTATTAGCAAATGTGCACGCATACATATTACGTGTGTTCAGTGAATTAGCACTGGATTATGCATAACCACCAACTTCGTAGCCATTGTCCCTCGCCCCCAATGTCACGGGCGACCCCGTGGCCCACCTCTGAGCTCGACGGCAAAAACCGAGCTGCCTAAATCCCTCCGGTTGCGCCTCTATCTCCCTTCTCTTCCCCCTCTCTGCCTTTGCAATTGCCAAACCAAGAGTTGATGGTGATCATCGATGTCGCACGAGCCACCTACAGCACCTATTAACCCACTTTGACCTCGAATCGGGACCAATCTGAACCGTCGACATAGGATCGACCTAGATTTGAGGCCGTGTTGAGCTCCATTGGAGGCGAGCCTCGGTTCTCAGCTTATTGTCATTGCCTCTTGTCCTTGTTAATGAGGGATGGAGCAAGTAGACAGTGAGACACATTCATGGTCGTTAAGATTGAGATGAGTACCCAAAATTGTTATAGTTTAATGTGTTTCGGTTCGATATCCGAACCGTTACGGTGTTCTTTTTTTATAACCAATTATCCGAACCTGAAAAAGACTTGACCCGAGAAGATCCTAAATATTCAACTCAAGTTTTTTGAACACGCCTACTAGGCACTCATCTTTCACGGCATGGAAGCTAGATTTGGAGCCATAAAAAAGAAAAAAAAAATTACCAAAAAAATCTTAGGCATATTGCACTTGTGCCAATTCAGTCAGAAGCATTTTAATTTGGCATATTTTAGTCATAAATATTTTGATAATTTACCAATTGATAACCTTATGGTCAATTTTGGCTAGAAAATCGCTGATATAGATATTAGCTATCCTATGTGACATGTCGGCATTAACTTTGACAATTTTTTATAATCTTTCAAATTTTTTAAATTTTTTTCTTTTTTCGTTTTTTCTTTACTTTTTTTTACAACTGTGTCGACAAGGTTCACCAGCTGCCCCCGCCCAAATTGCACGAGGGCCACCTCGCTTGTGGCCGACGAGACCGCGATGGTCCTAGGCAAGGCAATGGCGAACTCCCTGGCCACGAGCGAGGGCACAAAGGCCATTGCCACATCTAGGTGAGGGCCGCAAAAGCCTTGGGTGAGGCCACTAGAACAAAGGAACAAAAAATTATCAAAAATTGTCCACTTCAGCTTCGCTCGTACGATCTGCATCTATGTTAACAATTTCCAGCCAAAATTAATAAGAAGGTCTCAATTGGCAAATTATCAAAATATTTAGGACTAAATTGATTAAGTTGAAAGAATTAAGAATGAAATAATGCAAGTACAATAGGTTTGGTAATTTGCCCTCAAAAAGAACTTATGATAAGTGAAGGTAAAACAAAAAAAAATTGGAATTATTTTCTTCCTCAAACTAGAAGGGTAATAGTTCAAATTGCTGGATGATAACAATTCAAAAAGAAAAGGAAAAATACCACCAAAAATCTCAAATTATGTCACTTGTGATAAATTTACCATAAACTATTTTTTATGACACAAAAAACTCCAAACTATGCTACGTATAATAAATTTACCCTAAACTTTATTTCGTAACCCGAAACACTCCAAACTATGCCACTTGTGACATATTTACCCCACAATACTTTGGCCCAATAACATTTTCATCTTTTTCCTTTTTCCCTTTTTTTTCCCTTTTTTTTTGCCTTTTGTCTCTCTTCCCTCCGCCAGCCATAGCAGAGGGAAACCGGCGAGGGTGACCCTCGCCGACATTGAGGTTGGGCGAGGGCTGCCCTCGCTAGATTTGAAGAGGGCGACTCTCGCCTAACGCCGGCGAGGGCGAGGATCGCCCTCACCCAACTCAGGCGATGGATGCCCTCGCCAAATCTAGCAAGGGCAACCCTCACCGGGGTCGAGTGAGGGCTACCCTCGTTGAGTCTAGCAAGGGCGACCCTCGCCGACGTCAGGCGAGGGCAACCCTCGCCCAACCCAATGCCAACGAGGACCACCGTCGCTTCCCTCCACCGTGACCGGTGGGGGGAAGAGAGAAGAAAGGAAAAAAAAGAAAAAAGAAAAACAACATAAAAAAGGAAAAAGACAAAAATACCCTTAAGCCAAAGTATTATGGGGTAAATATATCACAAGTAACATAGTTTAGGATTTTCTATATCACAAAAAAAACTCCAGGGAAATTTGTCACAAGTGGCATAGTTTGGGATTTTTCATATTATAAAAATAATTTAAGGTAAATTTGTTACAAGTGACATACTTTGAGGTTTTTTATGGTATTTTCCCAAAAGAAAAAGGAATTTGTAATTTCTTCGATTGCTACCGCTAAAAATGAGATTACTCCAATTGATATTTTCCAACTTATTAAGTAATTTTATTGGCATTGCAAAACAATATTTTATTCGCAAAGCTGTTTTTGTTACTTTGTCTACTCTAGACGAAACCAATGTTGCTGTACAAGCAAAATGGCACGTACTCACAATCGTAATATCAAAAAGTTTAGAGAACCAAATGGCACAAACAACAGCACTTAGACAACTATGTGACAATAGCCAGAATTACCGATTCGAAAATCATCATTTTTTAAATTTGGTGAGTTAGATATATTTTTAGGGTTCATCGTAAAGAGTATTTTGGAGAAAATGTACCCAAAAAGTCATAAACTTATTGCATTGACACTAATTTTATCATAAATCTTTCAATTGGATTAATTTAGTCATAAACATTTTCACATTAATACCAATTCAGTCCATCCGACCAATTTAGTTCAGAAATAGCTAAAGTAGATGCCAGTTGTCCTACGTGACACCTCCAGCACTGACGTTGTGACATCCTCAAATTTGACCATTTTCGAGATATATGAAATGATTATTTCATCGATGCATTATTAGTTAAATCTCGCTCTGAATTAATCACTCACTCATGAAAGGACTAACCAATAGAAAAAGACTATGAGGAATTAAGTACGCATGACCTGAGAACTCAATCATGGATTGACAATTCGGGCATAAAGATTGACAAGGGACAATTTTGAACCATTATAAACCGATCAAGGAATGATTATAGAATAATTTGTTAATAGTATACAATCGGATCGCAGGTAATTCCGCCCGATCATTGTATGGATTGCGACAACCCTAAACCAATTCCTAATAATCATATGCTTCAAAACTAGCGATTGACCCTCGCAATTACATGACAATCGAGGTCACCCATGACACGAGAATGTTTAAACGTGGATTGATATTGAATCAACCATAGGTCAAATACATGTAACTCCTAAAAGCTGCCCATTAATTTGAGATATACTAAAGTCACAATTGTTCTATTTTGATCATGAATTAGAATTCGAATTTGGATATCAAACTTTTAAAGATTTCAAGACTAAACTATTGGACGTCACCTCATTAAACTACATGTTTATTGGTTTGCTCGAAATTCTTGGTAAAGTGAAATTCGAACCAAAAATTGGGAGTTATAAGGAGAGCCCCAAATTTGGAAAGGTCCAATGGGCCTCATGGACATCAAATACGGTCACCAAGGGCCTAGATCATAGAAATTACGGTTTTGCCCTTTTAAGTAAAAAGACCATTTTACCCCCAAGCCTTTTTAGATTCCTTTGGTTTATGGAAGGGCAGAATGGTCTTTCTACCCCTCCATTATTGGCCGGCCATATAGGGGTGGAAAATGATCAAATTGCCCCTCTCATCTTATTTTTATTACATTTTTGCCCTTGGATATTTACCTTGGCTCGTTTTACAAGATTCAATCCTAGCCATTAATCTTGACTTGTTGGACAAGAAGTGATCTTGGCCATCCATCTTTAGGTGTGTCTTGATAGATACTTTCTCTCTCTTGATCACTATCTCACTTTGGTTTCTTTCACTCTCTCCCTCGCACTCTCTCATTTCCCTTATTCGGCCACCACCAGCCACCATTACCGCCGCCACCAACCACCATCATCGTCGCCCTCATCGCTGCTGTCCGCAGTCATGACCGTCGTGGCTGTTTGCCGTCCGCCGCTCCTTACCTTGGGCCACCGTTAACTAGCTTCCCCTGATTTAAGTGTAAGTTACTCTCTAAACCTTAGTTAGGATGATAGGTTGTTAATGGATTTGGTTTAGGGGCTAAGTAGGGTGGTATTAGGTGCTTTAGATAAGGGCTTATCATGGTTTAGTTGATAGCCTATCTTGGTTAGTTGATAGTTTATCAAGTTTTGTGTGATAACTTATCATGTTAAAATTGACGATGTATCTTGGCTTGATAATCAATTACATGCTTGTATGGGGTTTGAAGCTTGATATGCCATGAAAAATGATTGCCCAATTTAAAAAACCTTGGTGACTATTTTTAAAGAAATATTTTATGTACATATATATGGTGACTCACAAGGAGTCGTGTTTGGATGCCATGTTTTATACGTCATATGGGGCAAGGATGTTTAAATTGAGAGTGTGCAAAGTTGGACGGGTTAATTCTATATACTCGATCACGTGTGATTATTTTATTGCATTTTTATGTGTGAAAGTCACAATATTTTGATGTAGGAGCACGGACTATGTCTGCATTGACTAATTGAGAAAGATAAAAGTTGGGACTTCAATGATTGCTGTGTATGCATGATCACCTAAAAGTTTCATTTGTATCCGGTTTTACCGGAAAACCGCCAATCCGAGGGATTGGCCATGGCCGTAAAGGTCATGCCCAATTTTGGTGATTGGATGTTGTCGTGGGGACAAGATGAGACGAATTCGTTCGCAAATCGAATTCAGAATGAACCTATTTATGAGATTCCATCATTGAGGTTGGTGAGACGATGCCGTTTCCGACGAAGCGGAATGATGTCCGGTCATGCCAGAAAACTGCCAACCTGATGCATTTTATAAGGGTTCTGCCGTGGCCTAAGGAGTCGTTAATAATTTGGACTATCACGAGGGCAAGGTGCATCGATGAGTGCTATGTGTCTAAGAATAATGATTGAGCATGTCTATATTATTAAATTGTGGTTGTGCATGATGATGCAATGAGATATGTTGAATGTGTCTCTTGAACATATACATTATGGAGATCCCATTGTGGGATCGTTGGAGCAATTGCCATCGATGCTAGAATCGCATCTTTAGGGTAATCCGGAGGCAACGTGTTCTCCTAAATGAGGTTTAGGGAGCTTACTTGCTGAGTTATCTCACTATTATTTATTAACTGTTTTCAGGCCCCCGATTATGAATAGACCTCCTACGCTGTTTGGGGTGCCCATGGACATGGGCACGGTTGTGGCAAAGTGTCCAGTTGGGTCGAATATAGCCTATCAGAAGCATTCGATAACCGTCTGGGTTGATGAGGGGCTAGCTAAGTGGAAACCGCATGAATTTCTTGTTTGATTCATAAGAGAAGGAGATGAGCTGTTTGGTCCGATTAAAGATTTTGACAAACTCTCTGATGGTGGAGTTGGAGAGGAGGTTTGGAACCCTATGATCTCGGCCCTCCAAATGGAACCGTTTCTGATCCGGAGACAGATCCAGATAACATGGAGTCTAATTTGGAGATGCCTCCTCAATACCATTAGCTTTGGTGATGGCTTTGGATACCCCATCTCTTTGACCATCCCCCTTTTGTTAGAGGAGCCTAAGTTAGATTAACCAGACCATCCAATTCATTTTGTATGTGTGGTCTTCTAGGAAGTGGCCTGGGTATAGGCTTGTAATTATGAATCTTCCTAAGGTTAACGAAATGTTTATAAAATGGCTTAGTTCTTTCGTATCTCAAAGTATTTTCCTTGCTATTCACTTTATTGATTGTTGATGGGGACTTTGAGTACGCTTTCGCATGTGTTTAATTGAAAGATAAAAAGAATCGGTCGATAACACATCCTGGGACGTCGCATTTCCTTAACCAATGAAGGATGTTCGCACGCTCGTGGGTTCGGGGTGTGATAAAGATGGACAAAATTTATAATTTTTTAATTATTTTTTCAAATTTTTTTAATGTTTTTTCTCTTTTCTTTTCTTTATTTTTTCTTTTCCCAGAAACTATTGGTCACTAGCCAACATTCGAGGGTTTCGGCCCTCGCTTGGATTTGGGTGAGGGCCCGACGTGCTCGC
Source organism: Syzygium aromaticum (assembly GCA_024500025.1). Classification (NCBI taxonomy): domain Eukaryota; kingdom Viridiplantae; phylum Streptophyta; class Magnoliopsida; order Myrtales; family Myrtaceae; genus Syzygium; species Syzygium aromaticum. Next base: position 18,803,512 of record CM044895.1, read on the forward strand.
CTGTGGCGTGCAAGGGTTTCGACCCTCACTTGGATCTAGGCAAGGACTGACACCCTCGCCCACCCGTGGCCAGTGAGGGCATGGTGGCCCTCGCCCAGACCAAGCGGAGGGTCAACGACCAACAGTTTCTAGAAAAAGAAAAAACAACAATAAAATTATTTGAAAAAATTATTAAAAATATAAAATTTGTCTACATCAATGCTGGCAGTACCACGTAGGACCGCCGACGTCTACGTCAACGATTTTCGATCTAAATTAGCCAAATAAACTGAATTGGTATCAATGTGAAAAAGTTTAGAATTAAATTAATCTACCTAAAAAGTTTAGGATTGAATTAGTGCGAATGCAATAAGTTTGTGATTTTTTGGGTAATTTTCCCGTATTTTGGAGCACTTCTTAACCGTACTCAAAATAGAACAGTTCGACTTCGCGCCATTAATAACACATAGCACGACAAAAGTTATGGATTCCGAATCTACAAAGTTCCGTCGATTATTTGCTCAATAAGTACACTAGTGACACTTTTAACAAAAACCCATTTTCCTATAATAATGATGTCAAAAGCAACTTTGACAACGCAAATTACAAAATTCTTCTAAACGGATGATACAATGTCCTTTGTTGTAATTTAATTCTAGAAATTACTGGTCGTGGACTCACATGCATATATCTACCGTCTTGTTCTTCTCCCTGGTCTCCTTTGATTTCGCGTCACGCCTTGCAAGAAAGATTCTTACGCTATTAACAATTCCGTGCGTCTTCTGTATCATGCCGTTAGCTATCGATGACTCCTCGCGTGCGCATTTGATTCCGAAAGTCAAAGACTAACATGCCCAAAATAGAGAAGCTCCAACCAAACCTCCAAGTCTAAAGATGCACACATGAATCATGAACAAGCGAAGACCCGTGCGTATATGACGATGGAAAGTTGGTTTGGGTTCTCTATTTTTGACTTTTGAATTGATTATGGTGATGTTGACTAGTCAGTAATGCAAGTTGGTTGGTGCACGATCGATTTTCAAGCATGCAGTGCAATTTCTCCCGTTTCATTTAATAAAATATAAGCAGACGAAGCACGTCAGGCTGTCCTCACTATGAGTCGGACCCCATACATTCAAATGTGATGCGGGAGGTGAGTTTATTCACCAGAAATATTTGTTGTATGGTCAGTCAATGGTTCGTCTAATGTCCAATTTGACGGGAGTACTTCATTAAAAAAAAAACAGAGAGATATCCACAGTGATACGGCGCCCGTCAAAAAACCCTAACTCATGAAATGACCTCATTAAGGTGTTGAATTTAGTAAGATGCAAGTCATGTATGGTACCAGTGAATAGTTCTGATATGAGATTATCTGCAAGAGCAGTTAGCAAAGGACTCGAAAGACGAATTTGATGATACCTGACTAAGCAACCACATACCCAGTATTGTAAAAGCGAGTAATGCCTCGATTTATTAACTGAGAAATAAGTAGATAAACAAAGTTTCTCTATCGGAGAACAAGCAGCCTTCTGCTTTGCTCAAGAATCTACCTGTGTAGAAGATAGTTTCTCCCCATCCTCTCGAGCCAACAACGCACATACTGAGGCCATCGAAGCAGAGATGTGAAGTTCGAAAGGCATGCGATAAGATTAGGCGGCATTAGAACAGGTGGTGGCTATTGAGAAGTATTGCTCGAGCATTTCGAAAGCCTGATCCTGTTCATCGTTCCGCGCGCATGCTTCTCTGTCCTTGAGCTTTAGGAGGGGGGAAGAGAACCTCGACTTTCCCTGCAGCATCAGATGTAAACCTGCGTAAGTAGTAGAGGCGGCGGCCGAAGAAATCAGCCACCATGGCTAGCGAGCGAGTTAATGCATGGATATGCGTGAACTAGACAACACTTCAAACACGGTAGGCTACATAAGGATCCGTTGAGAGTTTAGATAAAATAAATTAGACGTCTTGACTTGCTATGGAAACGTTGGAATATATACAAAAGATCTGTGGATGCACTCGCCTTCTTGAATCTACTGTTAAATCTGTCTTGATTGGCTAATAATCTATGACAAATATAAAATGGTTAATATCACCAAAAACCCTAAACTTGTATACCTATAATAAAATTTACCCTTCATTAATTTCGGTTAAATTTTACTGTTAAATTGCTGAGTTGAATAACATGTGGCAATTAACGAGAGTACAGATTTGACTCTTCATTTATCATAAGTGTACTAGTTTGTGATTTTTTGTGATATTAATCCAATTCAACGGAAACTAACGGAGGGTAAATTTATCACAAATATACCAATTTAGGGTTTTTTGTAGTCAAAAAATTAGTTTTGAGTATATTTGTCACATATGTATCAATTTGGTGTTTTTGATAATCAAAGAATTAGTTTTTGGTAAATTTATTACAGATGTACCAGTTTAAGACTTTTCATGGTATTAACCCAATATAAAATACATCTTGTAAACTCATGTTCCAATAACACTTGTTAAATATATTAGATGAAATTTTAAAGTTAACTTTATAAATCGATGAGATGCTACATATATAGAATTTAACGCCCAAAATGTACAGCAATAATTATATTTACTCAAATTAAATCGTGGATAGCCAACTTTCTCAAATTCATTTAGATAGCAAATTAAATAGAAATCGTCCATAAACCGACGTCTCATATCATCCAACCCATATATACTTGACTCACGACAAATGTTTTGTGCAACTTACCTTATGATTATTGGTGCAATCGGTTGATTAACTTATGCATTGTACGAGGATCATCACTAGTTTCTAACTTAAAGCGCACCGATTTAGAGGTTGAATTCAATTCAACACAAGATTACCTATGGTCTACACAATGGATAAGTGATAAATGCCACCCAAACTTTTTACTGGGAAACAGCCCGAACAAATCGACGAATTTCTTTTAATTTAAACGCTCGGGCATTTTTTTTTAGGACAATCTTTTTTTTTCAATTTTTTAGGTTAATTTGACGAAAAACTCTAAACTTGTACATTTATAACAAATTTCCCCGAACTAATTTTATAATCACCAAAAATCTCAAACTTATACATCTGTGATAAATTTACCATAAACTAATTTTTTAACTACTAAAAATATCATACTGGTACATTTATGACAAATTACATTCCGTTAATTTTCATTAAATTGAATTATTATCAAAAAAAATCACAAACCGGTACATCTATAGCAAACGGAGGGTAAAACCTCAAATAAGTCCACCTATCAACTTGCACATGTCATCCAATTCAGTAATTTGACAGTAAAATTTAACAGAAACTAACAGAGAGTAAATTTATCACAGGTATATTAAATTAGGATTTTTGGAGATCAAGAAATTAATTTATGATAAATTTATCACAGATATATCAATTTGAAATTTTTTGTGATATAAACCCTTTTCAATTCTGCGTAACTTCTCAGTATGGAATCTAATGGCAACTAAAAACGTTACTAAAAAATAGTGAGAATCAAGCTATTGGAACACTTCATATTAAGTGTTGGTGAGCTCTATTAACCTAGAAGAAGGTGCAATGGATACCAACTTCCGGACGCAAGAAATCGCAACAGAAACGTGCGAAGTATATTAAACCCATGAGAATTTCCATGAAACTTCAATTCATGAAGATTCCATATAGGACAACATTTGACACATCGAACGTATGGGAGTCGGTCACCTCCCTACCTTACTTCATAATGAAAAAAAGCCCAGTAAATTCCTCGACACAGGTCAGATCATAATCCAACCCCCAAAATCCCTTCCAAGTCATCACATCTCGGGAGGTAACACAGCAAAAGACCAACGACATTCCCTAAATTTCTGGACAAAAGATTCTCCTTCCTTCTCTCCCCTTCCAGTAAAGAGGTTAATAGTAAGCGTTATTAATCTTCAAGCTCGATAATCTTAACCACGGAAGCATCTCCAACTTTCTGGCAAACCACGACGCGATCATGCGACTTTATAATTCCAGATGTCTTTCCATGATCGAGGGCAACCTTCAGAACGGATTCATTTGTCGCACTTGTGGATTCCGCCTGCAAAGCAGTTAAAGGCATTTCCTCCATAAGAGAAGATGACGGAAAAACAAGAAAACAAGAGCATGCGCCACTCTGTTTGTGTTTCTCCATCCAATCAATTGCCTAATAATCAGGCTATGACAGAGTAACCAGTATGCCAGAAGTAAAAGATAAAAGAAGGTCAAGGTTCAAATAAGGGGCAACAGAAACTTCAAAATGCCAAGTACCATAAGAAAGAGACACTCAACCAGAGAAATACTCAAAGGCCAATTTAACTAAACTTCCTTGAGTCACTAAAACAAGGAGCGAGAAGGATTGAGATGAACAAAAACAAAAGGTAATAAGTTTACACTTTCTCCAGGAGCTACCAATGAACACAAACATAAAAGCTCCCTGAATTAACCCATATGCATTGGGACAGGAAGATTATCACATATTGTTGACCCCATTTTCAGGATTAAAAAGCAAGCTAATGTCGAGAGGAAGTTGGAGAAAACACAAAAAATACAAGACTGTCTTGCAAGCTTCATGTGAAAATATGCGTAGCCTCTAAGATACATCATCAGATGCAATTGCATACGCAATCTCAGGACAAATAACCTAAAGAGTAGGATTCTAGCCTCACCCAATGGAAGGGCATAGCAATCAGTGTAATATCGTACTTTGTATATTTTTAGCCAGATTTAGAGGGAGATGTCTATCATAATGTATCCATCTTGGCATTAACCCTCCTACTAATCAACAAAGAAGGCAAGTTGAACAACCAAATCTAACTTTCTTGCTTGGAAATTGCAATTGCTAGTATCAACTATCTGGAGGTTCACTAAAGTCTTCCTTACAGTTCCTTATAATGCTATCTGCCTTCTCGCATGATGCAATTATAAGATACATCCAGCTATGTGTCTTGGAGATGAACCTTGAGTTCTTTTCTCCACTTTTGTATATATGTGCTGGAAGTCGCACTGTTTTCCATCAATACCAGGATTATATATGTGAATAACCCATCAAAGCTTAAGTCAAAACAGGGTTGGCATTTTTTGTTTCTACTATTGTCAGCTAGATGAACTTGAAGAATTTTCAAAGTAACAAGGAGAAAGAAACGTCATTTATAGATGAACTGAAACAAATGCACTAAAATGGGTACATATACTTGATTGAATGTAAGCAAACGCACTAAACTGCAACAAAAGAACCAAAAGATAGAGATTATAGAACTCACAGGGTGTCGAGGATCAGCAAGCATGGGGAAGAGACCTCTTACTATGAGTGATTGCCTTGCCTGAGAGTTGTACTTAAAAGTTCATTGATAAAGCATATAAATAAAGAAAACATATAAATAAAAACTTCAACTGTTAGAGAAAACAAAACTAGAAGGATGAGAACAGTAAACTGCCACCATTCTCAGACTGCTTATAAGTTTTCACAAACTATTCTGCAAGTTCCTTTATTTGGCCATAGAACAATGCATGGTCAATTGAGATACTGATACGAAGACATTCTTCGCGTGAACTTATGCCACCACTATTGGTTAAGCAAAAGAAAGGACGCTTGTAGTTCCATGCATCAGATGATAAAGGATGCATTTGATTTGGCATCCTCTACAACATGTACGATTTGTTCCCTCATTTCCCTTCTCATAACAATTTTATATTTTTCCATCATTTTCTCTCCCAATTTTCATCCCTCCCCTTTCCCTCATTAACCAAACATAGAAGTAGAATTTTGAACTATGCTAATATGACGGGTAGCCTACAGACATGTCTCTGGATTAACTTTTACTTTTTAATTCACACACTGACTCTTTTTTTAAACCAAAACAATAACATATAAATGTTGACACATAGATTCATATTTAATTTTTACTTATGCTTAAGTCTAAACAAACAAGATCTGAATCTTCAGCAATGGCAGCTAAGCATAAAAGAGCATCTTCTGCTACTGTTATCACTCGACAATAGTAAGTTGATCCGGATAATAGTAAGGAAAAGTGTGTATATGCTATGCAAAACAAGCCAGCTTCATAAGGTGATCCACCATCAGGACATCGATTATCTGCTTAAGTAGAAACATGAGCTGTAAGTTCGTTTTCTTACAAGAGAAAAACAGAAAAGCATGCAGGCAACACACATGTGGCCAACCAAACATGTTTGTGTGAAACACCGATATTTCTGTTATGTTGGGAGCAAGGTGGGTGAGGAAAATGCAAAATCTACATTATTTTAAATCTTCTATCCTGTCCCTACTTGCAAAGTTTATAACTTTTCAAAACTTTACATCCCAATTTTCTGTCCCCCCATGTTCCCTAATCAACCAAACACAATATTAGAATCTTCTACATGGCTAAGAAGGTCAAGATTCCACTGTAAGTGTTCTATACATTTTGTTTCTTCAACAACATATATAGTTTGTCTGTTCTATTTCTCATTCTTTCGTCCTCCCCCCAGCAACCACCTCCTTCTCTCCTCCCTCCCCCAACAAAGTGCCCAAGTGGACACATCGGGGGTGGAGAGAGGATGTGAAGCAGAACCACTTTCCTTCTACCCATATATGCTGCCACATCTTCCACCAGATGGTACCTCCTCATCAAACTAACGAGTTGATACTCCTACTGACAGAAAATGGAGAGATAAAATACATCTTTCTGTAGTTGCATATCATGACGCCTAACAGTGTATCTAGAAGCCTGTGCCTTAGAGCATTTAGAATATATGTTCAAAATAAAACATAAAGGAATCACACTAGGCTTTTGTCGCTACAAATATTTAACACTAATTAACACACTCATGCTGTGTGTGAGATTATTGAAAAGTAACGCTTAAAATGCAAAATGTAAATTTTAGTGAGCAAGTTAATGGATGTATGAATATAAAAGTGAATATATTATTACAACCAAAAAATAACCAAGTAGTTGATAAGTTAAAGAATATCAGCTGGTGAATGTCATTGAAGTAGTTGGCAAAAAAATTCCTTATGATAGAAGGGAAGAAAGGATAAACTGGAGACAGCTGCTATGACCCCACATACCTTCCCAAACGAATTATAACCTGCATTTTATTTTTCTCCTATATGTCTCCACTATTTAGGTCAATGGAAAGTAACTGACAAGCCGACCACAACAGTGAAAAGACCATAAGGAAAGGAAGAACAAGAGCATACCTCAAAAGCACCAGTGAAGCTCCACTTCAGTTGGTTTGTCTTCAGACGAGGTATGACGACTGATAAAACGGGCATTGTCGGCCTGTACTTAGCTATCAACCTGCAATTTCATGGAGATTGTTAGGGCATCTGATTGTTCTGTCATGAAATTAGCTTTAGCTCTGAAAATGTGGCTAAAGGTCCATTCATATGCCACGAATTATAAAACAACCAGGACAAATGAAATAATCCACAGATGAAGGGATGAGGAGATCGACAGAAGGGTAGTACCTTGCAGCCCTTCCAGAAGAAGTAAAACATATAATAACAGATGCCTTCACCTTAATTGCTGCTCGTACCTGAGAAAAATCAAGATGATCTAGTCACAATTATTTCATGTAAAAGTGGAGCATAGTCTACAAGCATGTATCAGGAAATGACGAAAGAAGAAACCGATAGCATACCGCAGATGAAGCAATAGATTCCAAATGGGTCATTGGTTCTCCAACATACTTGACAGTCTTCTTGAAATAAAGATCTTGATTGAACACCTTCTCAGCCTATTTTATTTGAGGTCACAATCCCAGTTACTTTGTATATTATGAGGAATATATCAATAACAAATCAGTGTTAAATACGAGTGCTTTAACGTCCAAACTCTCACCGACTGAGGACTGAGAATCATCTCACTATGACAATGTCCCCCAAACCAAGAAAAAGGATCTTAATAGAGCAATATTTTAAAATCATTCTAGGCAAGGGAGCTGTAAGGTGGGACGGTCTACAGGTAAAGGTCGAATCAGGTTGAGGCAGACTTGTGATAATCAAACTATTTGATTTGTTTTAGTTTTGATTTTAACAAGCACAAAGGCTGATACCTTAGTAAACGAGTTGAATGAGACAAAATTAAACCACATACATAATATTGATACATAAACTCGCATCCCATTACTCTATTGATTTGTGAAAGTAAACCAAAAGCTTCAAACTGCTCAGTCAAAAAACCAAACTATTCACGTAGTTTCCTTTTTCAGCTCTCGGACTGAATGGACCAAACCAAAATCAACTGTAACAACCAAGGCAAATATCCGGAAGCACTGTTGCAGTTCACTGTTGAGAATAGACACTTTAATATCTGCGTGCTTAAACATCTAACGAATGCACACCCCCCCACCCAAAAAAAAAAAATTAAATAATAAATAAAACTTATGTTTCGAATGGCTACAAAAGAATTCCCATCCTGTTGAAGTGTCGCTCTAGACTCAAATGGAGAAATGACAGGCAAACCCAGTCATTCTAAACATCCATCTCTCCAAATAAGTTCATTGCACATGGGAGGAAGTAACTTTTCGAGGCACAAGTAGAAGTACATAATGCAAATGATAAACTTCACAAATGGGTAGCATCACATTCCTAAACTACCAATATGAGTACAATGCAAGTAGCACAGTACTGCTATGCATGGGAGGAAGCAAATTTTTGAGGCACATGCGGAAGACATAATGAAAATGATAAAACTTCACAAATGAGTAGCATCACATTCATAAACTACCAATATGAGTACAATGCAAGCAGCACAGTACTGCTATGCATGGGAGGAAGCAAATTTTCGAGGCACGTGTGGAAGACATAATGAAATGATAAAACTTCACAAATGAGTAGCATCACATTCATAACTACCACACAAGTATGTGTACAATGCAAGTAGCACAGCACTATTGTCTGAACAAGATGTACTTAAAAGAAGATGGCCTACCTCAGAACAAATTCTACCTACAGTTGATATAGTCTCTATAGGATATAATCCACGCAAAGTTTCAGCACCAAGAAGAATTGCATCCGTCCCTGCAAGCACATTAAATAGTTCAAGTATCAGAATAGTTAGAAAGAACAAAGAACAGGAATACTTCCACTATTGCCTCCTTAGGGAGAGACAGAATAAATCGCAATCTTCTACAATTCCTTGTGGTTAATGAACTATCTACGCACCATCCAATACAGCATTAGCTACATCAGTCGCTTCAGCACGAGTTGGCCTCAGGTTGTCTGTCATACTGTCCACAACGCGAGTAACTACTGCAGGCTTCCCAGCCATGTTGCATTTGTAAACAGCAGCTTTTTGAAATAAAAACACCTAAAACAGTAAGAGAATTGATTAGCAATGAGAATCACCAGAGGTCTAGCCAGGAAAAATCTCTGAACAAAAAGGTAAACACAGAAGTAGGCAGATCTTTGTGTGGGAAGGAAAGAAAGAATTTCTTAGTAACAGTGCAGTACCTTCACAAACAAGCTCTACAGAATCTAGCCAGCAACACATCATACAGAACAGCACAAGATCACAAACATGAAAGCCTATATGATCATTAAAACTCACCATTGATGATAAGTCTAAATTTGGAACATTGAGATATTTAAGACAACTATTTCCCAGAATCAATTTTGTAGCTCTCTGTGGCTTTTGCATAAAGTAAATTGCACATTACACAACACAGTCAAAATTGATCATAGACGGAACAAAAAACAAAAAGATAATATCATTTCTAGGATCTACTAATCTTTATGCACCCAAAGATCCATGCTTCACATGATATGATCATTTTTACCATAGACAAGTAATCAGCGTTTGTATGCTAGATTAAGAATGAGGTTACTGAATTATCTACGCATCTCATTTTGCACATACAAGGAGAAACTGTCAATTAATACATGTAAGCAGACTAAGATAGCACTTAATTAGGCTCAGAAACTCATAGAGCATCTCAACCATGTCTTACCTTCTCAGGTGGAAGATCAATACCCAAATTTCCACGGGAAAGAATGATACCATCAGCTTCTTGCAGGATTTCATCAAAATGATTCAAACCCTATACAGGAGGAACAGATAGTAAATAAATGCTCAGTTTTCCAACAAACTATATCCCTTCTCTAACAGCGCACTCACTTCTATATTCTCTATCTTGGCAAAAATCTGAGTCTGACTGAGGTCACCCAATTTGGAAAGAAATTCACGCGCCTGCATCATAACAAAGAAAATCCTGTTACTACAATATTTGCCAGAACTGCTAGAAACATTGCGATTTAAGAAGTAAAACTCATTGTTTCAAAATGCAGGCAGATAATAACATTTTTTCCTTACATGGCGGACATCTTCAGCATGCCTGGTGTACGACAGTGAGAGGAAGTCGATTTTATTTTGAACTCCCCATGTGCTAATAACCTGAATTTACCAAAGATAATTTCCATTCAACATAGGCCAAGCGCAATATTGTAATAAGATTTATATAGCCGACACACTTAGTGAAAGAAGACTTGCTTTGTTGTTATTATGTGTAGGATCTAAAGCAACATACCTCCTTGTCCTTATCAGAAAGTGTAGGCAGCTCTATACGAATTTGAGAACCATGCAAGGTAAATAGTGATCCGGCCAATGTAGCGGAGTTCTTTATCACACAAACCACATCATCTCCTTTTACTTCGGACACCTGCTCACACATAGTCAAACATATTAGTCACGACACTCAAGTTGAAACATGAGATATATAAAAAAACATCACCACTATAAAATTGCTAGAATAAAGTTTCTGATCTTTCCTACCTCCAACCATACAGAAGTGGTTTCACTTCCAGTGAACAAGTACTGACCGATAAAAATGGTGTCTCCCTTCTTCACTGCCTGCAATAGACAAAGCAAAGCATTGGTCTTTTCAGACTGGGCAAAGTATCGTCCAAATTTAAAAGACAACCTAATGAATATGTTAAGGCATGTGATAGAGCAAAACAAACATGAAGATGTGTGCTTACGTCCATAACAGTCCTGGCATACTTAAGTCTCTCTCACATATCAGAACATTTTAAAATATCACCAAGAAAACCAACCTCCCACTCCCAAAACTTATCCATTCACGCACATATTCCCAGATACTAAACATTGGTTCAAGAAGTATCTGTGAAAAGACATGCTGATGACACAGGGTTATGTAAAAATAAATCAATGATTGGATTTAGAGGGAGGGACAAATTAATTATTTCTCAATCAGCTCAAAGCTGACTATACAAGGCTCATGCGACATGTAAAGAAAAGACATGAACCTGCGCTTGATACTTTCCCATAAGAGTTTACTATCAGCAACATCTTTATTCTATCAAGAAGGCACTTTTTGATTCCAAACTCAAAATACGAACTGAAAAAAACTTTTCATCCACAGTTAAATATCAGCAACACGTCCAAACTGCTCACACAAGAGTACATTCGAAAAACAAAGCAAAACTGGAATGTCTAGCAATACGACAACAGGATCAAAATTAAATTACTACCTTTGACAATCCATCAAAATTAATAGGCAATAGCTCTGAAGAGGCCTCTTGTTCTTGGTCAGGTGTCAAAACAACAACACCATCAGCCAGCAGTGAGATAGACTTTTCACTTTTGTTAACCACCTGCAACTCAGGTCCGACTGTATCCAGCATAACCTGATGGAAAACAAAACCAGGGTAAATTCAAAACTCCTCCATTATTCTCGAACTCATTAATGACAGATATTGCAAAAGAAAGAGTAAGGCTATGCTTGGGAGAGTGGTGAAAATGAAAATTTTAAAATGGAAAATAATTGTGAAATTTTTATGAGAAGGAAGAGGAGCGAAAACTTAAATCTATGGGTGTTTTCTTTTCTTTATTCTTCCCTCTTGGATTGCCAGGCATAGCATAAGCGAAACTGTGAATGCACAAACACAAGAAGAATCACTAGCTCACGAATGTACCCCCTCCACTGCGTAACTAACAGCGACAACAACAGCGCTCAAAGAGCACTGAATCCGCATTGTCCGCAAATAGGGGGAAAAAAGAGACCACCTTCACAGCCTCTGTAATTTACTTTGAACATGTCCCATCAAAAGGGTATCTTTTTCACCTACTAATTGAAAACTTAGCTTATAAATAAAGAGATGAACACCGGCAACACAAACTAACCCCAATAAATAAAAAGAAATCCTGGCTGCGTCTCGACCTCAAGGTGTCATCTTTTCAAACTCAAAAACGCAAGAGTCGACACGAGGAACTTACGGCGCAAAGCTTCCTGGTGCTCTTGATGGCGGCCTTCAAATTCTCCAAAGTCTCCTGGTGGTACTCGGGATTCCCCCAAGAGAAATCGAATCTAGCCACTGCACAACCAAAAAGGGGCATCAGACAAAACATCCTCAACACCCTAATTCCCGCTACAATCAACATAGAAACAAACCCATCCGAATCCGGTCGCCAAAACCCAGACACAAACTAATTACCGGACATTCCAGCCTTCAGACATCCGGAGATGACCTCGGCCGACCGGGACTTGGGACCGAGGGTCCCCACGATCTTCGTCATAGCAGGGAAGAAGCTCTGCGCACCAAAAAAACACACAAGAACAAAAAGGGTCGTCAGAAAAGCAATCGCAAACCTCAAACGCTCCTCGCCGACAGCAATCGAATCGGTCGGGCCGCAGATCCAAACACCCGACAGAGCGAACAACGCGAACCGATCGAGGAAAAAGGAACAGGCGGCGAAGAGGGGCAGGGGGGGGAGGGAGCGGAGGGAGAACTCACGGCCTTGGAGGGCTCGAGGATCGACGCCATCCGGATGGGCTCCTCGAGAAGCAAGTGATTGGAATGCATCTTTCCCGGCCGCCGGAGAATGAAGCTCGCAGAGAAGGATTTCGACGGAGGAGAGAGAGAGAGAGAGAGAGAGATTCTTCGATCAAAGTTGGCGTGAATCGACCGAAGGAGACGCTCGCGGGTTTTGTGCCTTTTGCGCCTCACGGTCGGCACTTTGACCTTCCGATATAATAAAGAAATAAATTAAATTAAAACGTGAGAGAGAATATGCTGTCTCGGAAAGATTATGGACGAGTGTCATAACCATTCTATTTTTAAAAATAATTAGAAATTATTTTTTTATTTCATTCCTGAAAATAATTTTTATGCATTTGAAGGCGTTTTAATAACTGGCCAAAATTTCTAATCATAGAATAAAAAAAGAGCAGAAATGCGTTTAGCAACTGCATAAAAATTTCTTTTTATTAATAATATTTTGAATTTTTTAATATTTGTTTCTTTCTTTTCTCCTTTTTTTTTTAATTTTTCTTCTTCTCTTTCCTTGGCCCATGGCCCAGTCGCTGGTGCCGACAATCGACCACAGGCCAAGGCCAGGCAAAGGCAAGGATTGGGCCCTCGCTGCTGCCCTCGCCAAATCCAGGAAGGGTGACTCGCGGCCTAGGCAATCCATGCCAGGTTCGACGAGGGCGACTTGCTGCCTGGTGAGGGCAGGTCGCAAGGGTGGCCCTTGCCCAGGCCGTGAGCCACCCTCACTAGACCTAGTGAGGGTCTAGCAGGGGCAACCCTCACCCGAGCTGCGATGGTCCAGCCCTGCCACTCGAGGCCTGGGGGAGAGCCACCCTCGTCCAATCACCCCTACCGCCCCCAACCACATGCCAGCATAGAAGAAGAAAAAAAATTTTCCATTTCTTATTTTTGTTTCCAAAATTAACTTTCTTTTTATTCTTAATTATGTTCCAAAACTTATTTTATGAATAAATTTGTTCTCGAGAATAAAAAATTTACCAAATAAATTTATATTCTTTTTTTTTATTTTCAGGAACAAAAGAATAGAATTAAACGCTATTTAACATGTTACCAAACAAGTTTTATATATAACAAGGATGCATGGTGACCAATCTGATACTAAATCTTTTGACACGAGGCTCAAAGAGTTAATGGCTCTACTCTTGCGTGTTAGTTGGCAGCCAACGATCTTATTGATGGTAACTCCTATTGCCCTATTGGCGCCTGGTGTTTCATGCACCTTCCGAGTCACCGTGGTAAGAGAAGTGAGAGCCTAATTTCTAACAAAAAAAATTTAATTTTAGCTTGAATGACAATTATGATCTAAAGTATTTTATGTCTCAAGAAAAATCATTAATTTTCACTTAAATCTCAACTTTTACTTAAATTCCAAACCCAACACCATCGACTTGGAAATGTTAATTATCTAACGTGACTATTCTACCTCAGTAATAAATTCATGTCGCTTGCTAGCTAAATTTAAGGCACTATTTATTATTTTCTTTTCTTAGCCACAGCTTGAAGAATAAAGGTAATGTTCATGGTCTCATTTACTTCACTAATGAGTCAAAAAAATCTTTAGATTGAATTTCTCTAGCCAGCCTATACCATTTTGTTGTAATTTAAAGTTGTGGACTACCACCATCAGAGACGCCATGGACGAATTTGCCAAGCTCACGACTAGAGCCTATTTTTTGAAACAAGCCCAAGTCCTCCTCTTGAAACTTTGAAGTCTACGTTTAATAGACATTAATCAATTTATCTCATTTAATATATCAAGCTTTAGTGATGGATATTACTAAATGGATTTTGTTGGGAAGTATATTGAAGGAGATTTTTAAAGTTAGTGCCTCGCCAATTTATAAGATCTCAAGCTTTGGTGAATGAGGTTCAAATTTGAGACTTGAGTAAAAGTTAGTGACTCTTATTGAGACAAAAAAAATGTTTGAGCCATAATTATCATTCGAGATAAAGTTGATACCTTTTTTTTAAAATTAGCCTGAGAACTGAGTGAGATGAGTAGGACGAACTAGAAACAAAATGGTGTTTCGTGCAGTGCCAAGGGCGCATTCGTATTCTAGTAGGTTCCACAGTATCGTGCCCAAGGGGACAGGAGTCATGACCTTCGAGTTGATGAGTCGATTAATTAATTAAAAAGACCACTCGGGAAGTCTTGTTACGCGTAAGTTTTGGTCCATATCATGATGTAGGACAATCTCGACACCATACATTTTTCCGCTCGTGTGGAAATCCTAAAATAATGTCCGAAAGCTGTGAACACTAATTGTTTCTTCCCACTCTTTCTATGGCTAAAAATGTCGTTTGGAGTGCCTTTAAATGTTTTTGCTTGTTATCTTTTTTTTCCTAATGTCGAGCATATGATACATCTCATCTTGTGGAGCTTATTTAAAAAAATTTCTGTACTTTTTTAACTTCAAATACTGTCTTCGTTTCTAATATTTTCGAGGAAAAGAAAATTGAGCATTTTATGAACGAAGTACCACGGGTGGACGCTAACTAATCTAATGAGATAATTTTATATTACCTAAAAAAGGAAATGAACATTACAAATACCATGAGTTTTGTACAAAACTCACATGAGTGCCATAACTTTTTTTTTGATCATTTGAATGTCAAATTGATTAAAAATCATTTCTTTCAATTCCTTCGCATGAGACATTTCAGGCGATTTGCCTTACGTGATTTTATTTAAAGATATTTAAGTCCAACGTGGCCTTTTTTAAAAAGTTGAAGTCGAGAGTGGACAATCTTCGATGAATGTGGCGATTGCAAGTTCAGACCATATTGAAGATGAAGGAGAAGAAGAAGAAGTAGAACCATCATCACCGAAATATTGCTCCGCATCGCTGGTAGTGAAAAAGATTGATTTGCATTCTTAGTGAGACAATGACAATGACGACGATGATTCTTTACTTTCTCGACCGAAAATGATAGATGACATTGAGGCTTTAATTGGCCGGACATCGAGAGCTGCCGTGCCGATGACGGTGATGCAGGTCCACAAGTTGTTCGCGATAGCAGGGAACGCAATGCCCGTGTGATCGAATGTGAGTGCTTTGAGTGGAGAACCCAACAAGCTGCGCATGCTCCCAATTGGTTTGATCGTGAGCCACTTCAAATAAAGAATGAGTCGACTAATGTGCCTACAATACTTCAATTCTCTGATTTATTTGCGACCTGCAAATTGGGGTTACGTATCAAATTAGCCCCAAATAGTCAAATTGGGCAGGAATAGAGTTCGCACGAGGTCCTTCCGTACTGTTTTGCTGGTTGGATTTTTTAAGCGAGTCACGTTGGCCGGTTTATGACTAATCGATGTCACGTGGAATTTTTCGGTAAAAGGAAATCACCCACGATATTTAAGTGAACAATTTTTTAAAGTTACGGGACTCACGAAAAAAAAATTATAATCCTCAAGTAAATACCATACAAATGTTAAGTCACTTTACTTTACAACCTATGGGTATCTATATTTCTCAAATCCACATCAAAAGACGCGTTACGACGTGAATATGGAAAAATATCTTGGTACATAACGTCCTTTGTTTTGCTATTTATCACAATCTGAATATCCAAATTAAGCCTAATACTTGAGTGAATCCACATCATATATAATTTGAATCTTCAGTAAATAATTTGATATCCTAGAAAAATTATCAAAAACTTATAAACTTATTATACGATGACCAATTCAATCATTTACCTTTCAATTTTACTAATTGAATCTTAAACATTTTGATGATTTGACAATGCAGTTCTTCCAACTAATTCTGACCAGAAATTTCTATCATGGACACTATCGTTTGGTAACGTGCCAAACAGTGAAAATTTCTGTTCTTTTATTCCAACAGAAATGCGTTTGGTAAACTTTTTGTTCCCAGACACATTTTTGCAAAAATTTGTGCCCAGAAACAGTCTTTGAAGAAAAATGTTTCTTATTTCTCGGCACAATTTTGAAAATGAGTTATTTTTCTTCTTTTTTTTCTTTTTTTGTTGTTCTTCTCTAGGCCGGGCCGGTCGCCGACCAACGACCGGCCATAGCCCAGGGCCGACAAGGGTGTCACGGCCCTCGCCAGCGAGGGTGAGGGCTGGATCCTCACCGCCTAGGAGAGACGACTTGCCGTTGATCACGGCAAGGTCGGCTTCGCCGTAGGTCACGACGGCGAGGCCGACCTCACCGTCGTGACCCGTAGCAAGTCTCGGCCTCGCCTGATCTGGGCGAGGCCGGCAGTGAGGCATGCGGCCAGGGCCGTGACGCCCTGGCCTGTGGCCAGTCGCCAGTGCCGGCGACCGGCCATGACCAAAGAAAGGAAGGGTAGAAAGAAAAAAAAATTAAAAATATTATTAATAAAAAAGAAAATTTGTGCAGTTATCAAACGTATTTATGTTCTTTTCTATCCCAGGTTTAGAAACTTTGGACAGTTACCAACCGCCTTCAAATATTCAAAAATTGTTTCCGGGTATAGAATAAAAAAGAATCATTTTTGAATAGAAATAGTTTTCGAGCACAGAATGGTTGTCATGCGCACCCTAAAAATCCTATAGGGAATAACCGGTGATAACGTGGATAATTTTTTCAATTTTTTAAATATTTTCTTAATTTATTTTTTTCCCTCCTTTTCTTTCTTTTTTATTTCTTTTTTTCATCCCTCAATTTCTAGCTAGCAGGTCCTAGCAACGGCTAGCAAGGGTGTTGCTAGCCATAGGTGAAGGCCTCCCGCCCTTGCCAGCATTGGAAAATAAAGTAATAAAAAAAGGGAAAATACCACAAAAAACACCAAATTATGCTATTTGTGATAAATTTACCCTGAACTTTTTTTTGTGACATGAAAAACCCAAAACTATGCCACTTGTGATATATTTACCCCACAATACTTTGGCCTCTAAAAAAATGCTAAGAACATAATTTTAAGAGAGCTAATTCTTTATAATGTATTTGGAACATTTGGTAACTTGTTCATGGTTCCTCACCACATTGGAAAATTTCCAATCAACCAATTCTCATTGTAATTCACGTTTGTGTGTTTATTATATAATCTTGAGCTCCAATCGACCACATTCAAAAATCCCCAATTACTCGGCCACAATCAAATTATGCAAGAAATCGCACTCCATCTTTATAAAAGCTCGAACAATGTGTCTATTTACATATTTTTCAGGAAGCCTATGACTTTCTTTAACTAATAGAAACTTACTTAAAAAAAAGAAGGGTTAATACCACAAAAAACTCCGAACTGATATATCTGTCAAAAATTTACCTTAAACTAATTGTTTGACTATCAAAAACCCAAAACCGGCACACATGTGATGATTTTACTCTCCGTTAGTTTTCGTTAAATTTTACCGTCAAATTTCTGAGCTGGATGACACGTAACAATTGACAAGTAAATCAGTTTAAGGTTTCACCCTCCGTTTGTCACAGATGTACCGGTTTGTAATTTTTCATGGTATTAATATAATTCAACAAAGTATAAATTTATAAAAAGTGTACCGGTTTAAAAGTTAATTTTAAGTAAATTTGTCATAAGTGTATAAGTTCAAGATTTCTCATGATATTAATCCAAAAAAAAAATTAGGAATTCGAATAGGCTAGCGAACTTATTAAAATGAGAATTGTGGAGCTCGAGCTCGAGCGCGGCTCAAAACCGGGTAAACTACTCGTGGCCGTACCTTCTAGAACATATTCTTGTCGATGTAACAGATTTAAAAAAAAAAAAAATCATCCGCGTGGAAAGGTGATTGCGGTGGTAGGTTGAGGTCGCCGTTTTGTGAGCGGGGGCACACGGGTTTTTGGCTGGGAGAAGGGCGCGTGCGATGTGGCACCAGGTTTTTGACGAGACCCAAAACAAGGAATCCAGAGAGAGAGGGAGAGAGATAGAGCGCACGTGATGCGACCGCGACGTCTGTCCTTTTGATACGAGAGACAGGAACGTGGTGACGTGCGAACTCCCTAGGCGTTCTTCTCAGGTCAGTTCCCGTGGGCCATGTAAGTCATTTTCATTCGTACGGACTTTTGGGACTTCCCAAAAGCTGGACTTCCCTGATTTTTATAAAACGTGTTATCTCGGGTGCGCCCCCGGCGGAGCTGTATCTGTCCGACCGGCTCTTGCCTCGTGCCAGCCCAGCCCGTGTGCTTTTTGGGCCAGAGCCCAGCTCACGTTCTTCGATCGTTTTTTGGCCCGAGCCCGAGCGCCGAGGACCAGCGCACGGCCTTTGTGGACTTGGGCCTGAGGGTCAGGGCTGGATCTAGAGCGTCGGGGGGATCCGAGCATGGCCCTATATGGATCCAGGTTGGAGTGAGCCCAGCCTCAATAGGCGCGGACCCGGCCACTAAAGACCTGGCCTTGAATGCCAGGGCCTGGGAATCAATATTGGGGTTTCTATGTCCAAGCGTAGAGTTTCGGGTTCAAGTGCCGATAGTTAATCGATTTTTTCAAAGAGAAAATCATAAATTTAAGGTTTGGTAGGAAAACATTTTGCGTTAACTTATTTTCTTAAACAAATTGAACGTCAAAAAATGATTGAAAAATATTTTTCATGAAATAAAAAGCATAAATGGGCTCTTGTATTGCGGTTTTTTGCGGTCCCGTTAGAACTGGAGACATGGAAGGCAAACGACTACACGGGCCTCCCAGGTAGACCTCCCTCTCTCTTTTTATATTATTTTATTGGCTACTGGCTTTTCCTTTTCCGTTAAATTTTCCTCTTTGTTATGCGGTTTCACTTCCATATGAGACGAGGACACGATCAATGGCACCACTATTATACTACCTATATTTTGGTGCTAAAACTTTTGAAATGGTTATTTAAGTGCACAACTTGAGAAAAGCAATGACTTGAGTGGCTTCGGTGACAAAGTATCTGACATAGCACACTGAAGTCACTAAAATTGATGCTTTTAAAAGTTTTGGCACTAAATCGAATAATTCATAAAGTTTTGGCACTAAAATAATCGTTCTTAAAATTTTGACATAAGGACATTTTAAATTATATAGCGCACAATTTATATTCCCAACGACGTCGCTGAATTAAGTGCATTGATTTTTCACAACTTGGGAAATTGGGATTAAAGACTCCAAGCATTGTTATGCAGTCTCAAAAGAGAGTAAGGTCGAAGTAGAAGAAAATGCAAAATTTCAGAGATGAAGAAAAATTTTTTTCTTGCTTCCGTATTATTATTTGAGGCAAAAATAAATAGATTTTTGTGATTTTAATTGAAATTATTTGGAGAGATTGTTTGCTCCATGATTTGGCTTTCGAGTCTAACAAAACAAAGAAAATAGTGTCGGAGCTAGAACAAAGAAAAATAGTGTCAGAGCTAGAACATTTCCTCTTGTCAAAATTTGTACATTTAGAAAGCTCATAGCCAAAAATTTAAGTTGCCAAAACTTTTTAAACCATTTATTTAAGTGACTCCGACGAATTACATCAGATTTTTTGACCAATTAAATCTTTAAAATCACTTAAGTGATCACTTTTTTAGAAGTTGTGACATTTAAATGGTCATTAAAAAATTCGAGAGCAAAATAGGTGTTGTACAATAATTGTGGCACTTACTCTGGTCATTCCCCTTTCTATCTTCTACAAAGCCTAAAGATTTAGGTGTTATCTAATTTAATATAATTCAATTACCAAGCAATGCAAGTCGGATTCTGGGGTTAAAAGTTCTTTTTCCGGGTTTAAAAGTTCTTTTTCCGGACTCGCTATGATTTTAAAAAAATTAAATTATATAATAATATGACTGAACTTAGGCGAGCCCAACAACAAGAATGCTTGCCTCAGCCCGCTGGATATGTGCTTTGGGCTTGTTAGCTTGGGGAGACCCATGATTGAACCTACCATTTACCACTACCACAATCCTAAATGCTTAAAGCCAAGTTCATACCAATAGGCACGTGAGCCTACTGATAAAGAGATCGTGGGGACAAGAGATAGAGCAAAAGTCAGAGGATTGGGAGAATTAGAGATAAGGCAGATCAAAAAAGAAAATAGAAGTAAAGTTCATAAGATTGTGAGGTGTTGTAAATGCGAAATTTGGTCATTTTACATCTAAAAAAATATATTACTACTAGCTATAATTAAAAGAATTTGTAAAAATCTAATATTTTACCAAGATTTGACCAAAATTGAGCCTCACTAAAATAACGGTGAAATGGTACGGTTAAGTTGTGTTTTGGTAAAGACTTTTCAACTATACTTAACCTGTCTAAGTAGATCAGTCTGATTACTGGATATAACGACTTATAATCGTGAATGTACGATTCGATGGAGCTGAAAAATTGCGATTTTCCCGGGATCAAATGATGAGATCACGTAAATCTGGTTGCAAGCTATCCAATGCCTTGAATCGAAGTTTTCTTGAGAAAGATACGGGGACATTTTTTTTTAAAAAAAATTTTTATGGGGACATTTTACCTTGGCCATTTTGGGAAAAATTAGGGATTTGTTGTTTTGCCCCTTTGAATCGACCGGGGGAGAGAAGACCAATGGCGGGAATCGCTCCGCCGACGCAACAGCAGCCGCCGGAGTCGGTCGCGGCATCTCCTCCTCCGCCGCAGCCGCCGTCGCCGCCGCCAACGCAGCGCCGTCCGCGGGGGCGGGAAGTCCGCTCGAGATGCATGTCTCCAGTGTCTTCTTCTTCGTCTCCCTCCCCTGGCGATCTCCACCTCCCGGGCTCCAAGTCGCCGCCGACGCAGCGCCGTCTGCCGGGGCGGGAAGTCCGCTCGGGATTCATGTCTCTGGTGGTTTCCTCTCCGTCTCCTTCCCCTGGCGATCTCCACCTCCCCGGCTCCAAGTCGGCGGTCATACGGCGCACGGCCGACTCTCGGCAACAGCAGCAGCAGCGGCGGCGGCGGCAATCGGTCTCTGGGCAGAGGCGGTGGCGACTGGACCTCGAGCCTTCGTCTCATGCTGATGAAAGTAGGTCGGAACTTACTAGGAGCTTGGACACACCGTTGCTCGGAGCTGGACCACTGTGTAAGGGGTCCAAAGTTCCGAGGTCCGACACTCCAATAGTGAGCACTGGCATGGATAGGATAGTGTCGTCGAGATTTAGGCAGACGCCGTGGAATCTCCCGTGAGCGGTCAGTGCTGGAGCTTCTGCAGCTGCAAAGCTCTTGCGTTCGAGTGGGATGTCACTTGCTGGTGGTCCTGCTTCTGGTTTGAAAACGGTTGGTGACGAGAATTCAAACGCAGAAGCCGGTGCCACAGTAGTTGATTGCAATAGCGAGAACTCTGCAAAATTATTGCGGTCTTCCATGTCTGAGGCAGATATGTTGCCCTTGTTGTCCAACCGGTTGTTACTTGAGAGAAATGTGAATAGGACAGGTAATCTTAGCGGTTCCGATTCTTCTAGGATCCCTGCCTCCCCACTCTAACGTTCACTTAGTTCGCCATTATTGAGTTGCGACGTGTTGAATACTGTGAAAGGCGGTGAAAAATTAGCAAGTGGGTCATCAAAGCAGCATATGATGCCGATGGATGGTGGAAAAGTTTGTTTACCTCCAGAAGCGCCGTGCACAAAGACGGTGATGGATGCAAAGAAGGGAAGGAAAGTTTCTGGCCATCAAGAAGAGGTACATTCTCTAAAGATGCTCAACAACCACTATCTCCAGTGGAGGTTTGCCAATGCAAAAGCAGAGGCCACTATGCAAGCTCAGAAAAGGGAAGCCGAGGTTTGTCACATTTACGCTTAGATCTATCATTCGAATGAGCACATAGCAATTGTTGTCATCACTTTTGTTACTGATGCCATCCTTGGCCAACACGTCATTTGTTGTTCTAGAATAGAGTGTGGTCCTGTTATGAGTACTCACGAATCAGCTGGAAGTTTGATGTGATGGCGAGAGAATTGCTGGTATGAGTATAAAGGATATAAATTGAATTGAATGGTCAGAACTGAATTTGGATGAAGAGCTGTGCACGGAACTCCGTATGTATCGTTTTTAGAGTGAAAAGAACTGAGAGTTTGGAGAACTCAGACTTCGGAAGGGAATATAAGAGAGGGTGTAGTTCAAACTTTGAGTTGCATGAACTCCAAAGTTTATGTTGACGATTTTAGGACATTTACACAGTGGAACTCTGATAACTTCTAATGCCAGCCTTTCTGGTGCAATGGCCTGCATAGGTATTCAGACTTCAGAGAGAAACCAGGATTGACTTGATTTTAACAAAAGGGGGAAATTCCTAATGATTGGATTATGTTGACCAGGCTTGACTCACGAAGACTTCAATGTCAATTCCAAGATAAAGTAGCTGCATCAGAAAATTATGTCAGACTTTCGGAGAACTTTCCAACTTTCATTTTCAGTATGCATCGCCATAGATGAAAATCAGAAAATCAGGATGATAAGACAAATGATGATGCGGCATGCAATGCAACATACGGATGAAGTGACTTTAGTTTCAAATAATCTTAAGAGCAGGAGGACTTGCTTGAAAGTAGCCATAAGTGACTTCCTGATACAAGCCAATATGTCATGTGAATAAACTTAATATATCTGTGAAATACCATCATGTGTAGGGGTGGAAGCGATCCTCTTCCACTATTTGCCCTATGTCAGATGAATTCTTAACTTATGAAATTGTGAAAGTAGGCATTTTCAACTACTGATTACTTTTCAGGAGTTTAGCTAAATCAGGAGCATTCAATACTACATCCTGGTTGAAAATTTTCTGGAAAAGATCATGCTTTTTACATGCTATATTATATTGAAGCGGACACTCTTCCTTTCCCTGTTTCTTTCCTCAGTACTGTGGTGCTTTTGAGATTGGGCAGTTTCTTCGGCCCATAAAAGATAATAAAAAAGGTGGGCAGCTTCAAATTGAAAGGTTTGACTAGACGATTTGCTTAAAAAGGTTTTTGAGTGAAGAAAGAAATAATTGCATCAATGAGAAGAAAGGCTTCATTCTTGAAGCAACATTTCTCTATGGTGAACTTGGTGTGGTCAGTTTTACTGTCTACATTACGGCTACCAACCCCTTAACTCACCCAACACCATGCATATAAAGAAGTATCTGGCACAGATGAAGCTTGGTGGTAATTTGTTGACTGCCAATCTGTACTCCTCTTTCTATCATTGAACTGCATTTAATATTGGTTTAGCCTAAGGGCTATTCCACTGATTAACTCTGTACTACATTGGTTACCCTGATTTAAGCACGTTCTAGTTATTTATGCCTTTCAATTTTCTCGCAGAAAATGTTGTTTTCTCTCGCTGTCAAGCTAGTTGATTTATGCAATTCTGTGATGAGGAAACGTGCAGAACTTGGTATAGCGCAAAGACAAAAAGCAGTATCAGCAATTCTCGAATCTGAAGTATGGCCACGACCTTTGTGTGTAATTTTGATTATAAATTATTTATGGACTGTACTTTTTTTTGTGGTCGACATTTATAGACTGTGCTCGTCAATTCACTATTATTTGCCCATTATATATAAACTAATGTCATGCACTGATCACTTCATTAATTTTGTCGTAAAATCAGCTCTTTTTAAATGTATTTACGAATATTTGGCTATACTGTTCTTGCATCTAGATGCCATATCTTGACGAGTGGTCTGCTTTCGAGGGTGATTATTTGGCATCTTTGTCTGAAGTGACCCAAGCTTTGTTGAATGCTTCCATTCAATTACCAATCATTGGGAATGTCAGGGTAT
The DNA here is from genome assembly GCA_024500025.1 of Syzygium aromaticum. Lineage (NCBI taxonomy): Eukaryota > Viridiplantae > Streptophyta > Magnoliopsida > Myrtales > Myrtaceae > Syzygium > Syzygium aromaticum. The sequence continues at coordinate 18,827,943 of CM044895.1, forward strand.
AGTATTAATCTCACTCTTCTGATGTAAGTCGGTATATATGCTTTCTTGATGAACCATATGCACCTTAAATTGTATTCTTTACAGGCTGAAGTTAGTGAGGTAGGGCAGGCTCTGAATTCATCCATGAAGATCATGGACGTTGTTGCTTCCCATGTCGAAGGCTTTGTGCCGAAGGTGCAACGCATTCCATGCATGTTGTATCATCATCCCTTCCTCTTGCCTTTCTCACATATTTGAAACTTGCTCGATGCAGGCTGAACAATCGGAAGTTTTCATTTCTGAACTAGCCAGGGTGGTCAGTAGAGAAAGAGGAGTTATTGAAGAAAGTGGTGATTTGTTGTGTAAGAGATACTTATCCCAGGTTAGCCTAATTGAATTCGCTTGAAATGATTCAGGTCTGACGTATGATCAAGTGGTAATGCAGATTGTAGGAGCTATTCTTTCCTGATCAAATTGTTCTACTCTTTCCAGTATCAAATTGTTCTTATGTATTCCGCTGACACTTCTCTGCTTATAACTAAATCCATCCTTAAGGAGTTTTGTCCTGTGATTTTCAGGTGGAGTGTAGCTTGAGAGGCCACATTATTCAACTTCACCGATACCGTCGGTCAATGTCATGAAGGATATGGCTTAACAACAGCATCTGATACATTGGCTGCACTGGGATCTATGTGCCGTGATGATTGCTTGCGTTTTCGACTGGTGGTGGAAGTCGCGCGGTTGAGTAAACGCTCAATATAGTGGGACACATTCGGTTTCCTCCGCAGAAAAAGCCAGCGAAAAGATGCAAGTTCACTTTTTTTTTTTTCATGGAAGCGACATTTCATTAATTTCCACGTAAATAAGAGGGAGAAACATTTATAGTTGAGATAAATTCAAGATAGGCTCAAATCAAAACAAGCTCCTTACCCGATTGAACGAACATGGATTTGACGCTTCACGTAGCTCCTTTGATCCTTTTGAAATTGAACTTGTACAGTAACAAAACTTGAGGGAAGCGAAATCCTGAAATTATACATGCAAAAAAAAAAAACCTAAATCCAGACTAGATCGGACGGAAACCTCCCGAAACGGGAGAAAGAAGTATTCAAATCTAAGCTAAATCGGAGGAAAATAGCTTCTCAAATGAGAGAAAAGAAAGAAAGAGAGAACCCAGAACAGTCAAAGGAAAAGAGAGGAGAGGGTTCAAACCCTCGTCTCCACGGAAGTCGAAGAAGAAAGCTGCGCGAAGACTAGAGGGAGAGGAGAGAACACTGGAAAGGAGAGAGAAATGGAGGCGCCCCTGTGCAAGTTCACCTTGATTCTTTCGTTATTTTTGCAAGCATTTGTATATTAAAAGGCGATTGCGGTACGGACTTTCGGGACTTCCCAAAGGCTGGACTTCAATGATTTTGAAACATGTTAATCTATCCGACCGGATTTTGCCTCGTGCTAGCCCAGCCCATGTTCTCTCTTTTTGATGCTTCAATCTCAGATTGCAGTCTTTTGTAGTCCGTGTGGAATGGAAGTGGAGACATGAAAGGCAGAAAAACTGAATGGGCCTCCCAGAACCAGGTAGGCCTCCCTCTTCTCTATTTCCAACGGCTCCTGGCTTTTCCTTTTCCGTTCTATTTTCCTCCTCGTTCATTACGTGGTTGAGTGACTTCGGTGATGGAATGTCTGACGCTGCTCGCCGAAGTCACTAAAATGGACGCTTTTTAAAAGTTTTGGCACAAGATTGATAGTTCATAAAGCTTTGGCACCAAAATGATCGTTCTTAAAGTTGTGGCATGAGGGCATTTTCTAAATTGTATGGTGCGCAATTTATGTGATGAACAACGTTGTCGAGTACATTGATTTTTCACTACTTGGGAAATTAGGATTAAATTTGTCCCCGTACATGCCTTGGCATTGTTCCTTAGTCCATTTTTGCAAGACTCCAAGCTCTGTTATGCAATCTCAAAAGAGAAGGTCAAAGTAGAAGTGAATGCAAAATTTACAGAGATGGAGAAAATTTTCTTGCTGTCGTATTTTTTTTTTGAGGAAAATAAAATATATTCTTGTGATTTTAAATGAAATTATTTGGAGATTTCTCGGACTTGAGATTCCCAATCGACCTTAAAAATGATTGGCGGTGATTCCTAGAATGTTTTTAAGATTTGAATCACAATAACGCACCCCAAACTAAATAAGGGATGCGTTTTTGAAATTGCTTTTATTCTTCTTACGTTTTGATTATGATCATTGATTTTAAAGTTTTTTTTTTTTGTTGACCGAGGTGTCCGTGCGGCCGGCGAGCTTGCCCCTCAAATCAGCGGTGAAGCCCGACTAATTCTCGGGAGGGCTAGCGCAGCATCCTACTACCACGGCTCTCCACTTAAATCACCAGCACCTACTAGTTTTGAACTTAGGATCTCTCGTGAAAGGAACTGAGTGTAAACCATCGCAGCCATCGATGGGTGGGTTTGATTTTAAAGTTATTTCTTTCAAAAAATTAAGATTCACGGGTTCGTAAGGTACGAGGCACTATGAACACAATAAGAGATTGATCTTTCAATATAACTTTTTTGCCAAATATGAATCATATATGAGATATGTGTCCCTAAGTTGTTAAAATTCTTTCAAAAATCTCATCATAAGTAATTGTTTTTATCATTCACTTATGAAGTGCGACATAATATTTTTTCATGATGCATATTACTACAATTTTTCAATCATAACGGTTATTACTTGTTATACATTTCGCTACTTATTATTGAAATATATATTCGACCCAAAAAATTATCGAGATATATATAATAATGTAATATACCATCTAGTTTTTTTTTTTAGATAAATGCATTGGAAGTCCTAAAACTTGTCAAGAAATGAAACAAAGTCCTAAAACTTATCAAATTTATACAATCAAGTCATTTCATTGACTCCATCCAACTTGACTTTTTGTTGTTTCTCTCTCCTACATGGCGCTAACGTGGCTAACATAACATCGTTTTAACCTTACCCTTCATATTTTAGCCAAGTTAGCCCTGTGTAGGAGATAGAAAATAATTAAAAAAAACACGTCAGTATTTTCTATTAGTCAAGTTGGAAGGAATTAACAGAATGACTTAATTGCATTTTTTTTTAAGTTTTAGAACTCAATTGCATTTTTTGACAAATTTTAGGACTCAGTGCACTTATCTTTTTTTTTTTTTTTGATTCGATGATGAATAATTTTATTAAAATCATTTATTTGTAGGAATATACTTTCTTTCTAAACATTCACTTTTCTTTATATTTGATATTGATTTGCTTATATTCTTAATTTTGAAATATAAGTTAAATATGAGATAGATATCTTTATATTGTACTCTTTTAGAACCTCGTCATACGAATGTGAAACAAGAACATTATCAATGACACCACTATTACACGACACCTATTTTGGTGCTAAAAGTTTTTAAATGGTTATTTAAATGCACAACTAGAGAAAAGCAATAACTTGAGTGACTTTGGTGATACAATATTTGACGTGGCTCGCTAAAGTCATTAAAATGGACAGTTTTCAAAATTTTGGCACCAAATCAATAATTCATAACGCTTTGGCACTAAAATGTGGGGGTGAGAATCAATCTAGGGTGACCTTGGACCAACCCTACATCGGCCAACTTGGCCGGTCCTGGTCCGATTCCAAAGGGCACTGGGTTGATCCTTGGTCTTGGGACCCTTAGACCGTGTACTGTGTGGGTTGGTTTTTTGTCCTGGGAGATTAGAGTTGATCCAACTTAGATTAACCATGTATATATAATATATATTATATGGTTTTGTCTACTCTAAACCCTAGCGCCTCCTCTTCTGTTCTCTTATTTCTTATGCAGTTCAGTTTGCTGTGTAAATTAGAAAGTAGAAAGAATCTCATCCCTAATTCGACCAAAAAAAAAAAAAAATGAAACCCTCGTCGCTTGCCTCAGCCTTGCTTGCCTGCCTCGGTCTCTCGCCTCACTTGCCTCTGTTCACTCGCCTCTGGCCTCTCCTTGCTCGCCTTACGAGTGCAACTCAGCTAAACAAACATACTTTATTAAGTATTAATTATTTGTGTTGTTTGTTTTGCTTTCAGATGTTCGGAAATTGAAGCGATCATTTAAAAATGAACAAGATATGAAGTTGTATAATTTATGATTTATATTATGTATTGTGAACTTCTTATGGTTTAATTGTATTTCATATATTCGTTTTCATGGTTTGTCGCTTTTAGCAAGTGTGAAATTTATGTTGTTACCTTATCTTATATTTTTGTTTGATATGTATTGGTGTTTATAGTTTGGTTGATTAATGTCGCATTATTGATGGATATATAATTTGAAATAGTATGTTTGTTCTTTCAAGAAATACAAAAAATGAAACGAAAAATAATCAGTTGATCCCGGATTGGCCCTAAAATTGGACCGGACCCATAGGGTCGGTCTAATACTAGGTCCCAGGCTTAATAGGGTCGGTTCTCGGTCCAAAAAATTGTGGATCAATACTGTGTGGGTTGGTTCTTGGGTTAAGTGTTGCACCGGCTCAATCTGGACCACGCTCACCCCTACTAAAATGATATGTGGCATTAAGTACATTTTCTATATTCTGTAGTGCACAATTTATGTGCTAAACAACGTTGTTCAATGCATTGATTTTTCAATATTTGGAAAATTAGGATTAAATTTCTCCCTGTATGTGCCTCGGCATTGATCCTCTCAGTCGATTGAAGATGAAGTAGCCCATTTCTGTAAGACTTCAAGCTATGTTATGCAATCTCAAAAGAGAAGGTCAAAGTAGAAGCAAATGCAAAATTACAGAGATGATGAAATTTTTTCTTGCTTTCATATTATTTTTTGAGCAAAATAACTATATTTTTTTGATTTTAAATGAAATTATTTGGAGATTGCACCTTATACTCTTTGACTCTCTCACCTCAGAACCATCAGTCAATAACTGGTCAAGTGCTCTTATGCCAGCACTCACCTCGTGCATCGTTCGATATAAGAGGATAGGTCTGCTAGTCGGTTGACAAACATGTGCGAAGCACAAGCAGACCTGTAGAAGCCGAAACTCCCCCTCTTGTCATCCTAAACGCGAAAGGCTACCATACCTGCCTATCCGGATATAGCCAATTGAAATTAACGTGATGTCTACCTTTATTACTTAAGAGGCCCCATGTTTCCTCCAAATATTTTTTTTCCTTGGAGGAGGAAATATGGGGAGAACATAAAGACGAGCCTCCACCAAACCGAGAAGTCCCTTCCCTATATTTTCTTCTCGAGGCTTTTAAGGTCCTACTCGGGACCAGAGATTGCACCTTCTACTCTTTGACTCTCTCACCTCGCAACCGTCTGTCGATAACCGGTCAAGTGCTCTTAAGCCCGCACTCACCTCGCGCGTCGTTCGATAGAAGAGGACGGGAGCAGAAATTACCTGTCAAAATCTTTCCCCCTTGGCCATGCTTCGTGCTTTCTTATAATCTAATGATGGGTCTTCGAGTCGTTGCGGAGAACCATCATTTTATTCTCTCTCCCTCCAACCTTTTAATGCATATGTCTATTCTGATTAGATCAGAGCAAACGAAAAATTTAACTGAGCAAGGCAGCAGAGCAATTGTTTTTAGGGAACTTGATACAAACATTACCTCAACTTTGACCAAATATATAATACAATCTCTGAACTTTTAATTTGTTCAATATGATCTATAAATTTTAACCTAATATGCAATTTAGTCCATAAATTTTTAATTTGATTAATGTCATCTCTAAACTTTTAGTACATATTTAATTTATTGCCTAAACTATATGAAAATATTCAATGTAGAAAATTAAATATTTTCATATAGTTCATGGATTATATTACACATATACAAAAAATCTGGAGATTATATTGAATAAATTAAAGTTCAGGGATCATATTGAATAATTTAACAAATTAAAAGTTTAAAAAACACACTGCGCATTAAGCCAAAGTCTAGAGACTGTCTGTGCTATTGTCCCTTGTTTTTTATCTTCTTCTTTTTCTGTCTTTCTTTGCTTTTTTCTTAATTTTAATTTAGCAGTAGATCAGGTCAGCTCCGCTGTTTTTAATATGTAGTTATTTTATGTCCTATGAACTGCCACGAGGAAATAATAAAAAGAAGGGGGAATTTTTAATTCTCACTTTCCATTATCAATAAAGGTTATTTATCATGGTAATGGAATCACATTTATTGGCCAGTAGTGGATGCCCCAGAAACATGGATTTCATTTCCTTCCATCATTATTATCATTTCATAAAGGTCTCTCCTCCCACAATAAATACGACAGGAAATGTGAAAGTACACTTCACATGGAAAACCTCAGGGACGAAGAGAACCTCTCTTTGTCTCCTTACATAATCCATCCATTTTTCTTCTAGTATGGGCAAGGGATAGTGACCCTTTTCCTCTTCGGCTCTTCCTCCTCTTCTTCTTCTTCGTTAGACCATTCTCAATTGCTCAAGCCTTCAATTTACGTTTCTTGTCGTCGGATTCTCCTATTGCACAATTGCTAACATCCCCTCTTGCAATGAGGAGCGTGGCGACTTGCTACAGCGAACATGCCATCAAAATATCGGACTCCTACTGTTCCGGGCCTTCGAACCGGTCCTATTTGTCCCCGGTTTCGGCCCCCTCGATGCCAATTGCTGTCACTTGCATCTACAAATCGAAGCTCTCCAATCAGAGGCATCTCCTGATCACGATCACATGGTGCAACAGTTTCTTAGGTCAAGGCCTGACCATAAGCATCGCGGACGACAAGTCTTCTCCTCCCAAGTGTAGCGCGTCCCGGCAATTGCGGAAGAGGAAAGGCGCGAAAAGCTTCCAATCCGGAAATTCGAGGATTGAAGTTTTCTGGGATCTCCTCTCTGCCCAGTTTGATAGTGGGCCAGAGCCGGTCAACGGGTTTTATGTCGCTGTTTTGGTTGACTCTGAATTGGGTCTGCTTCTTGGGGACATGGATGAAGAACTGGATGTGATCAGATTGAGAACCGGGTTCCCCCACGCAAAATTTTCATTGATTTCTCGAAACGCCCATTTCTCAGGCAATTCGACCTTTTCGGCAAAGGCTCAGTTCAGCAATTTGGGGACGAGCCACGAGATTTCGATTGAGTACGCTCGCGAGCAAGATTCACCGAATCTGGTGTTGTCCGTGATGGTGGACAAGAAGAAAATCTTCCAGGTGAAGAGATTGAGGTGGAATTTTCGCGGGAACCAGACGATCTTTGTGGATGGGGTGCTGGTGGACATGATGTGGGATGTGCATGACTGGTTTTTCGACCCGAGATACGGGTACGCGGTGTTCATGTTCAGGACCAGGAGCGGATTGGACAACAGATTGTGGCTGGAAGAGAAGAACTTGGATATGGAGAAAAAGCAGGACGATGTTGGGTTCTGCCTTCTGATCTGTGCTTGTAAGAGTCCTAACTGAGCGATTCTACACCGTCTTTTTTCCTGTCTTTTTTCTTCTTGGGTGTGGTCCTGATTGCCCTTTTGTTTTTGTCGCCATTTTGGCCTTTTTATTTTGTGGGAAAAGATAAAAGATAGATGATCTTCTGGATGTAGCAGTACACAGTTGGAGATGTAAATTTGTGCTTCAATTGTACATGGAAAACTTCAGTTGAACATGTTCTGACATTGTCTGTGCGAACACACCTGTGTCTCGTGAAGTGATGGAACGAACAGAGAGAGAAAAAAGCAAGGAAAATTTCCTAGAACTTTGATCCCCTTCTTCTGGAGAGCAAAGGCGGTCATGTGCTGATAATTGGGCTTCCTACTTTTTGAAAGAGAAATAAATGAATCTTACTCTTAGAAAGGGCTTCCAGAAAGGGAAAAGAAAAAGCTTTTTTCTGCTGATATTATTGCAAGAGAGTTTGATCATTTCTGGGCATGCATCATCATCAGCGCGCAGGTTATTGCAACTTACAATGGTTGAAGGAGCAAGAAAGAGAAATCACAAACTTTTTCAAAATATTTGGGAATTTACTAATTTTATTTCGATTTTATGGACTTTTTTGCTAATTGTTTTTCTTTTTTATTTTCTCGTGGCGTTTGAAATTTGATATTTTTAAGGATTTTGTGAAAAGTAACTGAATAAGGAAATATTTAAATTTTCAATGCACTGACTGTTTTTGTGATATGAATAATCAATGACGACAGAACATATGCTCAAGAAGTATATTTAACAAGTATTTCATGGCCACTTGTTAACAAAATCTTTTGTTAAAGTTAAAAATATAAAACCTTTAAAAAATGCACTTATTGACACATATATTCATTTAGAATTTTTTGATGGCTTCTTGAATTATTTTAATTAGAATTTATATCCCCATCGTGCTATCACTTATTAATTCTTCAATTACATGATAATTTCATGAACGGGTTGTAACTTGTAAGCTGTGGTGCCTCATACTCATCAACCATTCCAAGATGATTGTAATTTTTAGGTGGTCATTATAACTCTAGCTGAATGATAAGGGTGAATTTTTTTGGGTCAAACATAAGGGTATGTTTGGTCGCCCTAATAAAAGATGAATAAGATATATGTTTTCTTATTTACGGTGTTTAGAGGCACACTCTTATTGGTATAAGTCCAGACTCACTAGATAAAAAAACTTTGGTAACTTACACGGCTACTGGAGATGGGATGATTAAAGCCCCTCACCCCATGACAGAATAAAAGAACTAAAAAGAACCTGAAAAAATGGTGCCGCTGGCGACCACGTGTATGGTCGTGCCACTCAGGCAATCTCGTCATGGTGGTTGCATCTCTCGTACAACCACCATGATAATGGTCGCCTAAGATTTCACCCCCTCTCTCTCGGGTGGTCAATTACCAAATGACAGATGAGACCACCATTGCAATGACTGCCGTTGACATCTGAGACGCCGTTGTAGAACTTTAGAAAAAAACTAATTCGATTACTCTAAGATCTTCCCCTCCCTATTTTCAGGGTCAATCGCGAAGATTCAATTTCTTAAATCCATTTTAGGATTCACCACGAGTAGATTTTTTAGGTCGATGGCGAATATAAATAAAATTACTAAAAGTTCGTGAAAGTCACTTAATCACCTAGGAAGGTCAACTGGTCTTTTAATGCTGAAATCAAAATCTAGGGTCCAAAAGTTGGTCACACTGGTGAGAAGGGTTAACACCCCCTAAGTCGCCCTTTCGATACTACGCTACTCAGTTTAATTTCTTCATATGCGTAGCATATTGAATCTTGCAAAACGATGGTCACTAGGTAGTAGTGTCTCGATTCTTAGGATCTTCCCAAATCTTAAATTTGGGTAATTTACTAAATTAAACTAATAAATTTATTAAATCAGATAGAGTCGCTTCCGATCAATTAAAGAAAACCTATGTCGATTGGACAATATCAATCTATGCATCCAAGTCCAATAATTTCAATGCTTTGCTCCAATCATCAGCGAGGGTAAGGGTTTTATATGGTAACTAATAGAATCAAATGTCTTGATTTGGAGCATATATGCCATCAATGACATCGTCTGGTATATATACAAAAGCAAATTTCCCTCTCGAGCCATATCGGATATTTTATTCTTAGAATATCATCGCATATGATTTTCCGTTGAATTAAGCTGCCCGAAATGCTAAAATGAACCATTTCAAAAAGTTTTCATACCTAAAATGATCGCATGTAAAGTTTTGGTATCAAACTAACATTGTACCACAATTTCGAAGCTTTGGGTGTCGTTTTTCCCTTCGAATTTGTATTAGGTCTAATAGTTATCTTATTATGAACGAGTTCATCGTGATTCAAGACATTCATAATTTGCATTGACGCAAAGTTATATCCGACATAAAATTATCCAATTCAAATTGTGCCTCCTTTTACACTTTTCATTGGATTATCATGTGATGAGCTCACTAGTTACTCCACGTTCGTGTCATGGTGAGTCGGACAACTGCAGGATAACGCAGGGCTGGATCTGATAGTGATGCTCATGAATTGCTGATAGTGACATTGGACCTCCCCAATTTAAAAAGGTCTTCCTCATTCACCTACCTCGCCTCTGAAATCAAACTCGCTACAGTCAATGAGTCTTTGAATCGATATCTAACGTAAATCAAAATGGTCAATCAATGTTTACGTTCCACATAAGTGCCCCTCTCCGTTCACAAGATGAATTGGGTAACTGAACGTAATCAAAATTACTGGGAATTGCAAAAAAAAAAAAATCAATCAATGGGCTGATTAAATGCCGTTTGATGTTGTTTTTAATGCATCATGAACTCATTTGCAGTTTTTCATTTCTTAGGGAAGTTTCCAAGGTAGATTCGGGGGAGTCCGTCCAAATTACCCCACTTCAAGGAAATAATAAATATGGGAATATATATATATATAGATGAAATGATTGGGCGGACTAGTCCGGAACGAGAAGGAGATTCCATTTCTCTTGTATCTGCAGTGAGGAAGAAAGCCCATGTTCGGCTTATTATAAATTGAGATTTTTTTTTATCATGAACCTTGTCATGACGTGTCGTTAGGACAAAATTTTATTTGGAACTGGGTCATGGTTAGTGTGTCCTTGGGATGAAATTATATTTGCTACAGGTTATTTTCTTATGACGTGCATTCGTGAGGGTTTTCAAAAATACTTTCATTGAACAAATTGAGTTTACTAAAAACTTGTGCCGTCATTACATCATATAGAAGACCGGAGACAAATCAACGAACCCAGTTGAATACCTAATTGGTGTTTTCATACGACTAGGTCTTCTGATGCTTTTTCTTATCACATGAAGATTGACCGATTTCATCGAAGACCTTTTAAGTTGTCTTAGAAATTTAAACAAATATTTCTACTCGTTCTTCCTCGTCGAATCATCGTCATGAGATCAGTTATATAAAATGGGGATCGATGGAAGGGCTAGGGTTAGGAGTGAAGTAGGTTGGTTAGTTGGTCAATGCGTGAGCGAGGTTTGAATAATTAAAAGGGTCTCTCTCTCTGTCTCTCTCGGGATCCATCTGACTACCAACTACCCTTTTGAGGAGAGATCAACTAACTTTTGTCACCCTCGAGAGGATATATAAATCAATGACCAGTAGATCAGATAAGCCATCCGAGATGCGAGAGGTCTATCAACTCTGTGACAAACGTATCCACGACTGGGCAAATTGTAGTTCCAATGGAGAGAGATATGGGAGAAATTTAGAAAGGATGGACGAGAAGAGTAGAGAGACAGAGAAGAACTTAAGGAAGGACGAAGCCCAACAGAGTTGTATTGTCATCGTAATGAACGCTAGGGCTAAACAACGATGTTTTAGCACACAAATGTCCTACGAGGAAATAAAATAAAACTAAGAAATAAGCTAAAGCTCAATTTGTTTTGCAGAAAATGGATAATTTGAAATTTTTTTTTAATAATGATTGTTTGTATCGCTTACAATAATTTTTTTTACTGTTTACAAAAATGTTTACATATAAATTGTTATCGATAATGAAAATGTATTTCATTGACTAATTATTTCAAGCAATATATGCTATCATGGTTCCGTTGTTTAGCGAAAAATGAAGATTCAAAAAACATTTTCCTAAAAATAATAACTTGTATCGCATAAAATAATTAGTCAATGAAAAATTTTCATTATCAACAATAATTTATCTCAAACCGTTTTCGTGGACACTGAATTTTTTCATTTATTTATTTTTGTAAGTGATGAAAGCATTGCTTTTGGATTTTTTTTTCCAAATCATTCTTGGTTTGTTTAGCGAAGCTAAATGAATGATTTAGAAAATATTTTCCCAAAACGATCGTTTGTATGGCTTATAAAAAAAGGAAGAACAAAAAATATTTTATTGTCCACCAAAATTTTAGATATAAATTGTTATTAATAATGAAAAGAATTTCCATTGACTAATTATCTCAAGCAATATAAATGATCATTCTTAGGAAAATGTTTTTCAAATCATTTATTTTTTGCAAAGTTGCTCCTAAGTAGTTAGAAATCTCCTAGAATAATAATCCAACCCATAAGAAGTAACTCTAGTAAAGCATGTCCATCCTTTGAGGTGCATCCCTCTGCGCAACCTTAATCTTTCATGTATTATATTTCATGTTGAAGCCATTTTCGGAACCCAACCCGATTAGATAAATATCCAAGTTTGACCAAGACCAAGAGCCGGACTTTAAAGTGCTGCAGATTGGCCGAACAAAAGAAAGGGGCATGCACATCCTTGTCTAATTTTATAGTCACTTGTGGGCCCATTGTTTGTTCAGAGAAAGAAAAACATATAGGATTCTCTTTTGCTTAGCCCTAGGTTGTCCCTTTTGTTTTTCTCTTTAAGAATGGCCGCCAGTGAAGGTTGAAAATGGGCTCTTTCAACAAGAAATGAGTAGTTTGACCAAAAAAATAAAAAAAAACAAGAAATGAGTAGCAGCGGTCAGTGGGACTCCTTCAGAGTGTAGTGTGGCCGCCAGTGGTTTTGTTGAAGGAAGCCGCATGCACAACGAACGGAAATGGAGCGGCTGCACAATGAGCTCCTCAAAGCCGCGAGTTGAGTTTTCATCTTTTGCTTAGTCGTTGGCAGAGCTTAAATATTTAATAATTTGTGTGGTGAGTTTTACATTTGAAATAAGTTGTTTATTTGTAAACACTTTAGGTTTAAATATAATCTAAGTTTGGGAAACATTCGAGCCTGTGAGTGATTGTAAACTTTGATTCTTTAAAAGTAGTACATTATTTGTTGCCGACTCTTCTTGTGGATGTAGGTACAAACACTCATACCAAATCACGTAAATATTTGGTGTCTTTTATTGTTCATCGTTTGTTTCTTTAGTAGTCTCGCATTAACTTAATTTGTAAGATCTTGGTTAGTGCTTTCGTGTATATATACTACAACAATTGGTAATTCTGTTGTTGCAGTTATGTCTTGAGCGATAAGATTAAGGCGTTATTAACAACTCAAAGTTTGGCCAAAGCATAAGAGGGAAATAATAAGTTGCTTGAAATAATGAAAGATGAAGAAAATGATGTGCTAATAAGGAAGGCAATGAAAATAATAATGTTGAATCTATTTGATGGGTGTTAATAGAAGTAGTTGAGAAGAAAGATGCCGCAGCATTGTGGGTAAAACTTCACACATTTTATGTAACGAAGGGTTTGAACGATCGCTTGTCCATATTGAAGATGATATTTCGGTTTAAATATATTGAAGGTACGTCTATCGAATCCCACCTAGATGAGTTTACTTATGATGGATTTAAAGAACGTCGGTAAGATTCTAGATGATGGAGAGCATGACATGATATTGTTAGCTTCTTTACTAGAGTCATGGGAGCATTTTACTGATTCACTTCTATAGAGGTGCACTACAATTACTTCGAAAGTGGTAAAGTCTGTCTTGTTCATTAAGGAGTGGCAAAGAAAAAGTTGCAACATGATAGTCCAGCGTAGGATGTGGCACGAGGACTAATGATTCGAGGTAAATATCAACATTGGGGTCTAATAGTATCAAAGGTAAAAGCAAGTCAAACTCATGGCATAAAAAGTCTTAAGGATGCGTGAAGTACTATTAGGGCCTGTTTAGTAATGTTTCTATTTCTCTATTTTTTTTGTTTTTTTTTGGTTCTCTGGAATAGAAATAGAACATAAATCTTTACCAAAAAAAAAAATAGAACATAAATTCGTTTAGCAACGTCAGTCAGTTTTTTTGTTCCTTGAAACAGAAAAGGGGTTAGGGAATAGATTTGGAACAAAAATAAAAAGTAAAAAAAATGTACTTTTCTGTTTCTAGAACAAAAAGAGAAATAATAGAGAAACAAGATCAACTCTCTCTCTTTCACAATGTATTCTCATACTAAATCCTAAACCTTAAAACCCTAAACTTTAACTCTCAAACCCTAAATTCAAAAACCTTAAACCTCAATACCAAAACCCTAAAACCCATCACACTAAAATTAAAAACCCGAAACCTTAAACCCTAAAACTCTAAACCCAAACCCAAACCCTAAACCTTCTAAACCTTAAATCCTAAATCCTAAAATCCCAAACCCAAACCCAAACCCAAAACCGGAAGCACTAAACCCTAAACCCCAAAACTTCAAACCCGAAACCCTAAAACCTAAATCCTAAAATCATAATTCCAAATCCTAAAACGCAAAACCGCAAGACCCCAAACCCTAAACCTTATACTCTAAATTCCAAACCCTAATACCCAAAACCCAAATCCCCAAACCCCAAATCCCAAACCCCAAAATCCAAACCCAAACCCAAACCCAAACCCTAAAACCCCAAACTCGAAACTCGAAACACAAAACCCAAAACCCAAAACCTAAAACTCTAAAACCTAAACCCTAAAATCCAAAACCCAAAACCCCAAACCTCAAAACCGAAATCCTAAAACCTTAACCCCTAACCCCAAATCCTAAAATCCTAAAATCTTAGACCATAAATTGTAATTTTCTCAACCACCACCGGACATTTGCTTTGTTTATAAAAGGTAATTTTCTTATGATTGTATTAAGGTCATCTAATTTTATATCATAATAAATTATTATTCTACTTCTAGTCCAATTTTATTCAAACATGAAATTTTAAGTCCCATAAACTATAATTTCCTCGACCACCATCCGGTATTTGCTTTGTCTATAAGGAGTAATTTTCTTTATGATTGTATTAAGGTCATCCAATTCTATATTATAATATATTCTTATTCTATTTCTAATCCAATTTTATCTAAACATGAATCGTTAAGTCTTTACTGACAATTTTATAATTAAATGAAAAAAATTAGGAGTAGAAATTTTTAGTGTCCTACTAAATGTAGTTCTGTTCTTTTTCTACTCTAGGAATAGAAATTTTGTGCATTTACTAAACACTTTTTTTTGCTTAGAAATTCGTTTAGGGAATAGAAATAGAAAAAAATATTTATGAATAGAAATTAATTCTGGGAACAGAAACGTTACTAAACAGACTCTTAGTGTCATGAGGAGGGGCACATTAGAAGAGGTTGTCCAAAGCTAAGAAATCGAGGTGACAAATAGAATACCACAAGTAGTGTGGTGAACATTGTTGAGGAAAACACTAGTGATGCAAAGGCTGTTTTGTGTGTTCCTACTAGTTCTTCAGGAGACGAATGGGTACTAGATTCAGAGTGATTTATCATATGACGTCTTATAGAAATTGGTTTACTACTTACTAGACTGTTAATGGTGGTAGAGTTCTAATGGTAAATAATGTAGCCTGCAAGGTTGTGGGGATGAAGATTGTTTGGATTCAGATGCATGATGGGATGATGCATACATTGACAGGCATGAGGCATGTACTGGAACTCAAGAAGAACCTTATTTTCTTAAGGACACTTGATGACATTGGGTGTAAGTACACCGTTGAAGGTGGAGTATTGAAGATTTCTTGAGGTACCATGACAGTGATAAAAGGGAAAAAGTAATTACTCTCTATCATCTACTAAGAGTGACTGTAATTGGAGTTGCTACAGTTTTATTAGGTTGAGTACATTCATTAAGACGTCTGGGGTTTGTCTCCCATTCCTTCGAAAGGATGGACTTGATATATGCTGACATTTATCAATGACTATTTGAGGAAGGTATACTTTTTGAAGCGCAAATTCGATATGTTTGATTGGTTCAATAAATTTAAGCAATTGATTGAGAAACAGTTAATAAACAAATCAAGTGTTTGAAAACTGAAAATGGCATGGAGTTCTATGGTAAAGATTTTATTGAGTTCTGCAAGAGAGAAGGGATTGTGATACTACTTGGGACACCACAGTAGAATGGCATAGTAAAACGAAAGAGCATAACTTTACTTGAGCGAGCTTAGTGTATGCTTTCGCATGCAAGACTAGGCAAGAAATTTTGGACTGAAGCAGTAAATATAGCTTGTTACTTGGTTAATCGATCTTCATCATCTGCTATCGTGTGGAAGACTCTTAAGGAAGTATTTACAATTATTCGGATATCCTACGTATGCTCATGCGAGTGATGGTAAGCTTGAGCCAAGGGTGAAGAAGTGCATATTTTTGGGTTATGCACATGGGGTGAAATGTTACCAACTGTGGTGCATTGATCCCATATCACCTGGTTTTCTAATCAGTAGAGATGTGACTTTCGATGAGACTATAATACTTCAACAGAGGAGTCATGAGACACTACTAGCAGAGCAGACATATCATGGTGTTAGTAGTGAGGTTTCTTTTTTTTTTTTTCGTGGAGACTTCGGAAACCTTAGAGGTGACACAAGTAGAGACTATAGATGAGGCAAAGATTCCTGAAGTCGGTGATAGTGAATAACCAGTACAGCTACGGCACACTTGTCGTGACCTACACTTCACGCAAGATTTGCAATTTAAATTTGAATTGATTCTAAAGCTTCTATATAAGAAGTCGCCACTAACCTAATGATGTCGGCTATAAACCAAATGAGGTATGGTAGGATATCTCACTTTCTATGCAACTAGAGATTTAGGGATCGTAAACTTGATTACACTAATCGTCTAACTAGTTCCAATGGTACCTAAACTTGACTATTTACTAACCATAGTGTTAGGGCAGCCAATTGAAGGTCCGTCCTAACCAGTCTAAAACTAAAGATGACAACAAATATATTAAAAGTGCTCAATAAAGTAAAATCATTTGAAAGTGTGCAAACAATGACCTAACATTGTCTCTAAAAAAAAGCATCCAAAGGTTCTATTGTAAAGCCCTAATGGCTTATTTATTTTTGAGTATAAAATTTTTTATCAAAGATTTTCCCACATTTTAAAAGGAAACTAATCAAAATCTAAATCCTAAGCCTTTTGAGTATAATTTCTTTTATCAAATATTTTCCCACATTTTAAAAGGAAAACTACTCAAAATCTAAATTCTAAACCTTATCCTAATTTAGATTTTTTTCCAATTTTTTTAAAAAATAAAATTAACTTTTTAATCCAAAAAATAGGGACCTAAATCAGAACTCTGGATCTGAGCCAGGTCAGGACTGACCCGGGTTGGTGAACTAGGGTCGCCAAGCCCCCTTGTCGGAATCAACCTGATACACGGGTCTAATCCAGCTAAAAAAAAAGGCCAATCCTTACAAACTAAACATACTAAACTTAGCCCGCTAAAAATAAAACCATAGTCCAAACTCATACTAAATCGGCTTAAAACAAAACAAGCCGAGCTCGACCTAGCCCCCAAGCCTGGCCGACCTAGCTTGCTCTTCTCCTTGTAGCCTAGGCAGAGATGGCCGAAACGGGCGGCACTACTCGTCCCGGCCTGGCCGCATGCGTACCCAAGTGTTGAGGATAATATTGAACATTTTTATACAGTTCGGGGACTAAAGTGAACATGCACTAAAAGTCTGAGGATCACATTGAAAAAATTAAAAGTTCAAAGACATTACACATTGGGCTAAAGTTTAGGAACACATTAAACAAATTTAAAATTCAAG
Organism: Syzygium aromaticum; assembly: GCA_024500025.1. Classification (NCBI taxonomy): domain Eukaryota; kingdom Viridiplantae; phylum Streptophyta; class Magnoliopsida; order Myrtales; family Myrtaceae; genus Syzygium; species Syzygium aromaticum. Next base: position 18,845,364 of record CM044895.1, read on the forward strand.
AACCACATTACATATTAGATCAAAATTCATGGAACATATGTGTCATTTACCCATTCCCAAACAATCAGATTCGTAAAAGATTGAACAACTTAGAACCTTTGAATGAGTAACCATCGCAAAAGATAGAATTAAACGCTCAAGAGGATCATCCTCTTTCACATTATAAAACCATAAAACCAAGAAAAATCGAGATAAAAACCATTGATCTTTCAACCTCTCAAAACTAGGGAAAATCATCCAACAAATTTTAAATTTATTGCACTTGTGTCAATTTAATCCCAAACCTTTAAATTTGACCAATTTAGTTATAACCCTTTGAAGATTTGCCAATTTAGTCATAAACGTTTCAATTGTGCAATTTAGTCCTAAAACTTTTGACAGCTTGCCAATTTAGTTCTTTTGGCTGGCCAATTTAAGTTGAAAATTGCTAACATTGCGGTTTGTTTACTATTGACCGTCCTACGTGACACCGTTGGTACTGACGTGGACAATTTTTAAAAATATTTATGATTTTTTTATTATTTTTTTCTAACCCTAGGCCGGCAACCCTTGCCCAATCTAGGCGAGGGTCACGACTCGCCCTCAGATCCAGGAGAGGACCATGATGCCCTTGCCTGCTTTGCGGCCCTCGTTAGATTTGGGTAGGGTGTCGCAGTCCTTGGATATGGCTGGCGAAGGTGTCTAGGAAATAACGAGAAGAAAAAAGAAATAAAAATAATAAAAAATACATAAAATTTTAAAAAGTGTCCACATTTGTGCCAACTGTGACACATAGGACTGTAAGTGTTGACTAGATTGCTACGTTAGAGATTTCCGGCCAAAATTTACAGAAGTTATTAAAATATCAAAAAAAAATTTTAGGACTAATTAGCCAAATTAAAAGATTTATGACTGAATTGACACAAATATAATGTGTTTTGAGACTTTTTTGGTAATTTCCCCCAAAACCGGGAACATGAGCATTCATCTGAAAGGACGTAGAAGTATTAATAATGTAGAAAACAAGGCCAAAACATAACAGCAAGAAAAGACAGGACCAAAGAAAAGACAAGAAAAAGGAGGAGACAGGAACTCTTAGTAACAATCCAATATTGTCAATTCGATTCATGGAACAGTAAGCAAGAATTTTATATTAACGGTATTTGTAATGTCACCAGTAAACGATAGTTACCTAATAAAATAAACACAATATTGTAAAGATTAACACCTAGAATACTACCGAGATAAGACAATTATAGTATAACCGCACTGTAAATGTGGATCTACATCAGTATTCGATGGTTGGGTGGGCCAATGTGGTTTCCATTGAGTCAGGAAATAGTGTTGCTTCATGCATGAAGACGCAACAATCGCCATTCTTGCATCAGCAACTATCTTGACATAATCAATTACTGTAACACCAATCTGTTCGTCCTCCTCAAATCCATTCAAAACTTCATGTAGCTCCGCAAGTATATTTGATTTTATTGACTCTCCTAATTCCAATATAACTCCCATGATATTTTTATCGTGAGGTGAGCTAAGAAATCTAAACGACTCAAACGGGCAAGAATTAGTACGACTACATGAATTTTCTCTAGTTGGACCATGACTAGTTTTAGAACCCAGCAACAAAGAAAATGCAGCGCTTGATTTTTCAATCTAGTCAAATTCAAACTTCTCAGAGCAGGCTCAAATAATGGAGAGTTAGAGTTTGGAATTTGATGAGGATCAACGGTAACATAAGCATACGTCGTCAATATGATATCACCCTAAACAAACTCGTTATAAGGACACAATTCGATAGAAACTTGGCGTCTTTGATATATAATCCTAGGACTAGCACCGCTCAAAAGAAATTTCTTATGAACTTGGGCACAGTTCAAGAGTGAGTTTAAAAAAAATATTGAGTGAACTTGGGATAGGATTTGAAGAATGGTCGATAAAAATAAAATTTTACATGCCTACTCAGTAATTTCTAGCAAATATATTGAATGACAAGTTCGTTTCCGGTTATTCTCATCCGTCATATTGGCACCCGAAAGATTATTAGCATGCGCCCGAAAGATTATTAGCATGTGACATTTAACTTGACTAACCAAAGATAAAAACATAGCAGTCCAACACCAACCACATTTGGGATGGGATCCCATCCGGACTTGATTGGATTTCTACAAACAGTTGGGGCTTTCTTCGTATGCGCGCAAGACATGAATCGAGTGAAACAGAGCTTGCGCTTTGATCGGCGATGGATTCTACTCCGACCAAGTAGCGAAGAAGAGTGGTGGTTGGGATAAAACCGACGTCTGGTGTTTTCAATGAGGCAGCCTCAGTTTCACTAGACACGTCGTTTTTTTGCCCAATAATCCCACGACATGACCAAGCTTGATTCCAACTATTTACGAGTCAAGAGAATCGTTCTGAACCTATAATATATTTAGATCAAATAGAATCATCCAAATAAATGAAACTTGGGTTATATAGTGAACAGATGGACAAGTTATAAATGCAAATTAAATGCCAGTTCCGAAGAGAGGACCCTGCTAAGCTTTGTTAAATCATCTTCGAAAGGTGATAATTTTTATCTCAAGAACTTCTAAAAACTAATAATTCTCGAATGGAAAAATTACCTGTTCAGTCCCTAAACTTATTGTAAATATTTAAGATTTAATTAGGAAAAATGAAAATTTTATGATAAAAAAGCATTCAAACAATAAATTTAGGATTGATTAGACAATTTCCCATATATATCAAACCGCCTATGAAACGTTAGCGTAAATCTTAATTGCATTCAAAACTTGAGGGGCTAATCCGAGTTGATCCAGACATATCAAAGGAGACTACACAATATATTGAGTCCGATTGAATTAGAATAAATTTCACACGTTGACTGGGACTCCAATTGTTAGCACAGAAACGTGGTTTTTGACAGAGGATACTTCCCTCGACTCCAGTATGCGCATGCACGAAAGGTGTGCCTTCACGGATGAAAAGTGTAACTTCCTAAAAACATGGGTCGGATGGTTTTGAGATGTTAGAGGGCAATTTTAACCCACACTTAGGTCAGGAATTTGAGGAGACATTAGTTTCCCAAGGCTATTTTGGACTTTTAGTAAGTTGGCACCGAGTTTGAACTTGAGTCTTTACAGGTAGCATTGCCAACACCTTCCAGCAAATCCTGTCTAGGGCCAGATGCAGAAAGAGAGTTAAAAAAAACAACCACAAGAACAGAAAAGAATTCGGCTTTCGCAAAATGCTCCAACTTCTAGCCGTCGTTAAGTGTTCCCTCAATCAACAATTGTAGATACAACCTTTACATACAAAATTATAAGAGGAATAACTATACATCTTACCAATATGATATGACAGAATGCGAGAATAATGTTCTGACGGGAATCAGAAAAATAATGATCATAACTTTGTCGGGGCGACTTTAGTGTGATAGTCAGAATCCTTGACGACGAAGAGACATGTACAAGAAAGATTCTGCAAATAGCCAAAAGGGACATATTAGAACATATCACAAAATACGAGCTAACAAGATCTTGAAGCAAATAGATGCCATACTATATTTGAGAATTGTCAACACTACTCGCAAAAGAGTAGGTAAAATACGGCCTCAAAGATATTCCTGTGTGAGTCCAACGTGGTCTAAGAAAAACTATGAGTGACATTGCCCATGCTATTCATTGGAAGAGCCCAACTGACTAAAATATCAACAGCCACTCATTATTCACAGCTTTAAGTCTTTTCAGAGGGCAGCTACACACACATCTCAGAGGTCACACGACAGCCTGAGCAGGAACAGAAAACAAGGAAACTGTAGGCTGTCCTATTTCTGTGCTCGCACGGTATCCAACCGTCATTGGTTACGCTTTCATAGGAAAGTGTGGACTTACAAAATCATAAAGTAGGATTATGATTTTGCAGCCAATTTCAGATTTTACACTTTCCCCTTTTCCAGATGTAAGAATTCTGTTGAGCTAAATAAATGATTAGACATAGACATAATTATACAAAAGAAGCGCACCGCAGAGGGACACAAGGTTTGCATGACCGCTGGGCGTCACCCCAAAAAGTCCCAAGTCATATCAACACTCCTCAGGCAGCACTCGTCTAGGTAATTAGCGGCATGTTTACATGACTTTGTTGAGGCAATGGAGGTTTGACCAATGGCTTCAAAGATTCCATAATATTGGAGAAAGATGGTCGTTTCCAAGGTTCACTGCAATTGAGTCATTTTTGTCATGGATGAAGCACAATTAATTTCTAGTAGGTAATGTGAAAATTCACCCTAGATTTACCAACTCCACTTACACACTCATATATATCAGTTACCCAACGCAAGCGTGTCCACTCATACCGACATTTAGAGAGAGAGAGAGAGAGAGAGAGAGAGAGAGAGAGAGAGAGAGAGCACTCACTTGATCCAGCAGGTCTCAATAATAGAAGCCACTTGAGAGTTCAAATCTCGTGGAATCTCAAGCCTTCTCCCTTTGAAACCAACTGCCGCCACAACCTACAAGTGAAAAAATAAGCATCTCACATTATAGCTGGATAAGAAAAAAAACGTCTCGACTTTCAGTAGAAGCACCTAAAAAGAATAAAAGAAGAGCTCCAAAATGTGTAATCCCCATCAACTTAAGATAAATCAGCTATCACTCAAGATTTTGTAGATCCATGCGACCTCTAAATTTGATGGAAAGTGTAATATCCAGAAATGGAGTCTTACAACTCAAGACTTTATGTTTCTGGTCCTCCTGGTCAACCAATCTAGCCTATTTCTTCTCTATTCTATTGCCATTAAATAGCTACTCTATTTGTCCAATTTCACTCGATGAACCAAACATACCACGAGTAGTTTCCCACTTCTCACGTCATTGCCCTCTTCCTAGCAACAAATGTTCTGTGAGATCAGAAAGTGATGATTTTTCTTCAAAGTTTTGCTCCATCTTTAAATTTAAGCAAACAGTTCTGTATCAGTGCATCTTCCACTCAATTCTCAAATCTTAAATAATTTCACCAGACAGACCTGTGCAGGATTTAAATTACTCCACGGTTGTTGCAGTGTTGCAAGCTCCCACAAGATTACTCCAAAGCTATAAACATCCGACTTTTCATTTGATGGCTCGTCACGGAGAACCTCTGGTGCCATCCACTCGGGCTAACAAAATGCAATCAAATCCATCAATTAGCAAACATGATTGCAGGAAGGGAGAAAAGGCTGTACAAGATTCAAGTACTTTATAGAATCTCAAGCATAATACTACTTACGGTTCCTGCTGCTGACTTTGATGAGAGAAATGTCCTTGGCTTAAGACGGGAAAGACCAAAATCACAAACCTAAAGATCAGAGAAGCCAATAAAGATTTAAATTATAAGTGATCAGTAAAGAACTCATGATTCAAGAGCATCTTTTGAATCAGTAGACACAAATTATTGGAAGAATTAACTACTTCAGCATGGATGCAGAATGGTCATTTTGAATGGATGTGTCTTTTTTCTTTTTTTAACTCAGTAAAACTTATTGGTCCACACTTTCAAGCCCAGACTAATCCCAATGGCCAAAAGCCATCTTCCTTTGGACAACTTTTAAAAGAGAGTAAACAAATCATCCAGATAAATCTGTCCAAATGCAACAAGGAAACTGAGCAAGCATCTTTTGTGACCTGGAGAAAATCTGAGTCCCACCTTAACTGTATACTTTTTGTCGACCAAAAGATTTGGAGATTTCAGATCGCGATGAACGATTGGAGGATTGCGTTTGTGAAGATAATTCATTCCTTTTGCCTGATAAAAAAGGTATATACTTGGATAAATAGCAAACCAAAGGAGAATTTCATAAGGAATTAGAAGATGGCACATAACATCAATTAAAAATCTGCAAAACCAAGTTAATGAGTGCATACCACATCGAGTGCCATGTTCAACCTACGTCTCTCATCCAATATTTCTCTCGCACCAGGTTTATGTAAAAGCCTGTACAAGCTACCTCTGCAATATAATATACTAATAAATGAAACTTCCTGCTAAAAAATTCGCAAATTTACAATTATACAAACTTTTGCAGGTGGGTAACTACAAAGAAAATTAAACCTTGATAAATATTCAGTTACTATGGACAATTTCGGAGGCTCAGTGACTGCACCCATAAATAGAACTATATTTGGATGCCGCAACCGTTTCATTATGGCAACCTGGCAATCACCGGAACAGTGAACATAAAAGTAGAAAATAAAACCAGAATTAAGATAACTACATAGAGCAAGTAATCTTTCATATATATCGACAATGAAGAGCGCAATTTGGAACAACCTAAGTTGCAGCATTTCAACCAAAAAAAACAGTTGCAGCATACCTCCCTCAAAAATTCCTTGAAGCGTTCTGCATGAAAATCCTGTTCCATGAGAATCTTCACTGCAACTTCCTGGAAATAAAGTGAAAAAAACTTGCCAGATGAAGTAGTAGATAACCTATCGCTAAACTAAAAAGGAAAATTCTTGAAAATATCCCAACGGCACTACACTACATGACAGATAATGTGAGAAGGCTGGTCCACAATGAGATGCACCCAGATGCAAGTAAGCACAAACACCAGTTCATGCCTTATTACACAGTTGACTATACAAGAAACAACAGTATATTGCTGCAGGTGCCATGCATAACTCACACATTTAATCACCCTATGCAAAATTTATTGACTAGCTTTGAACTGCAAAAGGAGCATTTAATCGAAGCATCATTATCATTTCCATTGAGGCCTTCACCATCCTAACTAGACCACTCTTTTTTAGATAATAATGAAGTGCTATGTGATGAACATACTACTGCCAGGACACTTGTAAGGAACCATAAAACACTGAAGCCACATTCAAATAGAATATTTTTCTTCCACATTCCCACGGCTAGACACCAAGGTAACTTGCTTACCGATCCATGCCAGTCAGCACGATGAACCGTTCCAAAGGACCCTGCAGTGACATCAGATCAGATCCAAAAACAGTTCTTCCCAATATTTGGATGTACCATAAGAGCAGAAAGGAAATTCCACCATACTACTACTCCTTTTTGCTGAACCACCTAACTAATACTTAAACATCTGAGCTGCTATTTGACCAAAAAGGGTAACAATACCTGCTCCGATTCTCTCCTTTAATTCAAGATCACTCCAAGGAATTTTTAAATCCTCTATATCAAGTGATACTTCTTGAGGTATCAACAGTCCTCCATCGGCAAACCTTGAATCTCTAGAGGCATCCACTCTTGGATCAGGCATGGCTATTATTAGTTGAGAACCTAGATGCCCACTTGGAGGGATGTTCTTACGGGGAATTGGATCTCCACCAATTTTTGCGGAAGTTACGATATTTTGTGGAGGAATGCAAGACTTAAATTGTTGGGAATCAGCTTCCTGAGCACTTGGTTCGGCAGCCTTTTTATGCAGCAGCAACTGTGGGTTTTCATCACTGCTGCTTGAACTTTGCATGGTGCCACTTCTTGTCATGTCCCATATATCAGACTGCGGAAACATAGGAACTCTGGGCAAATCTTCACCAGCAATACCTATGGTGGCAAATGAATGGCTTATGAGTGGGGTCTAGTATGCTAGACTAACCAAGTCTTTGTTTGTACCGTAAAATAATGACAGCCTTCCCACTATGCCGTCAATATGGGCAACCTGAAAAATTTGACTAACCTAGCAATGGAAATATGATCACTTTAGCAGGTCACGAGCATTTAAAAGAGGAAGCTTTGTAAGACAGGTTTCTTCAAACCCCACTTTCCATAGTTGCAAAAAGTAACGATACGAGTCTGTCCCCATACCAGAAAAAGGTTGGTCGCATGAAGGTTTTGTTTATTTTTAGTTACAAAAAAGATAATACAGAAAATACTGGCTCTTTCTGTGATATTTTCATGACAATGTTCCCTATCTACAGAACAAAAGTCACAGAGACTATAGAGAGAGAAGAAGAGGGAGGGTGATTGAAGGGATCAAGATGGAGGAATGGAGGAAACAGACAGGAAGGTGGAAAGCTATCTGCTGAATCCCCAATGACTGGTTAATCAATGCAATAGGATGCTAACAACTTTGGAGGAGATTTGCTATATTAGAGTCTGAAAAAGGAGGAAAGAAGAGAATGAATGATGGTATATTAAGGATAAAGTTAGCAGTCCCAAGGCATTGTTGAACTAGGAAAGTGTGGCTAAGCAATCAGTCTACTGCAGCAGCCCAACAACCTATATAATTGCACCATGTAAGGAGCTACAGGGGACTTCAGGGTGGTTGGCAGCATACATGTAATTTTCAGCCCTCCAGATGTAATCACAAGCAAGCATTGTAACAAGAAAAGGAGATCCGTTTGAAAAGGAACCATTTAATAAAACTAACTCTTTAGTTTATCAAAAAACAAAAAAAGAAGGAAAGAAATCAAAGAACAGAGTTTGTTTTACATCCATATTTTCAGATGGAGGATTCAGAGATAAATATGTAAAAGACAAGCAGATGTTGAGAACCCAACCAGGTTTGTGACAGGGAAGGCACATCAAGATTATTATATAAGTAGCCTATATAAATGCAAGTCTTCCATATAGCATACTGTTGGTTTCAGGGACATATAAAGTACAGTACTAACTCTATTTTATAGCATCTGCATTTTGGCAGATGATCTCTGAAACATATCCTCTACGGACCCTCAGCAACCACAATGGAACTGAAATATTGCGAATCACCTAAATGGATGGCATCAATGAAGTTATAACACCAGAAACAAAAAACAACTGCAAAAAAATGAGAGACAGAAAAAATCTCTTTTGAACAATGAACTCAAAGAAACCAGAATATTTGGGTAACAAATTATCATCGCGGCGAGCATATGACCAGCTTTGAACCCCACTTGCTTTATGCCTAGTTTCGTGATTCCGTGAGCACTAGCCATGACAACTATGAAAACAAACAATCCACCAGATATCAACGTCTGAGAAGGAAAAGAGAGTTTGCAGCCAAAAAGGTAAGATTTTATAACCTGTAGAGGGATCATCGAATACAAGATCAAGCATTTGGCAATCCGTGAAATACTGTTTGGCTAATGACCTGAAATCAATTGTTGGGTCACTAGGTTTAAGACGCGGAAACCGTAGTGGTGATGATAATGAGATGGATAATGGTCCATTCAGCAAAGAACTAGGCTCACACAAATGACCAGGCTTCCCAATCAAATCAACAAGATACTCCCTGCCACAAAGAAACCAGCTCATCAAAAGTCACACCATTTCTCCAAGATAATGATAGGCATTGGAGACAGCAAAACTCTCCATTCCTATGACAATGGATTGAAAAATGCAAGACTAAGCAAAGCTGTATAAATCTCAGCATTATAAACTGCAAGGAAAACATGAAACCATCAGGAGAGAAGCTCATAATACTTTATTAATGTGGTTGACATTCACTGCTCAATGATATACTGATCAAAGATGAAAATGCGATCTCAATTTACCTATTAATGAAAATGAAAACTTTTCAAGGGACTTTAGCCATTCTAAGCAATTTTAACAAGCTCTAATCTATGGCCAACTCAGCATTTTTAGTCTTTTTCTCAAACTCAAGTTTGTTGTCGTTCAGATTGCAATATACATGAACTTCATGAATATTGACGTTTATACCTAATCAATTGTTTCATTAATCCATGGTAACTAATTTCATTAATTTGTTACCATAGTAATGGTGTATCATTGCCTACCAAATTAATCTCCATTAAGGCAATAATTTATTCATCTTTTTCAACATCTTTTTAACATTTTTATTGCATTAATCTCTCTTCTAATTGTTACCATTTCTCATATCTTAATTTGTCTTATATTCTTCCTCTGACACTAGGTCTCCAACTTCTCTCATTTTCCCTAATTTGTCGATGGAAGAAATAGAGAAAGTTGTGAAGGAGCAAGCATGAACGTCCAACATCCATGATAGCCAAACATCCTTAAGAAGTTATTTTCTACTTCAAATGGCTCTTTATCCACATGTTCTTACTTTTATAGACTTTTTTTTATTTTCATTTGTCTGGGAATTTCCTCTTCCTATAGTTTGTTATTTTGATTGAGAGAGGTGATATACTTGTTTCCTCTCATGATGTGAGTTGACTTAAATATGCAAGTGAACTATCTTGAAGTATTCAAAACAGACTCTAAGCAATTCCCATTTGCAAGCAGAAAAATGTGATTTTAAAAAGTCTCAACTCTCTAATGCCAATCTTTTTTTGTTTGTGTGAATTCCTGAAGTTTCTACTAATAAATTTTACTTTCCCTAGGTAATTGGGTATAGTACTTCAAAAATTCCATTAGACAGCTTATAATATTAATTAACTAATTTTTCCAGGTTAAGAATAATAAAACATATTATATCTGGAGTGGAGAATCTTGATGGAGATCTTCCCTATCTTCATTTACTAGATATTGGATCAACATGATTGGAACACTGCATCAATATGAGTTCAATTGCTCTTATTGAAGTTTTTTTCTAGTTTTTCCTAGTAAGAATTGTAATATATATATATAGGCCTTATGCTGGAGGTCCCATAAGTACTTTTAAATGCTACTAATTTGTTGTAGAGATAGTTGTGTGAAATATTTATATTCAACATGTACATCTAAATTAGCGTCAACTTAAATTACTTAACTTTTCGTATGATATTGAAAAATAATCTTGTAATATATTATTGGTATAGTCCTACCTCTTATGGCTATCCTGCAATGATCTAGTGTATTAACACAACAACAACAACAACAACAACAACAACCACCCACCAAGTGGGTCGGCTATATCAATCCTAATATGATCATGACAGAAAAAAGCTTGCTCATATGACCGTTTTTAAAGATTTATAAATTGCAAAATGCAACAAAAAAAATACCTTTCAAGTCCAAAACGGACAAGACAAGATGCAGCATCCTCTCTTGTACAGTATTTGCATCCCTTTGCAATTCGACATGGTAAATCAATCATGTCAGCAAGTACCTACAAATATACATGTCAAGGGTATCAGAATTCTATTCTAACATAAATCAATGTTAAATTGATCATATATCTCTGTAACTCATACGGGATAGATAAAAAAGTCCTGAATGGTTTGACAAATTTCATGTAAAACCGGAACATCAGATATGTACCTCAAGAAGAATGGCTAAAGAACAACGTTTGCTCCATCAAAGGTATTAAAAACAAAATTCAGTGTGATTAAACCATATTATAATAAAAAGGATCAATTCATGTTTATCAAAATACAACATCCTAAACCCATATTGAAATAATGCATCATATATATTAAAAACCTTACTTTGAAAAGTAAGGCGCGATGCCTGCAGAGACCAACTGAGAGGCTACCTATTGGAACAACAACAGATCCTAAGCAATCCTTAAGATCATGACTGCATTCCATCCAAATTGAAATTAAGTCATCCTCTCCCCCTGACGCTGAGCCCCTTCAAGACGAGTGACAGAAAATGATTAAATCAATACAAACAATCATATTATACATATGGGCACGACCAGATTAGAAACTTGAAACATACCCCATAAGACTGCAAACAAACTTAGCAAGTTGATCTACAACCTCTTTAGTGGTTATGCAACCACGGGATATGCCAAGAACCCTATTCTGGTTTTCTTTTAAGCTTGGGTCACTACGCCGATCAATCAGAACCACTTCCATCAAAGAGTTGGCGGAAGGATCAACAGACTTGAGAGATTCAATCGTTGGAATTCTACCATTCTCCAGCAAATCAGTACATACTGTCCACACATAAGGATTCATCCCATGTATAAGGTAAAACCCATCAGGAATTTTGTCAGAGTATGACAGGCAGCCATTTACCTGACAAACAATTACAGCATTATGATAAAAGAAACTTGAGCAACAATAATGACTACACGAGCATGCATCAATCAACCAAAAGGTACAGAAGAAAGGAAGTAGAAGAACTAGAAGAAGAGGAAACTATACCAAAAACATTAACTCGTCTTAGTGTTCTTCCAAAGACAGAGATAAGACAATCAAGTTTAATGGGCTAATCAGACTCATGCAAAACAACACCTCAAGAAGATTAATTCTCCCTTATTTGACTTCTCTAACATAAGAATCAATCACTAATCAGCTACAAGCTTCAGAAATTAATGAAAGGAAACATGCTGTGATTAGTATTTACTACATACGCAACCATCTCGGTTCTCTTATGTCGACAAGTCTTTCCTTCTTGATTTACTAAGCAAATTGTTGTGTTTATCGACAGATTTATAGTTGGGGACACTATCTTGAAAGTCTGAATAGAACTGCACAAAAAAATCTACGTCTTTCATCTGAAGGCCATCATCATGCCATGACATGAATCCACAAACAGCATCCCACAAGATCCAGTCCCCAAGATCCCAACTCCCAAGAAAAAAAAGATGTGAGACCATCCACGAAAATAGAAATTTACTGTATGGAAAGAACATATCCATTCTTCATCCAAAGACTCTAATTCATCTTGCCAGATTGACTACTCCAGCCCTACCTACGATACCCAAATAAAGAAAGAAAAGAAACGAAAAGGCCACATATAGGTATGAGTGTTCAATGCATGAAGACTGGGAAAGGAACATTGTACGTCCATACAACATTTTTATACAGGCACCCCTTTCTAGATGCAAGGTGATATTAGAAAAGGAAACAAACTACATCAGAGCTTCCTATGCTGGCAGAAGTCATCTCATTATTGCTATAAAAATGGCACTTCTCTAACCAAAATTAAGCTAACATTGCATGCCTGGCCTTAGAAAAGCTTTCAATGACCTCTTTTGTGTCCAGCTCAAGGTAATTTGTCAGCTGCTGTGTAAAAATTTATCATACACTGGTTTACATCACGTCAATCACTAGGTGTAACCTAAACTTTCATTCTTCTCATCCTTGTCAAACAAGGAAAGACCTTTGTGCTGCGAAAGCCAAAGGACAAGAACAAGATCTAAAAGGAAATTCGAGACAATATCAGGGCAAATAGTAACACTGGTTAATGTAACTATACTTAGTTGAGATGATGTTTATCATGAACTACAAAGTTGGAGAGCTTTGTTCTATGCACACTCCCAAGAACCATTGTCCAACAATTTTAAGGTACAATGCTCACACCATTTCAGCTCTTGATCATGGCATACAACTATTGAAGCAATGGGCTGTCATGTTAATGGACCACATAGTTTGGACATCATTTACATATCCTGATCTCGAAAGATGGGTTGACTAGAAAGTTAGAAGCAAACATGGTGAACCACAATCTCTTTATTTTTTTGTAGGCATGATGTATTGGCTGCTAAGTAAAAAATGACTACTAATGTAATATATTTGTCATACAAGTCTGGATTCAACCGAAATTGTCACTATGTTCCCCTTTTGCACAAGCAGAAGTTTTCATCTTACTTAATTGTAGAGCCATTAGTGTATAAAACATGCGGATATGTCCTTTCTAATAATCAATTTTGGGAGGTGGAAAAGGCAATGGGTCCAAGAAGCTTTTTGAAATTGCAGTATGACACCACCTTCCATAAAGAGACAATAAACTCCATATGCCTAAAACTAATAAGAGGATGATGACATGAGTATTCCTTGGACTTTCACCTGATATAAGGAAAAACCCCTAATAGGAAAAACTATATTAGCAAACTAAAATTTGTTAGAAGATCACTTAGAAAAGGCTGGTCCCCTCAATATGTTATAATATTTCCTGCAATAAGGTAAAATATGCCTTCCCAGTACTAATACATCAAAACTAACCAACAAACAGTAAAGGGATAGCATCTAGACGAGATGATCATGTTTATACATAGTATCGATCAAGATACATATGCAATAGAAGTATCTACACAATTTGCATGTTTCATAAATGCCGTATAATACAAATTGTAACATATGGACACAATGAGCTTGGCGTTCTTATCAGGCCTGATATCAATTTGAAAGTATGTTTTCCACAACAACATGATCAAGTGAGAGCTTCATCTTACCTAAACTAATATTATCCTAGTTTGTGGCCAAATCATAAACTATATGCTACAACTCATTAAGCATAATTATCTGGGTAAGACAATGCTTGCTAAAATGTACGAGGAGTCGAGGACAGATAATTATAGGGGGAAAAAAAAAGAAAGAATAAGAAAAATAACCACTTTGGTTGGTAAAGTCTTGTTACCTTTAAAGGAACCATAAAATAAAGATATTATAAAATGATGATGGACAAGGTACTCCACCAGAGAATAAACCACAGTTATATGACCAAAGGCCCTCAGCCGTGTCCATGTTCCTCTATGGGATTCTATATCCAAGGACAATGATGAATGCCTGATTATAAACAAAGCACTGAACAGGTGTCTTATTTCAGAAAACACTTACCGTTCTATCAAAAACAAAAGGATCGATAAACTACACTTAAGCTCATTATGATAACGGATAAGGTACTCCACCAGAGAATAAAACAGCTACATATCTACTCTGCTGAGATGTTTTCAAAATTGAAGGCCATCGAACTCCATATACTCCAAAACTCAACAATCTATACTCCCGATGACCAAATTGATTTCAGCGTAAACGTAGATAAGGAATTAGTGGGCGAATTCGAATATCCACCTCAGATGACCGAGTACCTAAATTAAAACGAGGACAACGGAAAAGGTAGGGAAAAGAAGTACCCAGAAGCGATGCGACACTGCCTCAACTGAACCTGAAGATGAAGACCTCGAAGCAGACTCATCGGGAACAGGATCTAAAAAGTTTGGATCATCGGCGCAAGTGGCTTCGGACGAGAACCTGAGCGCCAAAGCCAACTGCAACTGATAGCTCTCCTCCGTTTGCTGCGCCCAGCTCTTCCCCGACGACGATCCTCCCCCACCTGCCGCCACGGCCACGGCCACCTCCATCCCCTTCGCCCTCAATTCCCCTCCCACACCGCCGCCACCCGCAATCCTATACCCGTCCTCGTGCCCATAGCCGAACGCATCCACGTCGTTCGCCGCCGCCGTCGACAGGGTGGGCGCATAGTACTCCCCGGAGAGCGAGCTCTCGCCGAAGCTGCTCCCGCTCGACTCCCTCTGCAGCGGGATCGGAGCGTACAGGCTCCCGATCCGGTTGCCCCGGTGATCGCCGGCGGCGTCCCAATCGAAGCCCCTCTCGGCCTTCCCCTTGGCGTTCTTGCTGTCGCCGGAGAGCGAGGACTCGTAGAAAGGGGGGGGAGGAGCGCCGGCGACGGGGAGCTGGTCGTCGGGGAACTGGTTGAGGAGGGTGTAGTTGGATCGCCTCCCGGGCATTTCCATCGAGAGAAAACTCCTCCCTCTACTCCTCCTCCACCTCCTCCTCCTCCTCCTCCTCCTCGTCCTCGGGCCGCCTGCGGAAACCCTAGAAACCCTCGGGAACAGCCATGGCGGCAGCCATCATCGGAGATTCGGCGGCGGGGCTCGAGATTCGACGGCGGGGAATTCGGTTCGGTGAACGCCTTCGCGTCTCCGTCTCGCTCTGGTCCGTTTTTCGCGCTGCGTGGCTCGAGGAAATCGATTTCGGAGAAGACGAGGAGGAGGATGGTGGTGGTGGTGGTGGTGGTGGTGGTGGTGTGGAGGGTGGGGAGTCCAGGCGCGGTCTTTCGTTCGGGGGCTCAACCGTAGATGTTCCGTCAAAAAATTCCACTTTTTCGGTTTCGGGTTTTGTTCAGTTTTTGCTTTCGCCATTGACCTTCGATTCCGTTGGCGCACTGTGGACTGAAATCCCGATGTTGCATTCACACCCAAACCGGTCGTTTTCCAGCTTTCGGATTTTGGATATCTGTTCTGGGCTGTGTTTTCGCTTTTTTCCTTTTTTTTTTTATGGGTTTTGGTAAGCGATTTGGAAGATTTCGGCAAAGACTCCTTTTGACCACTTCAATTTGGAGTAAGAGTGACCATTGCACCCGTCAAAGGGGTGAGCCGGGCTTGGTCCATATAGAAAAATTCATACACAAATTAAAATAAGAGCATGAAGTGAACGAACGCGAAATCAAATAAGGACGAAATAAAAATGAATGAGATTTATGGAGGTGTGTTGAGTTTCAAAATTTCCATTTTCTATTCCATCTATTAAATGAAAAAATTGAAGCATTACAATTTATTGATAATTCTCTATAAGCATCCTATATAGATAGGATATCCAATTAGATATTTGTATAACAATTTATGTTCTGGGGTTTACATATCCTTCTATTTGATGTTACAATGGAAATTGAGAAGAGATTTTTTTCATGGAAAAGAATCAATACTTATTAGTTATATATCAATTTGGATTGTCTTATATCATTAGGATTAAGAAAAGACAATTTTGGATTCAAATCCAAGAATCGTTCATGTAAGTTGTAAACCTATTTAACACTCATATTATTTTAAGCCTCACCATTTTAAATCCATTTATAATCTATTTACTGAATATAATTAATGCATATAGTAACTCAATACATCACATATGGGTTAAGAAATTGGTCTATGATCAATTTTGATAGATTTAGTGACAATTCTGATCCAAAAGTCACGTTCTTACGGTGTCAATTTGAGAATAAATAACTCCACATGACGAAATTTATTTCACCAAAAGTTGATCTTTGAATTTTAGTTGAAATGGGTTCCACGTCAATTCGGACGGGAAGTAAAATTCGTAATAAAGAACTAGAATTAAGTACTCATAAATTCATGAACTGAAAAGATAAATTAACAATCTGAAAGATACATAATTGTGTTGACAAATTGTGAAGGCCTTTCTACAACGATTCGACACAGCTTATATAATCTATGACAAAATATAGTCGCTCCTTAGCAGTTAAATATTCAAATTAGAAATTACAACTGCAACTCCACGATTTTAGGCTCCATGATCACGTATTATGATTACATGCTTACATAATCTATAAGCGGTCATAAATCTTCACTTGTTGCTAAACTCAACTTCCATGGTTGCCCTCCAAGATTACTTGTCAATCTTTTCCACAAAGCGTTTATGACTTCTTAATTGTCTCTGGATCTAACTGCTAATTGTCAAATGTATATGTTGATCCATCTTCAGTTTTTGCCTTCAACATTTTTCTAATTGTCAATTGTCAACTATTCGATAACTATACCACAATCATCGATAATCATGGTCATCAACAAGTTATCGATAGTTTGAACACCAAATTTGTGTATCGGCATCATATTGATTATTGCAAATTGTGGTCATCGACAATTCATCGATGGTATAATCGGTCAACACTAAGCTCGTATTTGCGTCATCACCAATTCTTCAATTATCTAGTTATTTTAAAATGGAACTTTGTGTCAGTGTCATATCGACAAAAAAAATTTGGTCATGTTTGGGTGTCAATACAATGATACTAGAACGTTAGTATGTCTTTAACATGTATACATGTAGCAGCTTAATTTTTTTTTTGTCTAAGGTCAAATTCGAACTCCAAGTGAGATAAGTTTTTAGGTTCGTCTGATGGTTCTAACCTTTTAGATCGATGAACACTGATCGACAAAATTCTATATGAGAAGGGCCAAAAGGTAATTTACAAACAATGACATGGGATGTAAACATGGGCCAGGAAATATGAATTGCCATGATATGATGCAGCGATTGTAAGGTCTTGGATGAAGAAAATTAAGAACTTCCGCCCGTGGAAATTGAAATTTGAAAGCGCGAAATTGGGTGTGAATGAAAATCATTTTCTTTCTTGGCTCAATTTCTAGATCTATTTCTTGGATGAGTTTTCGAGTAAAAAGTAACGTTTAATAATAACACAAAATTTTTGTTCCTGAAATAGAAAATCACTTGATAGGGTATGCCTAAATTTCTACTCCCGACAGCCGATTGGCGGCAGTGGGGGGCAGTGGCGAGTGGTGAGAGTGAACGATAAGAAATAGTTGTTAGAAAAAGAAAAGTAAAAAAAAAAAATTTACTTTCCATTTCTGTTTCAAACTAATTTTGTCCCGAAAATTTTAAAAAAATGAAGTTGTATTAACAAACGGATTTTTGTTCCAAATATGTTTCTCGGAACAGAAAAATAGAAAAATAGGGAAATAGAATTGTTATTATTTAAGCCCTTAATCTAGCGCATGGAAAAGGCTTGGTTTCTCACGATGCAAACCACCTAGACGCAGTTCAATTGAAATTTGAAAGGACTAAAAAGATTAAAGGATAATGACACAAACAGTCCTTAAACTTTGGCCTAATATGCAATTTGATCTATGAATTTTTAATTTATTCAATGTAGTTCCTGAACTTTAACTCAATGTTCAATGTGGTTCCTAAACTTTTAATTTGTTCAATGTCATCCATGAATTTTTGGTACATATTCAATTTAGTCCCGAACTATATAAAAATATTTAATATAGTCCTTGAACTTGAATTAATGGAAATGACTGCATGAACATTTTCATATAATTCATGAATTGAATTGAACATGCACAAAAAGTTCAGGGACCACATTACACATTGAGTTAAAGTTCATGGACTACATTAAACAAATTAAAGTTCAAGGATCAAATTGTATATTGAGCCAACGTTTAGGGATTATTTATGTCATTTTTCTAAAGATTAAAAGGTAACGTGCGTTGAACCCAAGGCTGTGATGGAAAGATTCCTCCTTGATGCTCAAGTTCAATGGGCCTTCCAAGTCCTGAGCAACAGTTGTGGCTCTGTAGATGGGTATGTCTTGAACATAATTCAGTGTGCTAATTACTTAATTAGTACAGGAATAGCTACTTAAGAGGCCTGTAAAATCAAGACGTAAAAGCGTAGTTAGAGTCATAGCTAAGAGGGCACCTTCTGTTTTTCAATCATCAGGTTTGCTTTCATAGGATCTGGTTGTGATATTTATGTGATCTTATTAAGCTGTAGCCTAAATGATATATGATCTGACAAGACCAGTTTATTAAATTTGTCAAGTACGCATGCGCTGTTTCAGATTGAAAAATTTGATTAATCCAATCATGTGAATTTATCATATTTTCATCTGCAATCTCAATTTCGCTTGTCTTCGTGACATTCCTCTCTTATTTTTTGTTATTATCATGAAAAATATTTTCATCATTCACGAAAATGTTTAGATACAAATTGCTATCGATAATGAAAATATTTTTCATTTACTAATTATTTTAAGCAATATAATGGGTCATTTTTTGAAAAATAGTATTCAAATTATTCATTTTTTGCCAAACAAACGAAGTTTAGGTAGTTTATTCTTACATGGTTTAAAGTCAAAAGAATACGAGGATAAAACTGTATTTGCATCAGATTGCTCAAAAAATTAAGGTCTTGATCATAGATTGCAATATACAATTTCCGGCAAAGAATTATCAATATCACCTCCTAGAATACAACTCTAATGATCAACATCTATGTGACATTTGGTGGAATTATTGCCAACTATTTTAAAATTTTATGTGATATCAAAGTTGGAGGTTCTAATTTTAAATCTTTCAGGACCCTATTTTCCTCCCAAATTGTATATTTCCGCGCTTAGTACTAGGCAAAAAGACTAGACTAAGAGTTAGGGAGAGTGTTGAAATATTTAAATATTAAATCATGCCTTTATCTAACAACTTTTAGAATAGTTGACAGTAGTTCTATCAAATCTCATATTCAGCTAAGAGGATGACCATAAACAATGCGACTCTTGCTTGATTCCAAGTCCAAGAAACACCAATCTCTTCGTGGCAAAATTGTTGGCTTAGAACTTTTGGTCTGCAGACGCATTAAACCTGGCTTCGTGAAATCACCCTGACGAGCTTTTGCAGTTGTGGCGCAGAAAGCCTTATGACTCGTTGCTGTCTTTGGGAGATCACACGGATTCAATACTTGCACTGTCCGCCGTCTCTTGTCTGTTGAGAAGGAATAATAGGATTACGGCCTGCTGTGCATTAGGTTTATGCAACAGCTGACTATACTACGAAATCAATCAACTAACCTGGTTTTTGCTTTTTGATAAAGTTCTTGCATCTTCCTCTTGGTGGCTTCGTTCTTCATGCCCACCACAACTTCTTTCCAGCACTTGATTATTTGATTGGACCAAATAAATGTTGGATATTTCAATAGTTTTGAAATATTAAAAGTTATTGATTTTGTAACGGCTTTTTATCGTCATCAATTGTGACAGTTTCTGTCCGCTATTAATATACAAAGGTTTTGTAACGTTTTATAATGGCTTTGTAATGGCCGTGTAACGGCTTTATAACGTTGATTTTATTTCTTCATGAACTCTTCATTGTTTTCAAACGGCTATATAACGGTCATCTATTAGTTATCGATAAATTTGTAACGGCTCTTTTTCGTTTGAATATAAAAATTTCAAACCACAAAATTCATAAAGGGATTTCCTTTTCTTCTTATTTTCTTTTCTTTCTGGGTTATACACGTAATATTGTCCTGTTCCTTCTAATATTTAGTGCGAAGTATAGAAGAAGGTTTATTATATCTTAGGAAGATGGCCGCTAGAGCCTTACGCGCTGAGTTTCGTACTCCAAGGGGTGCAATTATTCTTAAGAACAGTGCTTGCACGCCTCAGACGATTAATCTTAGTTTTTCATCGTTTTCAACAGATTTCTGACAATTGTTATTTTTTCATATTATCTAACATGTTTTCCAACAATTATAATGATAATTGCCTTACGGATTCTCAATCTGGAACTGCCGCTACTAACACTGCTACTGGAATCGAACGAGGACATGGAGACGGTGAAGGACAAGTATCACACATACGCAGATGGTTTATCGTGGGACATTGCCGAGCATTAGCACAAAAAGCTTTAGGGCTTTTGGTCGTTTTGGTAAGGTTATTGAGTGTCAAGTATAATCGTAAGGAATTTTCTTTTCACTCCTGTTCTGATGCATCAATACTTTTTTGTATCCTCGTTGTAGAATATTTGTTATGTGATGAATGTTTGTTCTGCTCATTCATTGATTGGACATGCACCGTGGTTTTCTTTGCCAATGAATTTGTATCATCGTCAAAACTTATTATTTTATTGTATGTGCTAAATTAATTATTTCATTCAGTTAAGATGGCCCCTGTTGTTATATCTGGGTTAAGTACTCTACTTGTGCTTTATTAGGATTTGTTCTCCATTATTGGTATTTTTGATCATTTTGTGTATTGCAAGATTATGCATTTAGCAAAAAAAAAAAAAATTGTGAGTATGCTTTTCGCATCCTACCTTTTGTGGTATTCTCTATATATGTATTTACCATGTTTCACGTTTTCAGTCATTCGGACATTGCTTACGGAGTTAATGTCTGCCCTGAGTTTTACAAGAACAATGTTTTTTTTTTTTTTGTGAAACATGTTGGAGATATGATTCTGATACCGATCTTGATTAGGGATTAATTGATTCAGTCAATCCATCATTGATTCGATGGAATAGGAAATTGTAATCTTGTATAATTTTACCTATTTTCATCTTTCTTCTTTGTACTATAAAAATGCTTATGTACGTGTGTACAAGATATAGCAATACAATATAATTCCTCCAAACTTCTTCATTATCTGTCATGGTATCGTAATAGCCCTTCCTGGCCTAGCTTCTACAAATTCTTCTAGATTGCTCTGGTTAATTCTCTAATTTGTTGTTGCAAACCTCAAACTGCAAAACAAAGTTAGTAATCTAGGTAAAAATCCACACACATGTATATTCATTAACGATACTATTGACATCTAATTTTTAATTCATTTTTTTTAAATTTTTCAAAAATTTCAAAATTAGGACTAGGAATCTTGACCAAGTCTAGAAACCTATTTCTAAACCAAAAAAATAATTTTTTAGCATTTTTCCTTAATTTAGTCAAAATAGGTGAGAAAATCAAGAAAAATAGCAAATGGAATTAGAAAATTCCATAAAAATAGTCATTAGTCTTATTTTAAATCCAATTTCATGAATAGATCATCAATTTTGAAAAATCTCAATCGAGTATATGTTTTTCCCAAAATTGGGAAAAATTAAACTCGAATTGAACCAAAAATGCAATTAAAATTCTTTTAGTTATTTTTAAGTCATAGTGTCTTCACAACAAATGATTTTGGGATCTTGAATTGTATAATGGTCGGTCCAATTGCACAATTTGGCATAAAAATAAAAAAAATCTCCAAAATTCAATTGAAATTTAAGAATTTTGAACCAAAATTGGGAATCGTACCCAATATGAAATTATCGAACCATGAGGATATCATTTCTTGGGTTAATCAGATGTGGGTAATTCAATTTTGGCATCAATTTGCTTAATCAGGTCATTAGGACAACAAATTGAATAAAACCTATTAACCCGAATACAAAAATGAGAAAATCTTGGATTCAATTATAATAAAAATTGAGAAAAATTATATATTTGGGTTCGGAATATGATGAGAAACTCAATTTTGGGGTTAAATTTGGAAAATTAGGTTAAAATCGGGTCGAGTTTGAGAATTTAGACCAACCTGGGTATGTCGGGTCAACCGGTCAACCCGACCCGACTCGGGTTACTCATCTTCTTTACCCAACTTAGCTAAAACGTGCACTAAAACTAGAAAAACATTTCAAACCCACTGCTTGGCTGATCTTTTCTAGCCAATTTAGCACGTGAAAAATCACATGAATAGCTGGAGATTCTCTAGCTGGTGTGGCTAATCGGTTATAACCGATTGGAAGTTGATGAAACGAATTTTGGGCGGGAAAAATCAATGAACAAAAACGAAGAAAAACTGACTCGAGAGAAGGGGAACCTATTCGACAGAATGCCATAGAAAGAGAGGAGTGAGAAACAGAGAGGAAAAGCCAGAAATCTAGAGAAACAGAGAGGAGTGGAGATCCCTAGGTTGAGTGATCAGCGCCGGTCAATTGAACGGTGCCGGCAAATCGACTGTCTAGGGAGGATCTCCTCCTCGGGTAAACTAGAAGGAAGCTGACTGTGAAGGCTTGAAACTAGGCATTTTCCGGCTAATTCAGATCTGTTCCGACGAATCCAAAACCACCAGGGTGAAAACCAAGTGTCAAGGAATAGCCCAAGAGGTGCGAATTACTTCGACAATTTCATTTGATCATCGAACAAAGCAGGTAAATCTCATTCAAGGTCACGGTTTTTCGAGATTTTAAAAAATATGATTCGATTTAATATATTTTAGCGATTTTCTTTGCGATTTTGTATTCCTAGATGTGCAAAACTCGTTTCTAATCATTTTTTATGTTGTTTGATTGCATTTTTGGGCATTAAAATGGACAAACCGAATCGGCCGTGCATAAAACCCTCTCGCCGAAGCTTAGGTGACCCCGCTGGAGCATTGCCGTTACTGTAGGGCCATTCAAGTTAGTTTCCTTAATCTTTGCTTGATGTTTGTTAGTGATTAGAATCGGTGTAGACGACTAGGGTGATGAAAATAGGAACTCAAAGCTTTTGGTAATGTTAAGTCAGAAATAATAGTAAATTGACATTTTCCAATTGGTTTTTCGCCGGCTGGCGAACGTCCGGCGACGATCTGATTGGGCTAGATTGATACTGGAACATATGAACTTGATGATGGTGCAATCCGAATGGCGAGATAGTCGCTGGAAGGTTGTTAGATTCCGATCCGAAGTCGCAGCCTCGAAAACATCAAACTCAGAACAGTGCACACCACCTGTTTGTGAAAATGCCCTAATGACGAAGGCAAAAAACGATGTCGTTTTGGCAACGTGCCTGCTAGAGATGATGACTGGTGATTGGCGTTGGCAATGCCTGGTTCGGCCAAGCTAAACCGGGTCGAACCGGGCCGATCCGGTTCATTTCCCCAGCTGGAAAATTTAAAAAATAAAGAATAAAAAATAATAAAAAATCCAGAAAAAAATAAAAAAATAGAAAATTCAAAAACTTTAGAAAATTAAAAAAAATTCAAAAAAATTGAGAAAATTCAGAAAATACAAATAAAAAAATAAAAATTTGGAAAATCAATAAAAAATAGAAAATTTGGAAAATTCATAAAAATTTTCGGAAAATCATAAAAAATCAATTCTCGGTTTAAAAAAAATTTTCCAAAAAAAAATCAAAAATTTTGAAAATTCATAGTATGGTCTAAAAACATCGTGGCCAACCACAAAAAGTGAAATTTGAATTTTTGGAAGTGCCCAAGTGGCATTTTTAGAAAATTCCAAATTCAGGGGTTATAACCTCTAAAAAACCCTAAAATCCTAAAAATGTGTAAATCATGAAATGAACAAGCTTTTAGAGCTTCATTAGGGTTTGGGTGTTTTGATTGATTTTTAGTTATAGAGACTACTTATGATTGATTGACTTGATTAACTTTGATAGTGCATTTAATATTTGTTTGGTCTTTCCTGTGATTAGAACGGATATGATTAGTGGGTAAGCCTCGGAAATTCGCTTGACACGTTAGACATCATATCGTTCTTAGGTACCAAAAGGGCATTAGGGATCTCAATTTGGGATCAGTAACGTAATCAAGTCCCCGTACTCAGAATCTCTGGTTCGTAGAATCGCGGTATTTCTCCCGTACTTCGATTAGATTTATAATTTACCTACTAAAAATGACTAGTGGTGACTCCAAAATCACAAACTTAGATTAAATAAGAAATCACATTCCACTGTCATGTAAGGTATGGTCTGGGAGAGACCCTTACATGGAAATACCGAAAGCCCCCCAAAAGTGCGGCGCGACAGGCTTGGCGACTCCCCTGGGGAAGAAAAATGAACTTTTTCTAAATGGACTTAGGCTTAGATAGAACGATATGCTTGTGTTTTGTGCTTGCAAGGATCCCAGGTATAACCCGTAAATGATAGTGTTAAATGATTTTGCAGGCGGGTGTTATAAGGGGTGTTGTCTTTGATAATCCTTGGTTTGTAGGATTGTGTCAGGATTGAATGTGTTTTGAATGAATTTTAGAAGTGTTGTTTGGTCATTAATTGCTATGTATGTCTTTAAATTACTTTAGCACTACACCATTAGCACACACCACCCATGGCCCAACCTCAGCTATATTTAGGGTTACCTTTAGGAGGTATGTGTTCAGGTGAAACTATGGACCGATTGCTCATGGGATCGTTTAAATACAATGCTAATCACCGAGGTGGAATAATATTTCATAACTTTAGGCTGATTGCCTATTGAAATGGAATCCCTTGTCCATTAAGGTGATGACCTTGAGCCTTTAGCATATCCTACCCCATTTTAGGCGTCAAAACTTCATTTGTTGCATTTGCTTGTCTTTGTGGTTGGTATACCTAAAACTAAACAAAATGTTATGGTAAGCAAGTATCGTTTTATTCCATTCTTTTACAATTATGCATGATAGTTGACACGTTCTTTAAAATGCTTAAATGACATTCAATGCTTGGTCTAAATGCCATTTCATTTTAGAATGCATGATTAGGGCGTCATACTCCATATGATCATTTTTTCATTTTTAGATGAAAATTATAGGTCTATGGCGGATTTCTCATGTAATTCAAATGCTTACTTGTACATTTCAATGTGTTCGAAGTTGCAAACCATAGTCTAGAACTTATGGTCTAAATGGAGTATGACAAAATGGGCATTTACATCATACATTGAATTTGTCCATAATCTCAACTATATGCTTTTTTAAGGTTTAAACGAACTCAAAAAAACATTTGCATTACTTTCGATGCATGCAAATGTACTTTATCTCCATTTTACCTCAAAAGGATATATGATTGAAATGGAGGCATTAAAATTGATTCGCAATCCATGGTGATTAATGACAAATCTTTTTAAATGATTAGGCTCAATGGGAAAACTAAATATCCAAGTAATTCCCATTCCTCAGAAGGAATTTATTGCTTGGTGGAAATACATGTCTAAGGACAACCAGACTTATGTCCAGGAAAGACTTGGATACCTTCTTGAGCTTATGCATGTGGAATATCAAGTCAGTTTAGTCCAAGCTTTGATGCATTTTTGGGAGGCTTCCACCGCCACATTCCATCTTGGAGAACATGAATTGGTACCAACATTAGAAGAATATCAAGCCGCCATTGGAATTAATTCTAAACCTATGATCGTAGAGCCACCTGTTGGACTTAATATCAAGCCACCCGAATTCCTTAACCTCAAAACTTTCAAAATCGAAAAGTTAATCAAATTAAATACGGGTAGATTTCCATTATCCTTCTTAGTGGACAACTTTTCAAAACTTCCTAGGGAAATGGGAAACACTTTAATCCGGGTATTTATTATAGCTTTCTTCGGCTTTGTTCTATTCCCCGTATCTAGAACGGGATTAGACCCTTTAGTAGCCGTGATCGCAAGATAAGGATGTCTTAAATGTGACTTCTCTAATATGCTTCTTGCCCAAACCGTCATCTCCTTAAACACATACCAAAATCATGGGAAGGGTGTCACACCATGGTGATTAATGACAAATCTTTTTGCATGATTAGGCTCAATGGGAAAACTAGACATTCAAGTAATTCCCATTCCTTAAAAGGAACTTATTACTTGGTGGAAATGCATGTATAAGGACAACCAGACTTACTCAATTAAAACACAGACATTCAAGAGGTACACGTAGCACACAAGGTCTCCTTACTAGCTACCTAAGGTCTCATCGCTCCTTATCACTCTAGGCTTTGACCATATTGAACCGAGCTAACCTGGCTTTAATACCACTTCAAACGGGGATGTCACCCCCCGAACCCAACGGCACGCAACATCCCTACCTTTTCCTCATTCATGTACCCCAATACCTCAAATTCCTCTACTGCAAGTGACGCAACTCTAAGATCACCTTTTTCCATCCAACTTAAAGGCTTCAATTTCAGAAACTGTTCGACTAGCTAATACATCTGTCTAGTCGCAGTTCCTTGATCTTAATCATGATTTCCATTACTACCAATAGCAACAGCTGCAGTGGCCTTAATAGCCCGAGCTATAATGGCAGCTCACTTCCTGAGTTCGCCTACCTGTAAGATTACAATTTCCTCAAGTGCCCACAGGATTTTGTCCACTCACGGGTCCATTGCTGCTTGGCTTTCAGAACTTGATGTGCCCTATACCCCTACCTCTCAAGCTCAACTTTACAGGTTTCTATCACCACTCACCTACTTGATATAATTCAACTCAAGAATTAGAAACCTAAACCAAGCTATACTGATCTAGGGTCCTAGGTAGGTAATTAGCACTACAACAATCAATCACTCAGCATGCAGCTAGCCACAAACAGCACGAGCTCAAATAAAGAGGTATACATACTCACCTCAGGTCCTGCCGCACCTGTACCTTATGGGTCAATTCACATATGCACTCAATCAAAACACAGACAGTCAGGAGGTACACGTAGCACACAAGATCTCCCTACTAGCTACCCAAGGTCTTATCGCTCCTTATCACTCTAGGTTTCGACCATATTGGATTGAGTTAACCTGTCTCTGATACCATTTCAAACGGAGGTGTCACGCCTCGAACCCAACGGCATGCAACATCCCTACCTTGGTCGATTATTGTGCGACGTTCCAGGAAGCGTCACCGACCTAATGCCCACACAGAGAACAAGGCACAAGCGGAAGCAATAAATAAATAAATAACACCCATACAACAACAATATGAGACAAAGGGTAGCACAACATCAAGCAGCACATTTGAAAGTATATACATTTTGTATTACTATAAAAGACCTTTACAATATCCATATACACAAATTACAAATAGCAAGCCAAAGTGGGCTAACAGCTACTACAGTTAAAAGGGTAAATGGTTCGGCGGTCAAGCACTGCATCTAGTTGGGGCTTCTCCCAACCCGAGTTGGCACTCCTGCCAATTTGACATCTGGGGTCTGAAAAGTTGGGTTTTAACAACCGTGAGACGAATATCAGCAAGTAAAACCTCCTAAACCAAAACTAGGCTAACATGCATCCTCCTGACAGGCATAACGCAACAAGCATAGCAATACAATGTATAATCATTCTCCGACCTGGGTCCTCGGGCCCATATCACTTACTTGGCAGACCCTGTAGGTTAATCATTTAATAATAATTCTAAGGCACATACGCGAATACGATATTCATACGTACGTCCCACGCATGCTTAGGCTTATCAGTGTTCGCATCACATGCCTTTCACCAAGTCTCGCATACTCGCACACTAGCCCATGCACTCTTATGCATGCAAATGTTATCATTATTCCATATTCATGTCCCGGCTCACTAGCCCACACTAGCATACTGGCAAATGCTCAATTATTAATTCAGAGTTCGACCTGTGTAAAACACATTAGGTCCGACCTGTGCCAATGCAATAGGTTTATATAATTACAACACTTCGTGGCCAGCGTAAAAACGACCCAGGCCCAATGTCTCTAGCTCGCGTAAAACACATCGGCGCAACACCGATCTCCTTACGAACCAGAGCCCGCGTAAAACACATCAGGTTGGTAGTCTTCCAGATGTACCAGGCAACATCCCGCGTAACACGCATTAGGATGGGTTCAACCCCGCGTAAAACGCATTAGGGTGCTTTGTGATCATGCATCATATAGCCAGTTTTATCTGAACCTCGCGTAAAACGTATCAGGGTATAGTTAGGTGATTACATGCTCATGGCAGGCATGCATTCTCACACAATTTCATCTCATGCCACACTCTCGGCATACACAATGCGTAGCCATGCAATGCAACACAATGTACCATGAGCATCAAGCATAATCCAAACAATCAATATATTCAATACCACAATGCAGTGCTCAATACCCAACACGTGCTTACTTGGCCAATTAATACTGTGTGGCCCATTACACAATTCACAACTTGGCATTCATTTCAAGCCACAATTGGCCAATCACATACCGCACTTATCCAGCCATATAAGCACGCGACATGACAACCTACAATTCACTACAATTAAATCTAAACAATCAACAAACCAATCAATCCGGGCAATCCCGACAAATTCAATCACATAAACCTCAATTCATCGACTCCAGTCACGAGGGCAGCAACTATTCAACCTTGACACTCTCTTCATTTCGCTCATGAGTATCCATAGAATCAGGGTAAATCTGGGCAGTTTATACAGTGACCGAAATCCTATCAAAATAAATAGTAAACGAACTCCAAAAATTTTAAATTTTGGATATATTATAAAAAACATCTTGATAAACATTTCTTATGAAGAACACGAAATTCGGTTCAATCTGCAACCATGCCTTTTTGTCCCTCGAAAATAGACCAAGATCAGTTCTCCCTAACAGACGGTTTTGTCCTCAAAATACATTTCTTTCAACACCCAAATCACCTTGAAAAGCTTTAAAATTTTTATATATCATAGATAAGAAAGTCGCCAATAACTTTTGTGAAGGAAGTTTATTGAAAATAGATCTGAAAAATTTTATAAAAATTTGGCAAGACAAGAAGGTCGAGATGAATAGTGTTCTGGGCAGTTTGAAGATGGTTTGAAAATGGGTTTTCGTGCCATCCAAATGGCCTCCAAAAATTCCAAATTTAAAATATGTTATACTTCAAGATGGTGGGAGAAACTTTCATGAAGAAAGCTTCCTCAAATTCGGCCCACAAAATTCTTCACAAAAATAGTAAACCGGACAGGTACAGTAACCGCGAATCCGAGAATCACACCAAACCTTAAGGATTCAAACCCTAATTGATTCTACAAAATTCCAACCACCAAAACTTATTCCACCATGTCCAAACTAACATCCAACAATCACATGAACATCCATGAGCACAACAATGGGTCAAGCTCCCCTCTAATCCAATTCTAACCCGTCTAAAAATGCTTAAAAGCCTAATTAAGATTTAGGGGTAATTACTCACTTAATCTTAAGCTGAGACGACGAGGAATGGTGGCTAATCGCCGGTAAACGGCAAGACTAGCGGCGGCGTTTCGGTGGTGGCAACGACGATGGTCTCGGGCGGCGACGGTGACTCACGGCGAGCGGCGGTCCGGCGAGCTTTTCCATGGTCGAGCAAGGGAATGAGAGGGAGAAAGCGAGAAAGATTGGCGTGGGGGAGGAGTGGTCGAAGGTGAGGAATGAGAGAGAGAGAGAGAGCTGAATTATTGGTCTAAAAAGAGATTTGACCAACTTTTCCAAATTCCCATTTTGCCCTCACTTACTTGGCTAGAATTATCCAAAGCCAAAATATCCAAGGGCGTTTATGTCATTCCATTGGGGCTGATCTTATCCACTTAAATATCCAAATTAATCCTCAAAATATTCTCCAAAATTCGGAATACCCAAATTAGGCATAGGGGCAAAATTGTAATTTTTCGGTCCCGAATCGAATTTCCATTTTTTGATCGTACCAACCCTAAATGGGTGTGGCCAACATAATATGGCGTTAGAATCATGAAATTAGTCGCACAAGTCCTTGAAAATTGTCATTGAAGTCTAGAGGGGCAAAAACGTAAATTTTTCCGATTTCGGTCGAAATTCCAATTTTCGACTGTACTAACCCCAAATTTATGTGGCCACTCCAAAATGACATTGGCCATGAAAAATAGTCGCATACGATTTCAGAATTCAACATCAAAGTCTGGAGGGTTAAAACCGTAATTTTTCACTTCTGGGTCGGAATCCCATTTTTTGACCATACCCACTCTAAACATGCGTGGCCACTCTAAAATAACGTTGGCCTTACAAATAATCATAAACGTCCACGAAATTTCGACATCGAAGTTCGGGTCCAATTTTGTGATCAAAACTCGCTCAATTTCCGATTTTATGGTCTCTCACTAACAGACAGCTGTTTAGGGGATACACGTATCGACCTAGGGTTATCCGAATCATGATGATCTCAATTACCGGGAAAACGCGAGAATTTATCGCTAGTTCCAAAGGTCACGATCGTTCGGTTTAAGTTCGGGACTTATTGGCCATGTGTACTTTCGGTCATGCAGAATCACCTGCTATCCAATTGTATGTCATTAGCCAAACTCAATTCGTCACCTCCCTAAGATCGGCTCACATTAGCCCAAAATATTTCCTCGTCGTTTCTCGAAATCAATATCCGATTCGTGATTAGTTCCTTGGTCCATGTACCGTTTTCCTAGTTAGCCATTCCCTATTGGTCAATATCCCGAGAAGGATCTGTTCCGGGTGAGACTTACTAAAATTAGATGAGGAATAATATCAATATCATTGATCTCGGAAATGAGTTGAAACTTAGGATGTTACAAAGGGTATTTTTTAGGTTTGTACTAGTCTTTTGTCATTATGGTTCATCTCACACATTCGACCTTAGTGTCGGTTCATGAACATTTGCGAAATTTGTTCCGCTGTAAATCTAATTGAGCGATACATTCGTATCCAAAGCAAATTATCCAAACAATTTTTCTTAGATTGGGCAAATTTTATTAGAGCCTTAACTCCTGATCAAATCCAATAGCGGATTGATTGACAAAAGATTAGCAAGGCAAATATCACGAGCCGATAAGGAAATGCGGTACCATTGCTTGGTTTGAGTGGAGGAATAGCTTATTGCCCTCTAGGGGTTATTAGACAATTTGGGATACTTTAGCAAGTACCACCGGTATGGAATCCCAAAGAGTTCGCCTTTGACATCACAAGTGGAATTATACTCGAAAAGGAGAAGAATGTCTTTCAAGCCAAATTCACAAGATCATCCTATCTTTGGATAACCCACTTGAACAAATAATTGAGTGGTCAAAGAGCTTGGAAGAAGATATGAAGATTTGCATGGGCTCCAAAGAATACATCAAATAGATAGAAAATAAGTGTCTAACCGATGTCGAGCCATATGTCCCATTGAGCATGGTACCAGATCTTGTAGATGAGTATGTCTCAGAATACATCGTTCCAAGCATGCCTGGAGTGGAACCTTACGTCCCCGAAAAGGTTGTGATCGATGTGGAAGAATGAGAGTCTCAAGCCAAGGAATGGAAAGAATACCAAAAGGCGGAAACTATCTTAGCTAGCAAGAAGCCTAGGATTGGATGATTTAGATTTCCATTTGAGTTTAAAATCACGATGTCAAACAATTTCAAATTTTATATGCAATGATAGATTGATAATTTTCTAAACATGCATAGATAATTTCAAAACACGATTTCAAAACATAAAGGAATCACTATGGATTGCAATTCTTTGAATTGTATGATTCATTGAAAAAGACATTGATGAAGAATTTTATACAAGGCTAAGACTTGTATAAATTTATTATCCTTGACAATCTCATGGAACCATACATTTAAAAGGATGTAAGGTTTCGTGATCATTCTACTACACTGATATCAAGTCTTTTTTGGCAAAGTAGATTGTTTAGCAACGGAAGGTAAAAGACCTCAGACTCGCTTACAAGTTAAAATGGCGAAAGAAGAAATCCGTGCTCGACTAGTTGAAGTCGAGAATCAAATGACTCAAATGGTTACAATGATGATAGAAATGAAGGCTTTTAGTCTCACATCTCGAGGATCTTATCCTACTACTCCAAATGTAGGAACTTCAAACACTATCGAAACACCAATTGAAGACCTAGTAAAAAATAAAGAATCAGTTTAAGAAAATCCTCTAAAGACTACGCCTGAGGTGGTAAATTTGGAAGAGGATGATCGGATTAAGAAGACACCCAAAACAAAGGATGAAGAAAAGGTCAAGAGATTGGCCAAAATTGAAGAATGTTTATCAAGTCAAGGCTATGAGCTACAAAGGTTCGACAAGTTCTCGCTATATGCAAAGGTGGTTGTTCCAAAAAATTATAAGGAACTAGAGTTCGTGAGCAAGTATGATGGCACTGGTTATTCCAAAAGCCATTTGAAGTATTATATTCGTAAGATGGCAAGATATTCAGACAACACGTCACTTCTTATTAGCACATTTCAAGATAGTTTGAGAAGGGCGGCCCTCGCATGGTACACAGCCCTCGACGTAGAAGACTTAACTGAATGGGATCATTTAGTGGGAGAATTTCTTCGCCAGTATAAGTTTAATGTTGAAGTACTCCCAATTAGAGAGGATCTCGTCAAAAATGAGAAACAGAAGAATGAAGGGTTCAGAACCTATGCTCAGAAATGGAAAGCCGTTGTCTCACAAGTAAAACCCACTATAAGTGAAGATGAGCTCATTGAGCTTTTTTTAAAATCATTGCCAACTGAGTATTACGACAAGCTTCATGTATCAGGTTGTCAGACATTTACCATGTTGGTAAAAATGGGTGAAAGAATTGAATGGGGTTCGAAAGAAAAGAAGGCTCAAGAAACAACAGCGCGAAGACCTTACCCCATGAAAAAAAACAAAGAACCCATCCGAGAAGTGACTATAGTGTCAAGCTCAAGTACTCATCAAGCATCATTTCCGAAGCAATCAAATGTCGCTTGGAAGAATCCAAGGCAATTTGAGCCAAATAAAAGTCTTGTGAGGCAATATACACCGTTGCCCCGACTCCTGTAAAAACTATTACCAATGCTTCTGGAAAGGCATTTAGTGGCCAAAGAAGTACCGAAAGACAATCCTGCGAGATTTTTTTGGTACGATGAGTCAAAGACTTGCGCTTATCACATGGGAGAAATGAGACATGATGTAGATAATTATCCCACTCTAAAGTACAAGGTTCAACAGCTCATTGACAAGAAGATATTGAACTTCCAAGAGCCCGAGCCAAATATACATCTGAATCCTTTTCCTGAGCACAGTACAGGAAACATGATCAAGAATGAGGAAACAGTGATTGAGTTTGATGATGAAGATGAATATGAAGTCAAGATTAAAGTTTCTCGATTAGGAGATGCTCGCTTTCGTCAAGAAGCACTCCTAAAATGCGAGATTATAGACAACTTGGGAGAAGACTTCGAAAAAATATAACTTCCAAGTGAAATATACCCCACCGCCATGGGCATTCAAAAATGAAGTAATTGCGCCTGATGGCTAGGGTGGCATGGATGATGAAACCAGTTCTGAGGAGAAAGCTCTACCCAAGAAAGAAATGCTTCGAGATGAAACAGATCAAGATGAAAAGGAGAAAGAAAAAGTCCGTCAGGGTGAAAGGCATTTTACCAGAAATCGACTAGGGAAGGCGAAACTATAGACCTACTCGGTCAAGATAGCGGTAAATATAATTACTGTGTCAAATATACTTCATCACCATGGGCGTTAAAAAATGAAGTCATTATACCAAATGGATGGGGTGGCATGGATGAGGTCCCGATCAGCCAATTGAATCTCGAGAAAAATGAAGATCAGGAAGAGAGAAAGAAGAAAAAGACTCACCGAGGTGATAGATGATTTATTTGAAAAGCACGAAGACAAGGTGAAATCATTGATTGCCTGGGTTAAGACAGCAGTAAGTATAATTACCGTGTCAAATATACACCTCATTCATGGCATTTAAGAATGAAATAATCACACCTGATGATTGGGGTGGAATGGATGCTGATGAAGCCAATAGAAGCATGGTATTCATGATTACACCATTTCTAATCAAGCTTGATGAGGTAGATAAATATAAGGAGGAGGAAGGTCCTGTCACACCAATCACTCTTCAACTTTCCATTGATCAGCTGAATGTCGAAGAAGAAGAAACACAGCCTGTGATCATCACTCTTTCTCTAAAAGAAAAGTTTGACACTAAATATGTACCTTGGGATTACTCTTCCAAAAAAGTCGATGCCATAACCCGATCGGGGAGATGTAATGCCTCGAAGGATAGTGAACACAAAAAGAAAGGAGTGACTGAAGAAGATGTTAAACAGTTGCTTTCGGTCATGAAGACGAGCGAATTCGAGGTAATTGAACATCTAAGGAAGATGTTGGCACATATTTCTCTGTTGGATCTATTCAAGACTTTAGAAAGCCACAAAATGGTATTTATGAAACTTCTCAACGAGGTTTGCATTCTGAAGACAATTAATGAAGTACAATTGGAAGACATGGTTGGCACTATTCTTCTGAAGGATCAAATCGCCTTCTCCGATGAAGATTTCCCAATTGACGGGAGTTCCCACAATAAGGCTCTGTATATTGCCGTTAGATGCCGGGGTATGGAGGTGTCACGGGTGCTGATCGATAATGGTTCCGTACTTAATTTGTATCCACTAAGCACATTGCATCGCTTGGGGATTAGTTAACAAGTCTATGGTCCACAATGCTTCTCACCTCTTGACCACACTAGCGCTCGACATGGCATCACATAAGTAATCACAAACCATGCACTAATCGGCCACTACTTGGACAATCAAGGCACATATGGCAATTCGCAATTAAACCAAAATTTAACCGCACAAGGTCTAATTAAGCCCACACTAACCAGCCACTAATCAACCCACTTTAGGCCATTAAATCACCTTCAAATCATTACCTTAGGCCATCTTAATCACCTAATCACCAGCCACTTAAATAACCCGTAAAATACCATAATTAGTCCCTAATCTCATCTAGAAATGCACAAAAGTCTAATTAAGGGTTAGGGTTTCCACTCATCAAGGTTTTAAGCTTCAAATGAGGACCGAACTAGGGGAGAAACGGGTTGGACGGTGGCTAGTTCACATCGGGTTGACGAGTGCTCTGGCAACTCCATGGGTGGCGTACAGTGGCGAACGGCGGTTGGTGGCTCACGGCTGAGTCGGACAGCAAGGGAGGATGTTGGTGATGGTGGTGGTGTCATGGAAATGGAGAAGGAAAGATTGAAGGTTGCAGTGGTGGCATGCGTGAGGTGGGCGGCCGGCGGTGCTTGGACGACGGCACTTAGGCGGTGGCAATGCAGCCAAGGCGGGGGCTGATCTAGTGATGGTGGTGCTGAAATGAAAGGAAGAGAAGAAGAGGATGAGATGGTTGGGTGGCGGTGGTGCAAGGTGGCCGCGCAGACGGTGGTGACGGTTCTGGCACTCGGGCGACGGCGGCGTTCGGCTGCACCGGCGGGGCTGGCTCACGCGGCCAAGGGAGGAGGGAAATGGAGAGGGTGAGGTGAGAAAAATGGGGGGGTGGCCGGTCAAGAAAAATGAGGGGCAATGAGAGAGAGAGAGAGAGAGAGAGAGAGAGAGAGAGAGAGAGTGGTTTTAATCAAAGGCTTGAGTGGGGGTGGTTGACCCACTCCACTAGAAATGTCCATTTTACCCACCACTCATAAGTTGATCCAATGGCCACAATTTAAACACCCATTATGTCCATCTTGATCCAAGGGCCAAGATTAGTGAATCCCACTTACTAGGAGGGTAGAATGGGAAATTCGGGTGAGGGGGAGAGGGGCAATTTGGCTCATGAATTTTAGCCACTAAGGGAGGTTGAACATGTCCAATTTACCCTTCAAAATTCGGAATTGAAGCTTAGGGCTCGGGGGCAAATTGGTAATTTTCCGTTCCTACGCCAAAATTTCATTTTTCGGCCATACCGATCCCAAATATGATTGGCCACATTAATACGATGTCGGTGAAATTCGACACTCAAGTCCGGAGTCAACTCAACGATCAATTTCGCTCAATTGCGATTTTAGCGTTTTTTACTAACATGCGGCTTTTTAGGGGCTACGCGTATCGACCTAAGGTTACTCGAGTCGTGATGGTCTCGACTTCCAAGAGAACGCGAGGATCAATCACTAGTTCAAGAGGTCGCGATCGTTCGGAATAGGTTTAGGATTATTTGCCACGTGTACTCTCAGTCGTGCGGAATCACCCGCGATCCGATTATACGTCGTTGGCCAAACAATCAATCACCCTCCTAGGATCGGCCCACATTGACCCAAAATATTCTATCGTCGTTCTTTGGAATCGGAGCTCAATTCACGATCAGGTTCCTGGGTCCATGTACTGTTTTCCTAGTTAGCCATTCCCCATCGGTTAGTATCTCAAGAGTGATCAGTTTTAGGCAAGACTTACTAAAACGAAATGAAAAATAAACATCTATTTCATTGATCCCGGAAGTGGGTTGAATTCAGAATGTCACAACGAGCATATGATCCACTTTAATGAGATAAGAAATAAAAGGGCAGAACATAGAGTCCTTAGAATTCAAAAGATCAAAGACAAAAGAGACTGGGGTATGAAAAAGCAATATGCCTGGTAAAAGTAAGGTCAAATGCTCGAGAAAAATGAGAAAGAAAAGAGAGTGCAAAAGAAATCTTAAAATGACAAAAGTCGTGACAAAGCAACGTCAAGATCATGAGAGATCATAAATCACAATAAGCGAGAATGAGCAAAAGAAAAGAGATTGTGATGAATGATTAGAGGACTCTAATGTTTATAGAAGAAAGATCTCTAGTGAAAAAAGGAAGAAAATGAAAAGTGGTGATGTCAAGAAGATCATCAATTTCATGAAAACCCTGAATTCAAACAAATGAGCCTTTTGAGTTTACCCAATACCAACAATACAACCTCTCCCCAAAGACTCTTCAAATTAGGATGTTGAGAGAAGAAACATGACTTTATGACAAGAAGCCATCACTCAAAGAACTGTATGCAATAATATCCTGTCTTATCATCAAGATTCTTAACTTGCAGACTTGAAGTTAGATATGATGAAATCTTTTTTCTTGGCCTCAGAATGCCTATAGGCTAAGAGCCTCTAAGCAATTTCCAAAATCCTTTGGGTGAGGAATCATATGGCAAGTCTCCAAAATTCAAGTCCTACTAGTGATGAACCACTAGGCAAATCTAAAGTCTTGCAAGCGAGGAGTCCCTAGGCAAATTCAAAGTCCTATAGGCGAGAAGCCTCTAGGCAATTTCCAAAATCCTATGGGTGAGAAACCGCTTAGCAAGTCTCCAAAATTCAAGTCTTATAAGCGAGGAGCC
Organism: Syzygium aromaticum; assembly: GCA_024500025.1. Classification (NCBI taxonomy): domain Eukaryota; kingdom Viridiplantae; phylum Streptophyta; class Magnoliopsida; order Myrtales; family Myrtaceae; genus Syzygium; species Syzygium aromaticum. The sequence continues at coordinate 18,883,083 of CM044895.1, forward strand.
TCTAGGCAATTTCCAAAATCCTACGAGTAAGGAATCACTTGGCAAGTCTCCAAAATTCAAGTCTTATTGGTGATGAATCGCTAGGCAAATCCAAAGTCCTATAGGCGAGGAGCCCCTAGGCAAAATTAAAGTCCTATTGATGAGGAATCACTAGGCAAATCCAAAGTCCTACAGGTAAGGAGCCCCTAGGCAAAATTAAAGTCATACTGGTGATGAACCACTATGCAAATCCAAAGTCCTACAGGCGAGGTGCCATTAGGCAAATCCAAAATCCTCAGGCGAAGAGCCTCAAGTGTTCATGGTTCATGAGTTCGTCTTTAAATCACGAAATCTGAATAATCATCACAATCATCACGACCATCAATTCATGCCCTTAGATAAGCAATAAAGGAACTCTCACAAATAGGTAAATTTCTCTCCCTCAATCATTGAATCTTTCAAAGTGTGTTTCGAAAAGAGAACCTTTGGATTATATCACGGATTTTAAAAGCAAGATCCCTAATCAATTGTTGTGAAATTTCCATTTTTTCTTGTTCAGTGAGTCGACTAAAAATTCAGGTATTACCTTATTTTTGAGATCAACTTCTAATGAGCTCAATCTCAAAGAGGGGCAATTGGTGACATTTAATTTTTAGCTCATTTTTTTTAAATTTTTCAAAAATTTCAAAATTAGGACTAGGAATCTTGGCCAAGCCTAGAAACCTATTTCTAAACCAAAGAAATAATTTTTTAAGCATTTTTCTACATTTTTCCTTAATTTATTTTAGTCAAAATAGGTGAGAAAATCAAGAAAAATAGCAAATGGAATTAGAAAATTCCATAAAAATAGTCATTAGACTTATTTTAAATCCAATTTCATGAATACATCATCAATTTTGAAAAATCTCAATCAAGTATATGTTTTTCCCAAAATTGGGCAATATTAAACCCGAATTAAACCAAAAATGCAATTAAATTTTTTCTAGTCATTTTTAAGTCATAGTGTCTTCACAACAAATGATTTTGGAACCTTGAATTGTATAATGGTTGGTCCAATTACATAATTTGGCATAAAAATAAAAAATCCCCAAAATTCAATTGAAATTTAAGAATTTTAAACCTAAATTGGGAATCGTGCCCAACATGAAATTGTCGAACCATGAGGATATCATTTCTAGGGTTAATCAGATGTGAGTATTTCAATTTTGGCATCAATTTTGCCTACTCAGGTCATTAGGACATCAAATTGAATAAAACCTATTAACCCGAATACAAAATTGAGAAAATCTTGGACTCAATTATAATAAAAATTGGGAAAAATTATATAATTGGGTTCAGAATATGATGATGAATTCAATTTTGGGGTTAAATTTGAAAAATTAGGTTAAAATCGAGTCAAATTTGAGAATTTAGACCAACTCGGTTCTGTTGGGTTGGGTTAACCCGACTAGACTTGGGTTACTTATCTTCTTTACCCGACTTAGCCAAAACGTACACTAAACCCAGAAAAAACATTTCAAACCCGCTGCTTGGCCGATCTTTTCTAGTCTATTTAGCACGTGAAAATTCACACGAACAGCTGGAGATTCTCTAGCTGGCGTGGCTAATCGGTTATAACCAATTGGAAGTTGGTGAAACGAATTTTGGGCGGGAAAAATCAATGAACAAAAACAAAGAAAAACTGACTCAAGAGAAGGGGAACCTATTTGACAGAATGCCATGGAGAGAGATGAGTAAGAAATAAAGGAAAAACGGGAAATCAAGAGAGAGAGAGAGAGAGAGAGAGAGAGAGAGAGAGAGAGAGAGAGAGAGATGGAGATCCCAGGTTGAGTGATTGGTGTTGGTCGATTGAATGGCATCGGCAAATTGACCGTCTAGGGAGGATCTCCTCCTCGGGTGAACTAGAAGGAAGCTAAATGTGAAGGCCTGAAACTAGGCATTTTCCGGCCAATTCATACCTGTTCCGGTGAATCCAAGACCACCAAGGTGAAGATCAAGTGTCAAGGAACAGCCCAAGATGCGTGGATCACTTTGACAATTTCATTTGATCATCGAACAAAGCAGGTAAATTTCGTTCAAGGTCACAGTTTTTACAGCATTAAAAAAATATGATTCGATTTAATCCTATTATTCTGGCGGTTTTCTTTGCGATTTTGTATTCCTGGATGTGCAAAACTCGTTTCTAATCATTTTTGATGTTGTTTGATTGCATTTTTGGGCATTAAAATGTACAAACCAAATTGGCCGTGCATAAAATCCTCTCGCTGGAGCTCAGGTGACCCTATTGAAGCATTGCCATGGCTGTAAGGCCATTCATGTTAGTTTCTTTGATCTTTGCTTGATGTTTGTCAGTGATTAGAATCGGTGTAGACGGCTAGGGCGATGAAAATAGGAACTCGGAGCTTCTAGTAATGTTAGGTTATGAATGATGGAAATTGATAATTTCTGATTGGCTTTTCGCCGGTCGGCGAACGTCCGGCGGCAACCTGATTGGGCTAGATTGATACTAGAACATATGAATTTGATGATGGTGCAATTGGAATGGCGAAATAGTTGTCGGAAGGTCGCCGGATTCCAATCCAAAGTCCCGGCCTCGAAAACGTCAAACTCAGAACAGTGCATACCACCTGTTTGTGAAAATGCCCTAATGACGAAGGCTAAAAACGATGCTGTTTTGGCACTGTGCTTGCTGGAGATGATGACCGGTGACCGGCGCCGGCAATGCCCGGTTCGGCCAAGCCGAATTGGGTCGGTCCGGTTCATTTCCTCGGCGGGAAAATTTAAAATATAAAGAATAAAAAAAATAAAAAAATGGAAAAAATAAATAAATAGAAAATTCAAAAAAATTTAGAAAATTCAGAAAATAAAAATAAAAAAAATAAAAATTTGGAAAGTCAATAAAAAATTAAAAAATTGGAAAATTCAAAAAATTTTAGAAAAATCATAAAAAATCAATTCTTGGTTTTAAAAAAATTTTCTGAAAAAAAATCAAAAATTTTGAAAATTTACAGAATGGTCCAAACACATCGTTACTAACCACAAAAAGTGAAATTTGAATTTTTGAAAGTGCCCAAGTGACATTTTTAAAAAATTCCAAATTCAGGGATAATAACCCCTAAAAAACCCTAAAATCATAAAAATGTGTAAATCATGAAATGAACAAGCTTTTAGAGCTCCATTAGGGTTTAGTTGTTTTGATTGATTTTCAGTTCTAGAGATCACTTAGGATTGATTGACTTGATTGACTTTGATGGTGCATTTAATATTTGTTTGGTCTTTCCTGCGATTAGAACGGATATGATTAATGGGTAAGTCTCGGAAATTCACTTGACACATTATACATCATATCATTCTTAAGTACCGAAAGGATGTTGGGGATCTCAATTTGGCATCAATAACGTAATCAAGTCCCTGTACTCAGAATCTTTGGTTCGTAGAATCGTGGTATTTCTCTCGTACCTTGATTAGGTTTCTAGTCTACCTACCAAAAATGACTAGTGGCGACTCCAAAATCACAAACCTATACTAAATAAGAAATCACCTTCTACTGTTACGTAAGGTATGGTTGTGAGAGACCCTTTCACGAAAATATCTTCTTAGCGCGCAAATCCTGAAACCCCCAAAAAAGGGCGGTGCGACATGATTTATTAGGGATTAATTGATTCAGTCAATCCATCATTGAGTCGATGGAATAGGAAATTGTAATCTTGTATAATTTTACCTATTTTCTTCTTTCTCCTTTGTACTATAAATATGCTTATGTACGTGTGTACAAGATATAGCAATACAATATAATTCCTCCAAACTTCTTCATTATCTGTCATGGTATCGTAATAGCCCTTCCTGGCCTAGCCTCTACAAATTCTTTTGGATTGCTCTGGTTAATTCTCTAATTTGTTGTTGCAAACCTCAAACTGCAATACAAAGTTAGTAATCTAGGTAAGAATCCACACACACATGTATATTCATCGATGATACCATGACCAGAAACCAAAGTTCTACTTGCATTGGAGGATGATTATAGCCCAACCGGATATCAGATTTCAGATCAAAACATTCCAACTAGAGAAGAACCACCTACTCAATATCTTGGCGTACTTGTTCCGATTCAACATCTCAGGCCGGCCTAATGGCCACCAATCCACTGGTTTCCGATTCAAGGCCAGTGGGCTACCGGACTAAGTCAACCATAGATCTAGCATGGCCCATCTGGAGAAGAAGCAGTCCAGGGCCTGGGCACCCAATCGACTGGAGTTGGACTGACCCCTTTGAACCTGATCTCCATCCAAACAATGGGCCAAGCTTGCCACCACCAAGTCAAAGACTTGAATTCAATCGAACGGGTTTTACGACGCATTCCTACCCAAATTTTCAACTCGGGTTTTTCCTACATGTTGCTCCAACCGCTAACAGTCGCCTGGACCTCGATGACTTGCTCAACTCGCTGGCCGACGGACCAAAACTACACCTCATCATTCTGCAGCTCGCTAGACTAAACAACTACAATACGTGGGCCCAAGACCTTCGGCAAACCTTAGTTACCAAAGATAAAGACGACTTCCTTGACAGAGTCGTCCCTTTTCTGGTTGACAACCGCCTACAATGACACTGGCGCAAGTGCAACTAGTTGGTTTGCATTTGGATCGAAAATTGCCAAACTCTCGACGTCGTAGCTGGACTCCCATCAACCGAGGACTCAAACTGGAGAACATTCGCAAGATGTACGGGAAGCTTGATTGAGCCAAGCTATTCTAGCTCACTAGGCCCTGTCAGAATTAAAGCAAGGAAAATTTTCGGTCACCACCTACTTCAATCGACTCTCGGCCTCGTGTAATGAGCTTGAGGCGACCGAGGAGCAGCTCAAAGGACCAAAAGGCATGCTTCGACACTATCGAGTGATGAAGGTGAGAGAGAAGGCGACCCATTTTTTGCTCATATTGAACGAAACCTACTCACCTTGTCGGTCTCAAATTGTGGCAGTGGAGCAGATGCCATCCCTCGATCGGATCTACCAGCTAGCGTTTCAAGAGGAGAGTTAGTAGCTGGTGATGGCCAACCGCCCATGAATAGAAGGTGTCATACTCCCAGCCTCAATGAAGTCGCCGCTTTGTAGCCTTGGGAGCGTCGGGTCTCTCGGTCGTCTTCATCGAATGGCGAACACACAAATAGAGGAGGAGGCTCGAAACCCTGAAGCTCTTTCTAGAATGGATGGCCAGGATTAGAGGATAGGATCCAACGGCCATCATCAATCCAACCATTCAACCACATCTAATGGCCCATATTTTGCCACGTTAGCACTATTCTTAAAAGGATCTAACGGACCATGAAAGGCCACATCATCAAGAGGAAATGGGCAAAATTTGAAAATCAAAGGTAAATTTTGTGAATATTGCAAGCGCCCACATCATACTGTTAATACATGCTGGAAATTACAAGAGAAATCCAATGATAAAGAAAATAGGGAAAAAGAATTTTCTACTTATCAGGTTTTGACACAAGGGACCTAAGGAGCACACCAAACAATTACCCAAAACCAGTGTCAGAATATTTTGAAAATTCTGAGCCAGCTAAGAACTAGCAACCAGACTGAGAGTTTTTCAGGTACATTTTTTTAAAAAGGAATTCAATTTCAATTGACGCATGGATAATTAATTTGGGTGCCAGTGACCATATAATTTGCAATGAACAATTCTTTTCCCAAGTTCACAAAAGATCCCATTCTTCCGTGTTAGTATAACTACCAAATGGGAATGCTACTTATGTTAGTAAAATCGGTATTGTTCATCTCAGTCCAAACATTATCCTCAAGAATGTTCTTTATATCCTTGATTTTGAGTTCAATCTCATATTTGTTTCCAAAACCTGTGAGGATATTCTTGTCATGCCATATTCAATTCGGAAAATTGCTTCTTTTAGGGCTATTCGACTAGGAAATTGATGGGGTTAGAAAGTCTCGCACAAGGACTCTATTTTTGGACCAGTTTTTCAAAGGACTTTGATTTGTTGAATAAGAACATCGCCTGTAATGCTACTAGTAGTAATACAAATCTTATTTCTGATCAACGTCAGCGTCATAGTGCTCCATTTTCTCATCCAAAATGTTCAATCTGTCCTTTGGCTAAGCAATCATGAGTATCATTTTTGATTAGTACATCTCAAGCTACTAGTGCCTTTTGCTTGATTGGGATTCCTACCATACTCCACATCGTGATGGATCCCATTTCTTTCTCACTATTGTTGATGACTATGCTCGCGTCACTTGTGTTTTTTCTCATGCAAGAGTCAAATTTTTTCCGATCTATCAAAATTCATCTCCTTAATGAAAAATTAGTTTGATAAAACTATCCAATGAATTCGTACAGATAATGGGAGCAAGTTTTTCACTAGTGAATGCAATTATTTTCTGTTTTCCCAAGGAATACTCCATGAAAGTTCTTGTGTCTACACTCCTTGTCGAACTCAAACATGATCATCTCTTGAAAGTAGCTAGAGCTCTGAAATACTAAGCTTCGATTCTTGAAAATTTTTGAGGAGATTATGTGGTCATGGCAACCTGTTTAATTAATCACATGCCAACTCGAATACTTGAAGGTAGAGGCCCTTCTGAGATGATTTATGGGAGACAACTAGTGATCAATCATTGAAGAGTTTTCGGATGTTTATGTTATGCAACAACCGTGGCCCAACTGTGGCCCCTCAGGATAAAATGGATCCTCATGCTCTTAAATGTGTTTTCATGGGTTATTCCACTTTATAGAAAGGTTATTGAGTTATGGAGATATTTTCAAGATGTTTTTTGGTGAGGAAGATGTGTTTCCATTCCAAGAGATAACATCTTCATCCCAATCATTTGTCTTGTCACCTAACAACATGCTTTTGTTTTTTTTTTTATCAGAATATGATCTATCTATGGCACCTTAATACATCTTCGTTGCACTAGAGCCGCTTGTACCTGTTATTCTTGATTCCTTAAATCAAGCAATTGAATCTCCAACATAATCGTTTGACGAAATTTATTCGTCTGATTCACCAGTGGCATCTCCACCATCTCTTGTTGATAGATCTTCATCAACAATTCAAGAACAGACGATTATTATGCAACCTCAATGCTTTCGACGTCATACTCGCCCCTCCACATGGACCAAGGATTATAAATGCCCTACATTGAATTCTCTAGGTACACATTATCCAGTATCATCATGTGTCTCATTTAATCGACTATCACCATAATACATGTGTTGTATTAGTCGAATTTATGAGGAACAAGAACCATCCACTTATATGGAAGCAGTACGAGTTCCACGCTGGCAACATGCTATGGAGGTCGAGTCAAATACCCTTATAGAGAATCATACTTGTGATATTGTTCCATTAGCCCCACATCATAACTCATTGGATACAAATGGGTATACAAGATCAAATTCAAAGCGGATGGCTCTGTTGAACATTACAAGGCATGCTTAGTTGCTAAAGAATTCACATAATGGGAAGGGGGATAAGGACACTAGGAGTGCTTTAACTTTTGTACGGCGCTCACTTGAGTGTCAAAACTTTTTTTTGGTTCACTTGATGCCAAAAATTTGAAAAAGTGATCATTTGAGTGCCAAATGCCATTTGGTAGCCGGAAAATCTAACGTGGCTTTGCCGGAGTTGACGTGGACAACATTTTAATTTTTTTTTTGAAATTTTGAAATTTTGTATTTTTGCAATTTTTTTTCAATGCTGTCAATGGTCACCAGCGACCCTTGTTGGCTGTGAAGGCCTTACCTAGATTGGGCGAGGGCCACCATGCCCTTGGCCGTGAAGGCCGGCTCACTGGCCACGGGTGAGGTGGCCTTGCCAGATCTGGCGAAAGCCTTCATCGCCACGGGTGAGGCAGCCTTGCCAGATTTGGCGAGGCCTTTGCCACCTTGCCTGTGTAGGTGAGGCTGTAACAGCTTTGCCAAGGGCTTTCGCGGCTGCAGGCAAGGCGGCCTCGCCGGATCTGGCAAGAGCCTTTGCTATCGCGAGCAAGGTGGCCTTGCCGACGCGATGGCCTCGCCAAGGGTGTTCACGGTTGCGAGCGAGGCGACCTCACCGTATTTGGTGAGAGCCTTCGTAGTTGTCACGCCCCGAACCCCTCGGTATGCAGCATCTCTACCTTGGTCGATATATTTGCGACGTCCCAGGAAGTGTCGCCAACCCAACACCCTGACAGAAATCAAAGCACAGGCGGAAGTAATAAATAAATAAACCCCGAACAACTACAATATGAGCCAAGAATAGCCAAACACCAATCACCATAACAGAAAATAAATACACATTTTATATTACCATTAAAACCATTTATACAATATTCACAAGTACATAAAAAGATACCAACAAACAGTTAGTAGCCACCAGGTCAAAAAGGGATAAGTGGCTAAGGAGGTCAAGCTGAAGGTTAGGGAGAGGGCTATAATCCAAAAAGTAACGGCCCTCGCTACTAGCTATGGACAAGGGATGACCCTAAGGCTCCTAATTAGGGTCGGACGACTCAGTAGGATCATCTGACAACTCCTCGGAGGCATCCTCACTAGACCTTAACTCCTCCGACTCCATGGCCTGGGCTTGCTCGTCCTCAGAGTTCGGCTCCAACTCGGGTCAAGGTAAATCTCGATCACCTTCTCGTCTGATCCTAACTCCGCAATCTCTCCGTCCTTGCCTATGTCCTGCTCCATGGCCTCGGGCTCATCCTCCTCCTCTTCCATCGGTTCTGGGTCCTCTGCTATCACATCAAGCTCCTCATCCATCTCCTCCTCGTGCATAACCTACTTGGGTGTGACCCGAGGATCGATCACCTCACCATCGGCTATAACTGGCTCCATAAACCCAACCTCATCCACCGGGATATCAAAGGTTCTGAGAGGTTGTCCCTCATTTCCATCGGTATCCCTGTGGCACCAGGCCACGTATTCCTGCATTTGGTAAAAGTACTAGCCCACATCCACAAATAGTACTGAGCGGTATCTCACAAAAGCCTCCCCCTTCCCTGAAGAGTAAGTACTAGTATACTGCTGAATCTGCATAGAGATCCCAAAAAGAGGCGGTGGTCTCGCTATCCTTACGACTGGGGTTCTGAAAAGTTTTGGTTTACACAATTGTGAGACGAATCTCAATGAGTTCATCCCCTAAACCTAGGCTAGGCTAGCATGCAATCTCCTGACCGGATATAAACACTAAACAGCATAATACATCAATAATCACACAAGTCTTTGATCCTGCAGGTTAGACAGTTCAGTATATAATAATCACAGCATATACATGGCACGCATAGATGCATGTACGCCAAACACATGCTCATGCTCTTCAGTGTTCATATTGCATGCCATACATCGAGTCTCACACACTCGCACACTAGTTCATGCATTTTTATGCATGCAAATGTTGTACACATGTCATATGCATTTCCCGACCCACTGGCTCACACTGGCAATTGCTCAATTTATTAATATTTATTATGATTCAAGTCATCAATGTTTACGGCCCAGTGCGTCTAGCCTGCTTCAAAGTGCATGAGGCGCAGCACCGATTTGGCCCAGTGTCTCTAGCCTGCTTCAAAGTGTATGAGGCGCAACACTGATCTCCTTACGAACCAAAGCTTGCTTCAAAGTGCATGAGGATGGTTGTCTTCCGGACGTACCGGGTATCGTCCTGCTTCAAAGTGCATGAGAACGGTATCGATCTGAAGGTTACGACCCGAAGGTTCTTAGGTGATTATATAACCAATTATTATCTGAACCCCGCGTAACACACTTTAGGGTATTTTAGGTGATCACATGCTCATGGCAGGCACGCATTCTTGCACACATTTTGTCACATGCCTCACTCTTGGCATACACAATGAGCGTCCATGTTATGCAGTATAATGCACCACAATCATCGGTATAATTCAAGCACTTAATGTCACAACACGTGCTCAATTGACCCAATTAATATCGTGTGGCCAAACGTGCGATTCATAATTCAACAATTAATTTCAACCCGATCATTGGCCAATTGCACTCCACATTAATCGGCCACACAAACATGCAATATGTCAGTATACAATCAATCACAATTAAGCACAATTTACGTATAATCAATCAACTCGGTCATACCCAGCAATTTCACCAACGGGCTTCTAAATTGACCATTTAGTCTAATTATTCTCCCCAATTAATTCTCATTGCTCTACTAAATTTTTCCCGATAATAATTTCTATCAATCAGTACACTAATTTCTCTCAGCATGTACTAGTATTCCTAAACCAGTCCAGAAAATGCACTATCAGTCCTAATCCGGGTTTAGGAATTTTACTTACTAAATCTAATGTCACGACGACGAGGAATGGCGATCGATCACTGGTGAACAGTGGAACCGGCGTTGACGTTCCCGGCGGCGACGTACGGATGGCGGTGTACGGACTGTACGGACGTCGTACGGGAAACACCGTACGGACGGCGACGTATGGACGTCGGAAACATCACAGTGGTAGCAGCTCGGCTGAGTGGGCTCCAGCGCGGCGGCGGTGCTTGGCTAAGGGGGAAAATGAATGAAGGAGAGAGAGGGAGAGAGAGAGAGAGAGAGAGAAAGTGGCCGGACGAGGGTGGGGCTGAAGCTGGGGGTTGAGGTGGTCGATGGCGAGGCACAGTGGGCGGCGGCGGCGTTCCGGCAGCCAGCGGTGAGCTCCAGCGTGAACGGCCAAGAGAGAGAGAGAGAGGATTTCGGGAGGAGAGAGAGGAGTGGAGGTGATAGTGGCCGAAGAATGAGGAGAGAGGAGGTCTTGGCCGGTCAAATATGGTGGCTTGGGGCGCCATGTATCGCCGATCTAGCCAAACGACCATTTTACCCCTCATCCAAGGGTCCTCATTCATTCCAATCCAATAATTCATGGGCATTTTGGTCATTTGCACCCATAAATAGGATAAGTCCAAATTTAATTAATTTCCTTAATTATCCCCCAAAATTCGGAACTAAAAATGACCTAGCGGCAAAACTGTCATTTTTCCGGTTCCGGGTCGAAGTTTCGTTTTTCGCCCGTACCAACCCCAAATGTGCATGGCCAACATAATGTGGTGTTGGAATCGCGAAATTAGTCGCACAAGCCCTCGAAAATCCACATTGAAGTTTGAAGGGCAAAATCGCAAATTTTTTCAATTTCTGTCGAAATTCCAATTTTTGGCCATAACAACTCCTGATATGCGTGGCTACCCTAAAATGGCATTGGCCTCGAAAAATAATCTCATTTGACCTCAAAAAGCGACGCTGGCGTCTAGAGGGGCAAAATCTTAATTTTTCACCCCTGGACCGAAATTCCAATTTTTAACCATAATAACTCCAAATGTACATGGCCAGCATAATATGACGTCAAATTCCCAAAAATAGTCTCTTAAGCCCTCGAAATCCGGGTTCAATTTCGTGAACAAAACTCGCTAAACTTTCAATTTTATAGTCTCTCACTAACTAGCGGCTGTTTAGAGGTTACATATATCGACCTAGAGTTATCTGTATCATGATGGTCTCGATCATTGAAAGAATGAGAAATTATTACTAGTTCTAGAGGTCACGATCGCTCGGTTCAAGTTCAGGACCGGTTGGCCACGTGTATTTTCGATCTTGCAGAATCACCTGTGTCCTTATTGTACATCGTTGGCCTTGGCCAAACCAATCCATTACTTGTTCCTTAGATCAGCTCTCGTTAGCCCAAAATATTCTCTCAGCGTCTCTTGTGATCTTTGTCCGTTTCGCGACAAGGTCTTCAGTCTACGTACCGTTTTCTAGTTAGCCATACCCCATTGGTTAGTATCTCGAGAGTGATCAGCTATGGGTCAGACTTACTAAATTGAAATACGAAACAATATCAGTTTTATTGATCTCAAAATTACATCGAAATTTGGGCTGTTACAACTCTTTCCCCCTTACAAAAATTTCGTCCTCGAAATTTGCAATCTAACCTTATTTACTCAAATAACTTAGGGTGTTGACGTCTCATGACTTCTTTGCTTTCCCACATGGCACCTTTTATTCCGTGGTGCTCCTAGACAACTTTGACCATCGGGATCGTCTTGCTCCTTAGCACACGCTCTTTTCTATGTTCGATCCTGATCGGTCTTCTCATGTACGACACTTTGTCGTCCACGTCTGTCTCCTCATACCTTAAAACATGAGTCGGGTCCGGTTCATACCTTCTTAACATCGACACGTGGAAAACATTGTGTACTTGTGACAAATTGGGCGGTAAGGCAAGTCGATAAGCCATATCTCCAATCTTTTCCAAAATCTCAAATGGCCCGACATACTTAGGACTCAGTTTTCCTTTTTTGCTGAATCGGGATAATCCCTTCATAGGCGACACCTTAAGAAACACGTGATCTCCAACCTGAAACTCCAAAGGTCGTCGTCTTTGATTGGCATAACTTTTCTGGCGGCTCTACACCGTTCTAAGTTTGTCCCGAATGACTTCAACTGCCTCAACTGTCTGCTGTATCAACTTTGGACTCGTGATACTCCGTTCACCCACTTCATCCCAACACACTGGCTTCCTGCATGCCCTACCATATAAGGCCTCAAATGGTGCCATCTGAATGCTTTGCTGATAGCTATTATTATAGGCAAACTCCACCAAGTGTAACTGTTCTTTCATTTGTCTTGGAAATCTATCACATAGGCTCTCAGCATATCCTCTAGGGTCTGAATGGTCCTTTCAGACTGACCATCTGTCTGTGGATGGTAGGCCGTACTAAACTGTAACTTTGTTCCTAAGGTCGTTTGCAAACTTTTCCAAAAGTTAACCGTAAATCTCGGATCAGGTCCGAGGTGATTGTTACTGGTACTCCATGCAACCTCACGATTTGCCTCACATACAAGTCTGCATATATTTCCAACTCAAAGTCCTTTCGCATTGCCAGGAAGTGCGCTGACTTAGTTAGTCTATCCACTATCACTCAAATTGAATCATGTCCTCTCTGGCTTCTGGGCAGTCCCATTACGAAATCCATGGTAATATATTCCCATTTCCACTCTGGGATTTCTAATGGTCTCAATAATCCTCCAGGCTTACGGTGCTGTGTTTTCACTTGTTGGCACGTCAAACACTTGGTTACATGCTTGGCCACATTCGTCTTCATTCTATTCCACCAATAATGTTGTCTCAAATTCTGGTACATATTTGTACTTCCCGGGTGGATACTGTAATTGCTTCTATGAGCTTCCGATAAGATTTCTTCCTTAAGTTTCACATCATCCGGTACATACATTCGCCCTCGAAACTTCAGAATTCTGCCCTCGGACACTTGAAAGTTCGGTTTCCTCTTAGCTATGTCTATCTTAACAATCCTTTGGATTTCTTAGTCCGTAGATTGTAGTTCTTTAATCTTGATATGAATTTCTAGCTCAATTCTCAAGGCGGCCAGCAAATTCGATACTCAGCTCATCTCAAACTTAAACTTTGAATCCCTGAGCCTTTCTAATAGAGTCCACTCCTTGACCATTAGGTGCGCTATACTAGACTTTCGACTCAAGGCATCTGTCACTCGATTGGCTTTCCCGGGATGATATAGAATGTCATAATCATAATCCTTTAGAAGCTCCATCCATCGGCGCTGCCTCATATTCAATTATTTCTGCGAAAATAGATACTTGAGGCTTTGATAATCAGTATAAATCTGTAACTTCTCTCCACACAAGAAGTGCCTCCAGATTTTAAGTGCAAACACTATAGCAGCTAATTCCAAATCATGCGTCGGGTAATTCATCTCATGGGGCCTCAACTGATGCGACGCATATGCCACCACTTTTCCATGCTGCATCAACACATAGCCCAATCCTCTTAGCGAAGCATCGCTATATATCTCGAATCCTCCTGGGCCCGAAGGAATGGTCAATACCGGAGCAGTTGTTAACTGGTATTTCAACTCCTGAAAACTCCTTTCACACTTGTCATTCCATTCAAATTTTACCTCCTTCTTAAGCAGCCTTGTCAACGGCATAGCTATTGATGAGAATCCTTCTATGAATCGCCTATAATAACCGGCCAAACCCAGAAAACTCTCGATCTCAGTTATTGATGTCGGTCTGGGCCACCTGGTAACTGCTTCAAGCTTAGCTGGGTCTACAAAAATTCCATCCTCAGAAACGATATGTCTAAGGAATCCTACTCTATTGAGCTAAAACTCACACTTGCTGAACTTAGCGTACAATGCATGATCTCTCAAGGTTTGTAGCACTTCAGCTAAGTATACCTTGTGTTCCTCAGGGCTCTTGGAGTACACTAGTATATCATCAATAAAAACTATCACAAATTGATCTAGGAATTCCTTGAACACCTGATTCATTAAGTCCATAAAAGCGGCTGGTGCATTCGTCAATCCAAAGGGCATAACCGTAAATTCATAATGCCCGTATCGAGTCCTGAAAGCAGTTTTGGGGATATCCTCATTTCTGATCCTTAGCTGATGATACCCGGTTCTCAAATCTATTTTGGAAAATACTGAGGCTCCTTGCAACTAATCAAATAGATCATCAATCCTCGGCAGTGGATACTTATTCTTCACTGTCACTTAGTTCAGCTGCCAGTAATCTATACACAACCTTAAAGTTCTATCTTTCTTTCTAACAAACAGGACTGGCGCTCCCCATGGAGACACACTAGGGCGGATAAAACCCTTGTCCAGTAGTTCCTGTATCCGAACCTTTAACTCTTTCAACTCTGACAAGGACATCCTATACGGTGCTTTCGAAATCGGCTCTATTCCCGTCGTTAATTCGATCACAAACTCCACCTCTCGCTCAGGCGGTAAACCCGGCAATTCCTGAGGAAACACCTCGGTAAAATTGCTTACTACGGGTATATCTTCCAACTTAGGTTCCGCCACTGTTGGATCCACCACATTCACCAAATATCCTTCACACCCTTCATCCAACAACTTATTTACCTCAAGCGAGGAAATCCAAGGGATTGAGGTTCTTCCTCGGTTTCCCTGAAATACAAAATTAGGACGTCCATCTGGATTAAATTGGATCATCCTATCGCTGTAATCCAATACAGCTTTCTATCGGACTAGCCAGTCCATCCCAATAATCACATCAAAATCGAACATGGCTAATATTGCCAAGTCGATACTCTATTCTTTACCTCCAATGATTATCTTACAATCAGGGCATCCAAAAGAAACTAGTAATCTATCATTCATAGGTGTTGACACGCAAAACATATTGTCAAGCAACATTGGTTTCAAGTCAACCAACTCAATAAATTGCTCCGAAACAAATGAATGGGTTACCCCCGGATCAAACAATGTATAGGCGGCATGATCGCATAAGGAAATCGTACTTGTGACTACACCCGGCGCATTCTTAGCTTCTTTGCGCACCATGGCATAAATCCTTCCTTGGGCTGGCGGTCTCCCATATTAGCCTGTGGGGAAGGTCCGGCTTGATTTCTAGTTCGCGGGGGCGGTAATCTAGGCGATCCTGATGGTTGCATCTGCGGCCAAGTGCGAATCTGATGCTTCATGCTCCCGCACTTAAAACATGCCCCATATCTATTCAACTGAGGACTCGGTTTCCTGATATTTCGCCTGGCTGGTGGGACAAATCGCCTATTTCCAGTCATATGTCTCTTTCCCAAACGGCGATTATCTTTATTTTGAGCAAACCACGATCCCGAAGCGGCTGCCCTTTCTTGCTAATCCCGTTCCATAATCTGAGCCCATTTATGCATTTCCCCATAATCTTTAATATTGTGAGACAAAGTCAGACTCTGAAGATCCGGCTTCAGTCCATCC
The DNA here is from genome assembly GCA_024500025.1 of Syzygium aromaticum. Classification (NCBI taxonomy): domain Eukaryota; kingdom Viridiplantae; phylum Streptophyta; class Magnoliopsida; order Myrtales; family Myrtaceae; genus Syzygium; species Syzygium aromaticum. The sequence continues at coordinate 18,898,847 of CM044895.1, forward strand.
TAGAATCTTCGAGCTCTATCTCTCGGATTTTCCACAATGGTTGGTGCAAACTTAGCTACTCTTGCGAACTCTGCCTCATATTGATCCACAATCATTTGTCCTGGCGTAAGCGCATAAATTCCATCAATTTCTTTTCTTGCGCATTCTCCGAGAAATACTTTTCATAAAAATGTTCCACAAACATAGCCTAAGTTGGGGCCGTTCCATCAGGGAATATTCTACCCTCGGTGGCATTCCACCAATCATTAGCACCATCCTGTAATTGATAAGCTGCTAGTGTTACCTTTTCCTCGTCATTGCACCCCAAAACCTTAAAAGTCTTTTCCAATTCCTCCACCCATCTTGGTACTGTTTCAGGGTCGCCACGATCATGAAACTTTGACGGCTTCAGCTTTATAAATTGCTCCACCAACTGGGGCATCTGCCTAACCCCGGCTAGGTGAGCCTGCTCTTGATGTGCCTGATTCCCTCCAACATCTGTGATAGGGGCAGCCTCAGCGGCTCTAGCATAAGCTGCGACCCTCTCTTGAGCCTGCATGCCCATAATATTCCCGAACTCATGCAGAGTCTCCATTATTTCATCAAACCTCGGGTCTCTGGCTTCACGGGTTCCCTCACTAGGCTGACCTTGGTGCTCCTTTCCTTTTCTCCTACTTATCTTGGCTATTCGGTTCTATAACTACCTGCTATAAGTCCACGAAAGAATTAAAGACTCAAACCAATTTATCCTATTCTAAGTCCTAGGCAGGTATCAAAATAACAATCAAACAACCAACATGCGGCCTAACACGAACAATCTCAACACCACACCCAAGGGTTCATATACTTACCTTGGGTCTTGCCGCACCGCACTTACGGGTCATACAACCAACAATTCAAACACAATCACAAGTTGTCAGGAGATGCATGTAGCACGCAAGGTCACCCTACTAGCTACCCATGGTCTCATTGCTCCTTATCACTCCAGGCTTCGACCTAATTGGACCGAGCTAACTTTGCTTTGATACCAACCCAAATGGGGATGTCACACCCCGAACCCCTCGGTACGCAGCATCCCTACCTTGGTCGATATATTTGCGACGTCCCAGGAAGCGTCGCCGACCCAACGCCCCAACAGAAATCAAAGCACAGACGGAATCAATAAATAAATGAACCCCAAACAACTATAATATGAGCTAAAGATAGCTAAGCATCAATCACCATAATAGAAAATAAATACACATTTTATATTACTATGAAAACCATTTATACAATATTCACAAGTACAACAAAAGATATCAATAAATAGTTAGTAGCCACTAGGTCAAAAAAGGGATAAGTGGCTAAAGAGGTCAGGCTGAAGGTCAGGGAGAGGGCTATAATCCAAAAAGTAACGGCCCTCACTACTAGCTATAGACAAGGGATGACCCTAAGGCTCCCAATCAGGGTCGGACGACTCAGCAGGATCATCCAAACAACTCCTCGGAGGCATCCTCACTAGACCCTGACTCCTCCGACTCCATGGCCTGGGCTCGCTCGTCCTTAGAGTCCGGCTCCAACTCGGGGTCAAGGTAAATCTCGATCACCTCCTTGTCTGATCCTAGCTTCGCAATCTCTTCGTCCTCGCCTATGTCCTGCTTCATGGCCTCGGGCTCATCCTCCTCCTCTTCCATCAGTTCTGGGTCCTCCGCTATCACATCAGGCTCATCCATCTCCTCCTCGTGCATAACCTACTCGGGTGGCCTGAGGATCGATCACGTCATCATCGGCTATAACTGGCTCCATCAACCCAACCTCATCCACCGGAATATCAAAGGTCCTGAGGGGCTGTCCCTCATTTCCATCGGTATCCCTGTAGCACTAGGCCACATATTCCCGCGTCTGGTAAAAGTACTCGCCCACGTCCACAAATAGTACTGAGCGGTATCTCACAAAAGCCTCCCAGTTCCCTGAAGGGTAAGTACTAGTATACTGCTAGATCTGCATAGGGATCCTAAAAAGAGGCGGTGGCCTCGCCATCCTTACGGCTGGGGTTCTGAAAAGTTTCGGTTTACACAACCGTGAGACGAATCTCAGCGAGTTCATCCTCTTAACCTAGACTAGGCTAGCATGTAATCTCCTGATCGGATAAAAACACTCAACATCATAATATAGCAATAATCACACAAGTCTTTGACCTTGCAGGTTAGACAGTTCAGTATATAATAATCACAGCATATACATGGCACGCATAGATGCACGTACGCCAAACACATGCTCATGCTCTTCAGTGTTCATATTGCATGCCATACACCGAGTCTCACACACTCGCACACTGGTCCATGCATTTTTATGCATGCAAATGTTGTACACATGTCATATGCATTTCCCGGCCCACTAGCCCACATTGGTACACTGGCAATTGCTCAATTTATTAATATTTATTACGACTCGAGTCATCAATGTTCATAGCCTGGTGCGTCTAGCCTACTTCAAAGTGCATGAGGCGCAGCACCGATCTGGCCTAGTGTCTCTAACCTACTTCAAAGTGCATGAGGCGCAACACTGATCTCCTTACGAACCAAAGCTTGGTGTAAAGTGCATGAGGATGGTCGTTTTCCGGACGTACCGGGCATCGTCCTGCTTCAAAGTGCATGAGGACGGTATCGACTCGAAGGTCCTTAGGTGATCACACTACCAATTATTATCTAAACCCTGCATAACACGTTTCAGGGTATTTTAGGTGATCACATGCTCATGGCAGGCACGCATTCTTGCACACATTTTGTCACATGTCTCACCTTGGCATACATAATGCGTGTCCATGTAATGCAGTATAATGCACCACGAGCATCAGTATAATTCAAGTACTCAATATCACAACACGTGCTCAATTGGCCCAATTAATACTGTGTGACCTAACGTGCGATTCATAATTCAACAATTAATTTCATCCTGATCATTGGCCAATCGCACTCCAAATTAATCGACCACACAAACATGCGACATATTAGTACACAATCAATCATAATTATGTACAATTTACGTACAATCAGTCAACCCGGTCATACCCGACAATTTCACCAGGGCTTCTAAATTGACCATTTAGTCCAATTATTCTCCCCAATTAATTATCATTGCTCCACTAAATTTTTCTCGATAATAATTTCTACCAATCAGTACACTAATTTCTCTCAGCATGTACTAGTATTCCTAAACTAGTCCAGAAAATGCACTATCAGTCCTAATTCGGATTTAGGAATTTTACTCACTTAATTCAATGTCACGACGACGAGGAACGGCAGCCGATCACTGGTGAATAGTGGAATCAGCGGCGGCGTTCCCAGCAGCGACATATGGATGGCGGTGTACGGACCGTACAGACGTCGTACGGACACCGTACGGACGACAACGTACGATGACGTATGGACGTCGGAAACATCACAGTGGCAGCAGCTCGGATGATCGGGCTCCAGCGCGGCGACGGTGCTTGGCCGAAGGGGAAAATGAACGAAGGAGAGAGAGGGAGAGAGAGAAAGTGGCCGGACGAGGGTGGGGCTGAAGCTAGGGGTTGAGGTGGTCGACGGCAAGGCACGGTGGGTGGCGGTGGCGTTCCGGCGGCCGGCGGTGTTCCGATGGCCGGCGGCGAGCGTCGGCGTGAACGGCCGAGAGAGGGAGAGAGGAGTGGAGGTGATGGTGGCTAAAGAATGAGGAGAGAGGAGGTCTTGGCTAGTCAAATATGGTGGCTTGGGGCGTCACGTGTTGCTGATCTAGCCAAATGACCATTTTACCACTCATTCAAGGGTCCTCATTCTTTCCAATCCAATAATTCATGGGCATTTTGGTCATTTGCACCCATAAATAGGATAAGTCAAAATTTAATTAATTTCCTTAATTATCCCTCAAAATTCGGAACTAAAAATGGCCTTAGCGGCAAAACTGTCATTTTTCCGATCCCGGGTCGAAGTTCCGTTTTTCGCCCGTACCAACCCCAAATATGTATGGTCAACATAATGTGGTGTCGGAATCACGAAATTAGTCGCGCAAGCCCTCGAAAATCCACGTCGAAATTTGAAGGGTGAAATCGTCAATTTTTCCAATTTCTGTCGAAATTCCAATTTTTGGCCATAACAACTCCTGATATGCGTGGCCACCCTAAAATAGCATTGGCCTCAAAAAATAATCTCATTTGACCTCAAAAAACGATGTTGGCGTCCAGAGGGGCAAAATTGTAATATTTCACCCCCGGACCGAAATTTCAATTTTTAACCATAATAACTCCAAATGTGCATGGTCAGCATAATATGACGTCAAATTCCCAAAAATAGTCTCTTAAGCCCTCGAAAATCGATGGCGAAATCCAGGTCCAATTTCGTAAACAAAACTCGCTAAACTTTCAATTTCATGGTCTCTCATTAACGGACGGTTGTTTAGAGGTTACGCATATCAACCTAGGGTTATTCGTATCATGATGTTATCGACCATTGAGGGAATGAAAAATTATCACTAGTTCTAGAGGTTACGATTGTTCGGTTGAAGTTCAGGACTGGTTGCCCACTTGTACTTTCGGTCTTGCAGAATCACCTGCGTCCCTATTGTACATCGTTAACTGTCGCGACCTAAAAAAATCGGATTTTTGATCTTAGGCTAATGGATTACTAGATCAATTAAATTAACTAATCTAGCTCAAGTTCTTCCAAACTCTACCAAATCGCAACTTAAATCCAATTATGAGCATGCAAATATTTTCAATGGGAGTCGTCACTAATCATTTAAGGTAGGTTGATTAGAAACTTAATTAAAATAGCGGGAGTACTATTTTATTTCTGCGAACCAGAAATTATAAATTCGGGGACTTGGTTACACTAGATTACCCTAACGCCCTTTCGGTACCAATCTCAGAAAAATACTCAATTTGACAATTTTGATAAATCCTGACTTAGAGAAAAATTTTTGATTTTCTTTTATGAAATTTTTTTTGTATTTTGGAATTTAAATTCAAATCACAAATTTTTAATAAAAAAAAAAAATAACCGCTAAATCTTTCAAATTAAGTTTCGATCTGAAGCCTGACAGATCGATCATAAAATTCAAAATATCCACTATGGAAATAACTCTATCTAAAGCCTAATAGATAGGTTTATTTTCATGTGTGCAGTTGCGGATTAGTAAATTTTCCTAATCGATCACATCTTGAAAAAATTTTGATGTCTCAAATATCTTGGATATATTCAAAAGATTTTGAAAATTCTAAATTCTATCCAAATTTGATAAGTAATAGATATCCAAGATTTCAAAAAAAAGGAAATAAATCCTAATTAAAATAATGCTTACTATTCAAATATGCAAAATTAGATATCAATAAGCACGAATTAGGCAACAAAATATTCAGATTAAATCGGGATAAGATAATTACCTGATTTGTAGATTTCTTTCCAAATTTGAATTTGCAGTGGATCGGAATTGCGGATAGGGATGGTGACCGATGGTGCGTCGCTTGATGGCGAGGACGGCAGCTCGATGACGGGTTCTCGGTGGGCTCACGGTTTGCTCGATGGTGGGTCACGAGCAGCTCCTCGTCTCAACATCGGGGTAGCTGGTGGAACGGCGGCCGATGGTGGGGCTTGTAATGATGAATGGTCTCGACCAAGGAGGAGGGCTGTGAACTGCTGGCCTACCGCGTGTGAGAGTTTCACAAACCAATGAGGAAATTACCAGTGCAGAGAAGAAAGCCAAGTGTCCCCGTAATGTCTTTTCTTCTTCATAAACCACCACGTTTGCTGGCTTGCTTTATCAAATCTGGTCAAAATAAAAAGAAGACAAATTATTGTTTTGAGCTCACCAAATTCACGAAAGCTGCTCTGACTTTTGGCCTCTTTTGTTATTTTTAAGTGATCATGGCCCAAAGCTCTCAATGTGTGATGTTGTTAGTGGTCTACAACGAACGTGGCTGTAGACTAGGCAAGAATGCAAGTGCCACTTGGAATCTGTTGATACCGCTAGCTATGTCGAGTTTGCTGGATTGACTTGCCGAAATTGTTATTAGGCGTTTGCACGCAGAACGGCTGGTCTCGTTGCAGCAGCGGCTCAGGGTATTAGGCGACGATAAACTGCTGGTCACGGCTGGGATGAGTAGATCGTGGGTGTGAGATGGCGCAGACGCGAGGCTGTGCAGGCACAAGACGGTGCAGCGGTGCTCTTGCACTCCTTGGTCTTTTACTCTAACTATTCACTCACGTGTGTCTCTCTCTGTTTTTTGTGTGTTAGATCCCAAAAGACTAGCCTCCTAGATTTTGAGACATAAACATGCATTTATAATGCAAACCTAGGTCAATTAGCTGGGCTTTCTAGTCCTAATGGGCTTAGGTTTAGGCTTTACCCTTTAATTTAATTTAATTTTAAGTGGGCTGAATTAATTCCGGATTTTCTTTAATTAAGCTGGATGGGCTAATTTAAGCTCAAATTAAGACAACCCAGCCCTTTTTGACTTGTAATTTTCGGCCCTTGCCTTCTGAGCGAGCCGAGTCTTGTTCGGTGCCTGAGTTCAATTTACGTGATGAATTTTAAGTTTGCTTACCACCACCGATTTGATGCGGAATGCAATTAATTTATATGAACCTAAACTATATGTTATGCAATTGTAATGTTTTGTTTATGGGTTAAAATTTAATCCCTAATTCTCTATGCAACTTATTATTAAATTTAGGTGTCAACATTGGCCTTAGCCAAACCAATCCATTACTTGTTCCTTAGATCGGCCCATGTTGGCCCAAAATATTCCTTCAGCGTCTCTCGTGATCTTTGTTCGTTTCGCGATAGGGTCCCTGATCCATGTACCGTTTTTTAGTTAGTCATACCCCATTGTTTAGTATCTCGAGAGTATCAGCTCTGGGTGAGACTTACTAAATTGAAATGCAAAACAATATGAATTTTATTGATCCCGGAATTATATCGAAATTCGGGCTGTTACAGCAGTCGCAGATGAGGTGGCCGCCGGTGACCCATGCCAACCTTGAAAAAAAAAGAAAAAAAAAGAAAGAAAAAGAAAAATAAAAAGATAATGTGACATTTTGAAATTTGCCCAATTGGGATTTATGAAATGAATGGTTTTATGAATGTACTTGTAGTTAGTTTTCATTCGGAACTGATTATTCCCAGGATACTCACTATTAGGGAAAGGCAAATTAGGGATTTAAATTCGTACGATTAGAGAAATTCGATCGTGAACCGACTTTCAACCATAGAATCGTCGAGGTGACATTTTTAGTCAATGTAGGCCGATCTTAAGATAGTTACTGTTATACGAGTGGATCATGATGATTCCGTTTGACCACGAGGTGAGTTGGCGAATAATCTAGAACTTGTACCGAACGATCGTGCTCGTCAGAACTAGCAATTGATCCTTGCGATTATATAACAACCGAGGTCGTCACGATCCGGATGAACTCGCATGTGACTTGATTTAGTATCAGTCGTGGGACGAATACGCGAATTCTCCAAAAGCCGCCCATTAGTAAGAGACGCGCTTGAGTTACGTTTTATAAAATTCAGTTATTAAGTAGAACTAATTTAGGTGTCGGAAATTATGAATGTCACAACATGACATTAGGACGACGTTGTTATTGAAATGTTCATCCTTGGATTTTCTCGAATCCTTCAGAAAAACTGAATTTCGGCGAAAGATGGAAAGTGACTGTTTTACCCGTGGAGGTTTATTAAGGCTAAGTATTAAAGGGGAAGGGCATTTTGGTCATTTTGCCCTAACTTTTGGAAATGACAATTCTACCTTTGGAATTTTATGAAATTCCCAAATTGCCCTTGGATATTTTTGGAAAAGATTAGATCGTGGTCGTCAATCTCGGGATAAGAATGAATCCCAACCGTCGATTGGAAATGTGAGAGAAGGGCAAGATGGTCATTTCACCCAATGGGGCTCAATTATTGAATTTTTAAGGACAAATTCTCTCTCTCTCTTTCTCTCTCTCTCTCTCTCTCCCTCTCTCTCCTCATTACTCTCCCCCTCTTATTCGGCCACTCCCTCTCCCTCATCGATCTCTCTCTTCCCCTTGGCCGATCGCTGCCACTGTTCACCGTCCAACTGCCATACCACCGCGCCACCACCATCCCACACCCTCACGCCACCGCCTCCGTTCCCCTCTCCCTTTCGGCTCAACCTCACCCTCTCTTTCTCTCTCTCACTGTGGTCGTAAGGAGCAAGTCGGCCCCAAGACAAGCCACTCACCGTCCGCTGTTGCCAAGCCGCTGGCCATCGCCGCTCGCCTTCACGTGGCCGTTGATCGCCATCCCTTTTTGCTCTAGCCGAGTTAGTCTAGAGTTCGGGTAAGTTGCGATCTAACCCTTGCCTAGTATATCGGGTATTATCAGACCCGTTTAGATGCAATTTGGTGCAGTTTAGAGGCTGAATTGATTATCGGACCTTAAGGGCGAAATTGAGATGATTTGGCGAATTTTTAGAGGCCGATTGAGTGCTGGAAATTGCTGATTTAAGTGCTGGAAAATTTTGTTTGGATTGGCGAGTGGATAATTAGATCCGACTCGTAATTTCGTGAAGTTCCATGAAGGGCCAAAAGTGAGATGCAGTAGTTTTAGGGGTGAAAAGTGCTAATTTGTGTATTGACTATATATTTGGATGTGATTGGTGCATTTAAATAATGCTCGAGAATGTGTACGTGTGATATTTGTGGCGTATGATGTGTGTGTGATCACTAAAAGGCCCTGAGACGTGTTTATGCGGGATGCAGATAAAATGAATGGCATGTGAGTATGTTCGTGTTATCACTAAATCCCTGAGGCATGTTTATGCGGGAAATTGAACCAGCCTGAGGCATGTTTACGCGGGTCGTGATACGACTGTGGGATCGAACCGAGGCATCTTAAGCTCGGGTTTCAATCACATAAGCCTGTTGTATTTGGCGCAGGCTGAGGAAAGAAAGTGAGAATGAGATCGGTTCGAGGCATGTAAAGCTCGGGTGAGACTAGGATCGAATCGAGGCATTTTAAGCTTAGGTCTCGATCACGTAGGCCTGTCGCATTTGGTGCTAGATGAGAAAAGAAAGTGTGAATGGGATCAGGTCTGAGGCATGTTTACGTGGGTTGCAATCGGATAAGCCTGAGGCGTGTTTACGTGAGCTGAGGAAAGTGATTGAGCATGAGATGGTACGATGTGGCAAGTGGAAGTGATATTGAACCTGAGGCGTATTTACGCGGGTGGCGATGGCAAGTTTAATGAAAATGATATGGTGGTGCGTGAATGGATGTGATGTGATCGATACGTGCTTTTGGCGAATGAGAATGAATTGTGATATGTGTGTGTGGTTTGAATGTGGTGTTAAGCACAATTGTGCAGGTTGGGTTTGCCAAGAGTCCAGGTATGTGTGACTGTGTGGATGTTATTGTGTGCATTGTTGTTTGCGTATTTGAACTTGTTTGGAATACGTGGTAGCCTAGTTGGGGTTTAGGTCGTGGACTTATTGAGAAGTGTCTCGTGGTTGTTTCAACCAAATCATTTCAGAGCCGCTACCTAAGCTATGAACCTACCGCCGCTACCGCCGTAGCGTTTTGGGATTGTCATGCACGTTGATCATGATGTTGTAGAATATCCGATAGACGAGAATATAACCTGAGTTAATCACACCTTCGTAGTGTGGGTAGATATAGGGCTACCTCTTTGACAAGGTATGATCCGATGGACGAAGATCTAGCCTGAGGAGGAGGATGAGCAGGAGGAGGTCCCTGAGGAGGAGGATGGGCAGGAGGAGGTTCCTGAGGAGGAGCTAGAGGCGGAAGAGGATGAGGTCGAGCTAGTAGCCGTACCAAAGGAGGATAGGGAGGAGTCGGTTGAGCAGGAACGGATTGAGGTCCACATCGAGTCGGGGGATGAGGATAATCCCATAGAGATTGATGTTGATTCGAATTTTGTGGATGAGCATGAGCCTGATGAGGATTTTGAGGAGAAGGATTCAGACGAGGACGACGAGGAGAGCGAGTTTGAGTGGACACCATTCAGAGGATGTAGGGGTTAGTTTTAGGAGTTAGTTATGACCCATACTTGGTGTAGTGCTGACCTAGTACGCGGTGATATATAGTTTAGAATTCAACGTGCATGTAAATTATATTTTGTGGTTTTAATGGTGGATATTGTAAATGTTTTTGGAAGTGTGATATTATGTTTGGTGGTTTGGTAAATTGTTTCTCCCTGGTTCTCTAATAATTATTGTCTGGGATATTATGATTATTTCCGCCGCAAATCAACTATGATGAGATCATTGGGCCAGCGATGTTTCTTAGGGCATTGCACTCATTTGACCGAGCTAGAGGGATGTTGCGTGCTCAATGGGATTCGGGGTGTGACATCCTAGTTCGAATTGGTATCAGAGCAAGGATAGCTTGATCTAAGTCGATTGATGCCTGGAGTGATAAAGAGTAGAGATCCCAGGATAGTTGTAGTTGGCTAGGGAGACCTTAGTGAGCCATAGATGTGCCTAGTGCTACGCGTATTCCAAACTATTTGTTGTGATTGTTGATTGATTTGAATGTTCCAATGATTAGAGTGCAGGTGTGTTTGGACTTGAGGTATGTGCTCGAACCTCATTGATTGTGATTGGTGTTGTGATGGTGGATTGCCTACTAAGTAAATTATTGTGCTAATTCACTGCCTAGGAGTAGACTAGTATAGTTGGCCTAGGTCTCTAATTCCTGTATGGAATTATAGCAGGTAAGAGGGTGATAGAAGTATGGAAATGAGTAGCCAAGGAAGATGTGCTCGAAGGGGTATAGGAAGAAGAGTAAGAGGTCGAGGTGGTGCTTGAACTAGAGCTCTAGAGGACCTCGAAGTTGATACTAGACCTGTAGAAAACCCCAGAGTTATTGGTATTTTAAGGGCTCTCGAGGAGGTTGGGACTTTGATGGGCAAGCAGACTCAAGAGCAAGATGCCATGATTGCCCAGGCCGTAGAGGCTGCAGCAGCCATTACCCTTAATGGTAACAATGGAAATCAAGGACATGAGCAGGTGAATACGAACCGACTAATGCATCAGTTAGTGGAGCAGTTTTTGAAGTTAAAGCTTCCTAAGTTTGATGGTAGAGGTGATATGGAGGCTGTATCGCTTTGGGTAGAGGAGCTAGAAAAAACTTTTGAGGTATTGAGGTGTATCGAGGAGGAGAAAGTGACGTTAACAGTGTATTAATTGCAAGGTAATACAAGTGATTGGTGGAAGGCCACCAGAGGACGAGTGTTTCCGGCTGGTATCGCCCAGACTTGGGCATTATTTATGGAAGCCTTTAATGGCAAATATTTTTCTGAAAGTGCTTGGGAACAGAAATTGGCAGAGTTCATGAGGCTTCATCAGGGGGCAAAGAACAATGGATAGGTATGAGGCTCAGTTCACTCGGTTAGCTAAGTTTGCCTCGATGATGGTGGAGGACTTATTGGATAGAGCTCGAAGGTTCCGAGATGGTTTGAAACCGGACTTTCGTAGCTAAATGATTTCTTTGAATTTAAGGGATTATAATGAGATTTATTAGCGGGCTCAAGCAATTAAGTGTGACTTAGCGGATAGGGCCACTGTTTCTGGGTCAAGGTTTGCCCAGGGAATGGACAATTGTAACTTAGGAAAGAGGCCAATGATAGATAACCGACGTTTTGTCCCTTCTGCTAGAAGGAATATAGGGAAACTGACCCATTTTCAAAATGGTTCATGTCAGATATGTGGAGAAAGACATGAGATTGGACCGTGTCCAAATAAGAGCATTATATGTTTTAGATGTGGTGGAGTGGGCTACCAAGCGAGGAACTGTACTAGTAACAAGCAAGCTAGACTGCTAGCGTTGCCGCCACTGTCCAGAGTTGGAAATCAAGTTGGGTCACCTGTACCTACGAACCAGAATAGGTCATCGACCCAAGGACAAGTATATACAATGGCTAGAAGGGAAGCTGAGAATACGCTAGGCGTGGTCACAGGTATGGTCTCGCTCTATGATCATGCCCCATATGCTTTATTCGATTCGGGGGCGTCGCATTCGTTCGTGTCTAATCAATTTGTTAGATTGACTGATATGGAGTTGCGATTGCTTGATGTTTTGTTGCGTGTTACCACCCCATTGAATAATAAGATTTTAGTCTCGTTGGGATGCCCGGATTGCAAGATTGTAATCAATGATAGGGAAGAGAGAATTGATTTAGCGATTCTAGCGATGTTTGACTTTGATGTGATTGTAGGCATGGATTGACTAGTTAAACAGAGGGTAGTAATGAATTGTAGTAGCAGGGTAATCCAATTTAATCCAGTTGGACGCCCTATATTTGAATTTGTAGGAAATCGAGGAGGAACCTCGATTCCCAAGATTTTGTCGCTAGAAATGACCATGTTATTGAACGAAGGGTGTGAAGGATTTCTAGCGGCTATGATTGATTCGACGGCTGAGGAGCTGAGGCTAGAGGACATAGCCATGGTGTGTAATTATCCTGATATTTTTCCTTAGGAATTACTGGGATTGCCATTAGAATGAGAAGTTGAATTTGTTATCGAGTTGGCACTTAGGACTAAGCCAATTTCAAAGGCACCTTATAGAATGTCGTTGTCGGAGTTGAAGGAATTAAATGTGCAAATGCAAGAGTTATTGGACATAGGATTCATTCGTCCAAGTACGTCTCCATGGGGAGTGCCAGTATTGTTTGTGAGAAATAAGGATGGGTCGTTGAGGCTATGTATCGATTATTGACAGTTAAACCAAGTGACGATCAAGAATAAGTATCCTTTGCCAAGGATAGATGATCTGTTTGATCAATTGCAAAGGGTTTCGGTATTTTTTAAGATTGATCTAAGAACGGGATATCATCAGTTAAGGATTAGAAATGAGGATATATTGAAAACGGCATTGAGGACTAGATACGGGCATTATGAATTTACAGTAATGCCGTTTGGATTGACAAATGCCCTTGCTGCATTTATAGATTTAATGAATCGAGTGTTCAAGGAGTTTTTAGACCAATTTGTCATAGTCTTCATAGATGACATATTGGTGTACTCGAAGAGCCCAGAGGAACATGAGTTTCATTTGAGAAAGGTTTTACAGACCTTGAGAGAACACGCATTGTACGTTAAGTTTATTAAGTGCGAATTCTGGCTCAATCGAGTAGCATTTCTTGGACACGTGATCTTTGGGGAAGGAATCTCAGTAGATCCAATGAAGATTGAGGCTGCTATGAAGTGGCCGAGGCCAACGTCGGTAACAAAAGTTCGAAGCTTTTCGGGTTTAGTCGGATATTACCGACACTTCGTGGAAGGGTTTTCGGCAATAGCAACATCGCTGACACATTTGTTGAAAAAGGAAACGAGGTTTGAATGGACTGACAAATGTGAAAGGAGTTTTCAGGAATTAAAGCATATATTGACGACGGCACCGGTGTTGACTACTCCATTGGGACCCAGAGGATACGAAATCTATAGTGATGCGTCGTTAAAAGGATTAGGATGTATGTTGATGCAACATGGACGAGTAGTGCCTTATGCATCAAAGCAATTGAGGCCGCATGAATTGAACTATTGGACGCATGATTTGGAATTAGCCGTAATAGTGTTCGCCCTGAAGATTTGGCAATACTATCTATGCGGAGAGAAATTTTAGATTTATACCGACTATCAGAGCCTCAAGTATTTATATTCTCAGAAGGAATTAAATATGAGACAGGATCGTTGGGTGGAATTGTTGAAGGATTACTACTGTCGTATTTTATATCACCCCGAAAAGGCTAACTAGGTAACGGATGCATTGAGTCGGAAGTCAAGCATCGCGCATTTGATGGTCAAGGAATGGACTTTGTTGGAAAAGGTAAGAGACTCAGAGTTTAAGTTTGAAGTAAGTCAAGTCTTGAGCCTGTTAGCCACGCTAATGATTGAACTAGAAATCCAGGCTAAGGTTAAGGCTTTACAGTCTACGGACCAAGAGATCCAAAAGATTCTGGAAATGGATGCTATTAAGAGGAAATCGAATTTTCAAGTGTCCCAGGATGGGATCTTGAAGTTCCGAGGACGATTATGTGTGCCTGACAATGCGGAACTTAAGGAAGAAATTTTGTCGGAAGCGCATCGTAGTAGTTATAGTATCCATTCGGGGAGTATGAAAATGTATTAGAATCTGAAGCAGTATTATTGGTGAAATGGTATGAAGGTAGATATAGCTTAGCACGTGGCTAAGTGTATGACGTGTAGCAAGTGAAAGCGCAACACTGTAAGCCTGGAGGATTGTTGCAACCTTTAAAAATCCCAGAGTGGAAAGGGAACATATCATTATGGATTTTGTGATGGGATTGCCAAGGAGCCAAAAGGGTCACGATTCCATTTAGGTGATTATCGATAGATTGACTAAGTCGGCACATTTCTTGGTAGTACGAAAGGATTTCGCATTAGATTGATATGCTGATTTGTATGTGTAACAAATCATTCGTTTGCACGGGGTACCGGTGACAATTACATTGGACCGTGATCTCAGGTTTACCGTCAATTTTTGGAAAGGTCTACAAACGGCATTAGGATCGAAGCTGCAGTTTATTACTGTGTATCATTCGCAAACGGATGGCTAGTCTAAGAGGACGATTCAGACTTAAAAAGATATGCTTCGGGCATGTGTGTTGGATTTTTAAGGAAAGTGGGAAGAGCAATTGCCCTTAGTAGAATTCGCGTATAATAACAGTTTTCAGTAGAGTATCAGACTGGCGCCGTTTGAAGCGCTGTATGGTAGGGCCTATAGGACGCTTGTATGTAGGGATGAAGTGGGAGAAAGAAGCATGACCGGGCCAAAGTTAGTACAACAGTCGGTTGAAGCTGTTAAAATTATACGCGAAAGGTTGAAAACAACACAAAGCCGTAAAAAGAGCTATGCAGATAGAAGGCGAAGACCTTTGGAATTCCAAGTAGGGAATCATGTGTTTCTTAAGGTATCGCCCATGAGAGGGTTGCCTTGATCTGGCAAAAAGGGGAAGTTGAGTCCGAGGTATATGGGACCCTTTGAGGTGTTGGAAATGATTGGAGAATTAGCATATCGCCTTGCGTTACTGCCAAATCTATCGCAGGTGCATAATGTGTTCCATGTATCGATGTTGAGAAAATATGAACTGGACCCAACTCATGTGCTGAATTATGAAGAGATAGAAGTTGATGATAGGATGTTGTACGTCGAAAGACCAGTAAGGATTGAGGATCGGAAAGAAAGAGTTCTAAGGAATAAGACGATTCCTATGGTCAAGGTTGTGTGGGAGCATCACAGGACAGAATGTGCGACATGGGAAAGTGAAGAACTAATGCAACTTCAATACCCTCACTTGTTTGAATAGTTGGTTGGATTGTAAATTTCGAGGACGAAATTTTTGTAAAGGGGGAAGAATTGTGACATTCTGAAATTTGCCCAATTGGGATTTATGAAATGAATGGTTTTATGAACGTACTTGTAGTTAGTTCTCGTCCAGAACTGATCATTCCTGGGATACTAACCATTAGGGAAAGGCTAATTAGGGATTTAAATTAGTAAGACTAAAGAAATTCGATCGTGAATCGACTTTCGACTATAGAATCGTCGAGGTGACATTTTGAGCAAATGTAGGCCAATCTTAGGATAGTTACGGGTCGATTCATCACTGTCATACGAGGGGATCACGGGTGATTCCGTTTGACCACGAGGTGAGTTGGCGAACAATCCAAAACTTATACCGAACGATCGTGCCCATCGGAACTAACGATTGATCCTCACGATTATATGACAACTGAGGTCGTCACAATCCGGATGAACTTGCACGTGACTTGATTTAGTATCGGCCACGGGACGAATACGTGAATTTCCTCAAAAGCCGCCCGTTAGTCAGAGATGGGCTCGAGTTACGTTTTATAAAATTCAGATATTAATTAGAAACCAATTTGGGCGTTGGAAATTATGAATGTCACGACAGGACATTAGGATGACATTGTTATTGGAATGTTCATCCTTGGATTTTCTCGAATCCTTTAGAAAAACTGAATTTCGGCGATGGAAAATGACCATTTTACCCGTTGAGGTTTATTAAGGCTAAGTATTAAAGGGGAAGGGCATTTTGGTCATTTTGCCCTAACTTTTGAAAATGACAATTATGCCCTTGGAATTTTATGAAATTCCCAAATTGCCCTTGGATATTTTTGGAAAAGATTAGATCATGACCGTCGATCTCGGAATAAGAACGAATCTCGGCCGTCGATTGGAAATGTGAGAGAAGGGCAAGATGGTCATTTCATCAAATAGGGCTCAATTATTGAATTTTTAAGGACAAATTCTTTTCTTCTCTCTCTCTCTCTCTCTCTCTCTCTCTCTCTCTCTCTCTCTCCTCATTTCTCTCCCTCTCTCATTTGACCACTCCTCCTCCCTCACCGATCTCTCTCTTCCCCTTGGCCAATCGCCGCCATCATCTACCGTCCGGCCGCCGTACCGCCGCACCACCGCCGTCCCACACCCTCACGCCACCGCCGCCATTCCCCTCTCCCTCTCGGCTCACTTCACCCTCTCTCTCACTATGGCTGTAAGGAGCAAGTCGGCCCCAAGCCAAGCCACTCGCCATTCGCTGTCGCGTGGCTGCCGATCGCCATCCCTTTTCGCTCTGGCTGAGTTAGTCTAGAGTTCAGGTAAGTTGCGATCTAACCCTCGCCTAGTATATCAGGTATTATCAGACCCGTTTAGATGCAATTTGGTGTAGTTTAGAGGCTGAATTGATTATTAGACCTTAGAGGCGAAATTGAGATGATTTGGTGGATTTTTAGAGGCCGATTGAGTGCTGGAAATTGCTGATTTAAGTGCTGGAAAATTCTGTTTGGATTGGCGAGTGGATAATTAGATCCAGCTCATAATTTCGTGAAAGTTCCATGAAGGGCCGGAAGTGAGATGTCGTAGTTTTAGGGGTGAAAAGTGCTAATTTGTGTGTTTACAGTATATTTGGATGTTATTGATGCATTTAAATAATGCTCGAGAATGTGTACGAGTGAGATTTGTGGCGTACGATGTGCCTGTGATTACTAAAAGGCCCTGTGGCGTGTTTACGCAGGGTGCAGATAAAATGAATGGCATGTGAGTATGATCGTGTGATCACTAAATCTCTAAGGCGTGTTTACGCAGGGAATTGAACCGGCTTGAGGCGTGTTTATGTGGGTCGTGATACGACTATGGGATCGGATCGAGACATCTTAAGCTCGGGTTTCGATCACGTAGGCCTGTCGCATTTGGCGCGAGTTGAGGAAAGAAAGTGAGAATGAGATCGGTCCGAGGCATGTTAAGTTCGGGTGAGATCGGGATCGGACCGAGGCATTTTAAGCTCGGGTCTCAATCACGTAGGCCTGTCGCATTTGGCGCTGGCTGAGGAAAGAAAGTGTGAATGGGATCGGGTCTGAGGTGTGTTTACATGGGTCGCGATCGGATAAGCCTGAGGCGTGTTTACGTGGGCTGAGGAAAGTGATTGAGCATGAGATGGAACGATGTGGCAAGTGGAAGTGAGATCGAACTTGAGGCGTGTTTACGCGGGTCACGATGGCAAGTTTAATGAAAATGATGTGGTGGTGCGTGAACGGGTGTAATGTGATCGATACGTATTTTTGGCGAATGAGAATGAAATGTGATATTTGTGTATGAGGTTTAAATGTGGTGATTGAGCACTATTGTGCAGGCTGGGTTTTCCAAGAGTTCAGGTTTATGTGACTGTGTGGATGTTGTTGTATGCATTGTTGTTTGTGCATTTGAACTTGTCTGGAATACGTGGTAGCCTAGTTGGGGTTTAGGTCATGGATTTATTGAGAAGTGTCTCATGGTTGTTTCAACCAAATCATTTTAGAGCCGCCGCCTAAGCCATAAACCTACCGCTGCCGCTGCCGCAACGTTTTGTGATTGTCATGCACGTTGATCATGATGTTGTAGAATATCCGATAAACAAGAATATGACCTGAGTTAAGTACACCTCCATAGTGTGGGTAGATATAGGGCTATCCCTCTGGCAGGGTATGATCTGATGGATGTAGATCTAGACGTGATACCTGAAGTAGAGCCTAAGGAGGAAAAGTAGGAGGAGGTCCCCGAGGAGGAGGATGAGCAGGAGGAGGCTCCTGAGGAGGAGCCAGAGGCAGAAGATGATGAGGTCGAGCCAGTAGTCGTACCAAAGGAGGATAGGAAGGAGTCGGTTGAGCAAGAGCGGATCGAGGTCCACATCGAGTCGGGGGATGAGGATAACCCCAAAAAGATCGATGCTGATTCGGAGTCCGTGGATGAGCATGAGCCTGATGAGGATTCTGAGGAGGAGGATTTAGATGAGGACGAAGAAAAGAGTGAGTTTGAGTGAACGCCGTTCAGAGGATGTAGGGGTTAGATTTAGGAGTTGGTTATGACCTATACATGGTGTAATGCTGACCTAGTAACCTGCTGAACCTTTTTGATATCGATGTTATATAGTTTAGAATTCAGCATGCATGTAAATTATATTTTGTTGTTTTAATGGTGGATATTGTAAATGTTTTTGGAAGTGTAATATTATGTTTGGGGGTTTGGTTGTCACGCCCCGTACCTCATGAAGCGAGAGCATCCCACGTAGAGGTCAAATTTGTTGCGACATCCCAGGGCGCATCGCGGATCCATCACCCAACTCTCAGAGATCAAAACACTAGCGGAAGCAATGTATATATATAAATGTATATATATACACCCATACAAAAGAATAAGTTAACCACGAACAGAACAGTACAGAAATCCATCAGATTGAAAACATACACATTTCATTACTATTAAAAGTAGATACAATATCCATTTACGGGGAGTACAGACTACCACCAAAAGCGATCAACGGCCACTAGGGTCAAAAAGGGCTAGTGGCAAAAGGTTACTGAGCTAAGGCGGACTTCAGTTAAAAAGGTGCAGCCCGCTCTATCTATAACCACAGTCAACCTAGGGGACCCAGTTTGGGTCAGAACCAGAAGACTCTAACAAAGACGAACTGTCAGACAACTCCTCCTCAGAATCTAACGAGTCTAACTCGGACTCAGCCTCCTCTGGCTCGTCCTCAGCATCCATCTCCTCGGGCTCAGGATCCTCCTCCATAGGCTGATCTAACTCATCATCATTCGGCCCCATGTCCATCGGCTCGACCTCATCAACCTCGTACTCCACAGGTACGCCATCGGAGCTCATACTCTCTTCGTCTGAGGTGCTGGGGTTTATCACCTGTCCATCGGGGCACTGGGGGTCTACCTTGCCCTGCCCGTTAAATGGAATATCAAAAGTCCGGAGGGGCCCGGTCTCTTTCTCGGTAAACGTTCTATAACACCACGCAACATACTCGTGGGTCTCAGATACTAACTTCCCAACATCTACTCATAATAAGGTATAGGATCTAATGTACATATTCCCGTTCCCTACGGGGATGTACGGACATAGTTTTCTCGATGAAGTGGGGAATCCCGAAACGGATTTGCGCCTCTACCTAGTCATGGCCACGGGACAGTTTCGGCTCGGAACTGGCCCGGTCAAACCTGGGCCCGGCCCGTTGACCGGGCCCGCGGTTTGGAACCGGCCCGGAACCGCTGGTTCCGGGCCCGGTTCCATAAAAAAAAAAAACAGAAAAGCTGCAGACGCTGCACTGCAGGCTGCAACTGCGCGCAGTACGTGCGGCGCGCAGCCGGTCCATTGCCCTTAGCAACGGGCAGAAAGAAAAAAAAAATTGCAACGGGCCGCCGCCCGTTGCCCTGATGCAGGCAGCGGGCAATGGCTAGCCGCAGCCGTATGCCCAAAACGGGCAAATATATATATATATATATATTTGATAATAAATAATAACCGTTGCAAAATTGCAACGGTTATATTTTTTTATTTTAATCCTAAATTTTTTTCTCATTTTTTTCTTATAAATTCTCTCAAATTCTCTCAATATTCACAATTCTCTCAAATTCTCTTCTCTCAAGTCTCAAATTTTCTCAATACTTTAAATTCTCTTAAATTCTCTCTATTTTCTCAATCCACGCAATTCTTTCTTCATTCTTCCAATTAATCCGCTTAATTCTCTCAATCCACTCGAACAATGGCAAGTGGAAGTCGAGTGCCAACTGGCAAAGGTAAGAATATCGCGACGGAATCCCATCATTCTTTTGATCCTCGTGAATATGCAGATTTTGAAGATGATGAAATCAACATTTTTCCCGATGTGGAGCGCGTCTCGTCGCAAGAAAGTTTTCATCCTCCTGCCGAAATATCAACAACAAAGGAAGCGGAATGGGAATTTACATTTGACATTTGGAATCACTTCACGAAAATGGAAAGATTTGATATTGGTGAAAAAAGGTATGATATAATTTGTAAATATTGTGGGAAAATATATAAATATACAGGTGGACAAGGATACGGAACGTTCAAACGACATTTTAGAAGCAAATATCCAATCGAAATGGGAATTATTATCGGGCAACAACAAATTTGTGGGTACGTTAATCCTAACACTTCCCCTTTATTTTGTTTTAATGAAAAAACTTATAAGGAAGAATTAGGCAAATTTATTTCTGTTGAGCATTTAACATTTAATTTTGGAGAAAGATTTGGTTTTAATCAATTTGTACAAAAAGCATGTGCTCCACAAGCAAAACGTGTTCCTAGAAATTCAACTAAACGAGTAATTAAAGATATTAAAGATCTTTACAAAAATGGAAAAAAAAGATTTACAAAACTTTTTTATGCAATTTAATGGATGCATGCATATAGGTAGTGATATTTGGAGTGATCATTGGCAAAATTATTCTTACATGGGCATAACATGTCATTGAATAGATGACGAGTGGAGTATTCAGAAAAGAGTTATTGCATTTAGAGTTTTTGATGATAAGCATACGGCAAATAATATTTATAGAATAATTAGGCAAATTTTAGAAGAATGTTATTTGTTTAACAAAATTTTTTCAATTGGTTTTGATAATGCCGCAGCAAATACCGCTTCAATTGCCGATTTAAAAAATATTTGTAAACTCGCTTTTGGCGGAAAATTTTTTCACATTAGATGTGCTTGTCATGTTTTAAATTTATGTGTACAAGATGATTTGAAAACTCTTGATATTTTTCTTCAACCAATAAAAACGGCAATTTAATTTTTATGGAAACATCTCCAAAAAATGAAAGAATGGGGTAGATTTTATAGAGAAAATGACAAAAAGCTAAAAAGATTTCTAAGAGATGTTCCAACTCTTTGGAATTCTACTTTCCACTTGCTTAGTGAATCTTCATTTCTAATAATATACCTTAGATTGATTTATACCCACAAGAGTGGAATATTTGCAAAAAAATTTTAGATGTTTTAAAGGTTTTTAATGATGCAACTTATACTTTGTCCGGTGTTTATTATCTTACTACACATTTATTTTTAGTAGAGTGTACTAATATTGTCGGGATTTTTGATGAATATGAAAATGATGTTGAATTACAACATACTATAGTTGCGATGAAAATGAAGTGGCTACATTATTATAGCGAAATTCCCATTATTTATTTAGTTGTTTGTGTTTTTGATCTGCGTTGCAAATTGGATGGCTTAAGTGATTTTTTGCATACATGTTATCAATGTTTACATTATGATGCGATAAATGTTATAACTATAGTATGTGAGGTTCAAAACGTAGTAATAGAATTATATAATGAATTTTATACTAAATATAATTTAGGTGATATTGGATCTTCTCAATCTACGGAGATACAAAATGACAGTACAGGTAAAATTAGTAGAGGGTACAAACTTTTATTACATAGACAAAAAAAACAAAAGGGAGTAATAGGAAATATTTCTGAATTAGAGATTTATCTAACCGTTTCATTTGAGTTTACTGAATTCGAAGGTAGTACAGATTTTTTAATTTTGGATTGGTGGAAGAGGCACGCAAGCCAATACCCAATCCTTTCTCTTATTGCAAAATAGATTTTTTCAACCCATTGTTCCGCAGTTGCGGTCGAACAAGCATTTAGTGCCGGAGGTAATATTTTAGACGAACATCGTTCAAGATTAGCTCCAGAATCAGTGGGAATGCAAGCTTGTGTTGCTGATTGGACGAAGGCTCAATACCGGTAATAGGAGATAGATCGGAATCATGAATCCGAATTTTTTAACAACGGAGACACTACCGCTACCGGTACCGGTACCGGTACTAGAACGGGTAGTGACGATTGAGGGTAAAAAAACTATTAGAGTTGGCAAATATTTCGGGAACCCTTGTTTCTCATACCGGGTACGCCCATGTGAGCTTAGGGAAACCGAAGTATAATCCGACGACATGTGACTTTTGGATTTGGTCCCCTGCACACGGAATGTTTAGGTTTTGGGGTCATTTTAGGGCATATATATTGTGCTCCTTTTTTTATAAATCGTTGTAACAAATTATAATGTGCTTAATGATAATTTATTAAGTTCAAGCTATCTCTTTCTCTCTTGTCTTTTTGTCCCCAAATTTGATTACAATTTACATTTTAATTACAATTTATATTGAATAATGTTCCGTCACCGGTAACCGGTCACCGACCAAAACAGTAATTTTTTAATTTTTCTATTATTTTCTTTTCTATTTTTCCTTTTCCTTTTCTTTTCTTTTCCTTTTTTTCTTCTTTTCTTCCTTCGCCGGCCTCAGGCGACGCTGCCCTCGCCGGCGTCGGGCGAGGGCCGCCCTTGCCTGGACTGGGCGAGGCCGGCCTCGTCGGCATGGAGTGAGGCCGACCTCGCAAGATGAGGCCGAGCTTTGACCTCGCCGGCCTCAGGCGAGGCCGGCCTCACCAGTTGCTGGTGAGGTCGAGCCTTACCAGCGTTGGGTGAGGTCGGCCTCGCCAGTTGCAGGTGAGGTTGGCCTCGCTCCACGCCGGCGAGGCCGGCCTCGCCCAGCCTAGGCAAGAGCGGCCCTTGCCCGATGCCAGCGAGGGCGGCCTCGTCTGAGGCCGGCGACCTCTGCCGGCCCCAGCTATGGCCGGCGGAGGAAGAAACGAAAAAAAAAAATTATGAATCGGCCCGAAACCGGTTCCGAATCTGAACCGGAACCGGCCCAGAACCGCCGGTTCCGAACCGTGGCCATGACTACCTCTACCATCCTCACTACCGGGGATCTGAAATGTTGGTTTCGAACAACCGTGAGACGAATCTCAGCAAGTAATAACCCATAAACCTAAACTAGGCTAATATGCACCTCCTGATAGATGATTAAAAACACACATAACAGTGTACCATAAACATTATATTAATTTTTCTAGGACCGTAGCTTAGATCACTCATACAATGACCCTGCAGGTTAGACATTTCATAATAATATTCATGGCACATACGAGCACACACTGGTCACGCGTACGCCACATGCATGCTCATGCTCCTTAATGCCGTTCTCACATACGAATCACCGATACGCACAACGGCCAACACACTTTGACACACCATTGCCATGCTCACGATTTGGCTAAACCATGCACTCTGGCACATGGCTCATTATTTCAATTAGAACACAACCCGTAGGTCACAATTAATAAATTGACCCGAAGGCTACGATCCGAAGGTCCACCACACTTCATGGCCCGCGCAGAAGCACATATGGCCTGGTGTCTCTAGCCCGCGTAAACGCATCAGGCCCAACACCAATCTCCTTACGGACCAAAACCTACGTAAACGCATTAGGCTGGCTGACTTCCGGACGAACTGGGCATCATCTCGCGTAAACACATCAGGACGGCAACGACCCCACGTCGAAACGCATCAGGCCTTAAGTAATCACACATTCACACAGCCAATTTTATTTGAACCTCGCGTAAAACGCATCAGGGCAATTAGGCAATCAAATGTTATCACCAGGCATGTGCATTCTTAACACTCATGGTTCAAGCCCAAATTCAATGTACAAAATGCACAACTATGCATAATGGGCACCCAATCCTAACCACGAGCACACAAGTTAATATGGCCACGGCATGCTCAATAGGTGCCATAATATGCTCACTAGCCATGACATGCCATGATTATGCCATAACATATTCAATTCACACCTCATCATCACGTCCAATAATTCAATTGATGTACAACTCGGCACAGCATCAAATTCACACAATTAATGTGACATAAAACCACACATCTAAGGCCCGACTTTCAATCTTATTCTTGGCTATTAAATATACACGTGGTATCACCCGATTAAGCACAATCAAGGCTCAATTAGTTAATGAATCATTCCATTTAAGCGCATGACAACTTAGATAACAACCATACTAAGTTTAGCGGTACCAAAAGGGCGTTAATAGAAATATTAACGTAAGCTAGTCCCTGAACCTTTGATCTCTGGTTTTCGTAGAAACCGAAACGAAATTCCCGCGTTTCGGTTGGGTATTCTAGCCGACCCCCGACCTAGGCTAGTAGCGACTCCTAAAAAAAAAACAACAAAATCAATCCGCTGTCACGCGAGATATGGATTTAGGGAAGATTCACGTTCATGATCAATGAATCATATGGATAGCCAAAAGATTTATATTTCAATAAAATCATTTTTTGTGATATTCCATATGAACAATTTTATGAACACTTATCTCTAAACCCGCCTTACCGAGTTCAGCCCTCGTGAGGTAGGTCGCGACAGGCTTGGCGACTCCGCTGGGGACTAGGTTACAAACCTAAGTGGATTAAAGCCGTAATAAACTTGTTGGTTGTTATCTCACTTGTTTACATTTTGTAGCATCGACCGCATGTCGAAGTCACGTGGAAAATGAGGTTAGTCCACTAACCATGTGTTTAATGGTTTTGTAGGTGGGAGACATAAGGGGTGGAATGAATGCAAACCCCTTGTTTTGTAGGTGGCGTTCAGATGTATGTCAAGTGTATGAGATTATATTGAAGTGTTGTTTGCTTTAAATTCAAATGCATGTTTACTTGCTTCAGCACAACACGATGCACCCACATCCCGCGGTCTAAAACCCCGGATCACTTTTAGGGCACCTTTAGGAGGTATTAAGAGTGGAATCCGCATGTGAATGCACGTGGTAATCCATTTTTCAATACCGCTCATTTTGATTAGTAAGAAGTGCACTGACTGACATTAGTAGCGGTGGGTAAACTCTTCTTATCTAATTAAAGTGGGGACCTTAAACCTTTATAATCCTATCCTTAGATGTCAAACCTCACAAATCCTCATGTGATGTGTCGATATGTTTGCCATTTTTTCTTTGTGGTAAGGTTGATTGTATCGTTCTACAATTTCAATTATGCCATTTCAATTCCACGTTATATTCCTTTATATAATGCATGGTGAATAATCTCGATGCCCCAAATTAGGGTTAGTTAAAATGGATATGTCGGAGATTTAAGTCATCCTCGTACCTAGAGCTCTCGTGACCATGTGGGAAAGTCTTGAGTCAAGGCACAAGGACTATGTGGAAAAGAGGATTTGATATCTTCCCGCACTCTTATACATCGAGCCTCGTGTTGCTATGATTAAAGCATTGTCCCATTTTTGGAATTTAAAGACATCCACTTTTGTGTTTGGTCGAAATGAATTAACCCCCGCAATTGAGGAGTACGATATTGCCATTGGAAGAGTCGGTTCTTTTGGTCTAGTTAGTCCTTCGATAGATATAGATCCGATAACTCTTTTGAGCTAATTCTTAGGAGTTGACATTCTCCAAATTAAAGGCGTCCTTAGAGGAAATTCCAATGCACTCTCCTTCACATTCTTGGAGCGACATTTTTCTAGCTTGCCAAAGGAAGCGGGTAATCAAATTCCTCGAGTCTTTCTCTTAACATTCTTTGGTTTTGTGGTTTTTCCATTCACCAAAAAGACTATGGATCCTTTGGTAATTCACATTGTCAATCAAGTGTGTATGTTCAAAAGATTCTCCAATATGATCCTAGGTGAGACCTTCATATCACTCAATAGGTTCAAACAAAACAGAAATAGTATCTTTAGAACCCCAATAGGTTTACTCCAAATTTGGTTGGTCTCTCATCTCAAAGACTTCGGTTTGAGCTTGAAAATTATAGATGTGTCCAAAGATTGCCATCCTATCTCGCTTTTCCGAGAAAAGGAAAAAATCTTTCCTTATTGGTCATTCTCAACTTGGTTTAATTTTTTTAAGAACCTTATTCCAAATCAAATCCAATGGCATGTTCGTTGGCTTGGAAATCCCAAGGTACGCCTTAATAACGGATCTGACAACCCAATCCCACTTTTGGGTCTCACGGGGTTCACGTCATATTACCCTTTTAGGGTGATCCGTCAATAGCGCTTCAAAAGATTCCACCATTCCTCAAGCTGGGATTATATCATTTTGACTATTGCAAAGATGTCATCCAAAAGGACCAAATGGCGGATTTGAAGGAAATGATCAAGTCCATCATTGATATGTGGTACAAATATTGCCCGGAGCCGATTCACATTACTGACGAGTCCGAGTTGGAAGGAGAAATGAAGATACATCATGCATTGTCGGAGTACATACACCGTCGTTTCGAGCCCGAGCTTAAAGTGGATCTCCCTAATGTCCCTGAGAAGCCAACGCAACAACAAGCTATAGCTGTAAGAGCTCTTGGGGAAAGGGATAAGGCTTTAGTTGAGGTTGAACGTTTGACCTAAGAAAACAAACGAATTCGCCTCGCATCTAAAGAAGATCCAATACAATTTTTGCTATATTCCATGAGAAAATCTCCTTTTATGTAATTTTTGTTTTATAGATTTGATATATAGGGTCTCCTTTTTACTCATTTTAGTAATGATGTAATAGGATCCTCTTCTTGTTTTTAGATTGATCTATGGGGATTGTATTTCACGAATTTTGTTGTTAATAGTGAAATTTCCCTTTGTGTGTACTTTCTTTTTTGAGATTCCAATGGAATATAAATGGGGCATCTTGATTAATCATTGTGTGTTACCCCTTTAATTGTATAATTTCTTGTGAAGAAATTGTGATAAGACATTATTCACATGATATTGGGATCATGAAAATATTTCTTATCTCTATTTCATCCAAAGAAAATATAAAATTAAAGGGTTTTATATTTTCATCTCAATTCATTTTCCGCATACTAACTTGATTTATGTTTTTTTTTAATAACAAGGTACTAAAATACAGCTGAGACGCATTCTATTATACATACCCATCGCCAAGCAAGAATGGAGAACGAAGATACTCATAACCACGTTATTACCATTGAAAATCAAATGGCGCAAATGATGGCGCTCTTAATTGACCTTGCAAACCAAATAAAGAATCTCATGCCGGCAGTTCCTGCTGTTGCAGCTTCTACTCCTAATGCGCCTGCTAATGCATCGGTGATAAATCCTGTTGAAAAAGGACCGGCTGAAGAGGTCCCCGTTAATGTTATTCCTGCTGTCATTGATTTGGAAGCTCCACCTAAGGAGTCGCCTGTTGTTCATATGGATGAAGAGAGTGCGAGATGTATTACAAAATTGGAAAAACGTTTATGCATGTTGCAAGGTTACCAACTCCAAGGCTTTGATAAACTGTTGCCTTTTACAAAGGTGAAATCCCTGATTTTTACAATAAACTTGAATTCTCAAGGAAGTATGATGGAACTGGGTGCCCTAAGACCCACTTGAAATATTATTTGAATAAGATGGCTCGTTACTCCGATAACACTCCACTGTTGATCAATAACTTTCAAGATAGTTTGGCTGATTCCGCTTTAACGTGGTTCATCTAGTTGAATTTGGAGAAAATTTGCACCTGGAAAGACCTTGCAGACGAATTCCTCCAATAATACAAGTTTAATACCGAAATTGCTCCAACCCGTGAAGAGCTGGTCCGAGTTGATAAAAGGAGAAATGAAACTTTTAGAGTGTATGCCCAAAGGTGAAGAACTATGGCGTCCCAAGTTAAACCTCTGCTATCCGAGAAAGAGATCATGCAGCTATTTCTTCGAGCTCTACCTCGAGAATATTTTGATAAGATGTTTAATAACACTTGTATCAATTTCCCTGCAATGGTTGAACTGGGGAACGTATTGAAGGAATCATGCGATAGGGTCAATTATCCGAGATGACAACTCGCAAATTATCCCAAAGAAGGATAAGGAGCCAATGGTGGAGGTTGCCTATATTCAAAATCCTAATACTCAAAAGCCATTAAACACACCGGTTCAAAGGTCCGTTATGGAAACAGGGGTCTCTTCCCCGAAATTTTGACCGAAAAGGAAAAGCTCCACAAAAACAATTCACTTCGTTGCCAAGACCTATGTCTTAGTTGCTGCCGATGTTGATTGAACAAAGACTCGTAGCAAAAGAAATCTCGAGAGATAACCCGCCGAAATTTGTTGGGTTTGATTTGGCAAAATCTTGCGTGTACCACATGGGTGAGAAATGCCATGATGTGGACAACTGTTATACTCTCAAGATCAAGATTCAGAACTTGTTGGATAAGAAGATCTTATCGTTTAAAGATGTTACACCAAATGTTCAACAAAATTCACTCCCCAATCATACCGAAGCCATTAATGTGGTATTTGGAGACGAGAATGAGAAACCTTTATTGTTCGACATGGTGAAGTTGGAAGAGCTATTGACTATAGCTAGTGATCAACCGAAAGAAGGAAATGTATCCCAAGAGGAAAAAATGTATTGCCTAGCCAAGATGGCTGCTTTAGGTATAATTCAGCCTCTTCAAGGAAAGAAACCCAAAGGGTCTATCGAGACTGCTGTAATTGATTTGTTGTCTGAAAAATTCTCTTGCAAGTTCACAGACAAAGTCTCATGCTCTAAGCTGAAAGATGATGGATATGAGCCAGATGTTGATAAGCCATGGAGTGACATATTTTCCGATGGTGATTCGGAATGTGAGAGCAAGAAAGCCTGTCAAAGTCGTAAATTTATGAAGAAAGCCCACGAGAAATACACTGCTCTAACTGGAGGGAACGATGAAGATAATAGAGAGATTCTTTCCGATACTGATTCGGAATTTGAACGCCATACCTCCTATTGGGATCGAGAGTTCGTTAGAAAGGCAATTGAAAAAGGTGAAACTGTTGATACTCTCGGACAACCGAGTGGTAAATATGACTTAATGGTAAAATACTCTCCTCCTCCAAGCGCTGTTATCGACCCTAAGACTATCGTCCCAAGTGGATGGGGGTCCGAATTTGAAGATGATGGCATGGTAGCCGTGATTGATCCTGTTGTGATTGAATTAAATGCTACTAGTGAAATCCAAGCGCATGTTGTGGAACCTGTGATTATAGATTTAATGGCTGATGGCTTCGGAGATATAAAGATCTCTAATGAGAACTTCGAGCCTGTTGTGATCGAGCTGCCACCGAAGAAAGACGAGAATTTGAAAGCAAAAATACCTCCTGTTTACGACTCCAAAGCAGTTCCTTGGAATTATGAGTCTAATGATATAGATGTTGTTACTCGATCAGGCCGATGTTTTCTATCTCGTGAAAGTGTTGAGAAAAAGTCTGTAACCGAAGAAGAGGCGGAGCAACTCCTCAAAACTCTCAAAACTAGTGAAGCAGAAGTGATCGAGCAGTTAAGAAAAATGCCGGCTCAAATCTCGTTACTTGAACTATTCAAGTCTTCCGAGAAACATAGGAATGCTCTATTAAAAATTCTTAATGAAGTACATGTACCCGAGATAATCGGAGAGGTACAATTAGAGGAGTTTGTAGGTGCTATTCTTCTTAAGGATCAAATTTCTTTTTCTGAAAAGGATTTGCCACCGGAAGAGCGAGCGCACTCTAAAGCATTATACATCTCTGTTCAACACTTTGATACAAGGATATCGAGAATACTCATTGATAACAGTTCAGCTCTCAATATATGTCCGTTATCAACCTTGCGCCGTCTAGGTGTAGGTATGGACAATGTTCGTTCTTCTAAAACTCCAGTCAGAGCCTTTGATGGCATGAAAAAGGAAGCTCTAGGAGAAATTGATTTGCAGTTGATGATTGGTCCAGTTACGTTCACTCAGAAATTTCAAGTGCTCGATATCCTAAGTAACTTCAGTTTGTTGCTGGGACGACCTTGGATTCACGCTGCGGGTGTTATATCTTCAAGTCTACATCAAATGATTCGCTTTATCGTGTGTGGCAAGATTATAACCGTCCATTGTGAGAAGGATACCGAAACCTTCAACAATACTGCAATTCCCTACGTGGAGCTAGAAGTAAAAGGAGAATCAAGCTACCATTCATTTGAGATGGTATCAGTATCTCATGTGCCCGTAGGCACTGTTATGAGAAAACCTCACTATTCAAAGGCGGCCCTTATGTCTAGTAAAGTATTGATCGAACATGGATTTATTATTGGCAAAAGATTGGGAAAGCTGTCCCAAGGCATTCTCACACAAATTGAGGTGACTAAGAGAAAGAAATGAGAAGGCTTAGGTTACCAAGGCGATCAACAGAATCAAGGTAATCAGAAAAGCCCGAGAGTCAAAGAAAAGAGTTATCGACGTTTGCTCCCTCCTCCGTTGAAAGATTTCTTCCCTGGACCGCCAAAGTTTCTCCAAGATGAAGAAATAGATATCTATGATATCATCGACCTATTTGAAGAGAGTTCTGTCGGTGCCATTTCCGAAAGTTTTGAAGATGATCTACCTACTGATCCCGCTGTGTAAGGGATGTTTCCGTGTTCTACTTTGTTTTCAGTTGTAATCCATCTAATTCTCCCCTGCGATGGACTTCCATTTGTTCATTTCATTTGTTTCGTTCATTTCATATGTTGTAATAATTCGGATCACAAACTTTGGATCCAAAACACTATATGACATTTACTGCATATTAATAAAAGCATTCTCATGTTTTGTTAATAGACGTGCAAAAGTATACGAAACCAGCCCTATAATGATGCTTTGAGGCCTAGGCTTTTGCACGATCTATAGTTTTCAAAATAACCCTTTGGAGCAAGGATGTCCAATGATATGAGGACGAGTTCCCCATGAAATTTTCGAAAATCTGGAATTCGAAAAGTTTTTTTCATCACATCTTCATGCATTGCATTTCTTATCTTCATATACCAACCATTTGTTGTTGCATCTCAGGCATGACACTTTGCATAATCATGATAGTCATATGCATGGCTTGGATTCATGTCCAAAAAACTCATATGAATCTGATTATTCTAATTTTGAAAATGAAGAAGATTCCAAGGCTATTAAAAGTGAATGGATCCAACATGAAGAATCCAAACCTCCCACGGAAGAACAAACTATCATTATAAATTTGGGCGATTCTGAAAATCCCAAAGAAACAAAAATTAGGGCAAGTCTCTCTCAGACAGATGCTGATCGACTGATCGAACTATTGAAGGAATATCGGGATGTCTTTGCTTGGTCTTATGCTGACATGCCGGGTCTGGACCCCAACATTATAGAACACACGTTGCCTCTTGATCCTGCCATTCTGCCTAAGAAACAGAAGTTTAGGAGGACAAAGCCAGAATTATCCAAGAAGATTGAGGAAGAAGTCATGAAACTGTTAAAAGTTGATTTCATTAAAGTTACTCATTATGCTGACTGGATTGCTAATATTGTCCCAGTCATGAAGAAGAATGGGCGAGTTCGGGTATGTGTCGATTACCGCGACTTGAACAAAGCAAGTCCCAAAGATGATTTCCCATTACCACATATTGACGTCTTGGTCGACAGCACAGCAGGATTCGAATTATTTTCCTTCATGGATGGTTTCTTTGGCTATAACCAAATCCGAATGAAGGAAGAAGATAATACTAAAACATCTTTTATCACCCCATGGGGAATATTCTGTCACAAGGTTATGCCCTTCGGCTTGAAGAACGCGGGGGCAACTTACTAAAGAGCCATTGTGACATTATTCCACGACATGATGCATAAAGAGATTAAAGTTTACGTCGATGACATGATCGCTAAATCATGACAAGGTGAAGACCACATTGAAGTCTTGAGGAAGCTGTTTGATCGACTTAGAAAGTTCAAGCTAAGGCTTAACCCCACTAAATGCGTATTTGGGGCAAAGTCTGGAAAGCTCCTTAGATTTATGGTTAGTAACAAGGGTATAGAGATTGATCCCTCGAAGGTGAAGGCCATTTGCGATTTAAAACCCCCTTCTACCGTCAAGGAAGTTCGAAGCTTGCTGGGAAGACTGAATTATGTTGCGAGATTTATTTCCCAGTTATCTGAAACAGCCAAGCCATTCTTCAAGCTATTGAAAAAGAATGCCAAAGTTGAATGGAATGAAGATTGTCAAAAATCCTTTGAACAATTGAAACAATATCTTTTACAACCACCAGTTTTAGTACCGCCTACTCTAGGTATACCTTTGATTTGTATCTCACAATTCATGATGAATCTTTGGGAGCTTTGTTAGCACAAAAGAGACCAAAGGATGGAATAGAGCACGCTATTTATTACCTCAGCAAGAAGTTTACCACTGGTGAAGCTCGATACCCTGAAGTTGAGAAAACATGTGTAGCCTTAGTTTGGGTATTACATAAATTACGACAATACACTCTTCACCATCGTATCCTGCTTGTAAATGAAAATGATCCTATTAAGTATCTTTTGGAAAAGCCTGCATTGGTTAGAAGGCTTGCCAAATGGCAAATATTGCTCTCCAAATTTGATATCCAGAGCATGTCTCAAACGTCTGTCAAAGGGCGAGCCATAGCTAACATGTTAGCTGAAAGTCCATTAAAGTCAGACGACTGGAATGAAATTGATGAAAGAATCCATTTGGTGTCACAAGACAAGTGGACCATGTATTTTGATGGAGCTGTTAACCTTTCCGGTTCTGGCACTGGAGCAGTTCTGATATCCCCAGTGGGTCAACATTATCCAATAGCTGCAAAGTTGGTATTTCCTTGTACCAATAACATTTCAGAATATGAAGCTTGTATCCTTGGTCTCCAATTAGCCGTCGATATGAAGGTTAAGAGATTACAAGTTTATGGTGATTCCGCTCTTATCATTCTCCAAATAGGAGGTGAATAGCAAACTCATGATTCAAAACTGATTCCTTACCATGAGTATCTTAAAT
This sequence comes from Syzygium aromaticum, assembly GCA_024500025.1. Classification (NCBI taxonomy): domain Eukaryota; kingdom Viridiplantae; phylum Streptophyta; class Magnoliopsida; order Myrtales; family Myrtaceae; genus Syzygium; species Syzygium aromaticum. Next base: position 18,931,827 of record CM044895.1, read on the forward strand.
ACCTGGTGGAAGAATTCGAAGAGATCTCATTTGATTATTTGCCAAGATCTCATAATCAATTTGCTGATGCCTTGGCAACATTATCCTCAATGTTACAAGTAACCGATGGTTTGAATATTGATCCTTTGCAAATCGATGTTTTGAAAGAGCTTGCATATTACATGGTTATAGAAGAAGAACTCGATGGCCAGCCATGGTACTATGACATTATGAACTACCTTCGAGAAGGAAAATTTCCCCAAGGAAGTCGAGCTACGGATCGAAAATACTTGACTAAGTTAGCTTCCAAATTTTTTCTTAGCGGAGGTGCTTTATACAAGAAATCTTTTGATTCGGTCCTATTGAAATGTGTAGACATCAAAAAGGCCAATTTATTAATGAAAAAGATACATGAAGGAGAATGTGGTCCTCATATGAACGGCCATCTTCTAGTAAGGAAGATCATGAGGTTAGGTTATTACTGGCTAACCATGGAAGCCGATTGTATTCAACATGTTAGATGTTGCCATCAATATCAGGTTTATGGAGACAAAATCAATGCTCTTCCAAATGAATTGCATCAAATGTCCGAAGCATGGCCTTTTTCAATGTGGGGGATTAACATTATCGGACCAATTAATCCTAAGGCATCAAATGGACACCGTTTCATTCTAGTGGCTATCGATTACTTCACTAAATGGATCGAAGCCAATTCTTATGCCTACATCACTGTAAGAAGTGTGGCAAAATTTATTCGTCGAGACATTATTGCTCGATATGGGGTTCCAGAAGCAATTATCACAGATAATGGGTCAAACCTGAATAACAAAGTAGTGGATGAGCTACTCAATAAGTTTCACATTCGCCACTTGAATTCTTCTCCTTACCGCCTACAAATGAATGGAGCTGTGGAGGCGGCAAACAAGAATGTAAAGAAGATTCTGTCTAAGACGGCAGAGAATTACCGAGATTGGCACGAGAGGTTGCCGTACGCGTTAATGGCTTACCAAACTTCTATTCGCACTTCGACTGGGACAACACCATTCTCATTAGTATATGGAATGGAAGCAGTTTTACTTGTGGAAGTGGAAATTCCTTCATTAAAGGTACTTTCACAAATAAAGCTTTCTGAAGCAGAATGGATTCAACAGAGATTTGAACAGCTTAACATGATTGATGAAAAAAGGGTAAAAGCCATGTGCCATGGACAAAGCTACCAAAAGCGAGTAGCTAAGTCATTCAACCATAAGGTTCGAACCAAGCATTTTGAGCTCAATGACCTGGTTTTGAGGAAAGTCCTACCCATCATTTCAGATAGTGGGAAATTCACCCCCAATTATGAAGGACCGTATATTGTCAAGAAAGTGTTGCCCGGCGAAGCATTGATTCTTGTAAAAATGGATAGCCGAGAGTTGCCAAAACCTGTAAATGCTGATGCTGTCAAGAAATATTTTCCTTGAATAAGAAGCCTTTGAGCTACTTTTGGATTGAATCCAAGTCACTTTAGGACATTTGCATCATGCATACATGGCATTTTTTGCATATTTGTTCATTTTGTAGGTGTTCAATTATTCCCCGGGGAAATTATTCCAAACCTCGAGGAGTCAAGCTCGAGGAAGTAGCTAAAAAAAAATCAAAAATCAAAAATCAGTCTTCTCTCTAGAGTTTAGGAACTAGATCCTTTTTGTAAGGACCTTTTCTGTCTAAAATGTTTTTCAAGTTTGAAATTTTATTAAAAAGCATCCCCAGGGGAGTCAAAAAGATTTTCAAATGTTTTGAATTATCAAAATTCCCCACAGATGGGAGATTTAACCAAATGATTCTTTGAAAAAAAAAAAGGATTTCTCAAAAATGCCAAGTGGGAATGCCTAGAATGATAAAAGGCAAACATTTGATCAAACACATCCCTATACACATTTTGAGAGAATTGAGCGAAAAAACCATGTCTTAGGACGTAGGGTTCGTTCACACTGAATACATGGATTGAAGTGATAAAATGCATTTCATTTCTCTATCCTAAATACTCATTTTATCCTTTGCTAGCCACTTTAAGCCAAATAGGGAGAATTTTCAAAATAACCCTGTCAAAAACCACCCCATATTAGGATAAGTTAAGAAGTTGTGGTTGATAATTTTTTGGAGCAACAAGATTAAGAAAGATTGCATTGCTTTCACTTGCATCAAGTTTCTTGTGGTAATTTCAGGTGGATCTTTATGGAAGTTCGAAACATCCTAAAGTGAAGAAGAGCATTCTTTTTCTCTACCCAAACACAGTTATCCCATGACAACCGAGGTCGCCATGGTTCGAGTGAACTTAAATATGACTCGATTTAGTGTTGACCACCGGTTAAATTCGCGTAACGCCCAAGAACCGCCCGTTAGTTAGAGATACGCTTAAGTCACGTTTATTCGATTTAGCCATAATTAGAATCCAAGTTTGGGTTTCGGATTCCTTGAATGTCATGACAATTAATTGGACGACGTCGTCATTAGCGTAATTAATCTTAGAATTTGTTGGATTTGTAGGGATGGAAAATTACCATTTTACCCCTGGGATTATGTGAAGGCTCTTAAGAAAAGTGGAAGGGTAGTTTGGTCTTTTGCCTGCCCTCTTGATGGATGAATTTCATGGACAAAAATGCTCCCATCTCCTTGTTTATTTCCTTTTTTGCCCCTAGATATTTTGTGGATAGTTTAATTTTAGCCGTTCGATGAGATGGATGTGATATGTGTTTGAATGTGGGCCTTTAGATTTGGTGAGATAGTAGAAGGGGTAAGATGGTCTTTCCTTGAAAAGTTGACCCACCTAGCCTTTTTAGGTTATAATGGCTCATTTCTAGATAATGATGAGCTTTTTAGGCTATGATGAGCCTTTTTAGCTATTATGACCTATCTAACCTATTTTCCCCTAGTCTATTCTTTTATTTTATTTTATTTTATTTTCTTTCTCCCTCACTCTCTCTCTCTCTCACACCATTTCCCCTCTCCCCCCTTTGGCCGACCTTCTCCTCTCCTCTTCCTCTTCTTGCGTGCTCGGCCATCACACCGCACTGGCACCGGAAACATTCGCCCATCGCTGCCCATCCGATCGTCCTCGCCACCGCTGTCTTGTCACTGTCACCACCCCATCTCTCGCTCTCTCTCTCTCTCTCTCTCTCTCTCTCTCTCTCTCTCGGCAACTCCTTCTGTTCTCCTTGCCATGCACGCATGTGGCCGTGCCAACTGGAGCCGCCGCTGCCGCCGTTTATCCGCTGTTTGCCCGAGGCCGCCGTGCGACCACTGGCTTACTGCCCCTTTTTCTTGCTTGATCTTACTTAGGACCTTGAGTAAGTGACATTCTAAACCTTGCTTAGGATGGCAGGTATTAACGAACTAGTTTAGATGCAATTTTGTGGAGATTATGGGTTGTTTGAGTGCTAACTTATTAGACGGATTATAGAATGGATTTATGGACGACTTGGTGGTTTTTTAGAGACCAAATAGGGGTTGATTATGGTGGATTTATGTGCTGAAAAATGTGGTTGAATATGGCGAGTATATGATTTGATTTGTGAACTACACGTGTTGGAATATTATTCTGGTATCATGTTGATTTATGCTACCTTTGTGGCTGACTTTATTGCTTGAAAAATGAGTGTAATATGTTGAGTTGTGGGCTGTGATCATTGACTTAGTTGTAGCTTAGTATGCGTGGTGAAATGTGATATGAATGGTTGACATTTGGATCCAGTTAGCGTGAGCGTGGGCTGATTTGAATTAGCTGGAGATTGAGCATGTTGTATGACGTTTGAACATGTGATATGCGTTAGGAATTGATGTGTACGCGATGTATGCGTGATCACTAAAAAGCCCTAAGGCGTTTTGCGAGGGGTCAAGATAAAATATGGTGAACTAGTATGTTCGTGTGATCACTTAATCCCTAAGGCATTTTACGTGGGGAATTGAACTCGTCCTGAGGCATGTTATGCGAGATGATGCCCGATTATACCGGAAGACCACCAAACTGATGCGTTTTACACGGGTTATGTCGTAGGAAGAGATGTTGAGCCTGAGGCATTTTACGCAGGTAAGAGACACAAAGCCTAAAGCGTGTTATGCGGGCTGTAGAAGTGTTGTTGAGCTTGAGGCATTTTGACGCGAGCCGTTGAATGAAAGTTGGACCTGATGTGTGTTTACGCGGGTCGTGAATAATTTAGATACGTATGCATGAGTGCATTGATAAATGTGAGGTGCTGAGTTTGAGATTGAAAATGTCCGGATTATTATAAGTGCATGAGGATGTATTGACTGTGTCTTGGGATTGATTGTATACTTGTGATGATTGGCATATTGTTATGATTGGACTAACGTGTAGGGTTTGTGCGTGAGCCAAGGCAAGGTAAGTATGCCGTGATTGTTATAGCTTGTTGATTGAATGATTTTAGTGCTTGAATTAGTCTGGAGGTACGTGTTAGCCTATGTGGGGTTTAGGGTGTTCGCTTATTGAGAAGTATTCTCATAGTTATTTAACCAAACCATTTCAGACCCCCAACCAGGACCATAAATACTCCTCCGCAACGTTTTGTGATACCTGTGCACTTTGAGCACTCAGTAGTCGAGCACTCGGTAGGTGAGAACCAAGCTTGGATACCTGTGCCTCCAGATTGTTTGTTGTGATTGTTGGGAGAATTGAATGTCCTAACAATTGAGTTGCAGGTGCGTCTGAACCTGAGGTAAGTTCACGAACCCTGCTGATTGTGAGCTTATGTTGCTTGTGATTGATTGCTTGTTAAGTGAATTATCAAGATAATTCGCTGCCTAGGACTATAGACAGGTGTAGTTGGCCTAGGACTCTAATTCCTGAGTGGAATTATAGCAAGTAGATGAAAGATAGAAACTCCAAAGGATGAGCTCGAGAGGTGGGCGGTCAAGAGGACAATCAAGTTCTTAGGGCAAAGCAGCTATGGATCCAAAAGTTGATGGGGGTCATAAGGGCACTGGAAGAAGTTGGAAATCTCATGGGGAGGCAGGCTCGGGAACGCGTTGCCACTATAGCCCAGGCTATTGAGGCTATTGCTACTAATAGTAATAATGGAAATCACGGTCAAGGGCAAGTGAATACGAATAAGCAGATGTATCAGTTAGTTGACCAGTTCTTGAAGTTAAAGTCCCCTAAGTTTGATGGTAAAGGTGACCCTGAGGCTGCATCGCTGTGGGTAGAGGAATTGGAAAAGGCTTTTGAGGTACTATGGTGCATCGAGGAAGAGAAAGTAACCTTGGTGGTGTACCAGCTCCAAGGAAATGCAAGTGATTGGTGGCCTTCCACCAAAGGAAGAGTGTTCTCTGCTGGTACCGCTCAGACTTGGGTTGTATTAGTTGAAGTATTCAATGGCAAGTACTTATCTGAGAGTACATAGGAGCAGAAGTTGGCTGACTTCATGAGGCTTCGTCATGGACATATGACAGTAGACCAGTATGAGGCAGAATTTGTTAGATTGTCCAAGTTTGGCCCGAGGATGGCGGAGGACCCGTTGGATAAAGCCCAGAGGTTCCGAGATGGATTGAAGTTGGACCTTCGCAATTAGATGATATCGCTGAATTTGAGGGACTACAATGAGATTTATGAGCGGGCCCAAGCTATTGAGCATGATTTAGTGGATAGGGCCACTGCTTCTGGATCAAGGTATGCCCTTGCTAGAACAACCACCACTTCCGGAAGAAACCGATGGCTGAAAATCAGCACTTTGTCCCTCCTATTAAGAGAAATATCGGGAAGCTGAACCGCTTTCATAATGACCCATGTCGATTGTATAGGGAAAGGCATGGAAGTGGACCCTGCCCGAATAGGGGCGGAGCATGTTTCAGATGTGGTGGAGTAGGCCATCAAGTAAGGAATTGCCCCAACAACAGACAGGTTAGGTCACATGCGCTACTGCCACCACCACCGCCTTGGAATGGAAACTAAGTTAGAGCTACCCCGCCGGTTAATCAGAATAAGCCGTTAGCCCAAGGAAGAGTATATGCAATGTTGAAAAGGGAAGCTGAGGACATACCAAGCATGGTCACAGGTACAGTCTCTCTTTATGATTATGTTGCATATGCATTGTTTGATCCCGAGGCGTCACATTCATTTATGTTTGAATAATTTGTTAGACTAATTGGAATAGAATCGCGACTGCTTGATGTTATACTACATGTTGCTACCCCACTGAATGATAAGGTGTTAGTCTCGTTAGGATGCTCAAATTGTCAAGTTGTGATTGGTAATATGGAAGAAATGATAGACTTGGCAATTCTAGCTATGTTTGACTTTAATGTGATTGTGAGCATGGATTGGTTAGTTAAACAAAGGGCCGTAATGGATTGTGATCTAAACATCCTAGATTGAACTTTATGGGAAATTGAGGAGGAACCTCGGTCCCTTGGATTTCATCACTGGAAGTGACTAAGTTATTGGATTAAGGGTGCCGAGGATTTATAGCGGCTGTGGTCGATTCGACAGCTGAAGAGCCGAGGCTAGATGACATAGCCGTGGTGTGTAACTTTCCCGATGTCTTTTCTTAGAAATTGCTAGGACTGCCACATGAAAGATAAGTGGAGTTTGTAATCGAGTTGGTCCTTGGGACCAAGCCAATCTCAAAAGCACCCTACAGGATGTCGTTGTCAGAATTGAAAGAATTGAAGGTTCAGATGCAAAGTTACTAGATAAAGGTTTCATTCGTCCCAATGCATCTCCATGGGGAGCGCCAGTCTTATTTGTGAGAAAGAATGATGGGTCATTGAGGCTGTGTGTTGATTATAGGCAATTGAATCAAGTGACTATTAAGAATAAGTATCCACTGCCGATGATTGATGACCTGTTTGATCAGTTACAAGGAGCGTTAGTGTTTTCTAAGATTGATTTAAGGATTGGTTACCACCAATTGAGGATTAAAAGGAAGACATACTAAAGACGATGTTTATGACGAGATATTGACATTATGAATTTACAGTAATGCCTTTTGGATTGACTAACGCCCCTGCTGCCTTTATGGACTTGATGAACCATATGTTTAAGGAGTTCATGGATCAATTTGTCATTGTCTTCATAAATGATATATTGATATACTTGAAGAGCCCGGAAGAGCATGAGTTGCATCTAAGCAAAGTTCTACAGACGTTAAGAGAGCATGCACTCTACGCCAGTTTAGTAAGTGCGAGTTCTTGCTCAATCGAGTGATGTTCCTTAGACATGTGATATCTGGAGATGGAATCTCAGTAGATCTGACAAAGATTGAAGTCGTGGTAAAGTGGCTGAGATCAACGACGGTAACAAAGGTTCGAAGTTTTTTGGTTCTAGCAGGGTACTATAGACGTTTTGTGGTAGGATTTTCAACTATAGCAACACCAATGACACGCCTACTAAAGAGGGAAATGAAGTTCGAATGGACTGACAAGTGTGAATGGAATTTTCAGGAATTGAAGTATAGGTTGACGATTGCCCCAGTATTGACTATTCCATCAGGACCTAAAAGATATGAGATTTATAGTGACGCGTCATTGAAAGAACTAGGATGTGTGCTTATGCAACATAGACGAGTAGTGGCATACGCATCACGGCAGTTGAGACCGTATGAATTAAACTACTCGACGCACAATTTGGAATTGGCTGTGATAATCTTCGCTCTTAAGATTTAGAGGCATTATTTGTGTGGAGAGAAATTTCAAATATACACTGACCACCAAAGTCTTAACTATTTGTTTTCCCAAAAGGAGCTTAATATGAGACAACGCTGTTGGATGAAATTGCTCGAGGACTATGATTGTGATATATCGTATCACCTTGGAAAGGCTAACCGAGTAGAGGATGCGTTAAATCGGAAGTCGAGCATCGCGCACTCGATGGTTAAGGAATGAACTTTGTTGGAAGGAGTGCGAGACTCGGAGTTTAAGTTCAAAGTAAGTCAAGTATCGAGTTTGCTCGCTACATTAAGGATCAAACTAGAAATCCATACTAAGATCAAGGCTTTGCAGTTTACGAACCAAGATATTAAAAGGATTATGGAAATGGACGCTACCAAAAGGAAACTGGACTTCCAAGTATCCGAAGATGGGATCTTGAAGTTCCGAGGAAGGTTGTGGGTACCAAACGATGTTGAGCTTAAGAAGGAAATCTTATCGGAAGCACATCGTAGCAACTATAGTATTCTTATGGGTAGCACTAAAATGTATCAGAACTTGAAACAATATTATTGGTGGAATGACATGAAGGTAGTTGTAGCCAAGCAAGTAGCCAAGTGCTTAACATGCCAACAAGTGAAAGCGTAACATTGTAACCCCGGAAGACTGTTACGACCTTTGAAAATTCCCGAATGAAAGTGGGAGCATATCACTATGGATTTCGTAATGGGATTACCAATGAGCCAAAGAGGCCACGATTCCATTTGGGTGATTGTTGATAGATTAACAAAATCGGCGCATTTTCTAGCAATGTGAAAGGACTTCGCAATGGAAAGGTATACTGAGTTGTATTTAAGACAAATAGTTTGTCTGCACAGGGTGCTAGTGACAATTACTTTGGACCATGATCCCAAGTTCATTGCCAATTTTTGGAAGAGTCTTCAAACAGCAATGGGAACGAAGGTACAATTAGTATGGCTTATCATCCATAGACAGATGGCCAGTTTGAAAGAACGATTCAGACTTTAGAAGATATGCTTCGAGCATGTATGTTGGACTTTCAAGATAAGTGGAAAGAGCAGTTATACTTAGTGAAATTTGCATATAATAACAGTTTTTAGCATAGTATTGGGATGACACCATTTGAGGCATTATATGGTAGGGCATATAGAACGCCCATGTGTTGGGATGAAGTTGGAGAAAGAAGTATAACGGGCCCCGAATTGGTTCAACAATTAGTTGAGGCAGTTAAGATCATTCATGAAAAGTTAAAAACTGCACAAAGTCGCCAAAAGAGTTACGCCGATCAGAGATGAAGACCGTTGAAATTTCAAGTAAGAGATCACGTTTTTTTTAAGGTATCACCCATGAGAGGATTATCCTGATTTGGCAAGAAAGGGATGTTGAGTCCAAGATATGTAGGGCCCTTCGAAATCTTGGAAAAGATTGGAGATTTGGCTTATCGTTTTGCATTACCGCTGAATATGTCTTAAGTGCACAATGTGTTTCACGTGTCGATGTTGAAAAAGTATGAACCAGACTCGACTCATGTGCTAAATCACGAGGAAATAGAAGTCGATGACAGGTTGTCATACGTTAAGAAGCTAGTGAGGATCAAAGACAGGAAGGAACAAGTTTTAAGGAACAAAACGATTTTGATGGTCAAAGTGATTTAGGAGTATCACGGGATAGAAGGCACTACTTGGAAAAGTGAAGAACTAATGCGACGTCAATACCTCCTCTTGGTTGAGTAGTTGGATTGGATTGTAAATTTCGAAGACGAAATTTTTGTAAGGGGAGAAGAGTTGTGACATTCTGAAATTCGACCCACTTGAGATTTATGAAATAAATGATTTTATTAATGCGCTTGTAGTCAGATCTTGCCCAAAACTAATCACTCATGGGATACTAATCATTAGGGAGTGGCTAATTAGGGATTTAAGTTCGCGTGACCAAAAAAACTCGATCGTAGGCTAACTTTCGACCTTAAGGATTGTTGAGGTGATATTTTGGGCCAATGTAAGTCAATCCAAGGATGGTCACAGATTGATTTGCCAATGTCATACAAGTGGATCATGGGTGATTCTACTCGACCATGAGATGAATTTTGTGAACGACCTTAAGCCTATTCCAAACGATCGTACCCTTTGGAACTAGTAATTGATCCTCGCAATTACATGACAACTGAGGTCGCCATGATTCGAATGAACTTAAACGTGACTCGACTTAGTGTCGACCACAGGTCAAATTCATGTAACGCTCAAGAGCCGCTCGTAAGTCAGAGATACGCTTAAGTTACGTTGATTCAATTTAGCCATAATTAGAATTCAAGTTTGGGTTTCGGATTCCTCGAACGTCATGATAATTAATTGGATGACGTCGTCATTAGCGTAATTAATCTTAGAATTTATTGGATTTGTCAGGAAAGTTTGAAATTAGACCGGGAGTGGAAAATTATCATTTTGCCCCTAGGATTGTGTGAAGGCTCTTAAGAAAAGTGGAAGGGCAGTTTGGTCTTTTGGCTACCCTATTGATGGATAAATTTATGGACAAAAATGCCCCCATCCTCCTTGCTCATTTCTTTCATTGCCCCTAAATATTTTGTGGATGATTTAATCTTAGCTGTTGGATGAGATGAATATGATGTGTGTTAGAATGTGGGCCATTAGATTTGGTGAGATAGTGGAAGGGGTAAGATGGTCTTTCCTTGAAGAGTTGACCCACCTAGCCTTTTTAGGTTATAATGGCTCATTTCCAGGTAATGATGAGTTTTTTAGGTTATGATGAGCCTTTTTAGCCATCATGACCTATCTAACCTACTCTCCCTAGTCTATTCTTTTATTTTATTTATTTTATTTTCTTTCTCCTTCACTCTCTCTCTCTCTCACGCCATTTCCTCTCTCCCCCTTTAGCCAACCTTCTCCTCTCCTCCTCCTCTTCTTGCGCGCTCGGCCATCACGCCACGCCGGCGCATGAAACCTTCGCTTGTCACCGCCTATCTGGTCGTCCTTGCCGCCGAAGCCTCATCACTGCCACCACCCCATCTCTCTCTCTCTCTCTCTCTCTCTCTCTCTCTCTCTCTCTCTCTCTCTCTCTCCTCCTTGCTGTGCACGCACGCGGCCGTGACCGGCCAACCGAAGCCGCTGCCATCGTCGTTTGTCCGCTGTTCGCCCGAGGCCGCCGTGCAACCACTGGCTTGCTGCCCCTTTTTCTTGCTTGATCTTGTTTAGGACCTTGAGTGAGTGACATTCTAAACCTTGCTTAGGATGGCGAGTATTAATGAACTAATTTAGATGCGATTTTGTGGAGATTAGGGGTTGTTTGAGTGTTAACTTATTAGATAGATTATGGATGGATTTATGGACGACTTGGTGGTTATTTAGAGACCAAATAAGGGTTGATTATGGTGGATTTATGTGCTGAAAAATGTGGTTGAATATGGTGAGTATATGGTTTGATTTGTGAATTACACGTGTTGGAATATTGTGCCGGTATCGTGGTTGATTTACGCTACTTTCGTAGCTGACTTTATTGCTTGAAAAATGAGTGTAATATGTTGAGTTGTGGGCTGTGATCATTGGCTTAGTTGTAGCTTAGTATGCTTTGTGAAATGTGATATGAATGGTTGACATTTGGATCCCGTTAGCGTAAGCGTGGGCTGATTTGAATTAGTTGGAGATTGAGCATATTGTATGATGTTTGAACATGTGATATGCATGAGGAATTGATGTGTACGTGATGTGTGCGTGATCACTACAAAGCCTTGAGACGTTTTGTGCAGGGTCAAGATAAAATATGGTGTACTAGTATACTCGTGTGATCACTTAATCCCTGAGATGTTTTACGTGGGGAATTGAACCGTTCTGAGACGTGTTATGCGGGATGATGCCCAGTTATACTAAAAAACCGCCAACCTGATGCGTTTTACGTGGGTTATACCATAGGATGAGATGTTGAGCCTAAGGCATTTTACGCGGGCAAGAGACATAAAGCTTGAGGCATGTTACGCGGGCTGTAGAAGTGTTGTTGAGCTTGAGGCATTTTGATGCGAGCCATAGAATGAAAGTTGGACCTGAAGCGTATTTACACGAGTCGTGAATAATCTGGACACATGTGCTTGAGTGCATTGATAAATGCGAGGTGTTGAGCTCGAAATTGAAAATGTCTAGATTATCATAAGTGCATGAGCATGTATTGACTGTGTCTTGGGATTGATTGTAAGCTTGTGATGATTGGCATATTGTTTTGATTGGACTAATGTGTAGGGTTTGTACATGAGCCGAGGCGAGGTAAGTATGCCGTGATTGTTATAGCTTATTGATTGAATGATTTTAGTACTTGAATTAGTCTGGAGGTGCGCTTTAGCCTAGGTGGGGTTTAAAGTGTTCGCTTATTGAGAAGTATTCTTATGGTTGTTTAACCAAACCATTTCAAACCCCTAACCTAGACCATGAATACTCCCCTGCAACGTTTTGGGATGCCGGTGCACTTTGAGCACTTGATAGTCGAGCACCCAGTAGGTGAGAGCCAGGCTTAGATTAAGCATATTACGGTGGTTTGGGTAGATGTAGGTGAACCCCAGTTGCAACCCAACAAGTTTACAGCATGATGTTTCCGAGATGGTTTTGATGAATTTGAACCAATTCGGAGTTTTGACGTCCCGTGTGATGGAGTCGGTGATTAGGATCCATCGGCCGTTCCTCCTCCTAATGGTGAGCTGACTACTGCTGAGACAGGCCTTGTGAAGTAAAGCCATGCACCTGCACCTGTAGCTACATTTGCACCCATGGACCCTGAGGAGTCACACCAGGGGGCAGTCCCTATGGAGCTGGAGGTTGTACATGAGCTGACTGAAGAGTTTGAAGACCTCGAAGGAGAGTATGAGGAGCTTGAAGAAGAGTTCAAAGAGGAGCTTGAAGAAGAAGAACCCGAGGAAGAACCGCTGATTGAGGTCCTATCAGAGTTGGGATCGGAGGATAACCTGGTTAAGATTGAGGCTGACCCCAAGTTAGTTGATGAATGGGTGGATCTGGGAGAGCCTGACACTGATTCTAGGGAGACTAACCCCGAGTGGACACTTTCTAGGTCTCATAGGGATTAGTAAAGGCTAGTTGTTAGAACCATTTTTGAGAATGCCCCCTTTTTGGTATAGAAGTTAACCTACTCAAACCACTTACCCCTTTTTTATGATAGTGGTTGCTAACTTTGTAAGCCTGGTCTATTTTGTAAGAATGGATATTGTATGATATCTCATGTTATTGAAAGCTGTTTGTTTGGTTATGTGGTTGTTCTCCCTGTTACCCATCTTCTAATTCTTGTCTGGGTGTTATACTTGTTTCCGCTTGTATTTGATCTTCGATGATTTGGGGTTGGGTCGGCGACGAGCCTAGGACATCACATTCAATTTATCCAACTTAGGGGTATCGTGCGCTCGTTGGGATTCGGGTCATGACATAATATCACTCATCTTAATGGCTTGGTGAATTGTATATAGTTGATGTTGTGTCATGAACATCTGAAATAGTCAATGGAGACGATTACTTGCAATCATAGAGGAATTTAAGAGTCATCAAAGATCTAAGAATATTAGAAAAGGTGGAATAGACACGAAAGAATTCAAAAGAGAGACAATGTTTACCATACTTTGGAAAGAGGGTACAAATATTTACCATTAGAAAAATTCTTAAATATATGTTTCACGTGCATGTGAATCTAATGCACCAAAGCCTTTGATTTTAGTGGGGTCCACATGTACTCGGTGCACCTAATATGACTAGTCTTAATGGCCTGGTGAATTGTATATAGTAGATGTTGTGTCATGAACATCTGAAATAGTCGATGGAGATAATTACTTGCAAACATAGGGGAATTTAAGAATCATCGAAAATCTAAGAATATTAGAAAAGGTGGAGTAGAAATTAAAGAATTCAATAGAGAGACAATGTTCACCATACTTTGGAACGAGGGTACAAATATCTACAATTTGAAAATTTCTTAAACATATGCTTCAGGTGCATGTGAATCCATTGCACCAAAGCCTTTGATTTTGATGGGGTCCACGTGTACCCAGTGCACCTAATATGACTCCTCAAGTTGCAGATGTCTCTGGGATCGTTCTACATATGGTTTGACTAATCCCCCGAACCAAAGGTAGAGATGGTTTCGACGTTTCTTTCATATAATGTTTTATTAGTTCAATCGGGCGCTAAATGTCGATTCTATTCATTCTTACACGAATTTGAAGCACTCCTCCAGATGATATTGTAGCCCCTTTCATTTCTTACGAATTCAATGATACTAGAAGGTTGTTATGCCCTTGACATGCCTACATCTAGCAGCTTGATTTTTCGGTCTAAGACCAAATTCGAATTCCACATGAGGGTAGTGTTCCGGATTTCGATGGATGGTCCTAACTATTAGATCAATTAACACTGATCGGATGAAATTCTACTAGTCAAAAGGCTGAAGGGTGAATACAAATAATGACGTGGAATGTATACGTGGGCTAGGAAAAATATGAATTGCCAGTGCATGATATATAATAATTGAAGGTGTGGGGTTTAAAATATTAAGAACTTCCACTTGTGGAGTGTAAAGCTTGAAAGCGAGAATTCCATTTCCACAAGCGGAGATTAATTATCTGCCACATGGAAAAGGCGTGACTAGAAAACCGCCCAGGTGCAGCTCAATTGAAATTTGAGAGGATACAAAAAGAGAAAAGGTAATGGACGTTGAATCAAAAGGCCGCGATGGAAAGATTCCTCCTCGATGCTCAAGTTGGGATTGTCTGAAGAGAAAATATTTTTTAAAAAATAGCTTATTTTAATGGTCACTAACATACTTCTATTTTTGAAGATATGATTTATGGTCTCTAAGTAAAATGATGCGTGCGTGGGCGAGTATTTTGGGAAGGAGGATTTTGCGGGGTGAAGTGTATGGACAGATGCGTGTGTGGGATGGCTGTCGATGGGTGAATTACAAATGCAGGATAAAATACGATATCCACCAAAGTATAAAGGACGCACCACCAACCGAAGATATATGTTGGGATTGACGAAGTTCACCACCAAGGCTTAAAGGACAAGCCACCCGCCAAGAATATAGGATTTTGGGATAGGAGAAATTCACTACCAAGGCCTAAAGGGAAAAAATCACGCGCCAAGGATAAAGTGCTCCTTGGTTCACCATCATGGAGTAATCCGCTCTCTAAGGATAAAGAAACCAAAATAAGAGTTATCCACTCTTCAAAGATATTCACTCACACAAAGAAAAATCTCATGTATTTTCATTTATCAAAGTCTTCTCTTACAATAGAGAACTCTCCTCCTTCTATAGAGGGACTAAGACATAACCAAACATTAGAAACTAGAAAGCAATTAAAGTTCTAGGAACTTAATACTTTGACTCTCGAAACTTATATAACGATTAAGACTCATAAAGACCTAGGAATTCAAAAATGCACTGATGACACATAGGAACAATGAAGTGCAATAAAGACATGGAGATTTGAAATCTTGACTCTTCAGTCTTGCGATGTATCTTCCAAAATTTGTCCACCATATTTGACTAGAGGATAACCATCTTAATGAATCAACAAATGTCATGGGAAATTATTTGGAACAACTTCCCATCGATACGTTGTCGATCCACATTGAAATAAGAAACTAATCTTGGTGAAACGATACTGAATCGACTAAGTCAAGAATCGATAACTTCTTAATTGATAACTTGGTCGAAAGTCTCCTCATTGACTACTTCATTCTTTGACACATCGAAATAAGTTATAACCAAAGTCAGCTTTGGCTTGGATGATCATCAATAGTGCTGGGCTCATCGATGGAATCAAGTCCGAATTTAAAGAATATTCCATAGAATCAAATGCTCCCACATCACAAAACTCCACATTAAAAAGACTAAACTGCTTCTTCTTGCAAACTCGTTTTAGAATCTTGCATTAAGAGTTTGGGTAATTTAAATTTTAGTTGGTTTTGAGTGTTTTCTGTGGGTGTGAGAATTTATTATTCGAGGAGGGCATATTTAGGGAGACTGGATTTTGGTAAATAGGGGCACAAGATAAGTGGGAATGTGCAAAGTGGTCTCCAAAGCCAAAGCTCATGTATGCATTTGGTATTTTAAAGAAGAAAGATATATAAGTAGTCATGGGACGAAAGGCAAGGCATGTTTTGTTGGTATTTTTCCTTTTTGGAAAATCGGCCAGCTTTCCCTCTATTGAAGTAAAGTTATGGATATCAGTCAGTTATTAGCAGACAAATGGTCATAAATTAAGATTTTAGGATCTTGTTAGTGTCTCTTATGCTTTATAAGTAGAGCCATCTTCGTACTCTTTCATAAGTTATTGAATAACGATGTAGACTTTGAGTATTTTCTCTCCCTCTCTTTTGAAAATTGTAGAATACTTACACTTTTTATCTCGTCTTCATTGATGTTGCAAATAGCTTTGCATTGGACCCAATTCTGGATTGAGCAACTTGCGACAAAAAAAAACATGAAAACATTATGAGAAAGAGGAAGAAAAGGAAAATTTTGACTTTTTAAATATGAAGAAGACTCGAATTCAACAGCCTACTTTCTTGGAAGGAACCTTGTTACCAAAACATCCAAAAAGTGAAGTCTTCAATGCACTAGGCCAGGGAAAAGTATAAGAAAAGTCCTAAACATTTTGCATTTATGCCAATTTAATCATAAATTTTTTTTGTGCCAATTCAGTTTTTTTGGTTAATTTTTATCGGATATTGCTAATGTGGATGCCGGCTGGTCTACATGGCACCACCGGCACTGACGTGAATAATTTTTAATAATATTTTTTTCAATTTTTTTATTATTTTTTCTGATTGTTTTCTTTTTTTCCTTCTTTTCATTTTTTTTTCCTCCTTTCCTCTACCTTTGGCTGGCTGCCTCGCCTCGCTTGGGCAAGGTCGCCGTCCCCTCCACAAGCGAGGCCTGGTTAACTCTCACCTGGCGAGGGCGAGCCCTAGCGAGGGCAGGCAAGGCCTAGTGAGGTCAGACGAGCCTCACCTGTAGTGGCAACGGTGCCCTCATTCGAGTAATGGTAGCCTCACCCAAGCATGGCTAGGCTGCTAGCTATGGTCGGGGGCTGGTGTCCGATCACCGGCCAAAGATAGAAGAAAGGAAAAAAAAAACATAGAAAATATTTTTAAATCGAAAAAATTATTAAAATATTATTAAAAATTGTCCACATTAGTACCGGCGGTGCCACGTAGGCCCGTCAGTGTTCACGTCAATAATATCCAATCAAATTTAGCTGGAATGACTGAATTGGCAGGTTTATGACTTAATTGGTACCGAAAAAAAGATTTAGCACTAAATTGGCACATTTATAATGTTTAAGATTTTTCTGACACTTTTTCCGTCAACACAGGAGAATGCACCTTTCAGATCAGCTGGAGACGTGGACTAGTTTAAGTGTTTGAAAAATGGTGGGTGGAACTAGTGATTCACCCAACTTAGTTAGAAAGAAGGTTCGTGTTCAGCATTAATAAGGGCAAAATAGAAACTCCAAAATATCAATGAAGGCAAAATCGAAAGACGAAAAGTTCATTAATCTCGAAGTCACCTTCCGAAAATGACGAAAACCCAAAGCAGATCCCCACTTGCCTTGAGTTTTGAGCTTTGCTAAAGCTGGCATTTCCACAAAACGGTCAATATTTTTTTAACCAAAAGCCTTCGCCTTCATTCAAGAGACCTTAAAAACCCAAATTCCTTGCGAAAGCTGAACCATGCGCCCCATTGCTTCCAATTTGCTTCCTTCGTTGTTCATCCTTGTCCTTTTCTTTTTCTATTTTATTTTAAAAATTCTTTACGAAAACCCAGAGCAAATTGTGTTTACCAAACACACATTGCATCTCATGAAAACCTTTGCATCTATGCAAAGACATTTGGGAAATGCTGAATCAAAAGCAGCTTACGTCCCTAAGCATCCACCCCATCCACGTGACGACCAGGAGTCCAGCGAAATCAATCCATTAACCCCTTTAAGATTTGGGCCGTATGTAAAGATGAAACCATTTCACTGAATATGGTTCGATGATACGTGCCTGGATTCCAAAAGCGTCCAGGAGATTTCGTTGGAGGCATCTGCGAACTCATGTAAGCTGAGCACAAGAAGAACACGAGGGAATGAAGAAACTTGCAAAAAGTTTCGACCAAACAAAGTGAAATCAGAATCTCTCCAGACAACATTTCCCCAGAAAAAAGTGTCAATAAGTTTTCTCTCCATCTTACCTCCAATCTTGGCTCAACCTGCACGTCACAAGCTTGAAAAAACAGTGTATACATCATCCGTGAATGTGATAATTCCCCTTGGGATTCTTTGATTCACGTCAGCAAAGAAACAGGAATACCTATATAAAGTGTACCAGCACAAGAAACCTACGAATAACAATTAAGTTGAGAACATAAAAAACATCTAAAAAATCGTTCTCCTCACTGATCCATTTCGATTGACCAAGGAATATTACACACTCAATTACCATGACAAGTAAAGAGCGAATTTTGCACAGCTGCTAAACTTTTCTGCATTATCTAATGACCAGATAATGAAAAAAAGATCTAAAAGGATATTCATACACAAACATGCATGATTTACTGTCCAGTTCTAGATTGAGACATGACAAAGCATCATCAAAAGTCTGCCTCATTGTTACCATTCTCATCCTTGTTATTTGCTTCTTCTCTTTCCCTGTTCCACTGCTCAATTTTGGCCCGTCGCTCCGCACTACTTTCCCTGACTGGACTCCTGTTCCTCCTACCTCCAGGGCTCGCACTCCTTCCCCCGCGGTGCCCAGGGCTTCGGCTTCTCGGCTTTCTACCCCGATCATGGTGACGGCGTTCTCTGTCATCATCTCGTCTGTTTGAACCGCGAGAGCCATGTGGACGGTTCTCGAAACTAGGCTTATGAGGACTTCGACTACGGCTGTGTCTGCGCCTACTTCTCCCAAATAATCGCCTTCTCAACTCCCTGAAAGAGACGCAAACATCTCACTTAGTTGCTGCAATAAGAAAGTCTGGGGAGTATAGTTAAAAAATGCACATCACCTGCTAATCTTCTTCAGATGCATAAAGTTGCAGTAACCACCTCGATTGCACACATTTTCCTCATATTGCCTGCAAGTAGCTTCGCGAAAATCGGTCACTGGAGAGAAGTCAACGATGATGGGGCGCCCTGGTATCAAAGATATTCATGATCTTGTGCATAAGGATTAACAACATTATATGTGCAACACAAACATTCAGAAACACATCAAAGAAGCCTATGATACAGCCCAAGTGAAGGAATGATGTCATAGCAGAGTCAGCAGAAATGACTTTGGATAAGCTTAACAACTGTAAAGCAAAAAACCTCTTTAAAACCTGGGTGTGACAGTAGCGGCAACTTCATACAACGGAATAAAGCATAGCATAAATGATATCCTTTCTCAATGCAAATGACAGTGAATTTAAGGCACAACAACTCAAAGTACACCATCCTAGGCCAAAGGGCCACTCAGCACAGAGATTTCATTCTATCTCAATTTCTCATTGAAGATAAATCAACATTCATTAATCTGACTTTCATCCTTGGTAAAATATCAACTATGCTATATATACAGAGAATCACTTAGCAGATCCTTCGTCCAATTCCCTACAGCATTTAGCTTGTCAACATTCTGACACCCAATGCAGAAAGAAATACATCAGTGGCAAACGAAAGGCAAGAAGATAAAGGATCTAAAAGCTAATATACTTTCCAAATGGTAACAGAAATCAGAAAAGAAAAGAATAAGAGGGGAAAATGAGTCAAATTTTCCAGATGTGAGTTACCTGACAAAACCGATGTTCATCAGACTTTTCTAAGAAACGAGCATTTTAGTGTTATACGGCAAGAAAACTTTCCTGGACAATCCACTCGACCTAAACAGCTCTCGGGACCAAAACCTAATAACCTGAAAACAGACTAGTCAATTCAAGTGTCCAATATTTTAAGTGCATGTTCTAGTAGTTTTTGTCCCTCAGAATCTAAAGGTAATCAGGTTAACACAAAAAGACTAGTGATTAGGAATTATGAAGTACACTTGTCAAAACAAAAAGTTTGTGTCTACTAGCTCTACTTGATCAGTAAATACACATACAGCCCCAAACAATAAAAAGGGCACCAAATTTTAAACATGATTTTGATCCAGGTGGATGGTAAAAGCAATTTCTACAGAACAATGTCCAACCATGATGTTTATTGGAGAGCGTGAGCCCATGCAATCAACTGTAATATATATAACATAAAGTCTCTCTCTCTCTCTCTCTCTCTCTCTCTCTCTCTCTCTGATGTGAAAGACATTACTGCACATATGGCCTAGTATACAATGCATTGATGTGCGCTATTCATCGTTGACAACATTATCTAGCATATAAAGAATTTTTTCTTTTTTCAATTAAAAACCAGAGTATTAAGATAGTTGAACTTTCGAAGGGAAGCAACCCACTCAAATCTATTGTAGGGCATTGTCTCTCCACAAAATTAAGGTTGGCGCATGTTACCAATTCCCTAGAATCTAATCCCTAGATCGGCTTCAAGATCTCCTAAGGTTAAAGTCATTAAGAGCCACATGTCAGTCCCGTAATATCTTAAGCTCTAAAAAGACACAACTCAATAAAGTAAACAGAGAAACTCCTATAATACATAGCAGAAATAGCTAAGAAATAACTAGACCAATTAAGCTTCTGTAATTTTCTCAATGCTCCTGCATTGCAAAATACCTAACATACTAACTCTTAGCCACAACCCTTGTCTTCCCAGGACCATTTTGATCAAGATTGCCAAGCTATGTTAACCCACGTAGATGAATCCAAAATGTCTAGGCAAGGTAGAATAGCCAGAGATCGATATTCCACACTAATGTTCTTGCACTCTGTCACTTGCTATGAATGAATTTATCTGGAAGCATATTTATGTTCTGAAGTACTCACCCAAAATGCATTTGATCTTTAAAGAAATTGAAACTGCATATCAAATATTACATATAAAAGGTTGAAGTCTCCATTATAAACATAAAGATGAATTGAACCAAGGATTTGGGGAAGCCTAAAAACAAATCCGATGGAGGATTTGGGGAATCACCCTCCAACTCTTCCCTTGTAATGCCCGACACATTAGAGCATTTCCCAAGAATTTAAATGTTTTCGACCAAATTACTAAAAAGGTGGCACACGTTCTTGTGAAGTTTCTTTGTCCTAGTTAAATTTATAGCATTAAAACTCAATGAAAAATTTGGGTGCAAAAGGTGGATAGTTATCTTTCTACAAGCTGGCTTAGCTTTTAGCAGATTTAAAGACAACATAGATTTCTAAATTGCTACACATTTGTGACAGGATACGCCACTCATCTGGCTAAGTCTTCTAGAGAAAGATATGCTCATGTTAGAGTTGACAATCAAAAACAGATTTCATTCAGAAGTTAGTTAACACACAATGCAAGCAAACCATAAAAAATTCCAATCAGAATTACACAATACTGAAAGCAGCAACACATCAGATGAGTGTACATGTTTCTCAGATCACTTTCAAAAAGCAATGCTTAATAAGATGAGCAAAAATAGGACGACCAACAAAAATGGGAGGAATTTTGACTGCTTATCCAATATATAGTGCACATTTATTAGCTTGAATGGACCAGAGTGAAACAATTCATAGGAAGGTCGTACTATTTCCGTCTCAAGAGAATGCTTTCTATTGAGCCTATAATGGCAATTTACAGGGTTGGCTATGGGTGTATGAAGTATAGAGAAACACCCTCCTTTTCCTCATAAAATAGAAGTATCAATCAAAACTAGTAAAGAAGTAGCTCGCGCAGGTACAAATATCCATGTTAGACTTCACTAGTCTCATTTGGGCTTTGAGTTAACAGCAACCAATCCTCAATTCAAGAAACAACAGCAGCTCTCTCTAATCTACCAATGGTTTTTAGCAGAACCGTAATCCACTAACCACACGCCCCAGAAAAACCCAAAGAAAGAACGGGATCACCTTAAACCCTAGTCAAAGCAAAATGAAGGTAAGAGCCGAATCAAACCTGCATAAAACCTTCCAGTTAAATTCTGGACCGCATTGGCAGCGTGTTCTTCCTCCCGGAACTGCACGTACACATTTCCAACCTGCACAAATAGAGAGACCCTCAAAAAAACAAAGACAACGAACGAAACCAGAATCGACACTCGCGCATCCTCAAGCGCCACGACCGACAAAAAAATTACCATGTGGTCGGCAATATTGTCGCAGATATTTAAGTTCTCGATGTCGCCGTACTTGCTAAGCTCCTCAAACAAATCTTCGTAGAAATCCTGATCCAAATCACAACCAACAGACACACCAAGCGAACAACTCAGGAGGCCGAGCCAAGACAAGAGCCGCGAACCACGCGGAACAACAGAGGAAACGAGAGATCCGGGAAAAGGGTTCGGGGCGGTCGGACCTCGAAGTGGTCCTGGACCTTGCGGGGATCGAGGTTCTGGGCCTGGGGGTCGACGCCGGGGGTGAGCATGTCGGGGCGCTGGTACATGTTGGAGAGGAGGATGGTGGGGCTGATGGTGGGCTTGGTGTGTAGGCGGGAGCAGCGATCGCCGTGCCTGCAGGCGCCGATCTTGAAGTAGAAGGGGCAGTTCACTCGGTCCTTCTCGGTCCCGAAGATGGACGCCAAGTGCTCCGCCATTGATGATCGCGGATCGAGCTCCTCTGCAGATTTCCTTCTCCGGTTTGCGAAGCTTTCTCGTTTGACGGGCGTTGGCTCTCTCTCCTCCCAGCGGTTCTTCTATTTCTCTGATCTAGGGTTTTCATTTTCTGCGTGCTCCTGATTGTATTTATTTCGCTCATCGAAAAATAAATTTATAATTAAATTTTGGTGGCAAAAGGTGAACAAATTGGCAGGTTTGCCCGAGAGGTTAAGGGGGAAGACTTAAGATCTTCTGCACATAAGTGCGCGTGGGTTCGAACCCCACAGCCTGCACTCCTTCTTTTTATCTCTTTTTTAATTTTTCTTATTTATTATTATATTCTAAAGTGCAATTCATAATTTTTTGCTTATAACGTATCGATATGTCAATAATAAATGAAATCAGACCGGTCTTTTTTGTTTGCTATAACTTTAATTTTAAAGGTCAATTTAATATCTTTTTCTTATGTCATATTGGTAAATTGGTATGTCACGCATAAACTAAATTTACATTTGCGGCCACCCTCAGTTTTTTCCTGAGGTTCAAAAACTCAATTGTTTGACCAAAACTTTGATGAAATTGTGTAGAATTTATTTTTGAACTCTTAAAATGATAGAATTGGGGGTAGCATTTCTCAATAACTCTCACTAAAAGCCCAATTTGCCCTGAATCGCACATTTTCGAATAATTGGACATGTCATTTTTTTCGAATTATATCAATATCTCACTCCTACAATTACTTATTTGCAGTGATTACCCTGGATGTCAACGGCTCTTGGTAAACAACTTGTCCGGTGCATAGAGGGCATGTCGGATATTATCGGACGAGTAAGGAAAAGGTTATTAAAGCTCAAGTTGAAACCAGTTAGTCAAATTGGTAAAGGTCAATTTAATATCTTTTTCTTATGTCATATTGGTAAATTGGTATGTCACGCATAAACTAAATTTACATTTGCGGCCACCCTCAGTTTTTTACTGAGGTTCAAAAACTCAATTGTTTGACCAAAACTTTGATGAAATTGTGTAGAATTTATTTTTGAACTCTTAAAATGATAGAATTGGGGGTAGCATTTCTCAATAACTCTCACTAAAAGCCCAATTTGCCCTGAATCGCACATTTTCGAATAATTGGACATGTCATTTTTTTCGAATTATATCAATATCTCACTCCTACAATTACTTATTTGCAGTGATTACCCTGTAGTGGATGTCAACGGCTCTTGGTAAACAACTTGTCCGGTGCATAGAGGGCATGTCGGATATTATCGGACGAGTAAGGAAAAGGTTATTAAAGCTCAAGTTGAAACCAGTTAGTCAAATTTTGCATTGACACGTCAAGGACACACACCTTAATAAAACAAGCATGCATGTTTATGTTATGGACTGTAATTCTCTCGTATTCTCATGCCCTTGTGAGTGGAGCTTTGGGTTATCGGGTGAAGAGTGAGTAATGTAAAAGGGATGAATACAACTAGGTTGTGGAAGTTGTATCAGAACGGTTGGTGTTAAAAGTTCCAGGATAGAAGGAAATATTTATAAGGAGTTTTGAAGGCGGGGTTGACCTATACACAAACTGTCATGCATCAAACCCCACGGCATGCCACATCTTGCTCTATGGTCAAATATATGCGACGTCCCAGGAATGCGTCGCCAACCCAACACCCAACACAGAGAACATTGCACATGCAGAAGTAATAAATAAACACCCGTACAATAAAATATGAGACTAAGGATAGCATTAAAACAAACAACATACTTACAAATATACATTTTGTAATACTATAGAAAACATTTACAATATTCATATGCAGAGGATACAAACCACAACCACTATAGTCCAAAAGGAGGGTAAGTGACTCAGGAGTCAAACAGAGACTAGGGTAGGGCTACAGTCAAAAAGCTTCGGCCCTCACTAACTATAGACTGAGGTCTAGTCTATGACTCCCAATCCGAATTAGATCCTGACGACTCAAAGGAATTCTCGGATGGCTCTGACTCCTCTGAATCCATGTCCTCAGACTCTGTTTCCAACTCGGGGTACATCGCCAGAAGCGCCTCATCTGGGTCTGGCTCCTCGTCTGAGCTCACCTGATCGATCTCGCCATCCCGATTGGGATCCTGCTCCATGGCCTCTGGTTCGTCGTTATGGTCCATCAGCTCCAGATCTGTGACCAATACCTCTAGCTCCTCGTCCATAGCAGCTGGCACTGGCACCCCCATCCATTTTGGCCATGGTGTATTGTCTTCAAAAAACGTACTCCAGTCTGGTGAGGCTACTGGGTCTACTACCTCCCTACTAGGGCACTGCAGGTCCACCTCCCTTAACCCGTTAAACGAGACAACAAAAGTCCGGAGAGGTCCATGCTCTTCGTCATGATCCCTAAAACACCATGCTAAGTAGTCATGGGAATCAGGGTATGGCTGGCCTACATCTACTAGTATATTAGTCCGGTATCGAATATATACACCCTCGTTCCCTACGGGGTATTCCGTCCTCTCCCGCCCAATCTGGATTGGGATCCCAAAACGCAATGGTGCATTAGGCATCCTCAGGGCCAGGGATCTGAAAGGTTGGATTATACAACAATGAGACGAATCTCAACGAGTAAAAACCCCCTAAACCTAAACTAGATTAACATATACCTCTTGACAGGCAAACCAAATATACCGCGTTTAATCAATAACAACAATTGACCTGGGCCCTTGGGCCCGGATCGCTTACCTCAATGACCCTGCAGGTTAGGTAATTCAATGTAATAATCACGACACATACGCGAACACACTTGCCATACGTACGCCATATACATGCTTATACTCACTAGTGTTCATACTGCACACAATTCACAGAGTCTCACATGCTCGCACACCTGCACACGCGTGCTATCAATATGTCATGCTTATGATCTGGCTAAACACTGCACACTGGCACATTGCTCAATTCTCAGTTAGAGCTCAACCCGCATAAAACGCATTAGGTTTGACCTGTGCCAAACACAACAAATCCATATCAATACAACACTATCTGGTTCGCATAAAACGCATCAGGCGCAACACCGATCTTCTTACGAACCAAAACCCACATAAAACGTATTAGGCTAGTCGTCTTCCAGACGTACCAAGCAACATTCCGCGTAAAACGCATCAGGATGGGTTCAACCCCGTGTAAAACGCAACAGGGTGATTTGTAATCGCACATTCACACAGCCAGTTTTATCTGAACTTCGCGTAAAACGCATCAGGGCATATAGGTGATCACATGCTCATATCAGACACTCATATTCACACAACTTCGTCTCATGCTCAATCTCAGCATACGAAATGCGTGGCCAAACAATTTGGCATTTAGGCATACCCATGATGCGCAATGAGCATTCAAAATCACTCGGCACATAACCAATCAACACCGATTCAATATGCACCACATTATGATCACAATGCCACAACATGACCATTAGGCCAATCTAATACCATGTGGCCGACATAATTCACACACACTTGGGCACTAACAAATCATGCCACACTTTGGCCAAACACACCTCGCACTTAATCGGCCATGAGAACTAGCGGCATGGCATATCACAATTTATTACAATCGAGCACGAACAGCCAAGAATCAACCAATCCCGGCAAACTCGACAAATCAGCCACACAAACCCCAATTTGTCGATTTTTGTTCAATCACCACCAACTATGGACAGCTATCAATCGATACTTGCTCGGCTTCAAATCCACCTCTCATTCAGTCTATTAATCCACCAAATTCACCACGACACCAATCACGAGTCATTGGCGGCAAACTCTTCCTTAAATTACACTAATATATCCTAAACCAAACCCGTACAGAAACGCACAATTATCCTAGTTCAAGTTTAGAGGATAATACTCACCAAATTCCACGCTCTAACGACAAACGGGATCGGCAGAACGAGTGGCGAATGGTGGCGACGAACGGCGGCCTTCGACGGTCCTTGGTATCTGTACAGCGGCGAAGGGTGAGGATGATGGTAGTGATAGGAAAGTGGCTCGGTAAGGGTGGTGCAGTGTATCCTCGTGCGGCGGTGATGGCATGGCTGCGGCGAGAGGTTCCAGCGAACGACGGCGTGAGGCGGCGAATGGTTCAGCGTGTGGTGTTTTCACGTGGCTAAGAGGAAGAGGAAGAAGCCGGCGATGGAGAGATGGATGAGAGAGAGAGAGAGAGAGAGAGAGAGAGAGAGAGAGAGAGGGGTGGGGTGGTGATGATGGTGGTGGCGGTGGCACGTTGGACGGCAACAAGCACGGCCTCCCACGGCGAGCGAAGCTCACGGCGGCGTACACGGCCGATTAAGTGAAACCGACGAGAGAGAGAAAATGAGAGAGGGAGAGGGTCGGATGAGGAAGATGATGGTAACGAGGTGAGGTGGTGGTGGTGACGGCACGGCAAATGGTGAACGACGCTCCGGCGGTCGGCAGCAATCTAAACGGCCGAGAGAAGGGAAACTCGACAAGATGGAGAGAGAGCACGAGAGAGGGAGAGCCAGGAGAGAATGGAGGGAATGAGAGAGAGAGAGGGATAAAGAGAGTTAAATAGGGAGGCTAGTGGATTCCACATGTCACCATCCTACCAACTTGCCCACTTTGCCCTTGATCCAATGACCCAACTTCATTCTTATCCAATAATTTAAGGAGTATTTTAGTCTTTCCATTGGGTTGAATTATTGACCAATTTAATTCCCCAAATTACCCTCTAATTATCCCAAAATTCGGAACACTCATATAGGCCTAGGGGCAAAATGGTAATTTTACAATTCCGGGCCGAATTTCCAATTTTCGGCACCCTAGATCCCTAATATGATTGGCCAACATAGTACGATGTCGTCCTTGCCAAAATAGTCGCATACATCCTAAAAAATCGACATTAAAGTCCAAGTCCAATTTCGTAATCAAAACTTGCTCAATTAAAATTTTAGGGCCTCTCACTAACGGGCGGCTGATTAAGGGTTATGCGTATCGATCTAGAGTTGTCCAAGTCATAATGGTCTCGATTATCGAGAGAACGAGAAGAATTATTGCTAGTTCCAGAGGTCATGATCGTTCGAGTTAAATTTAGGATTTGTTGGCCAAGTGCACTTTCGGTCATGTAAAATCACCTGCTATCCGATCATACATCGTTGGCCAAACCAAACCCGTCACCTTCCTAGGATTGGCCCATATTGGCGCAAAATATTTCCTCGTCGTTTTTCGAAATCGGTGTCCGATTCGCGATCGGGTCCTTGGTCCATGTACTGGTTTCCTAGTTAGCCATTCCCTATTGGTTAGTATCCCGAGAGTGATCAACTTCGAGTGAGACTTACTAAAATAAAATGATAAATAATATCAATTTCATTGAGTCCGGAATTAGGTCGAAATTCGGGATATTACAACTCTTCCTCCCTTACAAAAATTGTTTCTAAACTTACAATCTAACCCATCTACTCAAATAACTGGGGGTGCTGACGTCTTATGGCCTCTTCACTTTCCCAGGTGCCACCTTCTGTTCCATGATGCTGCCAAACGACCTTGACCATTGGGATCATCTTATTCTTTAGCACACAATCATTTCTATCTTCTATCATGATTGGTCTTTCCACGTACGACACCTTGTCGTCCAGGTCAATCTCCTCATACCTTAGAACATGAGTTGGGTCTGGTTCATACTATCTCAACATCGACACGTGGAATACGTTGTGCACTCAGGACAAGTTGGGTGATAAGGCAAGTCGGTAAGCCATATCTCCAATCTTTTTCTAATATCTCAAATAGACCGACATACCTTAGACTAAGCTTTCCTTTCTTGCCAAATCGGGATAATCCCTTTATCGGCGACATCTTGAGAAATACATGATCTCCGACTTGGAACTCCAAGGGTCGTCGTCTCCGATCGGTATAACTCTTCTAGCGACTCTGTGCTGTCCTCAGTCTATCCCGAATGGTCTCAATGGCTTCAATTGTCTATTGTACCAATTCTAGGCCAGTTATACTTCACTCACCAACTTCGTCCCAGCACACAGGTGTCCTGCACACTCTACCATATAAAGCCTCAAACGGTGCCATCTAGATGCTTTGCTGATAGCTATTATTATAGGCAAATTCCACCAAATGCAGTTGCTCTTCCCATTTGCCTTGAAAGTCCAATACACAGGCTCTTAGCATGTCCTCTAAGGTCTGAATTGTCCTTTCGGACTAACCATCTGTCTGCGGAAGATAGGTCGTACTGAATTGTAACTTTGTTCCCATGGCCACTTGCAGACTCTTCCAAAAATTCGCCGTAAACCTCGGATCACGATCTGAAGTAATCGTCACTAGTACTCTATGAAGACGAACTATCTGTTGCACATATAATTTCGCATACCTTTCCAACTCAAAGTCCTTTCGCACTGCCAGAAAGTGAGCTGACTTAGTCAGGCGGTCCACTATTACCCATATGGAATCATGTTCTCTCTAGCTTTACAGCAATCCCGTTATGAAATCCATCGTAATGTGCTCCCATTTCTATTCAAAGATTTTTAATGGTCGCAATAATCCACCAGGTTTACAATGCTGCGCCTTTACTTGCTGGCAAGTTAAGCACTTCACCACATGCTTGGCCATATCCTTTTTCAATCCATTCCACCAATAGTGTTGTCTCAGATTCTTGTACATCTTTATGCTACCTGGTTAGATACTGTACTTACTACGATAAGCTTCACTCAATATTTCCTCCTTGAGCTCTTCATCATCGGGTACACATAGTCGCCCGCGGAATTTCAAAATCTCATCATCAGACACCTGGAAATCTGACTTCCTCTTAGCGGCATCCATTTCGACAATCCTTTAGATCTCTTGGTCCGTAGACTGTAGTTCCTCGATCTTGGCCTGGATCTCAAGTTCGATCCTCAAAGCAACCAACAAGTTCGACATATGGCTCACTTCAAACTTAAATTCCAAGTCTCATAGCCTTTCCAATAAGGTCGACTCCCTGATTATCAGGTGCACCATACTCGACTTACGACTTAGTGCATCTGCGACTCGATTCGCCTTTCTGGGATGATACAGGATGTTGCAGTCATAATCCTTTAGAAGTTCTATCCATCAGTGTTGCCTCATATTTAATTCCTTTTGCAAGAACAGGTACTTAAGGCTCTAGTAATCCGTGCAGATCTTGAACTTTTCCCCACACAAATAGTGCCTCCAAATCTTGAGTGCAAAGACGATCGCAGCTAGTTCCAAGTCATGTGTCGGATAATTCATTTCATGTGGTCTCAACTGACACGACGCATACGCGATTACTTTCCCATGTTGCATCAAAACACAACCAAATCCTCTCAAGGAAGCGTCACTATAGATTTCGAATCCTCTGGGTCCAGACAGAATGGTTAAAACCAGAGCAGTTGTCAATCTATGCTTCAGCTCTTGAAAATTTCTCTCGAACTTATTATCCCATTCAAACTTAGCTTCCTTCTTAAGTAGCCGTGTCGGCGGCATGGCTATTGATGAAAATCTTTCCACAAATCGTCTATAATAGCCGGCCAAACTTAGGAAACTTCGAATCTCCGTCACTAATGTCGGCCTTGGCCATTTAGTTACTGCCTCAATCTTGGTTGGATCCACAAAAATCCCATCTCTCGAGATGATGTGTCCAAGGAACGCCACTCGACTGAGCTAGAACTCGCACTTGCTAAACTTAGCATAGAGTGTGTGTTCTTTTAACGTCCGTAGTACTTCAATCAGATGTACCTCATGCTCCTTGGGGCTCTTTGAGTATACCAGTATATCATCAATAAAGACGATGACGAACCGATCCAAGAATTCCTTGAATACCCGATTCATTAAATCCATAAAGGCGGCTGGGGCATTCGTTAGCCCAAAGGGCATAACGGTGAACTCGTAGTGCCTATATCTTGTCCTAAAGGCAATCTTGGGTATATCCTCCTTCCGGATTCTTAACTGATGATACCCAGTCCGTAAATCTATCTTGGAGAATACTGAGGCCCCTTGTAGTTGGTCGAACAGATCATCAATCCTCGGCAGTGGATACTTATTCTTCACTGTCACCTGATTCAACTGCCGATAATCTATGCACAACCTCAATGTCCTATCCTTCTTTCTTACAAACAGGACTGGCGTTCCCCATGGAGATGCATTAGGGCGGATAAATCCCTTGTCCAGTAATTCTTGCATCTGGACCTTCAATTCCTTTAATTCGGATAAGGACATTCGATATGATGCCTTGGAAATCGGCTTCGTCCCTAGTGCCAATTCTATAACGAATTCCACCTCTCGTTCTAGCGGTAAACCCGGCAATTCCTGAGGAAAGACCTTGGGGAAATTGCATACTACGGGTATTTCTTCCAACTTAGGTTCCTCCACTGTTGGATCCATAACGTTCACTAAGTATCCCTCGCAACCATCATCTAACAACTTAGTCACTTCTAGCGAGGAAATCCAAGGGATTGAGGTCCCTTCTCGGTTTCCCTGAAATTCGAATCTAAAACATCCAATTGGATTGAACTGGATCGTCCTATTACCACAATCCATTAAGGCCTTTTATTTTACCAGCCAATCCATTTCAATTATCACATCAAAGTCGAACATGACCAACACTGCCACATCGATCATTTCTTCTCTACCCCCAATAATTATCTTACAATCGAGGCATCCAAAAGAGACTAGCATCCTATCATTCATCGGTGTCGACACACAAAGCATAGTCTCAAGTAAAATAGGCTCCATTCCAATCAGTCTAATAAACTGCTTCGAAATAAACGAGTGGGTTGCCCTCTGATTAAATAATGCATACGTGGCATGATCACATAAGGAAATCGTATCTGTGATCACACCTAGCGTATCCTCTGCCTCTCTACGTGCCATGGCATAAACTCTTCCTTGCACTGGCGGCCTTCCTTGAATGGCCGGTGGGGGATTCCCGGCTTGACTTCCTACTTGTGGTTGCTGCTGCTGCATCGAAGGTCCAGTGGGGCGCTGTTGTGGGCAATTTCTGATCTGGTGTTTCAGACTCCCACATTTAAAACAAGCGCTAAACCTACTAGGTTGATTGTTCGGCTTTCTAATATCCTTCCTAGCGGGTGGGATGAATCGCCTGTTCCTCGTCATCAGTTTCTTCCCATAACGACGGTTATCCTGATTCTGGGCAAACTGCGATCCTGAAGCGACTGCCCTTTCCATTTGATCCCACTCTATGGCTTGGGCTCAATCATACATTTCCCTATAATCTCGAATATTCAATAATACCATCTGGTTACGAAGGTCCGGCTTCAATCCGTCTCGGAACCTCCAAATTTTATCCTGCGGGTTCTCCACCATTCGGGGCGCAAACTTGGATAACCTGGCGAACTCCGCTTCATATTGATCCACTGTCATTTGTCCCTGGCGAAGTCGCATAAATTTAGCCAGTTTTTTTTCGTGGGCACTCTCCGAAAAGTATTTTTCATAGAAGCTCTCAATAAATACGGCCCAAGTCTGGGTTGTACCCTCTGGAAATATCATGTCCCTAGTGGCCTTCTACTAATCATTAGCACTATCCTGCAATTGATTTACAGCCAGGGTCACCTTCTCCGTCTCGGTGTACCCCCAAAACTTCAAATGCTTTCTCCAATTCTTCCATCCAACGTGGAGCAGCTTCGGGGTCACCCTTGCCATTGAACTTTGGTAGCTTCAGTTTTAGGAACTGCTCTACCAACTGATGCATTTGTCTATTTCCTGCCATTTGGCCCTACCCTTGATTGACATTATTTCCATTCACAGCAGTAACTGCCACGGCTTCAGCAGCCTGGGCAATCATGGCGGCTCTCTCCTGAGCTTGCCTGCCCATGATATTCCCTATCTCTTGTAGGGTCTGAATTACGTCCTTCATTCTTGGGTCTCGGCTATTCTTGGGTCTCGGTCCTCTTGGCTTGTAGCGCTAGATTGACCCTAGGGTTCATTTCCCTTTCTTCTACTCATCTTTCAGTCCCTGCTACTCTCTACTTGCTATAATTCCACTAAGAAATTAGAGACTTAAATCAATCTAAACCTGTTTAAGTCCTAGGCAGGTATCACAACAACAATCAAACAACTAGCATGCGGTCTAACACAAACAGCGCAAAACTTCACTCGAGAGAGATTCGCGTACTTACCTTGGGTCTTGCCGCACCTGCACTTTATGGTAGGGGTGTGCAACCGGACCGGATTTACCCGGAAACCGGACCAACCCACTCGAAAAATAGGTCCGGGAACCGGTTCTAACAAAAACCGGTTTGGGTACCTGTTCCATTTTTTGGGAACCGGTTAGAACCGGTCCGGTTTCCGGTTCCAAGTAAAAATCAACCCAAACCTATTTTAGAGCCGGTTTTGAGATAATGTACAAAAAAGTAAAAAGCCTATATCACGTTATCCTACTTCACCAATTTTAGAACCGATTTCCGGTTTAATATTGGAATATGTTTCACAACTATGAGCGAAACAGCATGACCCTTAAAGTCATCTAAATATTGTGTGATTTAGATGAGATATATAGACATTTTTCTAGTGAGAGCAGATGCCTTACCGCTAAGTCTCTTGATTTTTCTTTCAAGATATTTCATTCGGAAACAGAAGTGAGGAGTTATCTCATCATGGCGCAAAATAAAGAGCTAAACATGTTGAATAAATTCCCTGGAAATGTGACTCTTAAAGATTTATGCAATTGGACTATGTCTTGCCACATAGTGCTTTTGAATTGTTGATTTTGATGGATTGTAAGTTCAATTGCTTATTTTGGAGATTGTTACTTATGGCGGATAATGGTTTTTGTTATTCATCTTTTATTTTAAATTGTTTCGTTACTATCTATATTATTTTGCTAGAAAAAAATGAAACCGAAAAAAGGAACAAAAAAAAAAAAGGTTCTTGGGTAAACCCTGAAACTGGACCGGAAAAATAGGGTTGGTTCCAAAATAGGGTCTAGGAAAAATATGGTTGGTTTCAGGTTCCAAAAATTGGGAACCGGTTATAACAGTGTTGATTTCAGGTTCTAAGTCCGGACCCAACCCACCCTGGAACCGATCACCCCTACTTTATGGGTCAATCAACCAAACATTCAATCCAAATACAAACAGTCAGGAGGTACACTTAGCACACGGGATCACCCTACTGGCTACTCAAGGTTTCATCGCTTTTTATCATTCCATGCTTCGACTTAATTGGACCGAGCTAACCTTGCTTTAATACCAATTCGAACAGGGGGTGTCACGCCCTGAACCCCACGGCACGCCACATCCCGCTCTACGGTCGAATATATGCGATGTCCCAGGAATGCGTCACCGACCCAACACCCAACACGGAGAACATTGCACATGCGGAAGCTATAAATAAACACCCCTACAATAAAATATAAGGCCAAAGATAGCATTACAACAAATAACACACTTACAAATATACATTTTGTAATACTATAGAAAACATTTACAATATTCATATACGGAGGATACAAACCACAAAACCGGTCAACGGCCATTATGGTCAAAAAGGAGGGTAAGTGGCTCGAGAGTCAAACAGAGACTAGGGTAGGGCTATAGTCAAAAATTTTCGGCCCTCACTAACTATGGATTAAGGTCTAGTCTATGGCTCCCAATCCGGATCAGATCCTGACGACTTAGAGGAACTCTCGGATGGCTTTGACTCCTTTGAATCCATGTCCTCAAACTCTGTTTCCAACTCGGGGTATATAGCTAGAAGCGTCTCATCTGGGTCTGGCTCCTCGTCTGAGCTCACCTAATCGATCTCGCCTTCTTGATCGAGATCCTACTCCATGGGCTTTGGCTTGTCGTGATGGTCCATCGGCTCTGGATCTGCGACCAACACCTCTAGCTCCTCGTCCATAGCGGCTGGCATTGGCACCCCCATCTATTCTGGCCATAGTGCATTGTCTTCGGAAAACGTACTCCACTCTGGTGAGGCTACTGGGTTTACTACCTCCCCGTCAGGGCACTACGGGTCCACCTCCCCTAACCCGTTAAACGGGACGTCAAAAGTTTGGAGAGGTCCATGCTCTCTGTCCTGATCCCTAAAACACCATGCTAAGTACTCATGGAAATCAAGATATGGCTGGCCCACATCTACTAGTATATTAGTCCGGTATCGAATATATACACCCCTGTTCCCTATGGGGTATTCTATCCTCTCCTGCCTAATTTGGAGTGGGATCCCAAAACGCAATGGTGCATTAGGCATCTTCAGAGTCGGGGGTTTGAAAGGTTGGATTATACAATAATGAGACAAATCTCAGCGTATAAAAACCCCATAAACCTAAACTAGGCTAACATATACCTCTTGACAGGCAAACCAAACACACCACAGTTTAATCATTAACAACAATTGACCCGGGCCCTCGGGCCCGGATCGCTTACCTCAATGACCCTGCAGGTTAGGTAATTCTATGGAATAATCACGACACATATGCGAACACACTTGCCATACGTACGCCATACGCATGCTCAAACTCACTAGTGTTCGTATTGCACACAATTCACCAAGTCTCACATGCTCGCACACCTGCACACACATATCATCAATATGTCATGCTCATAATCTGGCTAAACATTGCACACTGGCACATTGCTCAATTCTCAGTTAGAGCTCGACCAGCGTAAAACGCATCAAGTCTGACCCGTGCTAAACGCAATAGGTCCATATCAATACAGCACTACCTAGCCTGGATAAAACGCATCAGGCCCAGTGTCTCTAGTCCGCGTAAAACGCATCAAGCGCAACACCGATTTCATTACGAACCAAAACCTGCATAAAACGCATCAGGCTAGTCGTCTTGCGGACGTATCTGGCAACATCCTGCGTAAAACGTATCAGGATGGGTTCAACCCCGCTGAAAACGCATCAAGGCATTTAGGTGATCACATACTCATGTTAGGCATGCATACTCGCATAATTTCGTGTCATGCTCAATTTTAGCATACGAAATGCGTGGCCATGCAATTTGGCATTCGGGCGTACCCATGATGCACAGTGAGCATTCAAAATCACTCAGCACATAACCAATCAACACCAATTCAATGTGCACCCCATTATGATCACAATGCCACAACATGACCATTAGGCCAATCTAATACCATGTGGCCCACACAATTCACACACACATGGGCACTAACAAATCATGCCACACTTTGGCCAAACACACCCCGCACTTAGTCGGCCATGCAACAAGCGGCATGACACATCACAATTTATCACAATCGAGCACAAACAACCAAGAATCAACCAATCCAAGCAAACTCGGCAAATCAGCCACACAAACCCCAATTTGTCGATTTTTGTTCAATCACCACCAACTATGGACATCCATCAATCGATACTTGTTTGGCTTCAAATCCACCTCTCATTCAGTTTATTAATCTGCCAAATTCACCACGACACCAATCATGAGTCATCGGCGGCAAACTCTTCCTTAAATTACACTAATATACCCTAAATCAAACATGTCTAGAAACACACAATTATCCTAGTTCGGGTTTTGAGGATAATACTCACCAAATTCCATGCTCCAATGACAAACGGGATCGGCGGAACGAGCGACTCATGGTGGCGACGAACGGCGGCCTTCAACGATCCTTGGCATCCGTATGGCGGCGAAGGGCGAGGATGATAGTGGTGATGGGAAAGTGGGTTGGTAAGGGTGGTGCGGCGTGTCCTTGTACGGCGGTGATGGTGTGGCCGCGGTGAGAGGTTTCGGCGAATGACGGCGTGAGCCGGCGAATGGTTTGGTGTGTGGTGTTTTCACGTGGCCAAAAGGAAGAGGAAGAAGCCGGCGATGGAGAGATGGACGAGAGAGAGAGAGAGAGAGAGAGAGAGAGAGAGAGAGAGAGAGAGAGAGAGAGAGAGAGAGAGAGAGAGAGAGAGAGAAAGAGGATGGGGTGGTGATGATGGTGATGGCGGTGGCACGGTTGGACGGCGATAGGCGCGGCCTCTCATGGCTGTCGGCTTCGGCGAGTGAAGCTCACAGTGGCGTACATAGCCGATCAAGTGAAACCGGTGAGAGAGAGAAAATGTGAGGGGGAGAGGATCCGATGAGGAAGATGATGGTGACGAGGTGAGGTGGTGGTGGCGACGGCACGGCAAATGGCGCTCCGGCAATCGGCGGCAATCCAAGCGGCTGAGAGAAGGGAAACTCGGCAAGATGGAGAGAGAGCACGAGAGAGGGAGAGCCGGGAGAGAGAGAGAGAGAGAGAGAGAGAGAGAGAGAGAGAGAGAGAGAGGGTCAAAGAGAGTCAAATAGGGGGGCTAGTGGATTCCACATGTCACCATCCTACCAACTTGCCCACTTTGCCCTTGATCCAATGGCCCAAATCCATTCTTATTCAATAATTTAAGGAGTATTTTAGTCTTTCCATTGGGCTGAATTATTGACCAATTTAATTCCCCAAATTACCCTCTAATTATCCAAAAATTCGGAACACTCATATAGGCTAGGGGCAAAATGGTAATTTTACAATTCCAGGCCGAATTTCCAATTTTCGGCTCCCTAGATCCCTAATATGATTGGCCAACATAATACGATGTTGTCCTCGCCAAAATAGTCGCGTTCGTCCTCAAAAATCGACGTCAAAGTCCGGGTCCAATTTCGTGATCAAAATTTGCTCAATTAAAATTTTAGGGCCTTTCACTAACGGGCGGCTGATTAGGGGTTACGCATATCGACCTAGAGTTGTCCGAGTCATAACGGTTTCGATTACCGAGAGAACGAGATGAATTACCGCTAGTTCCAGAGGTTGCGATTGTTCGAGTTAAGTTCGGGATTTGTTGGCCACGTGCACTTTTGGTCATGCAGAATCATCTGTTATCCGATCGTACATCATTTGCCAAACCAAACTCGTCACCTTCCTAGGATCGGCCCACATTAGCTGAAAATATTTTCTCGTCGTTTCTCGAAATCGGTGCCCGATTCGCGATTGGGTCCCTGATCCACGTACCAATTTCCTAGTTAGTTATTTTCCATTGGTTAGTATCCCGAGAGTAATCAGTTCCGAGTGAGACTTACTAAAATAAAATGAGAAATAATATCAATTTTATTAAGTCTGGAATTGGGTCGAAATTGGAGATATTACACAAATTAATCGAGAGCTGATGTCGATCTCCTGATGATGCCATGATAAGTCGGAACCAGTTGTAATACCTAAAGTATTATGCATATATCAGTCAATGAACTAGATGCCCTAGTTTAGTTGGGCGTGGTACTA
Organism: Syzygium aromaticum; assembly: GCA_024500025.1. NCBI lineage: Eukaryota > Viridiplantae > Streptophyta > Magnoliopsida > Myrtales > Myrtaceae > Syzygium > Syzygium aromaticum. The sequence continues at coordinate 18,969,385 of CM044895.1, forward strand.
TCAAATATGAGGAATCTATTTGTTGTATTGTTCTTTAGAACAACTATAGAACAAGAGTTGGCCTGGTGTGAACGACCCACCAAGCGCCGCACGGGCTATTCCGCGGCCAAGGAACTGCAGCCCGTGACAAATGGTATTAAAGCAGGATCCCTCTTGGAGAAAACATGTGGTCTACTAAATCCTGCAAGGATGGAGAGTGAATCGTAGGGGCAAAACATGCTCGGGCAAAGTGTGACTCTTGACTTGCTTCCAGGATGACAATAGGGGCACAATAAAGAACCGATTCCTCATTGAATAGGAAAAACGTTCATAGATCAATTTGGCGAATCTCAAGATGGGTTTGTTACCACATTATTAACAAGGAGAGAAACCTCCATTAGTGTGCAAAGATCATGAGAAACTGAAGTAGGTGAAGGATGGTGCTGCCAAAAAGGTGCAATTGGCGAAAAATGTCATACTGGTCGAGGAAACACAAGTGACCGAAGGTGCTGAACGGCTTTGATCGAAAAAAGCCACTAGTGAAGTAGAGTTGTTTTGTTAGGCGAGCATCCATCACTCATGTAAGCCTCAAAAAAGCAGTATTGATGGTCAGAAGCGATGCAAGGAAGCGACAGAATAGCTCGTAATGAGAGCGTTGCGGAATTGTGTAGGGAAGAATGTCACGGACCGTGATTATTAGATAAAGAGCGAATGATGCAAAAGGGAAAAATACAACTGGATTGTAGAAGTGGTATTAGGACGATTGGTGCTAGGAGTTTTAGGATAGAATGAATTGTCTCTAAGGAGCTTTTGAGGGGGGCTTGACCCTATTGGAGAAAATTTCTCTCAAGAGCAAAGCAATTCCAAAAATTGCTCTCTATCAAATCAAGACCAATCAAGCAATTCTTGTACCATTGGCAAGTGCATTGCGAGTTTCCAAAGCTAATAAATTCATTTTATCTTTCTTTGTATAGAGGATTTTATCTTTCCGCATATAAAGGTTGTAGCTAGGAAAGTTATTGTATTACAGTTACTATAGCTGATGTCTTTCCATAATATCAGCTACCTTGTACTTTAAATACATGTAACAAATAATAGTAAAGACGATCTTGTCCAATTCTTTAGGTATTAGAGCCTATTACTCACAAGTGCACCGTTCATTTTTTTTTAATGGCAGAAGAGTTCTCAAATACCGGCACTAATACGATAGTCACTAGTCCCTCTTAATAACGACACCATGCTTGCGTCGATCAATGCACCTGTGCAACTACCTCCCAAGTTAACATCAATGAATTATCCCTCCTAGTTGGCTCAATTTAATTATCTACTCTTGGGTTACGACCTAATGGGGCCTATAGATGGAACTTTACCGTGTCCGTCTAACACCATTACTATTGATGGCAAAACTACTGCCAATCCATCCTATTCTCATTGGGTATGCCAGGATCAACTATTGCTTCATGCAATCATAGCTTCCACTTCGGACTCCATCGTGCCTCTCATTGCTGCTACCAAAACAGCATATGAGGCTTGTAACAAACTTTCGCATCTCTTTGCCAACAAGACACGTTCGTGCATTCGTGAGTCTCATGGAGCATTTAATCCTCACAAAACGTGACACTCGATCAGTGGCTGGGGTATTTATAAGTCGTCAAAGGAATTGCCGATGAACTTGCCATCATCAACTCTCTTATTAGTGAAGATGATTTAATAATACATGTTTTCAATGGGCTCGGCTCTGAATTCAAGGAAATTTCAGTCGCCATCAAAGCACATGAGTCACCTGTACTTCCTTCTAGGAACTCCATGATAAACTTGTTGACTTCGAGCAATATCTAAAAAGGGAAGAGAGTCCATGTGAATCAACTCTTGTCACTGGAAATCTTGCCAAGAGAGTCTCACAGGAACACTAACTAGCGCACTATTTTGAATCGAGGCTTGAACTCTTTCCGGTCAACTCGACTATCTCATTGGCGAAGGAGCAACGATTATGATTATAATCAACCCATTCAAAAAGCACGAGTCAGGTGCCAACTATGTGAACGGGTAGGGCATTCAGCCAAGCAATCCTATCGAGCCAAACAATATATCTCCACTCCTCCTACTACAAACAACACAATGTTATCTCGCCAAGCTTTGGAAGGATGGCTCACGGACTTTAGAGCGTCTCATCATGTCACTTCAAGCCTGGAGAATCTCTCTTTGCATTCTAATTATGAAGGTGCGGATCATTGGTGATGGCTTAGTTTGCAAATTACACACACACGTTCAACTAAACTTTCCTCTCTCGTTGTTTCTTATTCATTGTCAAATGTTTTGTGTGTTCCTGATATTAGTAAAAACTTGATATATGTTTCAAAGTTTTGCAAGACTAACCAAACTTCCGTATAATTTTTTCCCAACCATTTTTTGGTGAAGGATCTGCACACGAGGGTGACGCTCACACAAGGCCTGAATAACAATGATGTCTATGAACTTCCATCTTCACTCCATGTGACTCATATACCACCCTCCACTATGATTGGTGTCCATGCATCCTCCAATGGTTGGCATCGACGTGTTGGTCATCCCTCTCATCAGATCTTTGAGTTTTTTTTTTTTTTTGTGGATATTGAGTTTTATGGGTGGGCCACCCATGTTGGGCTAACCTAGCCCATGACCCATCATAAGGGCCCATCTCAAGTAATTACTTAGTCAATTAACTACGGATCATGTAACTGCTTTTAAGGGCTTTAATAAGGGAATAAAAGTGGTTTTAATGAGGGAATAATAACTTATGAGATATAAATAGTAGGAAATCAATAGAGAAAAATGCCAATTACAGACAGGAAAAAGACGTTCTGAGTTTCTGTGAGAATATGGTGTTTTTGCCATCTACTCTTCATCCCCGACGAGCCATATGAGGAATTCTCAAGTCTGCATTGAAGGCAGATCATCTATGGAAACAAGGTACGTTCTATTGAGTGATGTACCTATATGATTAGCGTTAGTAATTTTCTTGGGCATGATTCTCGTTTTGGAACTATTACATGATTATACGAGACTAGGAGTTTGTTTTCGTAAGAATTTGTTTCTATTACGTAAGATTAGGAATTTGTTTCCATAATGTATGATTCGGAATTTGTTTCCAACATTGGTATCAAAGCGTTTGATTGATAAATTGTTAACAAAATTTTCTCTTATAAACACAGTTTTTATCGGAAAACGAGAACCGGATCCGACAATCGCTTGGGAATTGAAAACGACACCCCACCACACTGTTTGGGACCGCTTCTCGGAATTCCATCTATCAAAATTAGCTTTTGATTAGATGGGGTGGTAGATCTCGTTAAGACAAGTTAATGAAGGGGTGGATCATCGCCGGGAGAGGCCACACGCGACCCGATTAATCCATTGACCAAACTGTTGACTAACTTGACCCGTTGACCATTGACCGTTAACCGACCTAAAAAAAATTGGGAGCCTTGATTGGAGAGTTCTTGGTATTGGGGTATTCGTAGTGGAATGCTATAAACTATGGAATATTCATATTACATGTGTAATGCTTGTGAAGATGTGAAAATGCATAGTGAACCCTATAATATATGTATTTTTGGGTATTTGTGGCATTTTCTTTCGTATTTCCTTATAGTTGTGGAAAATACAATTACTGGCTCATATATATATGAATAAGCATTCCTTATTTAATTGCACCAAGGATTATGAGTAATCATTTTTTGTTCTGCATTTGTTACAGGAATAATTGTACATAGAATGCGCACACCATTTATCCCAAGGACGGCTGAACAAAAGGCGAATCTTTTGAGGCTGAGAAATGAGTTAGTTGTTTATTAATGGGACGGTTGCGAGGACATAATGACACACATAATCAAGGTTAACAAAATGATATAAGAAATCATTTGGAATGGTTACTACATGTTAGATGCTAACAAGATTGAAGCACTGACAAACACTCTTCCAATGGAATGACAAGAAGTGTTGGATGGTCTTTGGGCTTCCGACATTGTTCCTCATTATTAAAAACTTGCAGTGAATTTCCTGAAACAATGAAGACTTCGACACTTGGAATGAATACATCCCGGTGCAGAATGAACACGCCTTGGCAGAAACCTAAGGGTTTTCCAACAATCTTCCCTTGGCTACTAAATAGGAAAATAACAAAATTTTATGATTCTTTCCCAGTTTATATATAGGAGATATGGGACTGAGGTTATGTCCTTAGACTATTCATCGCTTATGGATATTTTTTTAATGTTGATGTTTATCAATCCTTTAGGACCAGTTGATTTATTTTATTTTTTTTCCATGTGAAACTAATACGGTGTTTCTGTAATATTTATTTTCCTTTTAAATAATCATTGGTCGTGTTCTTATATTAAGATTGGCTTATGCATATTATATGCCAGTAGGAAGTTCTAGAAAGCTTTTAGTAAGCTTAAAAGAGCTTAACAATTATATTAATGATAATTTCAAATTAGGATTCTTAGATGATGATTGGAAACACAATGACCTTTCAAATCTAGAACATGATGCGAAATCATTCAGTAATGTAATTGGTTTGCATAAAAGATGCATAAATATTGGGCATTAATAATTCGTGCATATATGTTTGAAATGTTCAGTTATAATGGCTTCGGAATCTAAGATTATAGTAGCTAGGTTGAACAACAGAGAGAAATTGAATAGCGATAATTATGAAATCTGGAATATGAAAATCCAGTATATGCTAAAAGAGCAAGAAGCACTCAAAACTCTTAACTAGATTATGGAAGAACCTACTGCACAACATCGAAGGGATAAAGATGCATTTGTTGCATGGAAGAAAAAGAACTTTTTTGCTTGCATTACGTTGCTGAGTAGTATGAAAAATAATATTATGTAGGAGTTCATGCGTTTTCACAATGCCAAAGATATGTAGGTAGCATTGGCAGCAAGGTTTGATCAAACTTCTGTGACCAAACTGAGACAACTCACAATTAGGTTTGACTCATACCAAAAGCCTCATGGACAAACCATGAAACAACGCTTGAGGCGAATATCAAACATGATCAATAAGCTGAAGGATGCTAGCCTTATTCTGACTAATAAGCAATAAGTGCAAGCAGTGATCCGTTCCTTAACTCAAAGCTGGGAGTAAATGAAGGTGCACCTAACCCACAATGAGAATATCAAGACCTTTGAGGATACTATGCGCCATCTTGAGCTGGAAGATAATCACTTTTGGGCGGCTAAACAAGAATCATACATCTATTTTGCTGGTTTTTGCTCACATAGGGCTTTGGGCTCCAAGCGCAAGCGTCTGGGTGGTTTTAATAAGTAGAAGGACAAGGGAATGAGTTCTTTAGGCAAGAAACTAAAGCTCAACTAACATGAGAAAGGAAAGTGTCCTTTCAAGAAGAATATTTCAAAGGTGTAGACTCTGGGGCCACAGACCATATAACGAAAGACAAAGATATCTTTGTAGAGTTCTAACGAGTTCCATAAGGAGTAAAGTGGATATATGTAGGGAAAAACTCCAAAGTGGAAGTTAATGGGATTGACACCTACCAATTAAACATGCGTGGTGGTCTCACCCAATTTTCTACATGATGTGTTATATGCTTCAGAAATTCATCAGAACTTAGAATCAGTGTTGGTTTTGAGTAGGCTTGGTTTTAATTTGAACTTTCGTAAAGATGGTGTTGGCTTGTCTTTGGGAACACGTTTTTATGGTTCTTGATATTTCCTAGATGGTTTTATTGTATTGAATGTTGACTGCAAAGATGTTAATGTTTGTTATTCCTTATTCAAATCTCCTAACTCTTATGATAATGATGTGAATGTATGACATGCTAGACTTGGTCATGTCCAACAACGAATGAATAGATTAGCAAAAGAGGGCTTATTGGACAACATTGAAAGTTGATTTGCTTGTATATGAGTATTGCCTAGCAAGAAAAACAATACAGAAACCATTTGTAAAAGGAACAAGATCAAAGATTCCTTTGCAATTGATCTATTCAGACATTATGGTCCAAAGAATGTAAAAGCAAGGCATAGGCCTCTATATTTCATCACATTTATAGATGATTACACTTGATTTGGACATGTCTATTTAATTTCTCACCATTCTGAGGCATTAAGTTACTTTAAGAAATTTATGAGCTTGGTAGAAAATCAATTGGATAAGAAAATAAAAGTACTAAGATCCGATCGAGATCAAAAATATTTATCTGATGAGTTCAGAAATTTATATGATGAAAAAGAAATAAAAAGACAATTGTCTATTTCATATACTCCTTAACAAAATGGTATTGTAGAGAAGAGAAACAAAACCCTACTGGAAATGGTTAGGTTTATGATAGTATAAGCTAACTTACTAATCACCTTTTGGGTGATGCTTTGTTAACTGCTACCTAGTTAACTACTGCCTATATACTTAATCATGTGTCTTCTAAATCAATTACTTTTACTTCATATGAGTTATACACAGGTAGAAAACCTGATTTAAGTTTTCTTAAACATTTGGGTTGTGCTGTCTATATTCATGAGCCCTCTCATAAATATGAAAAACTAGTTCCAAGAGGCAAAAGAGTTTCTCATAAAATACTTAGAGCATTGAAAATGATATGTGTTTATAGGAGAGCAAGAAAGTGAAAGTGTAACTGAATTTGAATCACGAGATGTTACATTCTTAGAGAATGAATTTCCTTAAAAGGGCGAAATAGGTGAGGACTATTCTCTATTTGAAACTTTAGATCATGATAATGAAATTAGTGGAGTTCGTCCAAGTGGGAGCAGTGTAAGAAGTGAGGAATTAAATTCGAACCAATCTCATTTACAATCACTTGATAAGACGATACTGTCATTATCTGATTCAAGTGGGAGCATAGTGGAGCATGATGTATCATGAGTACAATCTCTTATACGGTGAACAAGTCGTAAAAGCATTCCCCATTGACGTTTTGACATTGAAAGGGAAGCTTTCATGGTCGCCTCACAAGAAAAGGATGAGCCACTAAATGCAAATGAGACTCTCACATGTCCTGATAAGGATAATTGGATGCAAGCTATAGAAGAAAAAATAGAGTCAATAAGATCAAACCAAGTTTGGGAATTGATTGATATTCTAAGTGGTCATAAAGCCGTTGGAAACAAATAAGTTTTCAAAATAAAACCTAAAACTGATGGCTCGATTGAAAGATATAAAGCTTGCCTTATGGCAAAATGGTATAATCAACAAGAAAGAATTGAATATGAAGAAGCTTTTTCTTTTGTGGTATGATTTATCTCAATTCGCTTTATTCTGGCAATAGTTACAAGTATGGATCTTGAATTACATTAAATGAATGTAAAGACTGCTTTTCTCAAAAGAGAATTAGAAGAAGAAATCTATATGGAACAACCGGTTGGTTTTATAACAAAAGATCAAGAACAAAAAGTGTATCGACTTTTAAGATCGATATATGGCTTTAAGCAGTTTTCGAGACAATTGAATATATGTTTTTATAATACCACAATGGCATATGATTTTGTAATAATCGATGAAGATCACTGCGTATGTATCAAAAGATCAATTTATAATCTTATCATTATATGTGGATGATATACTAATTACCGGGAGCAATATGGAGTTAGTTAATATAATTAAGAATTGGTTATCTTTCAATTTTAGGATGAAAGATATGGGCAAGGCTACATATATCTTTAGAGTTAAGATTTCAAGAGGTTGTTCAAAGATATCATTGTCTCTTTCGCAAGAGACGTATATAAATAAAATTCTTGAGCGATTCCATATACGAGACCGCAAACCTATAGATACTTCTATTGTAAAAGGTAAAGGATTGAGCCATAGATTGTGCCCAAAGACTCCACAAGAATAGGAACAAATGAATCATGTTCCTTATGCAAGTTCTATTGGAAGCTTGATGTATGCTATGATGTGTACAAGACCTAACATATGTTTTATAGTTGGAATGGTAAGTAGATATCAATCCAATTTAGGTCAAGAACATTGGACAGTCGTCAAAAAAATTTTGAGGTATCCAAAGGGTATTGCTAATTATTCGCTGAGTTATCATAGAAGAGATCTGCACTTTGAAAGTTATACCAATGCTGACTAGGGATGAGATTTAGACGAAAGGAAATCTACTTTTGGATTTGTGTTCTTACTTAATAATGGCGTTATATCTTAGAGCAATAAGAAACAAACATGTATAGCCTTATCCACAATGGAAACCTATGGCACTATTAGCAGCTGCACAAGAAGGTGTTTAGCTTAAGAGATTTTTAGATCACTTCGGTATTGCTAAGAAGACTGCAAAATCATTATTGGTCAGTTGTGATAGACAAGTAGAGATAGCTTATACCAAAGATCCGAAATTTCATTGCAAGACCAAATATATAGATACAAAGAATAATTTTGTTAAGGTTATGATTGCACAAAGAGATGTGAACATTTAGTACATACCTCTGCAAAGAATGATAGCAGATGCTATGATGAAGCCAATAAAGATATTTTCCGTGGTCATGTCAAATCTCTAGAACTGCGTAGAGGTTGATGTACTAGACATTTGAATTGCCCTAGAAGTTCACATTCAATAAAATTTATTATCACTATTAATGCATATGAGTTTATTTGACATTTATGCTATTAATGCTTAGTGCATTATATTTAAGAAAGTATGTCGGACAGATGAGATATTAGCCCATTCACATGGATAATCACCTCTATTTACTATTTGATGAATAGAGATGAGACAATTTTAAGTTTATTATCTAAGTGATAATTGAAAGCTCAAGCTTAATATAAGGATGTCGCCTTAACAAAATGTTAAGTTGTGGTCATACTATTTATTATGTCCGAAGTAAAATAACCCACATATTTAACTGTACTTGTCTTTAATGCCATGTGTGAGTTTTGATGGACTCTTTAAAAAGAGTAAATTTGTGAACTCAAGTTAGACACTAGGAATGTGTGAACTATCATCTGTACGGTATTAAGTGTTATGACATATGCTCCATAGGAAACGATAAAAATACCGTAATACGTAATTCATATCATGTATGCATATGGGCCAATAAGAGATGGCAAAACTTTTGATCTCAACTTTTTTGGCTGTGTGAGACTCTTGAGGACAAATGTTCCTCAACTATGTGCCCTTATGACTCTTACCATTTTTTGCAAAATTTTTGTTCAGTGTTTGCTATCTTAGTGTGTCACTAATGATCATGAATGATTCGGTCTAACAGGACATTAGTAGAAAAGCAAATTGAATGGAGATTGAGAGATTTAAGGAAAGAGGAAGATCAATTTGCTATTGATGTCACATTGTATTTTTGCATTCATCGGTCGATCAATTATGATAATTTCTGTTTAATTGTAATTGTGAATACAATATAAGTGTAATATACTTAAAGAGATCAAGAGAGACATAAAATGTGATTGATTAATCTAGGGTACTTCATACTACATCTACTCTGATCGATAATGTCCAATTTAAGCTGCTATATATTTCTAACAAATGTACAGTAACGAGCTCTCGTTGTATGTTGGTTGCACAGATTATTTGCTAGTATGGACTTCACAGAGAAAAGAGAAATAAACTTAGTCCATCATGGATGAGTGGGAGATGATAAACATTGAGTTTTATGGGTGGTCTGTGCATGTTAGGCTAACCTAGCTCATGACCCATCATAGGGGCCCATCTCAAGTAATTGCTCAGGCAATTAACTACGGATCACGCAACTGCTTTTAACGGTTTTAATGAGGGAATAATATCTTATGAGATATAAAGAGCAGGAAATCAATAGAGAAAAATGCCAATTACTAAAAGGAAAAAGACTTTATGAGTTTCTATGAGAATATGGTGTTTTGCTCTCTGTTCTTCATCCTCGACGAGCCATCTGAGGAATTCTCAAGTCTACATTGAAGGCATATAATTCGTGAAAACAAGGTATGTTCTATTGAGTGATGTACCTATACGATTCATTAGTAATTTTCTTGGGCATGATTCTCGTTTGTTCAAGTCTCGTTTTGGAATTGTTTCTTGATTATATGAGATTAGGAATTTGTTTCTTTACGAATTTGTTGATGTTATACGAGATTATGAATTTGTTTATGTTATACGAGATTATGAATTTGTTTCCATAATGTGTGATTAGGAATCCGTTTCCAACACTTTTAAAATCGAAGTCAATTCCTTCTATTTGCAAGTCACGTTCTAGATTTTTGTGTGAGTCATGTCAATGTAAAAAAAGTCATAGACATGGAATTGGTGTCAATAATCAAGAACGTCATCAAATAAGTGTTTTGGTGATATTTCAAATTCTTCAATCAAAATTCATGCATACTTAGGAAATCATTTGATGAATGTTTTGGGACATATTAAAATGTAGGTTGAATTACTTAAAGGGTATTGTCATGACCTTATCTTGAACGGTGCATTGTCTAGGGGTTGGTTAATGGATTATTAAAAGACTTAACTTGGGCTTTTCCAAGTCTATACCAATTCATAACTTAGGTTCAAATTGTTCAACTTACAAGCTCATTTCAGTTAGGAGTTACTACTAATCTATTTTTTGGTGGGTTGTTTAGAAACATTAGTAAAGTATCAAGAGATTTACTTATTTTTTACGAACAAGAGATTATGGATTCCGGGACTTGGTTATGCATATTACTCTAATGCTCTTTTCAATACCTTTCTCTTTTATTTTAAAAATTTGTCTGTCGTTAGTTTGGATGGACTTTAAACCTATTCCCTAACACGTAAGGTGATCATGCAGATACATAATCATTAATGTAACACCTAATAATCAAAACAATAAATAAATTGCAAGATAGGGAGGGTACACTTACTTAAGGTAACAAAAGCATCTGTAATGTTAGCTAGAAAATCACAGCATCATCATCCTAAATATGATTTCTAATTAACCCAATTTCACTCAAAATCTTTTTTAGGGTTTTCTCTTGTTTACATGAGAATTAATTTATATGGAATGTATGTAACGCGATAATGTACAAAACATGCACATTCGAACGTGACAACATACACATTCGAACGTGACACACAATAATTAAATAACCTAACATGTAATTTCTAGTGACGGCCAAAATTTATGTGCAACTATTCTAGCATGACACATGATTTCATGAACCTAACATATAATTACTAGATGACATACAAGCGATGACATGGCAAGTTATGAATGACGTGGTATACATGTTGACATGGCAAGTCATGAATGACGTGGCATTCATGATGATATGGCAAGTTATGAATGACGTGGCAAGATGACACGCGACATAGCATATGTGACACATAGTAATGACATGGCTATAATGCAAGTAAGATGCAGTTAATCTATATGATATACAATTGATATATTTATTTGTATTTTTCAATTAAAATTTGGAATAAGAAAATAATGAAAATTTATTATCTAGTGTATAATATTATCCAATTCATTTGAGGAAATAAATAGGCCAAATCCTAATTTAAATCGGAATGCTATCCTAACTGGATAAATCCTATCATAGCATTCAATCTATATGGAAAGGAAAGATTCTAACCTATATTCTAATATATTTTGAAAGATTATCTAAAATCTATTTCAACATGCAATGTTACCAACTAAAATTTACCTTGATCCTCTCTAATCTTTTTTGGGGATTTTTTTTTAACATAGAAACAAATCATATTAAGATAAAGATCAAACCAAAATTAAAGATAGCATCCAATCACCCATGACATCATCCATATCCATATAAATGTGGAAAATAGATAGAAAGATCAAATCTCGAGCATGAGGATCACAATGGCCAATTTTCTACACAATCGCAAATTGTATCTCGGGCAGGAGATTATATTGACGGTTTTCAATGCGATAGTGCATTGTATATCAGGCATGAAATCGGATTGACAATCATAACACGTTATGAAATTAAGAAAATATCCTAATTTTTGAATATGACAATATTGACACAACATCTAATTGAAATTGCAATAAAATCGAAATAGGCAATAAACATCACAAAATTCCATCGGACAAGATTCTTTACCTAATTCGGAATATCGCGAATGGGATGGCAACTGCAGTGATGGATCACGGTGAGCAACGGTGTCTAGTCACGATGGTGCTCCGGTATTGCTCGATTTGGTGGCTGACCTGGACCACGTGGTGGCTTGGTCAATAGCCAGTTCAGCAATATTGTCGGGAGAGAGCTGCAAATCACGATAGGCACGGAGGGCGCCACATAGAACTTGCTGAAAACGTGGATAAGCTGCAAGAAAAAGAGAACAAATTTTCTCTTCAACTTTTTTATTACTCGTGTACCCCGCCCTTTCTTCGTGGCTTGCATGGACATTGCTGACTAATTGCTGGACTACGCGCCAAAGGAACTTCAAGGCCACCGATTCTCGCTCAGGAACTTAACTGGGGCAACAAGCACCGGCTTCAAGATTCGCGGTATTGGATTTGCTCGAGTTGAAGCATCGAGATCTAATACTTCGTTGATACAATTGGTCGGCATCGAGCGCAGACCCATCGGCAAGCAGCAAAGCCGATAGAGGTCATAGCGGTGTTGATCAGCAAAAAGAGGTGTCCGGCTAATGGACACGGCTGCTCGTGGACGTATTTGTAGGGTTCCTCAAGTGCTAAAAACGCAGTGGAATTTATAAACCAAAATCCTAGACAGAATCCATGCATATATTAAAATCTAAACAGAAGTTTGACGCATATCTTTTCGTTGATCAAAGGTAAATTAACAATCGATTATATCTAGATTAACGCCTCAAGTGTTGCGTCTCTACTGGTATCCACAAACACAAACAAAAGTCTCTAATGATTCAAATGCTAGCTAAAGATCTTGGACTTCTTTTTCTTGATTGCCTTTGATCTTCGAGACACTCTCAAAGATCTCTTATCAGAGAACGATTCTCTTCGTCTTCTCTTGGAGGCGTTTTTTTTTTCTCTTAGGGTTTTTCGTCACCCACAAGCTATATATACATAGCCTCATTATCTATGCGAATTAAAAAAAGTGGGGCCGGACGATTTGGGCTTGCCAAACTGTTTACCTTCAATCGTACATTTAATCGTTATCTTCAATCGTACATTTAATCGTTATCTCATAATGTGCACGACCGCATAAATAAGTTAAATATGAGAATAAATTAAAATCTACTTCTTATTTTAAGTAAATCCAGACACACAGAAAATATTAACTCAGTTCGCTATTGTATGCGACCCTGCAGGTTCACCAAATATTAGCAATGTGCTCAAAGCCTTTTTTGGCCTATAAGTCATAAGCGATCTTTAGCAAGACATTATAACTACCTAAGTATAGTGAAGGTCGGTTTTTCGACACAACCTAATCCACAACTAATATTAGAGTATCAACCTTAATTGATTCTTAGGGCAGACCACTAACAGTACTCGGACGAAAGGGAGATTGGCCGAGAGTCTCCCCAAAGCTCTCTCTCTCTCTCTCTCTCTCTCTCTCTCTCTCTCCATTTCGCTTGAGTATCACTGAAGGGCTACGACAGAGGGTGCTCGGCGATGTTCGGCGAGACAGTAGCAAGGACATCGACAACAACAATGAGGATCGGTGAAGGCATGGCCATGAGGTGCTTGGATCGGTGAAGGCATGGCCGTGAGATGCTTGGTCATGAAGTATTCGGCCGTGGCCTGCTCCTTCTTCTTTCCTTCGCCTTCGGCCATATATTCAATATGTGTGGCCTCTCTTTTTGCCCGATGGTCTTCTCCCCTTTTATAAGTGAAAAAGTGAATCTCTAGAAGAAAGTGAGAGATGGACTTCCCTTTTATGAATGCACATGTAAATATTCCTTATTATTATTTCTTTTTTCTTCTTGTGGCCATGCTCAGCCGAATAATGATCATACCCACCAAAATTGATCTTGCCATCTTCTTCATATTTACTTCCTCAAATAGTTATGCACGTGCAAGTTTCTTGAAGATTATTGCACTCGTCGTGAACTTCCACGTATATATTCTGAAAATCTTCTCAAAAAAATTAAATTTCAAAACTTTACAGAATGACTTAGAATACCTATGGTCACTCACTTTTAGGGAAATTTAAATATTTTAAGGTGCCCAAAAAAATTAAAAAATTAAAAAATTTCAAAACTTTACAAAATGTCTTAGACTACCCGTGGCCACCCACTTTTAGTGAAATTTTAATTTTTTTAGGTGCCCAAAAAATTTTAAAAATAATAAAATTAATTTTATTACAAAAATTTATAGAATGACTTAAAATATCTGTGGCCACCATTTTAAGTGAAATTTAAATTTTTGTAGGTGCCCAAAAAAAAATTTTTTGGCAAAAAAATTCAACAAATCAAATAGATTTCTCCTTCACAAATCAATTTCTGGTAAGAATGCAAATAATCAATTTCTGGCAACATTTTGATTTTTAAAGCAAAATGGTTACCAATTGTACCCTTAGTTGTTTAATGCCAATCGTATGGTTAATTAGGTTAATCGTATAGTTGCTTTGCTTAATTGTGGCTGATTGATTAACTATGACCCGATCGTGTGGGTTGATTGATGATTGTGTGGCCGAGAACAAAGATCATGTGGTTGAAATTGATGTTTCATGGTTGATTTTGTACTTGATCAATTATTGTGTGGTTAATTATGGCTATTGTCGGCTTAGCATGGCATGTCATACTCATGTATTGATGTTTGATATCAAAATGATTGCAATTCATAGTATATTTGTTCATAGGAAATTGCACGTCATAAACATTCGGCATTGGCTAATTAAGAGGAAACATTTTCTGCTTCTAAAACAAAATGGTAAGCTTCGTCATGTACGTCCGTAATACGTGTTCATATTTTTTTACATATTTGTCTAACCTTCCTACTTGTCAGTATAAACGTAGATGTCACATGCATATAAGACCAGCCTCTTCCTTGTTCTCATCCCCGTCCCTTTCCTCTTTCCCTTTCCTTTCATCTAACCCTCAACCACAATATGTTGATGGACAATATGGACACGTTGACCCTTCCTCCAACACTCAAGAACATGTTAGGGGACTTGGCCACATGCAAACTGAATCTCCTCTAATTCCATCTCCTTTAGCTCCCTCTCCTTCCGTTCCACCTTATTATTCAGCGCAATAATCGAATAATGACAGAAACACAGGTGAAGAAGATAACCGATTCATGATATGCCAATTTAGAGATTCGTAAGTACTTTATTTTTTTTTAGTATATGTAATATTTATGGCTTTAGATATGGATGTCAACTGAATTGTCGATATTGCACAATATCCGTATGTTTGCAGATTCACGGATGCTCTATTTGTTGTGAGGGAACTGAATAAAATAGTCAAAAACTATTGGATGGGGCAGTATATTAATTACAGAAGTATTCCACAAGAAGTGAAAGATTTATGATGGAATGAGTTCAATGTAAGTTTTAGATATTCTATTTTCTCACCAACTAAGTTCGGTGTAGTATATTGATGGTCAATAATGATGTAAAGGAACCAGAACAACTCTTTAGTTTTCGGTACTAAAGGGACCAGATATTTTCTCCGAGATGAACTTTACAAAATCTATTGCTGAATTGTCTAGTGTATGGTAATGGATATGTGACCATCATAATAACTTTTCAGTTTGTTTTGTATTGATTGTAGCGGAAGTTCAGGTGGCATGAAGAGGAAGATAATGAAGTGAGAAGAATTTTTCAGAAGAAAGTCAGTAATAACATACGATATGTGATGAATAGAGCGAAGATTAAGCAAGTGAAGCCGGCTTTTATTACAGTTGATAATTGGGCAAAAATGAAATTGAAAAGAGTCAGCAAATCAGTGAGCACAATAAAAAGAATCGGTCTTCTAGTTCTAGTGAAGGGTCTGCTACATATGCTAGGGGCTCTATCAACATTGGGGAACATCGTAAACGAATGCTAAGTCTGTTAAATAAGTTATAAGTTAATTTAATTCAATTACTCATGTTTACATTTTGTAAACACATGAATTAGGGATGGAACCAACATTTGTAGCTACATTTGAATGCACATTTCAAGAAAAAGATAAGACATAGACTGGCACTTGAGCAAAAGCTATTAAGGTATGTAAGGTTATACTTTGGGCTTTATGGAAACTAGAATGAAAACCGTGAATGCTTTTAATATTTATAGTAGATATATATATATAAATTTATTTTATTTTCATCTATATTGTTAATGTAGGAAAAATATAATGAACTTTTAATGAGCAATGCTAGTGGTAGTAATGGTTGTGCTGCGTTTGAGCCATCAGTTGACAGTATGGCATTATGGGTGGAGGCAACGGGTGGGATGAAAAAAGGAAAAATATTTGGGATAGGATCTTTATCAAGGATGTACATGTCGAATCATGCTGGAACTTCATCATCCAATGCGACTGGTCAAAGGAGGTCACGACATGATGAGCAATTGATCCAAGAAGTGAACCAACTGAAAAATATACTTGTAGAGAAAGACGAAGAAATAAATGACTTAAAACAACAAATACAAATTGTTATACGACACCTCAACCTCAATCGCGATGAGGTTCCTCCTGTATCTCTTGCCAATCCAATAGGTGATAGGCACAATAATGAGCGATACAATGATGCTGAGATTACTGTTGATGAAGATGATTTTCTCGGTTCTTTCTAGTTAAAATTCCCAAAATCGGGGGTAAGCTTGCTTTACAATTTTTTATGACATAAGTGCAGTTTCACCCAATATGTTCCTGCCCTACAATTATTTTTTGTGCATAACTTTCTTATAACTAGGTTCTTTGCTTGCGAAAAACTGAAAATTTAGAGACATGCTTGTTAAAAAAAAATCATGATATTGAACATTGTAGAAATACATGTCTTAATTGACTTTGAGTCCTCTCTTCCTGGGAATTGGTGTTGGTAATTCACCTCTCTAAGTCATTAAACTGTTGAATGCTGTTCGGACAAGGATCTAATTTTTCCTAGGTGACAGAAATACGGTTTACAAGGGAGAAAAAACTAAAGTGGATGTCAAAGTTGACTCATATTCATATGTAAGAACATTGATATTCGTCTTGAAACGTTTTTTTGTTAACCTTCTTAGTTGTTTTTTTTATACCTAGTTCCACGTCCATGCATAAACGTTTCTTTTATATTCTGGACTAATTGAATATCTTTATTTATGTATCCACATTTCATTAGGTATCGACAAAAGTAACTGCTTTTGGTGTCCTGCCGAGTACCAAAGCTGCCCAATTTTGTGTTTGGTTTGTCGATTTTTCATTTTTTTAAGCAGAATCTATGGTTGTCCCGCCTCCTATGAATGTCTTGAATGTATTATAAGATTAGATATCAAATAACATCATATCAGATTTTGCAACTTTGCATATACTATTATTTTTTGCGGACTAACATCTTTCCTTTAGTTATATTTTTCAATTATATGGCATTATGTCTGGTTTGTTCGTTTTCTGTTTATGAAGTAGAATCTATGATTATCTCGTGTTCTTTAATTGTTTTGAATGTATTACATAATGTTCATTAATGCGTAGCTATTGATATGGACAAGATTTGATGGCCGAAATGGAGTAAAATTTGTGACAAATATTTAGAGACGAATTTGTGACCATTACAATTTGTGGCTAATTTGCGACGAATACATTTTGCGACAAATTTTGCAACGAAATTTACGATGAAATTTGCGACGAATTTTGAGACGAAATTTGCGCCGAATTTTGCGATGAAATTTCCAACGAATTTTGCGATGAATAAAGTTCATGGGTAATTTGTGATGAATTTTGCGACAGATAGTGTCACACCCTGAAACCTACCAGGATAGGGGATGACACGGCCGACCTTTCATCCGAAGGACGTAGCCTCAAACCACCCAAAACTTTCCACAATATCACTCTCACTCTATTATCTACTAACCAAAGAACCTGAAAAAGATTGGAGAAAGAAAGGAGTGAGCAACCACAGCTCAGTAAGCAGTGCATATCTCTTTTAAGCAGATTGAGCAACCACTATGCATGTATACATAAAGTCATATCAGAAATTTCAGAAGTCATGCTCGAGATATAAAATATATATCGAGTCACATAAGAGTTGTTTTATTTCATCAAAGCTTTATACAATTCAAAAAATACTCATTTTAAATTATCATAAACATCAACGGTCAAGTCCATTGATCAATCTCTATTAAAAAGCACGTCAATAGTCAATTCCATTGACTAATCTCAAATTACATATCAATAGTCTATTCCATTAATGAATCTCATCAAAAGCACATGCTGATGGTCCATTTCATTGGCCAATCTCATATCACATCACATCGATGGTCTATTCCTTCGATCAATCTATTGCTCGATATCTAACTATGGTCACGACATAAAGCTTTGTGACAAGGCTGCTAAGATTCCCCCCTTGGCAAGGTCTCCACCTACAAAGCCGGTGGCTCGGCCTAGAAGGATATCCTAAACCCGATATGCATACCCTCAAAGCCCCTAATTAGGCTCACAGCGATATTGAGTATCAAACAATCATCATCCAATATTAGAAATCCAATTCATAATACATTTCACAAACCAAATAAATAACTTTCTCGCAACACAGCTCATCTACCGGAAATATATTTTGTAGAGCATTTTTCAAATCATTTCCGAACTCATTTTATAAACTAGTTCGTAATGCAATATACATGTATCCTTTCACAATATATTTCCAAAACAATTCCCAAATTATTCTCAAATACTAAAAGGTAGTAAATGCCCGATCCATACTTTTATGCAACAAATATGCTCTTTCACAACTCGTACGATTACTCAAATCCTTATTATTTTCAAAATATGAGTTTATAAACTCAAAGAAAAGATAGCACCACTCACTTGGAATTCCTAAAAATCAAACAATGACGCTAACTCGAATCGACGATCTCGTAATTCTAACAATTAAACGAGAATCGACATCAAAATCAAGTAAAATATTACGATAACTACGAAATGGCTAAACGACGCTTAAACGCTAACAAGACAATTCAAAGGTGTCCACAAATTACTTGTTCGAAGCGATTATCCAAAACCTTCTGCAGCGCGAAGCTTGAGCGCATCATAAATTCCTCCATCAAACCTCGTTTCAAGTGAGCTTATGTCACGCTCCGCACCTTACGGCGCGCCACATCCCTCGCCTAGGTCGATTCGAGTACGACGTCCCAAGATGCGTCGCCGACCCAACACCCAAGAAAAGAATCAAGCACAAGCGGAAGCAGTAATTGACCCATACAGAAAACAACATGAGAACAAGGATAGCATAACAAGAGATTACTGATTACAAAATATACACTTTTATATATATAGTGAAACTTTTACAATATCCATTTACACCAAAGTGTACACATAAGGAACAACAACAAAAGCAGACAAAAGCCACCACATGATCAAAAAGGAGAGGCGGCTTTGGAGGTCGACTATCCAAAAAAGGGAGGAGGACTATGAACCAAAAAGTGTTAGTCCTCGCATCGTAGGAAGAGAGTCTATCCTAAGGCTCTTAGTCAGGGTCTGAGCTCATAGTCTCCGAAGAACTCTCTGACAGATCCCGGTCCTCATTTGAACTTGTCATCTCGGGCTCGGTCTTCGACTCCTGGTCCTCGTCTACCTCCATCGGCTCGACCGCCTCCACATCCATCGGTTCCGAGGCCGGATCCACTATCTCGGGCTCAAAATCTACACCCTCTAGCTCCTCATGCTCCTCCGCTAGCTCGGGTCCCTCATTTATCTCTCAACTCACCTCCATACTAGAGTCAGGGTCTACTATATCCTCATCGGGGCACTGTGGGTCCAACTCGCCTTCCCCGTTAAACGGGATATCCACAAAACGGAGGGGCCCATACTTCTCCCCGAATCGGTCTCTAAAACACCAAGCCACGTACTCGTGGGTCTTAAAATGCGTGGTACCTACGTCTACCCAAACTATGGTATAATGTCTAAGGTATATTTCCTCGTTCTCTACGGGGTGAACTGACATTGTCACGCCCCGCGCCCTTCGCGACGCGCCACATCCATCCTCTTGGTCGTTATGAGTGCGACGTCCCAGGAAGCATCGCCGACCCAACACCCAGCACAGAGATCATACACAAGCGGAAGCAGAACGAATAATAATAATACCCAGACATAGAACAATATGAGAACAAGGATAGCATCAAAGAAATTACTTGTATACAAAATATACACTTTCATATATACGCAAAAGCTTTTACAATATCCATTTACAAACCAAATACACAGACCCAAGATATACAACAAAAGCGGGCCACGGCCACCACACTAGTCAAAAAGGGAGAGGTGGCTAAGGAGGACTAGGTCTCAAAAAGTGTCAGTCCTCGGTCTACTAGGAGAGGGAATCTATCTTAAGGCTCCCAGTCGGGATCGGAACCCGACGCCTCCGACGAGCTCTCGGAAAACTCCTGGTCATCGTCTGAACTGGCTGCCTCGGACTCGATCTCCATCTCCGGGTCCTCATCAACCTCCATCGGCTGCTTGAACTCCACATCCATCGGCTCCGGGGCCGGATCGTCGATCTCAGGCTCGAAGTCTACTCCTCCCAGCTCCTCGTCCTCCTCTCCTAACTCCGGTCCCTCGTCGATCTCCCAACTCACCTCCATCACTGAATCGGGATCGACTATGTCCCCATCGGGACACTGAGGGTCTAACTGGCCCTCTCCGGTAAACGGAACGTCCATGGAACGAAGGGGTCCATACTCCTCTCCGAACCGGTCTCGAAAGCACCAAGCTACATACTCGTGCATCTCGTAATGGGTAGTCCCTACATCTACTACAACTAGGGTATAGTGCCTCAAAAACATCTCCCCATTCCCTATGGGGTGGACTGACATGGTATGCTCCAAATGCTGAGGGATCCCATGTCGCACCGGCGCCTCCGGCTCCTGCGGCATCGTCAAGGTCTGGGGTCTGAAAGGTTGGGTTTTTCAACCGTGAGACGAATCTCAGCAAGTAAAAACCCACTAAACCTAAACTAGGCTAACATGCACCTCATGACGAGAACAAAACTAGATCAAGCAACAATCATTGACCTAGGCCCTCGGGCCCATATCGTACTTACCGTCGACCCTGCAGGTTAGGCAATTTAATATAATGATCAATCACATCCTCGGCATGCAAATCCACACTTGCGTCATACACATGCTCAGGCTCTCGAATGCTAGATCACACACTCATCACCGAGTATCACAAACGATCACAACTATCCATGCGCTCTTATGCGTGCCAATGCATCGATGTAGTACATGCGCGCGTATTTGGATTATAAGATGGAACCGCTCGGACACGTCCCATACCATGCCTAGCAATTCCACCACATAATCTAATACTTAACAATTTACTCATTATCTTATTTTTCCACGGCTCACTAGCCCGGCCTCTGGCCCAATCACAACACTTCGTGGCCAGCGTAAAAACGCCCCCGGCCCAGTGTCTCTAGCCCGCGTTAAACGCATCAGGCGCAACACCGATCTCCTACGATCCAAGCCTACATGAGACTGGTCGTCATCCGGACACACCGGGCATCGTCTTGCTCCAAAGTGCATGAAGACGGAATCGACCCGAAGGCCACGACCCAAAGTACTGGTCGTCATCCGGACACACCGGGCATCGTCTTGCTCCAAAGTGCATGAAGACGGAAACCGACCCGAAGGCCTTAAGTGATCACACGGCACACATGCCCCAAATTTTATCTGAACCCGGCGACAAACGCAACGGGCAATTACAGGTGATCACATGCTCATGGCAGACCCGCATTCTCGCACAATTTTCGTCACATGCCTCACACTCGGCACACACGTAATGCGCAGCCATGAATGCTCATGCTCGGGCAATATGTGGTATAAATATGAGCACCAATCAACACAATTCAATAAGTTCAAGCTCACCACAATTAAACATGCTCATATGCCCAATTCACACTTCGCACACTCCGATCACACGATCAAACGACATGGCACGGTCTAATTAACCCTCATAGCATATAAATCGACCAATTCAAGCATTTCAACCAATCGATTAATCACCCGGGCCATTCTAACACCTCAATCGAGTTAATCCGATAATAAGTCAATCCTTAATCCCTTGAATGGCCACATGGACAGCCACCACTAAACCTTATTTCATCCTCAAATTCACTTCCAATAGTCCTCAAACAACCAATAACATTCTCCCAATAATTTCCGATCAAACCATAATTTGTCACTAACATCAAATATACTAATTAACCACTTAAACTCCTAATCCCGATCTAGAGGGCATAATCGTCCTAATTAGGGTTTAGGGGGTTATAATCACTTAAACTTGGTTCTACGACGACGGGGAACGGCGGCCAACTACCGGTGAACGGTAAGCCGGCGGCGGATTCCCGAGGAACGGCGGCGGCTACGGCTCGGCGGTGGATGGCCTCCAAGCGGCGGTTCACGGCTCACGGGTGGAAGGGTGGGCGAACGGCGGTGAGGCGGTCGATGATGGCTCCACGGCGGCGCAAGGGATAGCTGGCGGTGGACGGCAAAAAGGGAAGTGGTCGGCGAAGGGAGGGTGGTCGGCGTGAGGAGAGGAAACACGGTCAAGGAAGAGAGAGAGAGAGGGAGAAACGGTGAGAGGGAGAGAGGAAATGGTGATGGTGATGGCGGGACGGCGAAGTGGCGGTGGCGGAACGGCCACGGCGGGCGGCGACGGGTGGTCTTGGCGGGCGGCGAAGTGGACGGCGTGAGGAAGAAGAAGGTGGCCGGCGCAAAAATGAAGAGGAAGAGAGGGAGAAGGGAGAGAGAGAGAGAAGAGAGACTTGGCTTGAAGGAGAAGTTAGAATGATGAGAGAGAGAGAAGATGATGGGTTTAAGTGGAGTGGTTGGTAGTTGGTGGGGATTAGGTGACAAGTGTCACTCATCTAAAGGCTTGGACTAATCACCCCTAGATCTAATGGTTGTCATTCTCCCAAGACCAATAATTGAAGGGCAAGAATGACCTTACTAACTCCATTAACTCAAGTCCATTATCCACTTAAAAACTAATTAATAAACCTCCACTAAAATCTCCAAATTCGGAACACTATGTTAGGCTTAGGGGCAAAGTCATCTTTTGTCCGATTCCGGGCCGAATTTCCATTTTTCAACCAGACTAAACCCCTATATAAATGGCCAACCCAAATTGACGTCGTCCTTGCGAAACTAAACCAGTAAACCCTCGAAAATCAACTTCGAAGTCCGGATCAAATTCCACGATTAAATTAGTTAAATTTCAATTTCTGAATCTCATACTAACGGGCGACTGTTTAAGGGTTACGCATATCGACCTAAGGTTATCCGAGTCGTGACGGCCTCGATTACCGGGAGAACGAGAGGAATTATCGCTAGTTCCGAAGATAACGATCGTTCGGGTTAAGTTCGGGACTGGTCGACCACGTGCACTTTCGGTCATGCAGTATCACCTGCTATCCGATCGTACATCATTGGCCTTGGTCGGACCGAGTCCGTTGCCTTCCGAAGATCGATCTACTTGGCCCAAAATATTTCCTCGCCGTTTCTCGAAATTGATGTCCAATTCACGATCGGGTCCTTGGTCCACGTACCGTTATCCTAGCTAGCCATTCCCATTTGGTCAGTATCCCAGGAGTGATCAGCTCCGGGCGAGACTTACGAAAATGAAATAACAGAATAGACTCGTTTTATTTATTTCCATAAATTGAGTTGAAATTCGGGATGTTACAATTCTCCCCCTCTTACAAAAATTTCGTCCTCGAAATTTGCACTCTACACTACTCTACTCAAACAACTGGGGGTGTAGACGTCGCATGGCCTCTTCACTTTCCCAAGTAGCTCCTTCCGTACCATGATGCTCCCAAACGACCTTAACCATTGGAATCGTCTTGTTCCTCAGCACTCGATCCTTTCTGTCTTCGATTCTGACTGGTCTTTCCACATACGACATCCTGTCGTCAACATCTATCTCTTCGTATCTCAAAACATGAGTCGGGTCTGGTTCGTACTTCCTTAACATCGACACATGAAACACATTGTGCACTTGCGACAGATTAGGAGGTAAAGCAAGTCGGTAAGCCATATAACCAATCTTCTCCAATATCTCGAATGGCCCGACATACCTTGGACTGAGCTTACCTTTCTTACCAAATCGGGACAATCCTTTCATTGGTGACACCTTGAGAAACACATGATCTCCCACTTGAAACTCCAAGGGCCTTCTCCTCCGATCGGCGTAACTCTTTTGGCGACTCTGGGCTGTTCTAAGTCTATCTCGAATAATCTCTACAGCTTCCATAGTCCGTTGTACCAACTCTGGGCCAGTAATACTTTTCTCACCAACTTCGTCCCAACACAACGGCGTCCTACACGCTCTACCATATAAGGCCTCAAACGGTGCCATCTGAATACTCTGCTGATAACTGTTATTGTAGGCGAACTCTACCAAATGTAACTGTTCTTCCCACTTGCCTTGGAAATCCAATACACAGGCTCTCAGCATATCCTCCAAAGTCTGGATCGTCCTTTCTGACTGACCATCTATTTGTGGATGATAGGCCGTACTGAACTGTAATCTCGTTCCCATTGCCTCTTGTAGACTTTTCCAAAACTTAGCAGTAAATCTGGGATCACGGTCCGAAGTAATCGTCACTGGTACTCCATGAAGTCGAACAATCTGTCGAACATACAACTCTGCATACTTCTCCAGTTCCAAGTCCTTTCGTACTGCTAGAAAATGCGCTGACTTAGTCAAGCGATCCACTATCACCCAAATAGAATCATGTCCTCTTTGACTACGCGGTAATCCCGTTACAAAGTCCATCGTGATATGCTCCCATTTCCATTCTGGGATCTCCAACGGTCGCAACAATCCACCTGGCTTGCAGTGCTGTGCCTTCACTTGTTGGCACGTCAAACACTTGGCCACATGCTTAGCCACGACCTTCTTCATACCATTCCACCAATAGTGCTGCCTCAAATTCTGATACATCTTAGTACTCCCTGGGTGGATGCTATACTGGCTCCGATGAGCTTCACTCAAAATTTCCTCTTTCAGTCCTTCATCATCTGGCACACACAATCGTCCTCTAAACTTCAGAATCCCATCCTCCAACACTTGAAAATCTGACTTCCTTTTTACTGTGTCCATCTCGACTATTTTCTGGATCTCGGGGTCCGTAGACTGCAATGCCTTAATCTTGTCCTTAATCTCCGGCTCAATCCTTAGAGCAGCTAGCAAATTTGATGCTTGGCTCACTTCGAACTTAAACTCCGAGTCTCTGAGCCTTTCCAACAATGTCCATTCTTTGACCATCAAGTGTGCCATACTAGACTTGCGACTTAAGGCATCGGCGACCTTATTTGCTTTCCCCGGATGATACAAAATATCGCAGTCGTAGTCCTTCAGAAGTTCCATCCACCTACGCTGTCTCATATTCAACTCCTTCTGCGAAAACAGGTACTTTAAGCTCTGATGGTCCGTATAGATCTGAAACTTCTCTCCACACAAGTAATGCCTCCAAATCTTAAGTGCGAACACTATCGCTGCTAATTCCAAATCATGCGTCGGGTAATTCCTTTCATGGGGCCTCAACTGACGCGACGCATAAGCTACCACTTTACCATACTGCATTAACACACAACCGAGTCCCCTTAGCGAAGCATCGCTATAAATCTCAAATCCACCTGGTCCTGACGGAATAGTCAACACTGGAGCGGTCGTCAACTTATACTTCAACTCCTGGAAACTCCTTTCACACTTATCGTCCCATTCAAATTTGGTCTCCTTCTTCAGTAATCGTGTCAAAGGCATGGCTATGGATGAGAACCTTTCCACAAATTGTCTATAATAGCCAGCCAGTCCTAAAAAGCTCCGAACCTCCGTTACCGATGTCGGTCTTGGCCACTTAGTTACCGCTTCGACCTTTGTCGGATCCACAGAAATTCCATCTCCCGACACGATATGTCCAAGAAATGCCACTTTATTGAGCCAAAACTCGCACTTGTTGAACTTAGCATACAACGCGTGTTCTCTCAACGTCCGTAGTACTTCAGCCAAGTGTATTTCATGTTCCTCAGGGCTCTTCGAATACACCAATATATCATCTATGAAGACTATGACGAACTGGTCCAGGAATTCCTTGAATACTCTATTCATCAAATCCATAAAAGCGGCTGGGGCATTCGTCAATCCAAAGGGCATCACCGTGAACTCATAGTGCCCATACCTTGTCCTGAAGGCAGTCTTAGGTATATCCTCCTTTTTGATCCTCAACTGATGGTACCCGGTCCTCAAATCTATCTTGGAGAACACTGCGGCTCCTTATAGCTGATCGAACAAGTCATCGATCCTTGGCAGTGGGTACTTATTTTTCACTGTCACCTGATTCAACTGACGATAATCTATGCACAGCCTCAACGTCCCATCTTTCTTCCTTACAAACAAAACTGGCGCTCCCCATGGGGATACACTAGGGCGAATGAAACCTTTGTCTAACAACTCTTGCATCTGAACTTTCAACTCCTTCAACTCCATTAGGGACATTCGATACGGCGCTTTCGAAATCGGCTCTGTTCCTGGCGCCAACTCAATCACAAACTCCACTTCTCGCTCGGGCGGCAAACCTGGTAGTTCCTTAGGAAAAACTTCGGGGAAATTGCACACTACAGGTATATCTTCCAATTTATGTTCCACCACTGTTGGGTCAACAACATTCACCAAATATCCTTCACATCCTTCATCCAACAATCTATTCACTTCGAGCGAGGAAATCGAAGGGATCGAGACTCCTCCTCGACTTCCCTGAAACTCAAAACTAGCACACCCCTTCGGACTAAATCGAATCACACGACTGCTGCAATCCATCACAGCCTTCTGCCGAACTAACCAATCCATTCCAACGATTACATCGAAGTCAAACATAGGCAACACAACCAGATCAATATTCTCTTCCTTACCCCCAACGACTATCTTACACCTAGGACACCCAAACAAGACTAAGAGGCTATCATTCATCGGCGTCCACACACAAAGCCTAGTCTCAAGCAACACAGGTTCTATACCAACCAACTTAACAAACTGCTCCGAAACAAACGAGTGGGTTGCCCCCGGATCAAACAATGCATACACGGCATGTCCACAAAGAGAGACCATACCTGTGATCACGCCCGGCGCATTCTCCGCTTCTTGGCGTGCCATAGCATAAATCCTTCCTTGAGCGGGCGGTCGACCTTGATTGGCTGGTGGGGGATTCCCTGGCCTGTTCTCAATACGCGGCTGCTGCGGGGGTCCTGAAGGACGCATCTAAGGACAACTACGAATCTGATGCTCCCCGCTACCACATCTAAAACACGCTCCAAACCTATACGGCTGGGGATTTGGCTTTCCAATAGCCCTCCTCGCAGGCGGGGTAAAATGTCTATTATTCACTGGCGGTCTCTTCACAAAGCGACGATTATCTTTACCTTGGGCAAACCGCGATTCTGAGGCGGCTGCTCTTTCCTGTTGATCTCGCTCTATAATTTGGGCTCGCCTATACATTTCTCCATAGTCCCTTATGTCATGCGACAGAATCTGACTTCGGAGATCCGGCTTCATCCCATCTCGGAATCTCCTAGCTTTGTCCCGTGGGTTCTCTACCATGGTCGGCGCAAACTTTGCCAACCTTGCAAACTCCGCTTCATACTGATCAATCGTCATCTGTCCTTGGCGTAGTCGCATAAACTCCATTAACTTCCTTTCCTGAGCGACTTCCGAAAAGTACTTCTCATAGAAACTCTCTACGAACACTGCCCAAACTAACTCAGTTTCTTCCGGGAACACTCTCTCCTTAGTAGCTCTCCACCAATCGTTCGCACCCTCTTGAAGCTGATACACGGCTAACGTAACTCTCTCCGCATCGGTGCACCCTAGAACATCAAATGCTTTCTCTAACTCCTCTATCCAACGAGGAGCGGCTTCGGGGTCACTCTTACCATTAAACCTAGGCGGCTTTAACTTCAGGAACTGCTCTACTAACTGAGGCATCTGTCTAGCCCCTACCGGCTGAGCTTGTCCTTGCTGCGCCTGATTCCCTCCGTTACCAGCAATCGCTGCGGCCTCGGCAGCTTGAGCATGGGCTGCGGCTCTTTCCTGTGCTTGCATACCCATGATATGTCCTATCTCTCTCAGAGTTTCCATTACTTCCTCAAACCTCGGATCTCTAGCTTCCTGATACCCCGTACTAGGCTGCCCTTGGGGTTCCTTGCCCCTCCTTCTACTCATCCTTCAATCCTTGCTAAAACACCTACCTGCTATAATTCTACTCGGGAATTAGAGACCTAACTCAAGCTCTAACAAGCTAAGGCCCTAAGCAGGTATGAAACAACAACCAACAACCAGCATGCGACTTGATACTAGCAAGCTCAACACATCACCCAAGAGGATTATATACTCACCTCTGGTCCTGCCGCACCTGCGCTTACGGGTCAGTTAATCAAAGAATCACTCAACCAAGCACAAACAGTCAGGAGGCACACTTAGCACACGAGGTCACCCTATTGTCTACCCTTGGTCTCATCGCTCCTTATCACTCCAAACTTCGACCATATTGGATCGAGCTAACCTTGCTCTGATACCAAAACGACGGGGGATGTCACGCCCCGCGCCCTTCGTGACGCGCCACATCCCTCCTCTTGGTCGTTATGAGTGCGACGTCCCAGGAAGCGACGCCGACCCAACACCCAGCACAGAGATCATACACAAGCGGAAGCAGAACGAATAATAATAATACCCAGACATAGAACAATATGAGAACAAGAATAGCATCAAAAAAATTACTTGTATACAAAATATACACTTTCATATATACGCAAAAGCTTTTACAATATCCATTTACAAACCAAATACACAGACCCAAGATATACAACAAAAGCGGGCCACGGCCACCACACTAGTCAAAAAGAGAGAGGTGGCTAAGGAGGACTAGGTCTCAAAAAGTGTCAGTCCTCGATCTACTAGGAGAGGGAATCTATCCTAAGGCTCCCAGTCGGGATCGGAACCCGACGCCTCCGACGAGCTCTCGGAAAACTCCTGGTTATCGTCTGAACTGGTTGCCTCGGACTCGATCTCCATCTCCGGGTCCTCATCAACCTCCATCGGCTGCTCGAACTCCACATCCATCGGCTCCGGGGCCGGATCGTCGATCTCAGGCTCGAAGTCTACTCCTCCCAACTCCTCGTCCTCCTCTCCTAACTCCGGTCCCTCGTCGATCTCCCAACTCACCTCCATCACTGAATCGGGATCGACTATGTCCCCATCGGGACACTGAGGGTCTAACTGGCCCTCTCCGGTAAACGGAACGTCCATGGAACGAAGGGGTCCATACTTCTCTCCGAACCGGTCTCGAAAGCACCAAGCTACATACTCGTGCATCTCGTAATGGGTAGTCCCTACATCTACTACAACTAGGGTATAGTGCCTCAAAAACATCTCCCCATTCCCTATGGGGTGGACTGACATGGTATGCTCCAAATGCTGAGGGATCCCATGTCGCACCGGCGCCTCCGGCTCCTGCGGCATCGTCAAGGTCTGGGGTCTGAAAGGTTGGGTTTTTCAACCGTGAGACGAATCTCAGCAAGTAAAAACCCACTAAACCTAAACTAGGCTAACATGCACCTCATGACGAGAACAAAACTAGATCAAGCAACAATCATTGACCTAGGCCCTCGGGCCCATATCGTACTTACCGTCGACCCTGCAGGTTAGGCAATTTAATATAATGATCAATCACATCCTCGGCATGCAAATCCACACTTGCGTCATACACATGCTCAGGCTCTCGAATGCTAGATCACACACTCATCACCGAGTATCACAAACGATCACAACTATCCATGCGCTCTTATGCGTGCCAATGCATCGATGTAGTACATGCGCGCGTATTTGGATTATAAGATGGAACCGCTCAGACATGTCCCATACCATGCCCAGCAATTCCACCACATAATCTAATACGTAACAATTTACTCATTATCTTATTTTTCCACGGCTCACTAGCCCGGCCTCTGGCCCAATCACAACACTTCGTGGCCAGCGTAAAAACGCCCCCGGCCCAGTGTCTCTAGCCCGCGTTAAACGCATCAGGCGCAACACCGATCTCCTACGATCCAAGCCTACATGAGACTGGTCGTCATCCGGACACACCGGGCATCGTCTTGCTCCAAAGTGCATGAAGACGGAATCGACCCGAAGGCCACGACCCAAAGTACTGGTCGTCATCCGGACACACCGGGCATCGTCTTGCTCCAAAGTGCATGAAGACGGAAACCGACCCGAAGGCCTTAAGTGATCACACGGCACACATGCCCCAAATTTTATCTGAACCCGGCGACAAACGCAACGGGCAATTACACGTGATCACATGCTCATGGCAGACCCGCATTCTCGCACAATTTTCGTCACATGCCTCACACTCGGCACACACGTAATGCGCAGCCATGAATGCTCATGCTCGGGCAATATGTGGTATAAATATGAGCACCAATCAACACAATTCAATAAGTTCAAGCTCACCACAATTAAACATGCTCATATGCCCAATTCACACTTCGCACACTCCGATCACACGATCAAACGACATGGCACGGTCTAATTAACCCTCATAGCATATAAATCGACCAATTCAAGCATTTCAACCAATCGATTAATCACCCGGGCCATTCTAACACCTCAATCGAGTTAATCCGATAATAAGTCAATCCTTAATCCCTTGAATGGCCACATGGACAGCCACCACTAAACCTTATTTCATCCTCAAATTCACTTCCAATAGTCCTCAAACAACCAATAACATTCTCCCAATAATTTCCGATCAAACCATAATTTGTCACTAACATCAAATATACTAATTAACCACTTAAACTCCTAATCCCGATCTAGAGGGCATAATCGTCCTAATTAGGGTTTAGGGGGTTATAATCACTTAAACTTGGTTCTACGACGACGGGGAACGGCGGCCAACTACCGGTGAACGGTAAGCCGGCGGCGGATTCCGGAGGAATGGTGGCTAACGGCGGCGGCTACGGCTCGGCGGTGGACGGCCTCCAAGCGGCGGTTCACGGCTCACGGGTGGAAGGGTGGGCGAACGGCGGTGAGGCGGTCGATGATGGCTCCACGGCGGCGCAAGGGACAGCCGGCGGTGGACGGCAAAAAGGGAAGTGGTCGGCGAAGGGAGGGTGGTCGGCGTGAGGAGAGGAAACACGGTCAAGGAAGAGAGAGAGAGAGGGAGAAACGGTGAGAGGGAGAGAGGAAATGGTGATGGTGATGGCGGGACGGCGAAGTGGCGGTGGCGGAACGGCCACGGCGGGCGGCGACGGGCGGTCTTGGCGGGCGGCGAAGTGGACGGCGTGAGGAAGAAGAAGGTGGCCGGCGCAAAAATGAAGAGGAAGAGAGGGAGAAGGGAGAGAGAGAGAGAAGAGAGACTTGGCTTGAAGGAGAAGTTAGAATGATGAGAGAGAGAGAAGATGATGGGTTTAAGTGGAGTGGTTGGTAGTTGGTGGGGATTAGGTGACAAGTGTCACTCACCTAAAGGCTTGGACTAAACACCCCTAGATCTAATGGTTGTCATTCTCCCAAGACCAATAATTGAAGGGCAAGAATGACCTTACTAACTCCACTAACTCAAGTCCATTATCCACTTAAAAACTAATTAATAAACCTCCACTAAAATCTCCAAATTCGGAACACTATGTTAGGCTTAGGGGCAAAGTCGTCTTTTGTCCGATTCCGGGCCGAATTTCCATTTTTCGACCAGACTAAACCCCTATATAAATGGCCAACCCAAATTGACGTTGTCCTTGCGAAACTAAACCAGTAAACCCTCGAAAATCAACTTCGAAGTCCGGATCAAATTCCACGATTAAATTAGTTAAATTTCAATTTCTGAATCTCATACTAACGGGCGACTGTTTAGGGGTTACGCGTATCGACCTAAGGTTATCCGAGTCGTGACGGCCTCGATTACCGGGAGAACGAGAGGAATTATCGCTAGTTCCGAAGATAACGATCGTTCGGGTTAAGTTCGGGACTGGTCGACCACGTGCACTTTCGGTCATGCAGTATCACCTGCTATCCGATCGTACATCATTGTCCTTGGTCGGACCGAGTCCGTTGCCTTCCGAAGATCGATCTACTTGGCCCAAAATATTTCCTCGCCGTTTCTCGAAATTGATGTCCAATTCACGATCGGGTCCTTGGTCCACGTACCGTTATCCTAGCTAGCCATTCCCATTTGGTCAGTATCCTAGGAGTGATCAGCTTCGGGCGAGACTTACGAAAATGACATAACAGAATAGACTCGTTTTATTTATTTCCGTAAATTGAGTTGAAATTCGGGATGTTACAGACATGGTACGCTCGATGTATTGTGGAATCCCGTGGCGTACCGGCACCTCTGGCATCTTTAGGGTCGGGGGTCTGAAAAGTTGGGTTATTCAACCGTGAGACGAATCTCAGTGGGTAAAAGCCCACTAAACCTAAACTAGACTAACATGCACCTCCTGACGGGAACGAAAACACTCAATCAAACAAACACGGACCTAGGCCATCGGGCCCAAATCGATAATACCAAAGACCCTGCAAGTTAGGCGATTCAAGATAACAACCAAGGCACATACTTGGGCATACAGAGTTACACGTATGCCATACGCATGCTCATGTTTATAAATGTCCGTACCACGTGCCAATCACCGAGTCTCACATACACTCACACCTATCCATGCATTTGTATGGATGCTAATGCGTAAATGTGGTACAAGCACTCGTATCTTGATTATAAGATGGAATCACCTAGGCACGTCCCATACCATGCCTAGTAATTTTACCACATAATCAAATATTATATAATTAATCTGGTTTCCACAGCCCACTGGCTCAATGCTCAATTAGAGCTCGATCCCCGTATAACGCTTCAGGTCTCTTTCTCAAATATAACACTTCGTGGCCAGCGTATAAACGCCCCCGGCCCAGTGTCTCTAACCTGCTACAAAGTGCATGAGGCGCAATACCGATCTCTTTACGAACCAAGCCTGTTACAAAGTGCATGAGACTGGTCGTCTTCCGGACACACCGGGCATCGTCTTGTTATAAAGTGCATAAAGATGGAATCGACCCGAAGGCCACGACCCAAAGGCCCTTAGGTGATCACACAACCAGTTATTATCTGAATTTCGCGTAAAACGCTTCAGGGTATTTTAGGTGATCAAATGTTCATGGCAGACACGCATTCTCGCACAAATTTTATCACATGCCTCACACTCGGTATACACAATGCGCAACCATGAATGTTTACTCTTGGGCAGTATGCAATGCACAAGGGCACCAATCATAACATAAGCATGGAACCGGTCGATACCAATTAATGAGCCCAAAATCAAATCACATCATACGTGCTCAACTGCCCAATCACACTTTGCACATTTCGATCATGCGATCATGCAACATGGCAATGTACGATTAAATACTATAGCATCCAAATCATCACAATTGAGTACCACAACTAACGAATCAATCACCCAGGACCATCCCGGCACTTCAATCAAGCTAATCCACCGACTTACCGATATTAAACCGTTAATTCTTCATGTGGACAGCCATTAATTGGCCCTATCCCGGTCTCTAATTTACTTCGAAATCCACTCACTAAGCGATGCTCCTTAAACATCAATGTCATCCCGGCACTTTCCATCCAAGCGATGCTCCTTAAACATCCTTAATTACACTAATCAACCATTAACGACACTCTAAACCCAATCTAAAGAGCATTAATGTCCTAATTAGGGTTTAGTAGGTTTTACCCACCTAAACTCGGGTCGAGATAACGAGGAATGACAGCCAATTACCGGTGAATGGTAAATCGGTGGCGGTGCTCCCAATGAGCGGCGGCGGCGACGGTGAGTGACAATGGTGAATGGCTGCTCACGGCGGCAACGGTGCTCACGGCGCAGATGGCGAGACGGCAAGGTGAGGGAGTTGGTCGACGGGGTGGTGGTGGCATGAGACGGTGAAACAACGGTGGCGCGGCTCTTCCCGGCGGACGGCGGTGATGGCGCGGCACCGGAGGTCTCGGTTCCGGCAATCACACGGCCGAGGGGAGAGAGAGAGAAAGAGTACAGGAGGGAGACGGTGATGGTGGTGGTGTTACGGCTTGAACGGCGGTAGAACGGCAGTGGCGAACCAGCGTGAGGGGCGGCTGGCGTAGGAGAGAGAGGGAGAGAGAGAGAGTGGTGTTGGCTTGGTGAAGAAGAAAAATGAGGAGAGAGAGTGATATGATGGCTTATAATGGGAGTGGTTAGTAGTGGGTGCCAAGTGTCACCCATCCAAGGCACTAGACAAACCTACCCTTGATCCAATGGCCAATATCTCTTCTTGTCCAATAATTGATGAGGCTCTATGGTCATTTTTTCTTCCACTAATGGCCTTGTCTCATGTCCATCAAATCCATTAGTTAAACCTCCAAAAACTCCAAAAATTCGGAACACTAAATAGGGCTTAGGGGCAAAGTCGTCAATTGTTCGATTTCGGGCCGAAATTCTATTTTTCGACCGGACTAATCCCCTATACAATTGGCCAACATATTTTGACGTCGTCCTAACGAAATCAGTCCAGTAAACCCTCAAAAATCAATCTTGAAGTTTGAATCAAACTAATTAAATCTCAATTTTCGAATCTCTCACTAACGGGCGGTTATTTAGGAATTACGCGTATCGACCTAAGGTTATCTGAGTCATGATGGCCTTGATTATCGGGAGAACGAGAGAAATTATCACTAGTTCCGGAGATCACGATTGTTCGGTTTAAGTTTGGGATTAGTTGGCCACGTGCACTTTCGGTCTTACAGAATCACCTGCTATCTGATCGTACATTGTTGGCCTCGGCCAGATCGAGTCCGTTACTTTTTGAAGATCGGCCTACGTTGGCCCAAAATATTTCTTCGTCGTTTCTTGGGATCGGTGTCCAATTCATGATCGGGTCCCTGGTCCACGTACCGGTATCCTAGTTAGCTATTCCCATTTGATTAGTATCCCGGGAGTGATCAGCTCCGGGCGAGACTTACAAAAATGGAATAATAAATAAGACTCGTTTTATTGATTTCCGTAAATTGGGTCAAAATTCGGAATGTTACAGCTTATAGTCAATAGAAAGCTCATTTAGAGCACTACAAAAACCCCAACTTGGCCATCTCAAAATTGAGCCGAACACCGACAAAAATCGGCCCAAAAACAGCTAGTCCCGCACTATTCATCTTGCGCGGCCAACTTCAAAAATTCATATCCGGCAACTCGTAAGTTCAAATCGAGTTTCGTAAAATCCCACGGCTCCATGACATCCTAAACTACCAATTCTATATATATACACAGTTTAATAACTCAAAAATCATACTTCACCGCTCAAATAACATATAATTCCGAAATATGAGCCCTAACCCGGAAAATACTCCGATTGAACGAACGAGAGGCGCGAACACTTACCGGACATTGCGAATTGATGTTGAATCGGCTTGATGAGACGTCCGTGGCGACTACGTGTGAAACCCCTCTTCTTTCTCTTTCCCTTTCTTCCTCTTCGTTTCTCTTTCTTTCCTTTCCTTCTTTTTCTCTCTCCCGCAAGTTCTCGGTCCCTTTTATAAACTAAAGTCCACTGTAGCTTCTTTATTGACTTTTCAACCCTTTGGCTTTGCTTTCCTTTTTTTAATCAAATATTACAGATAGTTATCGTGGCTAATTTGCGACGAATTATTTGCAACGAATTTTGTGACGGATAGTGTTCGTAGCTAATTTGCGACGAATTTTACAACAAATTTTTTTCCGTCGCAATTTTGCGACAGACATTGAAATTTTCCATCGCAAAATTTTGCGATGCCTTATTCCGTCACTAAATTTGTCGCAAATTCGATTTGCGACGGATTTTGCCAAATTTTTCATCGCAAAATTCGTCACTAATCCTTTATTTTTTTGTAGTGGTGGCCTTTGTCTTGAAGCTGAATGCATTCCCCGCGAACCAAGCTAGAAGTTGTGAATTCCCCACCACGAAGTCCCAATCAGCACGATCTTTAACTCGCAGTCGATCTCCTGGCTGTAATGTGCATACGGATCGAACATTCTCTAACTGAGTAGTCAGATTGATCAGGTGTTTGTAAAGGTAATAAATCAAATCTGCTTCTTAGTTGCATCCATCAACACATCCAATTAGAATTTCTTTCTTGGTTTACGGTTTTGGGAAGCTCGTAATGCTGATGATTCGGAGAGGAGATTATAGAGAGACTGCTGCTTCAAAAATTGGTTTTTCATGTTTGACATGAGAGTTTTTTTTTTGGAAAATGACAAAAAAACGTTGGCTTAATATGTAATGTGATATCTGAATTTTTAATTTGTTCAATGAGATCCCTGAACTTAATCCAATGTGCAATATGGTTCTTAAATTTTTAATTTATTCAATATCGTTCTTGAATTTTTTGTACATGTTCACTTTAATCCTTAAATTATAATGTAGTCACTAAATTTGAATTAATGGAAATACTACAATGAATATTTTCCCTTTTCTGTTTGGATGGAATGACAAGAGAGCTTTTTTTTTTTTGGTCGAAAAGCGAAACATTACAAAAAAACTGGATTTTTGCTACGAAAATTTGCGACGAAAAAATTTTCGTTGCAAATTTGTGACAAATTTTTCAACGAAAATTAAAATTTGTTGGAAATTTCCAACAAAAAATTTTTCGTCGCAAATTTCGTTGGAAATTTCCAACGAAAAATTTTTCGTCGCAAAATTCGTTGGAAATTTCCAACGAAACAATTTTCGTCGCAAAATTCGTTGGAAATTTCCAACGAAAAACAATTCGTTGGAAATTTTCAACGAATTCAAAAAAACCAGGTATTGTTCGGCATTTTTTATATTCGTTGGAAAATTCGTTGAAAATTTCCAACGAATTTTCCAACGAATTTCAATTTTCCGGGCCATTAATTCAGTTTGTACAATTTTCGTTGGAAAATTCGTTGGAAATTTCCAACGAATTTTCCAACGAATTTCAATTTTCCGGACAATTATTTCAGTGTGTACAATTTTCGTTGGAAAAGTCGTTGGAAATTTCCAATGAATTTTCTAACGAATTACAAAAAAACCCGTTACTGTTCGGCATTTTTGATATTTGTTGGAAAATTCGTTGGAAATTTTCAATGAATTTTCCAACAAATTTCAATTTTCCGGACAATTATTTCAGTGTGCACAATTTTCGTTGGAAAAGTCGTTGGAAATTTCCAACGAATTCCAAAAAAAACCCGGTACTGTTCGGCATTTTTTATATTTGTTGAAAATTTCCAACGAATTTTTCAACGAATTTCAATTTTCCGGATAATTACTTCAGTGTGTATAATTTTCGTTGAAAAATTTGTTGAAAATTTCTAACGAATTTCAATTTTCCGGGCAATTATTTTAGTGTGTACAATTTTCGTTGCAAAATTCGTGGGAAATTTCCCACAAATTTTACAACGAAAACCATACTTCTTCTTTATTCAATATTTTCGCGCTCGTTATTTATACACACACTCTCTCTCTCTCTCTCTCTCTCTCTCTCTCTTGCCTTCACCTTCTCCCTTTGTCTCCCCCTCCACCTCCCCCTCCGCCTCCTCCCCCGCCGCCCCGCCTCCTCCTCCGGCTCCGGCTCCGGCGCCATGGACACCAAGCCTCCGACGCCCCCGACGGCCCCGACGCCCCCGACGCCATCAAGCCTCATCGCCGGCGAGGCTAGGAGACGACGACGGACTTGACGGGCGGCGACCCCGAAGCCTGCTCCCGCCCCTACTGCTGCTGCTTCTTCTTCTTCATCTTCGGCCATGGCGAGGGCCGAGCTCGAGCTCGCCCAGATCTGGGGCCGGCCATGGCGAGGGCCGAGCTCGCCATGGCTGGCGAGCTCGGCCCTCGCCGGCGACGAGGCATGCCCTCGCCGGCCATGGCGAGGGCCGAGCTCGCCATGGCCGGCGAGCTCGAGCTCGCCCAGATCTGGACGAGCTCGGCCCTCTCCGACGACGAGGTTGGCCCTCGCCGGCCATGGCGAGGGCCGAGCTCGCCATGGCCGGCGAGCTCGAGCTTGCCCAGATCTGGGCGAGCTCGGCCCTCGCCGGCGACGAGGCTGGCCCTCGCCGCTGGTGAGGGCTATTTTCGATCAAAAAAAAAAATTTCGATCAAAAAAATATTTTTTTTCGATGGAAAAAAAATTTCCACGATTTTTAGCTCTACCAAAAAAAAAATAGTAATTTCCAACGAAAAAAATTCGTCGGAAAAAAAAATTCGTTTCCAATGAATTTAGCCACGAGTTTTCCAACGAAAAAAAATTTATCGCAAATTTCCAACGAAAATTGAAATTTTTCGTTGGAAAAATTTCCGACGACTTATTACCAACAAATTTTTTTTCGTTGGAAAAATTTCCGATGACTTATTACCAACAAATTTTTTCAAATTTTTCGTTGGAATTTTCGTCGGAAAAAACATATTTTTTTGTAGTGAAAAGTTTCATTCATTAACCGAAAAAGGATAACATAAGTTATGAATTTCTGAACATAAAAGATTCTACTGGCTTGTAGAAAGACAAGGGAGCTTTCAGGTCACAAAATGGCGGTGCAATGCAGGAAGACTACAATGCGACCGTCGGCTTGACTCATAAGGGCGACGCCGCCCTCAAAACCCCTTCCTGATGCATTCCCTCTCTTTTGAGTTCTTCCCTTTTATTTTTGGATTGTTTTGTATTGTTATTATTATTTTTTACTTTTAGAAATTTTAGTTTCTCTAAATTATTTTTTTCCGACATGGCGTCCCATATATTAAAGAAAAATTAAAAAATTGCCAGTTGGATTTACAGCGTGCCACTGCAGCAAATATGGTTGACACCTCCCCAGAAGGACTTAATTACAACCGATCCAAAACATTTAATACTTGATTACATTAGTTCAATCATTTACGACTTAATTGCACTTTGAACCAAGCCTTAAGAACTGTAGGGGCAGTTTTCCCATCTATGTTTAGTCCTATACTTAATTTTTTTTCTATTTGAGCCAAGTTCTATATTTCCTACTTTTTCGTTATTCAACTTGACTTCCGAATCTGCCTATATTTGCTCCCCATCACAAAAAAAAAAAAAAAAAAATCCTTTCGAAATGAATGTTGCAGGTACTGCACAAGAAATGAGCCAATTCAATAACTTACTTCAAGTTCTAAGCTATATCTTTGGAACGAAGGTGCCAACATATCCGAAGCCCA
Source organism: Syzygium aromaticum (assembly GCA_024500025.1). Classification (NCBI taxonomy): domain Eukaryota; kingdom Viridiplantae; phylum Streptophyta; class Magnoliopsida; order Myrtales; family Myrtaceae; genus Syzygium; species Syzygium aromaticum. Next base: position 19,008,654 of record CM044895.1, read on the forward strand.
TGACAAAGAAGGCGATGGCTTGAACGTAAAGAAATAGAAAGTAGTGAGTCTTCCCAAAGGCAACATCGTAACAGCCACAAAAGCAAAGGTATACTCCAACACCAATCTCTAAGTAGTGAAATCTGAAAACAAAATTCAAGCTAACTAATTAACATTGGTCACCATTGGAATAAGTGACATATCTAATCATAATTTGTCAAATCAAAGCATATGAGTAATCGTAAGGAGATGGTACCTTTCGCCGAATCCGGGTCGAGTTCTTTTGGGAGCTCTGGTGGTGGCTTTGTTCTTGAGAGCATCTCCTAGTTTTTCTGTAACAATCCATTCGTTTACTCTACTGCCTTCTAGTAGGCCAATGATGGTAGCCTTGGTGCGATGCAGCGACATTACATTCTCAAATAGAATCCAAAAAACCATTAGATGAAGTGATCTGCAAGTCATGAGATACATCAACAACATGTAGAAACCATAGTCCATAGAAAGCACATTGAATTTGCCAATCTGCTTTTATCTTCGCTGTGGTAGGAAAGTAACCTGGGTGTACTAAGTGCATTTAGAGCAGTAATGATTGAAGGAATGTAGATAGATGCCCATTTTGGGATGGCAACTTCGGGTGCCAAAACAGTTGCTGGTAGAACGATGCAGTAGAAGAGGAAAGTGACCATATGAGCTACAATCTTTCTCACCACAAAGAAGCTGTAGATCACATACAACTTCTTCCACGTTGACACTTTCTGCAATGAAAAATGCTTATGGAATCGTACTTATGGAATTGTATCATTCTCAGTTCATCGAATTAATGCTGTTTGCAGGTTATGATGGAATGAAGAAAGAAGCTCACCTTGTTTTTAATGATCTCGAAAACCATTTTCCTGAAGAGGTTTGCAGGACCACATGACCATCGATGTTGCTGATAGCGGTAAGCCTTAAGGGTACTTGGCAGCTCACTTTTCACCTGCATGAGATCGATAAGGAAACATCAACTTTCTACTTAACTTGTGGTGCATTATAAGGAATAAAATCAAGATCTACCGGAACAAACAATACCTTAAGACTACCCAAATAAACAAACTTCCATCCTTTAAGACTTGCGCGAACGGCTAAATCCATGTCTTCCACGGTGGTTCGCTCCTTCCACCCTCCGGCCTCATTAATCGCAGAAATTCTCCACACACCAGCTGTTCCTGTACGCAATCCCACCAAATATATAGTTCCCCTATAAACTTAAGTTGCCAAAGTAGGGCTTGATTAATGATGCTAAAGACACTTTAGTTAAGAAGTAATGTTCAAGAAGCAGCTCAAAGTTTCCTTTGTAGCTTTGGCTATTCTAGCTTTTCATTCTTTAAATACTTATTTTAACTGAAATTATTTGCTTTACATGTATTTTATTGCTTTAACATTAGAATAAGTTAATCTTCTTTAAACAGATTGTATTAATATGTTAGCGGAACGAAACTAGTATGCATTTGGTGACCTTATTAATAGTTTGAAATTTCTGGAAAAATGATTATCTAATATGGTTTCAATACAAAGCAAGATTTCAAATTATGACACTACTTCTATACAATATTGTTCTTTCTATGTTAAAATTGAAGGTAAGAATAGATGTAATGTGGAAAAAGTTAGTCACATCATACTTAACGAACAATAACAACGTACGAGGGAAAATTGTTCGAAAAGTATTAAACTTATTATACAGCGGCCAATTTAGTCTCAAACTTTTAATTTGATTAATTTAGTCCTAAACATTTTAACGGTTTGCCAATGTAGCCATTTTGACCAATTTTGATTATACAAAAATTAGCTTGTGATTATAGGCGATAATAGGAAAGAGTTCCGTTTTTTGGGGAAAAAAGTCCTATTAACTTGTGATTATATAGAAATTAGCGAGTAAAAATTTCACTAATGACCATATAACTGCTTGAGGAAATTTATACTAGGTTACTTTGAACTTTGAAATTGATTATCCAATAACTAAATTTCAAATTTCTCGCAATTAATGCATTTTTTCTAGTATTCGACTAATCTTTCGGAGAACTATTGACGTACTAAATAAATCACCAACTTTTGGATGCCACGTTATTGCCACATGTACACTACGTCGGTACTTTAACAAGAAAATGATTTGATTCCATCAAAGTACATCAATCGCAGCTCATCTTCGTCATACACCTTAACAACACTTCCAGCTCGCTTTAAGGCTATCGACCCATACACCGGCCCATCCATGGCGATGCAGGGTCACATATATTTAAGACCTAAGAAAAACTCACGAAACACCTTTATGATTTTAAAATTAGACAATGCATAGTGAAATCAGGATGTGAGGAGAAGTTTTCCGAATTTCTAAATATATTAAAAGAAAAAGAAATTCAAGAGAAAAGACACCGTGCTAGTGCGAATGAGTTAAGTAAGCAAAGAGTATTCTACTCTTTATTTTCAGCCTATTGTTGTGGGGTCCGACGGCATTAATCTAAGTTGAGGTATGCAAAAGAAAAATTAAATCATTTCACAAGTATAATAGTTACTGTGCATTGGCTACTATAATTAACAATATCCCAAAACTTAATGTTATAGAAATTTCTATAATAGTTATATAAATAATGATTTGATATCTCATAAATAAATTTCATGTGGGCAGATGTTCGTGCATTCATGGCATTGTGTAGTGTAATTTTTGTACATAATAATGTACAAGAGAGGAAAAGGAGGACTTTTTACCATTAAATCCGAAGAAGGCATAGGTGGAGGAGCCTACTTCTTGCTCCACCATGAAATGGTAATCCAATGACATCTCTTGCATTCTTGTCATCAAGCATTCATCCGAGTTCACTGCAACCAAAAAAAAAGAAAGGCCAAGAAAAGAAAATCGTATCAGCATCTCAAATTTATTAAGAGAAACTCCATCAAAGAAATGAGGAAATTTCCTTGCGAACGTGACGGAGCATAACACAAGTGAGCAATGATAACGTACGTATGATTTCACAAAACCCAAAAACTACCACAAAAGGCAAGATATCTGTTTAGTTCCTGTCGAAGAGAGGACAAAGGCTAGATATAAGAGGGCTATAATTTATATAAAAAATTCCCATGTGGGGTGAGATACATGTGGATATGATTTTTTATGTCCATGGTATAAAAGTTGATTTTCACGAATAACAAACTTCTTAGATTAATGCAATTTAAATAATGATTAAGTATAAGTAATATTTAACTTCTAATATAAAAAAAGAAGATTCAAAATAAATAAACAAAAATAACAACTTTCTTACCAAAAAAAAAAAACAAAAATAACAACTTTCATGTTTATTTAATCCTATTTTATTTATATATCTGAATATCTTTCTATTCTATAATATAGAAAATATATATCTAGTATCTATATTTGTTGCATATCTTAAGTATATTAGTATAGTTCATTATTTATAAAATTTTAATTAAGGAATGATGGAAGGCAATAAAAAAGAATAAAAAGAGAGAGATAAAAATAATAAGAAAAATAAGTAAATAAAAATATTAGATTTTATATGAACAAATTCAAACTTGAAAAATATCTTTCTAATCTCAAAGAATGAGGGGCCAGGAGATTTCTAAAAAAAAACCTACCCCCTCCTTCTCCTCTCTTCTGTAGCTTTGTGTTGAAGTTTTACGATTCCTCTTTTAACTCTTTGGTTCATGTTCAAACTGCACGAAAACAACCACAGAGTCAAAGCTCTTTCTCTCTAGTTCATGTTAAAATTTCACAAAAGTGGCGAAAGAGTTGAAGCACTCTACTTTGCGGAATTGCGAAAATGATCATATTTTTTTTCTCTTACTAGAATTGGCATTCGCTGGCGGATCTATCTCGTCAATATTGCTGTAACTCATTTACATTTATTGTCATGGTCGAACCTATGACTCTCGAATGCTGCAACAAGCTTGTTTACTATTTAAGATTTAAATCGTACAATAATCAAGAATTAATTGTTGGAGGTTGTCCCCATTTGTGCATTTGTGATTTCTTTACAAGTGAATTTTGAGAGATTCTTACCATTCTATTTGTGCATTTTCGGGTTTATTTGCACTAATATACAGTTCCTATTAGACAATGGACATAATAGGATATAAAAATATCCAACTTTATTACTACGATTAACCAAATAGTAAATATTATATAGCAAAATGTTTTAATTTCATTATCTATCTTGGCTAGAAATTTATATGAGCCAACACAACTAAAAAGACTTGTGACTTGATCCCCAGGCACGACCCATCTCTAAATGGTTATTATTATCTTAATTGTTTACACTAGAGTACTCTTTTAGAGGGTTTGACAACTAGATTGAATCGGGTCATTATAGATGATTTTTAAGCAATGCATAGTGTAGGAATTTAATTGCCTTGGAGGATAATATACCAATTGGAGAGAGTCGTCTTTTGAACACTTTTGGGACTAAGTGTTGCATAGTAGGAGTCACCTCTTAAATTGGAGTGTGGTCCTAGACTTTAGGCCGGTACAGTGGGGATGTAAGTGCTTTAAGCCGGAGATTTTATGACACTGAACATTCACATAAGATGGAACAGGACTTGTGGCTTGATTGTTATGACAGTCGATGTGTTTAATTGTTAAATAAATATAAATATCAATTTTTTTAGTCGTTTAAATGTTTTCATAGTTCATAAGATTAAGCTAATCGTTTGCTGGAGAAATTAAAAAAATGTGCTATTACCAAGAGTCCCTAAATTCAAGGAAATACCGGGATATGTTTTCATTTATTTGGTTTTCTTAGCATTTATACCTTGTATCGGTAAAGCATGACTTTTCCCGTTACAAAAAGATGAATAACACTCAATCTCTAAATTGTCAAGAAGCGATGAATTTCCATAAATCTTGCCAAAGAAATATACATAGAAAGGACATCTGTTGTTAAATACTGTCATCATGTGGTTCCACAAGGATGGATCAATCAAGTTTAGTGTTAGAAATCATTTTAAAGTAACAAAGTTTTAAATTCTAATGGGGAGACACTAAGACAAACACACGCCACCACAAAGATACCCACAAAGAAAGAGAGACTCTTGTTAATAAAAGTAAGGGCAAAATACAAGGCCACGTTTAGCCAGTGGAGGGGCAAAGAGTTCTTCCCTTTTTAGAAATGAAAAATTATACTTCTCATCGGTAGACTTTTACGAATTTCTAATAAAATCTTTTTACTTTTGATTTTTTTATTCAACTTTTTCTACTTACATAAATTGTCTAATTAAGTGCTTCAAACACCAGATTCAATCAAATTGAGCTTACAAGGTCACTGGACAACGTCGGAGCGCGACTTGGACAATATTTCTTAAGGTCAAAATCCAACTGCATCTTGTTAAAGGGAGATTACCAGTGGAAAGAGAGGAAAAAAAATTTCTATTATTTTTCACTGTAGTGTTAAAGTTAGCAAAATGTTGTACACGTCACACTCGAACGTTGCCGAAGGTTATATTAGCAGAACTTGGCCAGATATAGTGCCGGAGGAACTTGATTGGATAATATTCACAATTCGGTGTCTGATAAGAAATTAATAGTATTCAGTCATCTATGTTAAGTTATCATCTAATAGTTTTATTTATTTATTTATGTTTTAAAAACTCTATATTGTCAATACTTTAAAGCCAATGCTCAAATTTCAGCATTTATTTTTTAGTTTTACCAAACATGCCTAGTCTATTATACTGTAGTAATCATAGTAGCTTGTGTTTTTTTAGTGGGACTTGCTTAGTATGGATCCCACTAAATAATGACTCCGATTATCAAATGATGGAATAATCGAGAACAACTTATGATTTAGTTGAAATCTAACCGTGGAAACATTCTTACGACGTTTTTATCCCGTATTTCGTAGCGGAAAAACCAAATGATCTACAGTAGTGTAAATTTCTATAAACAGAATTGTGACATAGAATTATTAGCTGGTGATCAAGCCCAAAAACCTAAAATTTGCATGAAAAGTGTCGGTAAGCTGAGAGATTACCGAATGTCCAACGAGCTTGAACGAGAGCCAGTTCAGGGTTGTGAACAAGAAAAGGAATGGCTCGTCTTAAAAAATGGGGCTCCGGTTGAAAGTCAGCGTCAAAGATGGCTACAAAATCGCATTGCTTCACGTAGCTCCTCTTCATGCCTTCCCTGAGAGCCCCTGCTTTATAACCATTTCTGTTGTCCCTTATCTCATACTTAATGTTGATTCCTTTGCTTTGCCATCTTTGGCACTCTAGCTTAACCATATCCTATCATTTTCATGCAGAAAGAATATATTGAAACTAACAAAAAAATTGTCTTAAATTAGTAAACTCATAGAAACATGTGGGGTTTTTATTGGGTTTGTTAAATGAAACGATCTATGTATGGCTTGGTGGTTTTCTTGTTACCTTAATGGTTGGATCAGTTGAATCATCAAGGACTTGGATTATCATACGATCCGAAGGCCATGAGAGTCCACAGGCAGCTCCTATGGAGAACCGATAAACCTGATCTACCCCAAAACTGTCATCAAATAATTTGAACAAAGCTGATTCTGATAAAAGTAAATACTGCACTATCAAAAGGCAGAAGAAAGAAGTAAACCTCTCTTTCGTTGTACATCGGGATTTGGACAAGAACCATGGGATAAGCGGTGTTACCCGCTTCGACGTCATCTTTCATTGGTTCCCATCTGTAACGCTTTTCAGGTTCTCGACCGAGCACTTTCACCGAGAGAATTATGATGCTCATGTAAACCTTTTCAATGAACAACATCAAAGACATGATTGAACATAGAAGAATAGCCATATTCAAGAATGGTGTAATCAATGGAGCTTTCAACAATGTCCATAACAACTGTATTTGCATGGCAATATCATCTCTGGCTCCCTGAAAAGCATCTGGAAGAAAATTTGTCGTGGATAGAGGATTCATATCTTGCAAGAATAGAATAACTTGTGTTTGAAAGGAGAAATGGAGGAGGATCTAAAATTTGAAGCTAATACATGAAAAGATAGCACAACAACAACAAAGAGACGAGAGAGAAATGGAGATATCAATGACAACAAGCTGAGAGAGAGATTTGATTTCTCACAGACCTAGATCTTCTCAAGCCTCATGTTCAAAACTGTCCCTTTAAATAGATGTATGGCCTCTATTCAACAATACAGATCCAAGACGTTCTGACATTGTTGTGCTTTCCATGGTAAAATCCAAGCATCTCAAACAGAATCGGACTGAATGCTACCATTTACATTCGTCAATGGGTGTGCAAATTTGCTTTTGAGTGCCCGTTGGGAGCTCAAGAACCCTCTTCTTGCAAAGGGCTTGATGTGAAATTAATATCGAATCAAGAGTTGCTGCACGTTAATTCTTGGAAATAAACCTGCTGAGCAGTGAGCACGATGGAAGGGTTCATTTCCACAATCAATATGAGAGCCGCTAGAATTATTTCGACTTTCAAGACGTTGAAAGATAAAATTGAAAAACACATCTTTGAGAAAAAAAAGGGGTAATATTGTTCCAATTCCACATCGGTCATCCGTTATTGTGTTTTACGTAGAGTATACATATCAAACATTATTTCATCAGGGGGACCAAATCACTGCCCAATGCGTCCTCGTAAAAAGATTCAAAATCGATCTGTTTCAAAAATGACTCGTGCCTTTTTTATTTTCTTTTGCAGAATTTACAAAAGTAAATTGAACTGATGTGAAGCAAATCCCTGATGGATAAAAGGATTGCAAAGGAAGGACAACCTGGCTGGGAGTGATGCCATAACGGAGTATTCGTTCCAACAAAATTATTTCATGTAGAAGCTGATTTGTTCATTCATTTCTACTAATAGTGAAAATGAATCATTGTGAACCTGATAAGTACAGACTAAGCTAACTCAGAGCGCACCTCCCTTGTAAAGCCAAGGTGAATAAGCCAATCAAGGAGCATAAGGGAAATGAGGATGTGTCACACCCCGGACCCCAACGGGCTCGTGATATCCCTACGGTGGTCGTATCGAACGTGACATCCCAGAACGCATCGCTGACTCAAATGAGATACCCACATAAATACGCAAACGGAAGCGAAATAAAAACAACCCAGACAAAAGATACTGATAGAGAGATAGCATAAAACAATAATTTCATAATAATGGAAAGCAGTTAGATATAAGGCTCCTAGAGTTACATCCACCATCATCATAAAAAAGGAACAGGTGGTAGGGTAAGCTAGCTAGCTGTACAAAAAGGGTTCTACCAAAAAGCTTCTAAGCCCAGCACCCAGACACTCCTACGGTGCCCAATCTGAATCAGACCTTGAAGACTCCGATCCCATGTCGGAGTTGATCTCAATCGGCTCTTTCTCATGCTCAGACTCCAAGGGCTCTGGCATAGGTTTTGGCTCGGGCTCGGGCTCAGGCTCGGGCTCTTTAAATTCCTCCTCAAGCTCGGGACCCGCAGGTGCTACGAGTTCTGATACGGGCTCGGGTTCGAGACTAGGGTTCTCCGGGGGATCTTTGACGTCCAGAACCTCTCTGTCAGGAGCATACACCTCCTCGGGCTCCCAATCCATGGCATTCTCGTTGCCATGCTGTTGTCCCTCAGAACTCCGGATTGGGACCACTAGCTCCAGCCCATCACGATAGAACCAGGCCAGGTAAATGTGGCGCTGCAAGTCCTCTAAGCCCACATCTACCCAGACTGAAGTAAGGTGTCTAATGTAAGTCTGATTTGGACCTACCGGGTACTCGGTCTCTTCATGCACCGTATGCATACGAACCCCAAAACGCTGAGGCAGTGGCATGATCAAGGTCGGGGTCGAGGATCTGAAATGTTTTGCACTACAGTAATGAGAATAAATCTCAATAAGCAGACCACATATATCTTACTTAGGCCAATGCGTACCTAGACGAGTCCCAGCATGTAATTTAGAAATCAACATAGTAAAATTCTCATACACACTTACCTCGCCTCAAATCACTCGCCAATTCCATGCGTTAGTCAAATCATAATAATGCAATAATAGATCAAGAACATAACATGAACATGCGAGCATCATAACTACGTACATTCACCCAATTTAACCAAACACATTTCGCATGCGTAGCCGAGCAATTATCCACGACCTGTGTCAACACACCTCAGGCTCAGCTCTCTGATTAATCCAGGCTCAGTTCTACGTAACCACACCTCAGGACATTTCTCTCGACCCGCGTAACCATGTCTCAGGTCATTTCTTGCCTTTCTAGCCACACCCACGTAACCACGCCTTAGGTTGGCAGCTTTTCGATTAATCTGGGCTTAGTCCCGCGTAACCATGCCTCAGGACATTTCTCTAAACCTGTGTAACCACGTCTCAAGTCATTTATTGCCTTTCTAGGTACACCCATGTAATCACGCCTCAGGTTGGCAGCCTTTCGATCAATCTAGGTTTAGTCCTGCGTAACCATGTCTTAGGACATTTCTCTCGACTTGCGTAACCACGCCTCAGGTTATTTCTTGCATTTCTAGCCACACTCACGTAACCATGCCTCAAGTTGGTAGCCCTTCGATCAATCCGGGCTTATTCATGCGTAATCACTCCTCAGGACATTTCTCTTGACCTACGTAACCATGCCTTATGTCATTTCTTGCCTTTCTAGCCACACCAACGTAATCACGCCTCAAGTTGGCAACTCTCCGATTAATTTAGGCTTAGTCTCGCATAACCACGCCTCAAGACATTCCTCATACACATATGCCACGACACAATTTGCCAATACCAATCTAACACATCATACTATTCAAATCCAAGCCATGCTCACCATACTAGCCCCACCAATCTAACTTTCAAGTCGGCTACATCCAAATGCCAATTTCACCAACAAACGCCACTACAAATTAGTCATTGAACCCATCTCGATCGATCACTAATTTGGCACAAAATCACCGCCACAATAAACCATAAAACAATCACATCTAATTAACTAAATCCTACCCAATTTAATCATTAAACCAACACTAATCCCCTTAAACAAGTCTAATAATATCCAAAGTACTAAATAGGGTTTAGGAAGTCACTTCCTTAAGTTTGGGCCAGGAAAAATCGACAAGAGGCCAAAATGGCCCGGTGGAACAATGGCGGGCCAGGCATGGCACGAGCGCAATGGGCACGATGGCCTGCCATGGCTTGGCATAGCCCTCGGCCACGGTCGGGCGAGCGGCCTAGGTGGATGGGCGATGGCTGGGCATAGTGGCGAGTGGTTGGGCAATGACGAGTGAGCAGCTGGGCACTACGGGCAAACAGCTAGGCTACTTGGCCATAGTCGGGACGGAGGCTAGGCGCGTGGACAACAGGCTTGGCCACGGCTGGGACAGGCAGTCGACGAGCGGCCAGGCAAGCTAGGTGAGTGGCCGGGCTGGCTGGTGAGCGAGTTGGCTGGCTAGCTGGGTGGCACAGCGGCGGTGATGAGCGATGGTGGCGGCGACGAAGGCGGTGACCCAGGGGGGAGGGGTGAGCTGCGAGCAGCATCAGTGGTGGTCGCCAAGCAGCGGTTGGCAAATGGCGTGTAGCGATTAGATGGTAGCGCTCAATGGCTGGGTAGCGAGCAAGAGGCGTGCACCAGAGGGGATAGGGGGAGCTCCGTCAGAACAGGGGGGAGAGTAAATAGCGACGGTAGATGAGCGGGCATGCGACCGGGTTGGCTGGCGACGGCGACGGCGACGGCATGCGACTGCTGGGCGGCAACAAGCTCGGCCTGGTGAGCTGCGAGCAACAAGCTAGGCTCGTAGAGGCGAGCTGCTGGGCGAGCAAGCCGACGACGGTGACAGAGTTCGGTGACTAGGCAAAGGCGACGGTGGGGGTGGTGACTGGTCGAGCGAGCGGTGGTGTAAGGCGGGTGGCAAGTGGTGGTCAGTGGTGAGTAGCAAAGAGAAGGAGCAGAAGCAGCAACGCAGGGAAGAGAAGAAGAAGAAGAGAAGAAGAAGAAAGAAGAAGAAAAGAGAAGAGAGAGAGAGAGAGTCTGTATGGGGCAAAGGGGGAAAGGACGTGCGTAGCTGGGGGGAGAGGGGATGTGCATGTAGGTGGTGCGACAAAGGGAGAGAGAGAGAGAGAGAGAGTCAATGCAATGAGTGTGATTTGACGGCTCACGTTCAAACTCGAAATCGATTCAATGGTCCACGAAAATCCCTAATTTATAAATTAGGAAAAATGGTCAAAAACACTAACTAAAACACATTACGAGGAAATGTACTAGTTCAAATCCATACACGGTCTAAATTTCACTTTTCACTAATTTCGAGCAATGTCGACGTTAGCCACAATAATATCGATACCGTTCAATTAAATTCATCACGAAATTTCGAGAAGTTCAATATTAAAGTTTGGGCTCTAAATAACGATCAAATTCGATCGAGTGCGATTTTAGCAATATCTCTAATTTAAAAATAACCCGAGAGTAATCAGTTCTATGCGAGATTTAACTATAAGAACACCGACGAAATACACATTTTATAAATCTCAAAACTAGATCGAAATTCGAAATGTCACAGGATGCAGATCAGACTAAAGTTGACTTCGGGGTGATTCAATTGGTGCACAGAAGGGAGTATTTGTTCCCAATCTTAATACTACTTAGTTTCATGTTTGACATCATCCCGTCCTCCCTTTCATGCAGATGACAAAGTAAGACAGACAGCAGTGAATGAGAAAATACAAAGGAGAAAAAATAAAGGGGATAAACCAATTCAAAGAAGAGTGTGCTTTATTCCTAAACTTCAATCGGTTATTATGGAATATGGCGCTTTATTTCCTTATGTTGTAGGTGACAATAAAGGACGTTGATGTTGGTTTTCTACGGATCATGCATAATTAAAATTAAATATAAATGCAGCAGAAAAATATAATCACACATATATCTCCAAAGCTGTTGTTCATTCGTTTTAATAAAAAATTGGAAGACTATAGAGGGTTAAATGGATTACCTTTCGTAGAGTGTCAAAAAATGATTTCGATTTGAATGTTTTTAGGTTTGAGCCCCACTACTGTCGAGCCTCTAGTTTAGACACACCACCAATCGCACGACGAACAGAAGAATAAACTTGCAAGTAATCACCACTATAATTGTACTAGCAATCTCGTGGCGACAATTCTCTGCACTCTCGATATTTTAGTCATAGTGCCGAAAGAGAGAAAATGTATATTTAACTCTCACGAACACATGATAATTGCGTACGCACTTTTTCATCATCATGCAATTGTTGCTGATCGCGCCTTTTTACATATGCAATCAGCAACAGTTGCTGATCGCATGCACGTTCAACCACTGTTGATGATCGTGCATGTGTGCACATTACACATGATCAACAACAGTTACTGATCGTGTGTCCTCCACAGGGTCAGCAACCATGTTCATGAGCCTATTTTATTTTATTTTATTTTTAAAGTAACCTCACATGATTAGCAACGGTTGCTGATTGTGTGATGCACTTTCAATTAATTTAATTTTATGTGTATATAAAAGTGCAGAACTAGCATTTGTGTATTTTGTGAGCATCATATGCACACACGCCCATGACAAAACTTAAATTAAATTAAATCACATTTAATTTAATTTCAGCTCGACTCAATTGGATTGCAAACATATTTCCAATATTGTCTATTCCGTACAACGTCATCCTAAATTGGTTATGGTGTATGACATCTCTAGGTTCATCACTAAGCTGATAGTAAGACTTACACTAACACATTAGTAGTCCCAAGAGAATTAATTGTCGCGATCAACCTTTAGGTCCACAAGTTACAATTGACATCTAGCAATATGTCATGACTATCAAGACAGTGTGAATACTTTAAGAAGATAATGAACTTGTCAACTTTGACTATAGTGTAATTCAATCCATTTGCCTTACTATTGTTGACACATAATATTTAGCTCATTTTTTTCATATCTTCAAAAATTTCAAAATCAGGACTAGGAATCTTGGCCAAGCCTAGAAACCTATTTCTAAACCCAAAAATAATTTTTTAGCATTTTTCTTTAATTTCTTTTAATCAAAATAAGTGAGAAAATTAAGAAAAATAGTAAATGGAATAAAAAAAATTCCATAAAAATAGTCATTAGTCTTATTTTAAATCCAATTTCATGAATCAATTTTGAAAAATCTCAATCGGGTATATGTTTTTCCCAAAATTGGACAAAATTAAACTCAAATTGAACCAAAATACAATTAAATTTTTTCTAGTAATTTTTAAGTCATAGTGTCTTCATAACAAATAATTCTGGGACCTTGAATTACATAATAGTTGGTCCAATTGCACAATTTGACATAAAAATAAAAAATTCCCAAAATTAGATTAAAAATTAAAAATTTTGAACCCAAATTGAGAATCGTGCCCAATATAAAATTGTCGAACCATGAGGCTATCATTTCTAGGGTTAATCAAATGTGGGCAATTCAATTTTGGCATCAATTTTGCCTAATTAGGTCAATAGGACATCAAATTGAATAAAACCCTATTAACCCGAATACAAAAATGTGAAAATATTGGACACAACTATAACAAAAATTGGGAAAAATTATATATTTGGGTTTACAATATGATGAGAAATTCAATTTTAGGGTTTAATTTTGAAAATTGGGTCAAAATTAAGCTTAATTTTCGAATTTATACCAACTCAAGTCTGTCGGGTCGACTCGACCCGACTCGGGCTGTTCATCTTCCTTACTCGACTCATCCAAAGCACAATAAACCCAGAAAATAACTCCTGTGCCCAGAACTTTACCAACTTCCTTCGATCAAATTAGCACGTTTTAATCAATTGGGCCAGCTGGAGAATATCTAGCTGGCACTAGGTAATTAATCTAACCGATTGGAAATCGGTTTCAACAGAATTTAGGTGGGAAAAATCGATGAACGAAAAGAAAAAAATGGAACAGTAAAAAGGGGAGGTGTTTGGTGAAATGCCAAAGAGAGAAAGGAGAGAGAAATAAGCGAAATCAAAGAAGAGAAGTTAGAGAGAGAGAGTTTGAGGTTCCCACCCGAGTATCCGGCGCCGCCCTAGACGGTGGAGTACCGGCGAATCGGAGTTTGGCTGAAACCTCCCCTCATTGTTCCAATAAGCTCGGTTGGTCTTAAAGGTATGAAACCGAGCATTTTCCGATCAATCCAAAGCTCTTTCGACGAGGCCAAGACCACTAGGTGGAAGTACAAGTGTTAGGGAACAACCCTATAGGCATGGATCAATCTGGCAATTTCTTCTGATCATCCAACGAAGCAGGTAAATATTGTTTTTGGCAAAGTTTAATTTTTTTTGATAAAGAAGCAGGTAAATATTGTTCATAGTCACGGTTTCCCAGAAATTCAAGAATTGAGCTTTATGATCATGTGATCTCGTTAGATGATTTTTTTTCGCATTTTGATGTTTAAAACATGTTCCTAATCCCATTTGGTGTTGTTTGATTGCATTTGGATCATTAAAAATGCACAAAACGAGTTGGTCAACCATTAAAATCTCATCGCCAGAATTCAGGTACCCTCGTCGGAGCACCGCTGTGGCCGTAAAGCCATTCATGTTAGTCTCTTTGACTTTGTTTGATGTTTTGGTTAGTCATTAGAAATGATTTAGACGGCTAGGGTGAATATGGTAATGGTTCAAGTTCTGGAAATTCAAGTTTTAATTAGAAATAGTTTAGGTTCTTTGGACTTGAATCTCACCGGCCATTAGAGGTCCAATGACGTGCTAAATGGATCGGATTGAAAATAGAACATAGGAACATCACAATGGTGCAACCGAAATAGTGAAATAGTCGCCAGAAGGTTATCGGCAATGGGCTCGAACCGGTGACCTAGAAATCATTAAATACAAAATAGTGCCCACCAACTGCTCGAGGAAATGCCTAAACGAAAAAGATAAAAACGGCGCCGTTTTGGCTCAAGGTTGCTGGAGAAGGTGACTAGCGACCGGCAACGCCTGATTTAGCCAAGCCAAACCAGATTGAATCGAGTTGGTTCGGTTCACCACTTTGGTGGGAATTTTAAAAAATAATAATAAATAATAAATAATTCACAAAAAATAAAAAAAATAAATAATTCACAAAAATTTTGAAAAAATAGAAAATTATAAAAAATTTTAGAAAATTGAAAAAAATTTTAGAAAAACAGAAAATTCATAAAAATTAGAAAATTCATAAAAATTAAAAATTTTCAGAAAATTCATAAAAATTCAGAAAATACAAATAAAAAATGTGAAAATTTTAGAAAATCAATAAAAAATTAAAAAATTGGAAAATTCATAAAAATTTTCAGAAAATCACAAAAATCAATTCTCGGTTAATAAAATTTCTGAAAAAAAATCAAAAAATCAAAAAATTTTAAAAATTCAGAGAATGGTCGAAAAACACCGTGGCTAACCATAAAAAGTGAGATTTGAATTTTTGGAAGTGCCCAAGTGGCATTTTTAGAAAATCCCAAATTCAGAGGTTATAACCCCTAAAAAAACCCTAAAATCCTAAAAAAATGTAATTCATTAGGGTTTGAATGTTTTGATTAATTTTTATTTTTAGAGACCATTTAGGATTGATTAATATCGATTGTGCATTTAATACTTGTATGGTTTTTCCTACGATTAGAATGGATAGAATTAGTGGGTAAGTCTCGGAAATTCGCATGACACGTTAGACATCGTATCGTTATTAGGTACCGAAAGGGCATTAGGGATCTCAATTCGGGATCAATAATGTAACCAAGTCCCCGTACTCAGAATTTCTAGTTCGTAGAATCGTGGTATTTCTCTCGTACTTGATTAGATTTTTAGTTTGTCACGCCTCGAACTCCATCGAGCACGCAACATCCCTCTAGCTTGGTCAGATGAGTGTGACGTCCAAGGAAACATCGCCGACCCAATGATCTCATCAAAGTTGATTCGCAGCGGAAACAATCATAATATCCCGAACAATAAGTATTGGAGAATTAGGGAGAAACAATTTATCAAACCACCAAACATAATATTACACTTCCAAAGACATTTACAACATCCACCATTAAAATCACAAAATATAATTTACATGCATGCTAAATTCTAAACTATATACCACCGATATCAAAAAGGATCAGCAGTCTATTAGGTCAGCACTATACTAAATGTGGGTCATAACCAACTCCTAAAACTAACCCCTACGTCCTCTGAATGACGTCCACTCAAACTTGCTCTCCTTGTTGTCCTCGTCTAAATCCTCCTCCTCAGAATCCTCACTAGGTTTATGCTCATCCATGGACTCCGAATCAGCATCCATCTCTATGGGGTTATCCTCATCCCCCGACTTGATGTGGACCTTAATTCGCTCCTGCTTAACTGACTCCTCCTTATCCTTCTCTGGTACGGCTACTGGCTCGACCTCATCCTCTTTCGCCTCTGGCTCCTTCTCAGGAACCTTCTCCTGCTTATCATCCTCCTCCTCAAGCTCTACCTCGGGTATCACATTTAAATCTATGTCCATCGGATCATACTCTACCTGGGACTCTCCTGGCTTGGCCTCAGGTACTGCTATTGTCGGTTTGGGTGCTATAGGGGCGTGCTGGTGCCTTGACTGAGCTAGACTAGTCTCTAAACCAGCCATCTTGCCGTCGGGAGGGAGTATGGCAGACGGATCTCAGTCCCCTACTCTGTCGAATGGCAAGTCAAATCCTCGGATGGGTCCGAACCCATCTGCCCCGTTCCGGAACATCCAGGCCGTATATGTATGAGCCTGCTAGAGGGGTAGCCTTATATCTACCCATACTACTGAAGTGTGCTTGACCCAGGTATAATTGTCATCTATCGGATATTCTACAACATCATGATTAGCGTGCATAACAATCCCAAAACGCAGCGGCGGTAGGTCCACGGCGCAGGCGGCGGCTCTAAAATGGTTTGGTTGAAACAACCATGAGACACTTCTCAATAAGTCCACGACCTAAACCCCACCTAGACTACCACGTATTTCAGACAAGTTCAAACACGCAAACAACAATGCAGACAACAACATCCACACAGTTACACGTACTTGGACTTTTGGCAAACCCAGCTTGCGCAATAGTGCTCAATCACCACATTCAAACCTCACACACACATATCACAATTCATTCTCATTCGCCAAAAACACGTATCGATCACATCACACCTATTCACGCACCATTACATCATTTTCATTAAACTTGCCATCGTGACCCGCATAAATACGCCTTAAGTCTGATCTCACTTCCACTTGCCATATCGTACCATCTTATGCTCAATCACTTTCCTCAGCCTACGTAAACATGCCTTAGGCTTATCCGATTGCGACCCGCGTAAACACGCCTCAAGCCCGATCTCATTCATACTTTCTTTCCTCAGCCAGCGCCAAATATGACAGGCCTATGTGATCGAGACCCGAGCTTAAAATACCTCGGTCCGATCTCGGTCTCACCCGAGCTTAAAATGCCTCGGACCGATCTCATTCTCACTTTCTTTCCTTAGCCTGCGCCAAATGCGACAGGCCTACGTGATCGAAACCTGAGCTTAAAATGCCTCGGTCCGATCACGGTCTCACTCGAGCTTAACATGCCTCGGATTGATCTCATTCTCACTTTCTTTCCTCAGCCTGCGCTAAATGTGATAGGCCTACGTGATCGAGACTCGAGCTTAAAATGCCTCGGTCCAATCCTGGTCTCACCCGAGCTTAACATGCCTCAGACTGATCTCATTCTCACTTTTTTTCTTTAGCTCGCGCCAAATGCGACAGGCCTATGTGATCGAAACTCGAGCTTAAGATGCCTTGGTCCGATCCTACAGTTGTATCACGACCCGCGTAAACATGCCTCAGGCTGGTTCAATTCCCCGCATAAACACGTCTCAGGGATTTAGTGATCACATGAACATACTCACATGCCATTCATTTTATCTGCACCTCACGCAAACACGCCTCAAGGCCTTTTAGTGATCACACGCACATTATACATCACAAATCTCACACGTACACATTCTCGAGCATTATTTAAATGCACCAATCACATCCAAATATACAATCAACACACAAATTAGCACTTTTCACCCCCCAAAACTACGGTATCTTACTTTCGGCCTTTCACGACACTTTTACGAAATTACGAGCCGGATCTAATTATCCACTCACCAGTCCAAATAGAATTTTTCATCACTTAAATCAGCAATTTTCAACACTCAATTGGCCTTTAAAAATCCACCAAATTATCTCAAGTTCGCCCCTAAGGCCCAATAATCAATTTAGCCCCTAAACTACACCAAATCGCGTTTAAACGATTTCGATAATACTCGATATACTAGGTGAAGGTTAGATCGCGACTTATCCGAACTCTAAACTAACTCGGCTAGAGAGAAAAGGGATAGCGATTGGTGGCCACGCGGTGGTGAGCGGCGACGGCGAGCGGTTTGGCAACGGCGGACGGTGAGTGGCTTGAGGCCGGCTTGCTCCTCATGGCCACGATAAGAAAGAGAGGGTGAGGGTGAGCTAAGAGGGAGAGGGGAACGGCGGCGGTGGTGTGAGGGTGTGGGAGGTGGTGGCGTGGTGGTACCGCGGCCAGATGACGGATAGTGGTAGCGATCGGCCAAGGGGAAAAGAGAGATCGGTGAGGGAGGGGGAGTGCCCGAATGAAAGGGGGAGAGAAATGAGGAGAGAGAGAGAGAGAATTTGTCCTTAAAAATCCAATAATTGAGCCCCATTGGGTGAAATGACCATCTTGCCATTCTCTCACATTTCCAATCGACGACCGAGATTTGTTCTTACCTTGAGATCGATAGCTACGATCTAATCTTTTCCAAAAATATCCAAGGGCAATTTAGGAATTTCATAAAATTCCCAGGGCAAAATTGTCGTTTCCAAAAGTTAGGGCAAAATGACCAAAATGCCCTTCCCCTTTAATACTTAGCCTTAATAAACCTCTAGGGGTAAAATGGTCATTTTTCATCCTTCGTTGAAATTTAGTTTTTCTAAAGGATTTGGGAAAATCTAAGGATGAACACTCCAATAACAATGTCATGCTAATGTCCTGTCGTGACATTCCTAATTTTCGACCCCCAAATTGGTCTCTAATTAATAATTAAATTTTATAAAGCGTAACTCGAGCCCGTCTCTGACTAACGGGCGGCTTTTGGGGAAATTCGCGTATTCGACCCGTAATTGATACTAAATCAAGTCACGTGCGAGTTCATCCGGATCGTGACGACCTCGGTTGTCATTTAATTGCGAGGATCAATTGCTAGTTCCAATGGGCACGATTGTTCGGTATAAGTTTTGGATTGTTCACCAACTCACCTCATGGTTAAATGGAATCACCTGTGATCCACTCGTATGATAGTGTTGAGTCGACCCATAACTATCCTAAGATCGGCCTATATTGGCTCAAAATGTCACCTCGACGATTTTGTGGTCGAAAGTCGGTTCACAATCGAATTTCTCTAGTCGTACAAATTTAAATCTCTAATTAGCCTTTCCCTAATGGTTAGTATCTCAGGAATGATCAGTTTCGGATGAGAGCTAACTACAAGTACGTTCATAAAACCATTCATTTCATAAATCCCAATTGGGCAAATTTCAGAATGTCACATAGTCTACCTACCAATAATGACTAGTGGCGACTCCAAAATCACAAACTTAGACTAAATAAGAAATCACCTTCCACTGTCACGTGAGATATGGTCTGGAAAAGACCCTTACTCGGAAATACCTCCTTAGTGCGCAAATCCCAAAAGCCCCATAAAAAGCGCGGCGCGACATGTTTGGTGACTCCGCTAGAGAGAATGAACCTTTTCTAAGTAGACTTAATCCTAGATAGAACGATATGCCTGTGTTTTGTGCTTACAAGGATCCTAGGTATGTCTCGCTAATGATAACGTTAAATGATTTTGTAGGCAGATGGTATAAGGGGTGTAGTCTTTGCTAACCCCTTGTTACAGGATGGTGTTGAGATTGAATGTGGTTTGAATAAATTTTTGGAAGTGTTGTTTAGTCATTAAATGCTATGCATGTCTTTAAATTGCTTTAGCACTACACCATTAGCACACACCACCCTTGGCCCAACCCTGGCTATATTTATGATTACTCTTAGGAGATATGTGTTTAGGTGAAACTATGGACCGATTGCTCATGGGATTGTTTAAATACATGCCAATCACCGAGGTGGAATAATATTTCATTACTTTAGGCCGATTGTCTATTGGAATGGAATCCTTTGTCCATTAAGGTGATGACCTTGAGCCTTTAGTATATCCTACCCTTTTTAGGCATCAAAACTTTACTGGTTGCATTCACTTGTTTTTATGGTTGGCATACCTAAAACCAAACAAAAATATTATAGTAAGCAAGTATCGTTCCATTCTATTCTTTTATAATTATACATGTTAGTTGGCACATTCTTAAAAAAATGCCTAAATGACATTCAATGCTTGGTCTAAATGCCCATTCATTTTAGAATGCATGATTAGGGCGTCATACTCTGTTTGACCATTCTTTCATGTTTAGATGAAATGTATAGGTCCATGGCGGATTTCTCTTGTAATTCAAATGCTTATTCGTTCATTTCCATGTATTTGAAGTTGCAAACCATAGTTTAGGACTTTATGGTCTAAATGGAGTATGACAGAATAGGGTATTTACATCACACATTGAATTTGTCCATAATCTCAACTGTATGCTCTTTTAAGGTTTAAACGGACTCAAAATGACATTTGCATTACTTTCGAGGCATGTAAGCGTACATTACCTCCGTTTTACCTCAAATTTCGAGGCATGCAAGCGTACATTACCTCCATTTTACCTCAAAAGGACATATAATTGAAATTGAGGCATTAAAATTGATTCGTAATCCATGGTGATTAATGACAAATCTTTTTGCATGATTAGGCTAAATGGGAAAACTAGACATCCAAATAATTCCCATTCCTTGAAAGGAACTTGTTGCTTGGTGGAAAGGCATGTCTAAGGACAACCAAACTTATGTCCAAGAAAGGCTTGGATACCTTCTCAATCTTACGCATGCAGAACATCAAGTCAATTTAGTCTAAGCTTTAACGCATTTTTGGGAGGCTTCCACCGCCACATTCCATCTTGGAGAACATGAATTAGTACCAACATTAGAAGAATATCAAGCTGCCATTGGAATTAATTCTAAACCTAGGTCATAGAGCCACCCATTGGACTTAATCCTATGAGCCTTTTAACCGAATTCCTTAACCTCAAAACTTCCAAAATCGAAAAGTTAATCAAATCAAATATAGGTAGATTTCCATTATCCTTCCTAGCGGACAACTTTTCAAAACTTCCTAGGGAAATGGGAAACACTTCAGTCCAGGTATTCATTATAGCTTTCTTTAGCTTTATTCTATTCCCCGTGTCTAGAACAAGATTAAACCCTTTGGTAGCTGTGATGTCACGCCCCGCGCCCTTCGCGACGCGCCACATCCCTCCTCTTGGTCGTTATGAGTGCGACGTCCCAGGAAGCGTCGCCGACCCAACACCCAGCACAGAGATCATACACAAGCGGAAGCAGAACGAATAATAATAATACCCAGACATAGAACAATATGAGAACAAGGATAGCATCAAAGAAATTACTTGTATACAAAATATACACTTTCATATATACGCAAAAGCTTTTACAATATCCATTTACAAACCAAATACACAGACCCAAGATATACAACAAAAGCGGGCCACGGCCACCACACTAGTCAAAAAGGGAAAGGTGGCTAAGGAGGACTAGGTCTCAAAAAGTGTCAGTCCTCGGTCTACTAGGAGAGGGAATCTATCCTAAGGCTCCCAGTCGGGATCGAAACCCGACGCCTCCGACGAGCTCTCGGAAAACTCCTGGTCATCATCTGAACTGGCTGTCTCGGACTCGGTCTCCATCTCCGAGTCCTCATCAACCTCCATCGGCTCCTCGAACTCCACATCCATCAGCTCCGGGGCCGGATCGTCGATCTCAAGCTCAAAGTCTACTCCTCCTAGCTCCTCGTCCTCCTCTCCTAACTCCGGTCCCTCGTCGATCTCCCAACTCACCTCCATCACTGAATCGGGATCGACTATGTCTCCATCGAGACACTGAGGGTCTAACTGGCCCTCTCCGGTAAACGGAACGTCCATGGAACGAAGGGGTCCATACTCCTCTCCGAACCGGTCTCGAAAGCACCAAGCTACATACTCGTGCATCTCGTAATGGGTGGTCCCTACATCTACTACGACTAGGGTATAGTGTCTCAAAAACATCTCCCCATTCCCTATGGGGTGGACTGACATGGTATGCTCCAAATGCTGAGGGATCCCATGTCGCACCGGCGCCTCCGGCTCCTGCGACATCGTCAAGGTCTGGGGTCTGAAAGGTTGGGTTTTTCAACCGTGAGACGAATCTCAGCAAGTAAAAACCCACTAAACCTAAACTAGGCTAACATGCACCTCCTGACGAGAACAAAACTAGATCAAGCAACATTCATTGACCTAGGCCCTCGGGCCCAGATCGTACTTACCGTCGACCCTGCAGGTTAGGCAATTTAATATAATGATCAATCACATCCTCGGCATGCACATCCACACTTGCGTCATACGCATGCTCAAGCTCTCCAATGCTAGATCACACACTCATCACCGAGTATCACAAACGATCACAACTATCCATGCGCTCTTATGCGTGCCAATGCATCGATGTAGTACATGCGCGCGTATTTGGATTATAAGATGGAACCGCTCGGACACGTCCCATACCATGCCCAGCAATTCCACCACATAATCTAATACTTAACAATTTACTCATTATCTTATTTTTCCACGGCTCACTAGCCCGGCCTCTGGCCCAATCACAACACTTCGTGGCCAGCGTAAAAACGCCCCCGGCCCAGTGTCTCTAGTCCGCGTTAAACGCATCAGGCGCAACACCGATCTCCTACGATCCAAGCCTACATGAGACTGGTCGTCATCCGGACACACCGGGCATCGTCTTGCTCCAAAGTGCATGAAGACGGAATCGACCCGAAGGCCACGACCCAAAGTACTGGTCGTCATCCGGACACACCGGGCATCGTCTTGCTCCAAAGTGCATGAAGACGGAAACCGACCCGAAGGCCTTAAGTGATCACACGGCACACATGCCCCAAATTTTATCTGAACCCGGCGACAAACGCAACGGGCAATTACACGTGATCACATGCTCATGGTAGACCCGCATTCTCGCACAATTTTCGTCACATGCCTCACACTCGGCACACACGTAATGCGCAGCCATGAATGCTCATGCTCGGGCAATATGTGGTATAAATATGAGCACCAATCAACACAATTCAATAAGTTCAAGCTCACCACAATTAAACATGCTCATATGCCCAATTCACACTTCGCACACTCCGATCACACGATCAAACGACATGGCACGGTCTAATTAACCCTCATAGCATATAAATCGACCAATTCAAGCATTTCAACCAATCGATTAATCACCCGGGCCATCCTAACACCTCAATCGAGTTAATCCGACAATAAGTCAATCCTTAATCCCTTGAATGGCCACATGGACAGCCACCACTAAACCTTATTTCATCCTCAAATTCACTTCCAATAATCCTCAAACAACCAATAACATTCTCCCAATAATTTCCGATCAAACCATAATTTGTCACTAACATCAAATATACTAATTAACCACTTAAACTCCTAATCTCGATCTAGAGGGCATAATCGTCCTAATTAGGGTTTAGGGGGTTATACTCACTTAAACTCGGTTCTACGACGACGGGGAACGGCGGCCAACTACCGGTGAACGGTAAGCCGGCGGCAGATTCCCGAGGAACGGCGGCTACGGCTCGGCGGTGGACGGCCTCTAAGCGGCGGCTCTCGGCTGATCGGCCTCCAAACGGCCACGGGGGAGAGAGAAACGGTCGGCAAGGTGGTCGGCGGTGGCTCCCTGTGCGGTGGAACGGCGAACGGTGGCGTTGGGTGGTCCGGCAACCCCACGGCCGAGAGGAAAGAGGGGCACGGGAAGGGAGAGAGAGACGGCTAAATGGTGAGAAGGAGAGAGAGGAAGTGGCGATGACGGGATGGTGAGGCGGCGGCGGGACGGCCACGGCGGGCGGCGACGGGCGGTCTTGGTGGGCGGCGAAGTGGACGGCAAGGAGGGGGAGTGGCCGGCGAAATGGAGAGGAAGAGAGGGAGAAGAGAGAGAGAGAAGTGATCTTGGCTTGAAGGAGAAGTTAGAATGAGGAGAGAGAGAGAACTTGATGGGTTTAAGTGGAGTGGTTGGTAGTTGGTGGGGATTAGGTGACAAGTGTCACTCATCCAAGGCTTAGGACAATCTACCCCTAGATCTAATGGTTGTCATTCTCCCAAGACCAATAATTGAAGGGCAAGAATGACCTCACTAACTCCACTAACTCAAGTCCATTATCCACTTAAAAACTAATTAATAAACCTCCACTAAAATCTCCAAATTCGGAACACTATGAAAGGCTTAGGGGCAAAGTCGTCTTTTGTCCGATTCCGGGCCGAATTTCCATTTTTCGACCAGACTAAACCCCTATATAAATGGCCAACCCAAATTGACGTCATCCTTGCGAAACTAAACCGGTAAACCCTCGAAAATCAACTTCGAAGTCCGGATCAAATTTCACGATTCAACTAGTTAAATTTCAATTTCTGAATCTCATACTAACGGGCGACTGTTTAGGGGTTACGCGTATCGACCTAAGGTTATCCGAGTCGTGACGGCCTCGATTAACGGGAGAACGAGAGGAATTATCGCTAGTTCCGAAGATAACGATCGTTCGGGTTAAGTTCGGGACCGGTCGACCACGTGCACTTTCGGTCATGCAGAATCACCTGCTATCCGATCGTACATCGTTGGCCTCGGTCGGACCGAGCCCGTTGCCTTCCGAAGATCGATCTACTTGGCCCATAATATTTCCTCGTCGTTTCTCGAAATTGATGTCCCATTCACGATCGGGTCCTTGGTCCACGTACCGTTATCCTAGTTAGCCATTCCCATCCGGTCAGTATCCCAGGAGTGATCAGCTCCGGGCGAGACTTACGAAATGAAATAACAAATAAGACTCGTTTTATTGATTTCCGGAAATTGAGTCGAAACTCGGGATGTTACATGTGATAGCAAGACAAGCATGTCTTAAATGGGACTTCTTTAATATGTTTCTTGCCCAAACCGTCATCTCCTTAAACACATACCAAAATCATGGGAAGGGCATCTTTCAAGCTTCTACTGGCCTTTTGTCATTATGGTTTATCTCACACATTCGACCTTGGTGTCGTTTCATGACCATTCGCGAAATTTGTTCGGCGATAAATCCAATTGAACGATACATTCGTCTCCAAAGCAAATTATCCAAACAATCTTTATTAGATTGGACCAATTTCATTATAGCCTTAACTCCTGATCAAATCCAATGGCGAATCAATTGGCCAAAGATTAATAAAGTGAAGATCACGAGCCGAGAGGAAAATGTGGTACCATTGCTTGGTTTGAGTGGAGGAGCAGCTTATTGCCCTTTAAGAGTTATTAGACAATTTGGGGTACTTCAGCAAGTACCGCCGATATGGAATCCCAAAGAGTTCACCTTTGACATCCTAGGTGGAACTATACCCGAAAAGGAGAATAATAGCCTTTAAGCTTCACAAAATCATCCTATCTTTAGATAACCAACTTGAACAAATAATCGAGTGGCCAAAAAGCTTGGAAGAAGACATGAAGATTTGCATGGCCTCCAAAGAATACATCAAATGGATAGAAAATAAGCGTCTAATTGATATTAAGCCATATGTCCCGTTAAGCGCAGTACCAAACCCTGTAGATGAGTATGTTCTAGAGTACATTGTTCCAAGCATGCCTGGAGTGGAGCCCTACGTCCTTGAAGAGGTCGTGATTGATGTGGAAGAATAGGAGTCTCGAGCTAAGGAATAGGAAGAATACCAAAAGGCGAAAGCTATCTTAACTAGCAAGAAGCCTAGGATTGGATGATTTAGATTCACATTTGAATTTAAAATCATGATGTCAAACAATTTCAAGTTTTATATGCAATGATGGATTGATCATTTTCTAAACATGCATAGATAATTTCAGAACACGATATCAAAACATAAAGAAATCACCATGAATTGCAATTCTTTGAATTGTATGATTCCTTAAGAAAGACATTGATAAAGAATTTTATACAAAGCTAAGGCTTGTATGAAATTCCTTATCCTTGACAATCTCATGAAACCATACAATTAAAAGAATGTAGGGTTTCATGATCATTTTACTATGTTGATATTGGGTCTTTTTGGCGAAGCAAGTTATTTAGCAACGGAAGGTAAAAGATCTCGGACTCGATTACAAGTTAGAATGGTGGAAGAGGAAACCTGTGCTCAGCTAGCTGAAATCGAGAATCAAATGACCTAAATGGTCGCAATGATGGTAGAAATGAAGGCGTTTATTCTTACATCCCGTGGACAATATCTTGCTACTCCAAATGTGGGAACTTCAAACACAATCGAAACACCGATTAAAGACCCAATCATAAACAAAGAACCAGTTCAAAAAAATCATCCAAAGGCTACACCTAAGGTGGTAAATTTGGAAGAGGATGATCAGATCAAGAAGACATCCAAAACAAATGATGAAGAAGATGCCAAGAGATTGGCCAAAATTGAATAGTGCTTAGTAAGTCAAGGCTATGAGCTTCAAAGGTTCAATATGTTCTCACCGTACGCAAAGGTGGTTGTTCCAGAAAATTATAAGGAATCAGAGTTTGTGAGCAAATATGATGGCATTGGTTGTCCCAAAAGCTATTTGAAGTATTATCTCTGTAAGATAGCAAGATATTCAGACAACACGCCACTTCTTATTAGCACATTTTAAGATAATTTGAAAGGGGCGACCATTGCATGGTATACAGCCCTTGACATAGAAGACTTCACTGAATGGGATCATTTGGCGGGAGAATTTCTTCGCCAGTACAAGTTTAATGTCGAAGTACTCCCAACTAGAGAGGATCTCATCAGAACTGAAAAACGGAAGAATGAAGGGTTCATCGCCTATGCTTAGAGATGGAAAGCTATTGCCTCACAAGTAAAGCCTACCATAAGTGAAGATGAGCTCATTGAGCTCTTTCTAAAGCCATTGCCAATTAAGTATTATGACAAGCTTCATGTATCAAGCTGTCAGACATTCACCATATTGGTAAAAGTGGGTGAGAGAATTGAATTGGGATTAAAATAAAAGAAGGCTCAAGTAACAGCAACATGAAGGCCTTACCCTAGGAAAAAAGACAAAGAACCCATCTGAAAAGTGGCTATGGTGTCAAGCCCAATTATAGGCTCGTGAGGCAATCAAATGTTGCTTGGAAAAATTCAAGGCAATTCGAGCCAAATAAAAGGCCCGTGAGGCAATATACACCATTGCCTTGATCCCTGTCAAAGCTATTACCAATGCTTTTAGAAAGATATTTAGTGGCCAAGGAAGTACCAAGAGATAATCCAGCAAGATTTTCTTGGTACGATGAGTCATCAGAATCCTCTTCCTAAGTATAATACAGTAAACATGATCAATGATGAAGAAATAATGATCAAATCTGACGATGAAGATCAATATGAAGTCAAGATTAAAGCTTCTCGATTAGGAGATGCCCGCTTTCATCAAGAAGCACTCTTAAAAGGCGAGATTGTAGACAACTTGGGAGAAGACTCCGAAAAATATAACTTCCAAGTGAAATATACCCTACAACCATGAGCATTCAAAAATGAAGTAATTATGCCTAATGACTGGGGTGGTATGGACAATGAAACCAGTCCTGAGGAGAAAGCTCTACCTAAGAAAGAAATGCTTCAGGATGAAATAGATCAGGGTAAAAGGAGAAAGAAAAAGTCCGTCAAGGTGAAAGGCGTTTCACCCAGAAGTCATCTGTTGAAAGTGAAACCATAGACTTACTCGGTCAAGACAATGGTAAATTACCGTGTCAAATATACACCACCACCATGGGCGTTAAAAAATGAAGACATTGTAGTGGACGGATGGGGTGGCATGGATGAGGTCCCGATTAGCCAATTGAATCTTGAGGAGAATGAAGATCAGGAAGAGAAAAAGAAGAAAAACACTCGCTGAGGTGATAGGCGATTTGTTCGAAAAGAATAAAGACAAGGTGAAGTTGTTGATTTTCTGGGTCAAGATAGTGGCCGGTATAATTACCGTGTCAAATATACACCTCCTTCATGGGCATTCAAGAATGAAATAATCATACCTGATGGCTGGGGTGGAATAGATGCTAACGAAGCCGATAGAAGCATGGTATCCATGATTACACCATTTCTAATCAAGCTTGATGAGGTAGATAAATATGAGGAGGAGGAAGACCCTATCACATTGATCACTATCCAACTTCCCATTGATCAGCTAAGGATCAAAAAAGAAGAAACATAGCCTGTGATTATCACTCTCTCTCCAAAAAAAAAGTTTGACACTAAGTGTGTACTTTGAGATTATTCTCCCAAAGAAGTCGATGTCATAACCCGATTAGGGAGATGCAATGTCTCGAAGGAAAGTGAACATGAAAAGAAATGGGTAATTGAAGAAGATGTCAAACAGTTGCTTTCGATCATGAAAACGAGCGAATTTGAGGTAATTGAACAACTAAGAAAGATGCCGGCACAGATTCTTTATTGGATCTCTTCAAGACTTCAGAAAGCCACAAAATGGTACTTATGAAGCTTCTCAATGAAGTGCACGTCCCGGAGACAATTAATGAAGTACAATTGAAAGACTTTGTTGGTACTGTTCTTCTGAAGGATCAAATTGTCTTCTATGACGAAGATTTTCTAATTAACAGGCTTTCCCATAATAAAGCCCTGTATATTGCCATCAAATGCCGAGGTAAAGAGGTGTCATGGGTGCTGATCGATAATGGTTCTACACTTAATTTGTGTCCACTGAGCACACTATATCGCTTGGGGGTTAGCAAATAGCTCATCAAACCTTCTAAAGTAACTGTGTACTTGTTTGATTGAATGAAGAAGAACGTTATTGGCGATATCAAGCTCGAGGTGAACATAAGCCCTATGCCTTTCCTGATTGACTTCCAAGTAATGGATATTTCGAGAACTTTCAACTTATTACTCAAAAGACCTTGGATTCATATGGATGGCGTTATTTCTTCGAGTCTCCATCAGAAGGTCAGGTTTGTCATTAATGGTAAGATGATCATCGTACACGAGGAGATAGATTTCACCACCTACAAAGAGAGTGCAATACCGTATGTCGAACCTAAAGTAAAAGAAGAACCAAGTTATCATTCCTTCGAAATGATCTCAATGATGCAAATTCTTGCCTGTTACATCATAAAATCCTCGGAGTTCTCAACACCATCCATTATGTTTGGAAGGATGTTATACCAATATAGATTTACTCTCGGTAATGGTCTTGGATCGAAATCCCAAGAGATCAAAGAACCTATTACTCTGCTTGCTACAAAAATGAAGCACGGAGTAGGTTATATTCCAGATGATACTAAGGAACACCATGGAGGCCAAGGCCAAGGTCGAAAGAACCATGGAGGCTGTAGAGGCTAAGGTGATCGCCTCATTAATCCATCTATATGGAAGGGCAAAGCTAGAGAGCTTCCTTATCATCATATTCACATCAAGGAAACTTTTCCTGGACCTTCCAAGCTACTTCAAGAAGATGACTTACATGCAGAGAAAGAATCTGTTCTACCAAGTTTATTCGAAGAAAATACCACCAACGTTATCATAATTGAGGTAGAAAATGCCTACGTACTAGAGTAGGAAGATTCTCTTGAACTCTTACTACTAGTTTTCCAACGCATTTTGTTGATTGCCATTTCAATTTTCTTGTAATTTCATTTGCAATTTCAGTTTAATTGCAATTTATAGATGTAATTGCATTTTTTCAATTCAATAAAAGTGGTCAAACGTTTTGTTAAGGACATGTAGAAACAAAACCAAACCTATGATGAACATTATCCTCATTTGTGAGGCTTGAGGTTTTGGGTTTCTATATTGCTCCTCATTGCGAAAATGAATTTTAAGAGTAAGGAAATCTAATGATATGAGGACTAGCTCTGTCTTTATGTTTTTTCAAAACAAATTTCAAAATGAATTTCCAAAAGATTTTTTCATAGGACCACGTCGGTTACTTACTTTATATGCAATTACTAATCATGTTTGTTACACGTCAGGCATGAGCATTCACATATCCATAATAAGTTCATATGTGACCTAAATCTTTTCGAGGAGATCACTTGCAATATTGAAGTGGATAATGAAGATGAGGAATGGATCAGAAGGGAATGGATTCGTCATGAAGAATCAAAGCCACTCACAGATTTGCTAAAGGAATATCAAGATATATTCGCATGGTCCTATGCTGATATGCCATGCCTTGATCCAAGCATAGTTGAGCATGTTTTACCAATTGATCCAACTATTCCACCAAAGAAGCAAAAACTGAGGCGAACAAAGCCGAAATTGGCGAAGAAAATAGAAGAAGAAGAAGTGATGAAATTTCTCAAAGTTGATTTCACCGAAATAGTACCATATCCAGAATGGGTTGTCAACATAATGTCCGTAATGAAGAAAGATGATCGAGTAAGGGTGTACGTTAATTATCGCGACCTAAATAAAGCAAGCCCTAAGGATGATTTCCCACTTCCACATATTGATGTATTAGTGAATAGCACTGCTGAGTTCAAAACATATTCATTTATAAATGGTTTCTCAGGATATAATCAAATCCTCATGAAGAAATAGGATAAGGCGAAAACGTCCTTCATAACACCATGGGGCATATTTTGTTATACGGTGATGTCCTTCGGTTTGAAAAATGCTGGTGCTACATGTCAAAGGGCAATGGTAACTTTATTCCATGACATGATGCACAAAGAAATCAACGTATATGTGGATGACATGATTGCAAAATCCAAACAAGGAGAAGATCATGTTGAGGTACTTCGTAAATTATTCAAAAGACTTATAAAGTACAAGTTGCGATTGAACCTCAACAAGTGTGTATTTGGGGCAAAATCTGGCAAATTGCTAGGATTTGTGGTCAGTAACAGGGGTATCAAAATAGATCTTTCCAAGATCAAGGCAATATACGACTTAAAGATTCCTTCTATGATAAAAGAAGTGAGAAGCCTGTTGGGGCAATTAAATTACATTGCCCGTTTTATATATCAGCTTTCTGAGACTGTTAAACCATTCTTCAAACTGTTGAAGAAAAATGCCAATGTAAAGTGGGATGTGGAATGCCAACAAGTCTTTGACAAGATCAAAGAATATCTGGTATGCCCACCAGTGTTGGTACCACCAATCCCTGGAGTTGCACTAATCTTATATTTGACGATTCACTATGAGTCATTAAGAGCGGTGCTTGTACAAAGAAGACCAAATGATGGTAAAGAACAAGTCATTTATTACTTGAGCAAAAAGTTCACAACATCATAAGTGAATTACCCAGTAGTCGAGAAGACATGCGTTGCATTGATTTTGGTATTACACAAATTAAGGCAATACACCCTTCATCACCAAATTTTGCTAATGACGGAAAATGATCCGATCAAGTACCTTTTTGAGAAATCCTCCTTGGTCGGGAAATTAACAAAGTGGCAAGTCTTGTTATCTGAATTTGATATTAGAAGTTCATCCCAAAAGTTAGTCAAAGGACGAGCAATAGCAAACACGTTGGCAAAAAATTTGCAGAATATTGCTAGTCCTGAAGAACAACTTGATAATCATATATTGACACAGGTCGACGATAAATGGACCATTTATTTTGATAGTGCAACCAACTTATTTGAATCAGGAATTAGGGCAGTACTGATCTCCTTAGAAGGCTAACACTACTCGGTATCTACGAAATTGGTATTTCCATGCATCAATAACGTTGCTGAATACGAAGCATGCATTCTTGGCTTACAATTAGCCCTTTCAATGAAGGTAAAGAGGTTACAAGTATATGGAGATTCTATGCTCATTATATTGTAAACAACTGGTGAATGACATACTCGAGATGCCAAGCTAATTCCTTATCACAGATACTTAGAAAAGATGATAGAAAGTTTCGAAGAAATAACATTTGATTATCTCCCAAACCATTGAGAATCAATATTCTTGAACAACTAGCTCATTGTATGATGGTCTAAGCAAAGTTCGACAACAAACCATGGTATCATGACATTAAAAGATATCTTCAATTAGGAGAATTTCCTGAAGAAAGCTAACCAGATGATAGGAAATTTATAAGGAAGATAGCCAACAAATTCTTCCTCAAGGGTCAAACCCTCTACAAGAAATCATTTGATTCAACCCTGTTAAGATGTATAGATGCTATAGAAGCTGAATAGATCATGAAAGAAATTCACGAAGGTGAATGTGGACTGCACATGAATGGACATCTTTTAGCTCGAAAGATTATGAGATTGTGATATTATTGGATAATAATGGAATTAGATTGCATCCAACACGTGAGATGTTGCCATCAATGTCAAGTTTATAGAAACAAAATCAATGCACCATCAAATGAGTTACATCAAATGTCTGAGCCATGGCCATTTTCAATGTGGGTCATTGATATGATTGGTCCAATCAACCCCAAGGCCTCAAATAGGCATCGGCTCATCCTAGTCGCTATTGACTATTTCACTAAATGGATTGAAGCAAACTCCTACACGAATATTACTACCAAGAATGTTGCAAGATTCATCAGGCGGGATATCAATGCTAGGTATGGAGTTCTAGAAACAATAATTACGGACAATAGCTCAAGTCTAAACAACAAGATTGTAAATGATTTACTTGAACATTTTCATGTCCAACATCTGAACGCATCTCCATATTGTCCATAAATGAATGGAGCAGTTGAAGTAGCAAATAAGAATATTAAGAAGATACTGACCAAGATAGCCGAAAATTATCGTGATTGGCACGAAAGGTTGTTGTATGCTCTGATGGCATACCGAACTTCAATTCGAACATCAATTGGAGCAACCCCATTTTTCTTGATTTATGGAATGGAAGCAGTCCTACCTGTTGAAGTAGAAATTCCTTTATTAAGGATGCTATCCTAGTTAAAGCTTTCAGAAGCTGAATGGATTCAACAAAGATATGAACAACTCAACATGATCGATGAAAAAAGACTAAGAGCTATATGTCATGGACAAGCCTATCACAGACGAGTGGCTAAATCCTTTAATCGAAAGGTGAAACTGAGAAATTTCAAAACAGAGGATTTAGGAGTAAAGAAAGTCATCTTCAACAATTCAGATCCTCGTGGCAAATTCACTCAGAATTATGAGGATCCATATAATGTTAAGAAGGTCCTTCTCAGAAGAGCATTGATTCTTGTAGATGTGGCATGAATAGAATTGACCTATCATGTAAATACATATGCTGTCAAGATTTTGTACCCATGAAATGAAGACAAACATTCAAGAAAAGATTCGGGTCACTTTAGAACATGTGCATATCATGCATATCATGCATACTATACATTTCATGAATATGTTTATCTGTTTTGCAGAAGAAAGCAAAAAGAATCCGAATCAGTTGATAATTTCAGAATTCCCAATAGAATTATCAAATAGTAGAGGGAAGTATCACTTCCAATTTTACTTTCCATTGATATCCTCTAATGTGCTTTCCTTTTTATCATTCCTAGGGAAACAAAGAAAATGGAGCAACAAAAGAAGAATCCCTAATGGAACTAAAGCAAAAACATGCAAAATAGAGGGATCTTGATAAGTTGATCAGATAGGTATCCCCAAATCGTGAGAGCATGTGTAAAAGAAGTTGCCTTTTTAAGAGAAAAATGAACTTCTTTTTCCCTAAGCGGAATGAAACTAAATTGAACAAAACAAAACAGATTGTTTTGAAAAGGAAAATACCTCAAAAATGTCTTGAAACATGCTTTCTTTGAAAATGCACTAAGCATCAAAATTCCCTAAAAGGGATAATTTGACAAAAAGTTTTGAAAAATTTCATAAAAAAAGTTTGGATCAAATCGAATGGAAATACCTTCAAATGATGAAGGGTAAGCCATATCCAAACACGTCTCCTATACACTCAAAGCCAAAATGGAGAAGTGAGTGAGAAAAAACTCATTTGAAGGAAATAGGGGATGTTCGCAATGAATACATAAATTGAAATGATGGAAGGCAATCATTTCACTATCCTAAACGCATGCTTATCCCTTGCAAATCAAATTTGAGCCAAAACAGTAGAGAAGTTTTCCCAAAACAACCCTGTCAAGAACTACCCCATATTGGGACAAATTAGGAGATTTGTGGATTGATAGCTATGGAGAATAGGATCAAGAAAGATTTGATCGCATATTCTCGTATTAATCTTTTTGTTGTTGACACATAATTTTTAGCTTATTTTTTAAAAAATTTTTCAAAAATTTCAAAATTAGAACTAGGAATCTTGGCCAAGCCTAGAAACCTATTTGTAAACCAATTTTTTTTTTAGCATTTTTTAGCATTTTTCCTTGATTTCTTTTAGTCAAAATAAGTGAGAAAATCAAGAAAAATAGCAAATTGAATCAAAAAATTCCATAAAAATAGTTATTAGTCTTATTTTAAATCTAATTTCATGAATACATTGTCAATTTTGAAAACTCTTAATTGGGTATATGTTTTTCCCAAAATTGGGCAAAATTAAACCAAAAATGCAATTAAATTTTTTTCCAGCCATTTTTAAGTTATAGTGTCTTCACAACAAATGATTCTGGGATCTTGAATTGCATAATGATTGGTCCAATTGCACAATTTGCCAAAAAATTAAAAATCCCCAAAATTAGATTGAATATTAAGAATTTTGAACCTAAATTGTGAATCGTGCCCAATATGAAATTTTTGAAATATGAGACCATCATTTCTAGGGTTAATCAAATATGAATAATTCAATTTTGGCATCAATTTTGCTTAATCAGGTCATTAAGACATCAAATTGAATAAAACCTATTAACCCAAATACAAAAATGAGAAAATCTTGGATATAATTATAATAAAAATTGGGGCAAATTATATATTTGGATTCGGAATGTGATGGGAAATTCAATTTTGGGGTTAAATTTGGAAAATTGGGTCAAAATCGGATCGAAATTGAGAATTTAGACCAACCCGGGTCTGTCGGATCGACTGGGTCAACCCGACCCGACTCGGGTTACTCACCTTCTTCGCCCGATTCAGCCAAAGCACACTAAACACAAAAAAACCAAATCAGACTTGCAACTTCACCCATCATTTCCAGCTATTCTGGCATGTGAAAATCGATTGGGCTAGCTGGATATTACCAATTAATCATTCCAACCGATCGGAAGTTGGTGAAACGAACTTTGGGCGGGAAAAAACCGACGAACAAAAAGAGAAAAAACTAACCCGAGAAGAGAGGAACCTGTTCGAGAAAATTCCCAAAAGAGAAAAGAGAGAGAAAGAGAGAGAAATAATGCGAAGTTGAGAGAGAGGGAAAGGAGTAAAGATCCCTGTTCGAGTGATCAATGCCGGTCGATTGAACGGCGTCGGCAAATCGATCAAACAAGGAGATTTCCTCCTCGGGAAAGCCTGATCGTGAAGGCGTGAAACTTGAGCTTGGCCGGCGTATCCGGAGCCTTTCTGGTGATTCCAAGACCACCAACTTGAAGCCTGAGTGTCAAAGAAACTCGCCACACCCGCAGATCAACTCAGAAACCTCGTTTGACTCTTCGACGAAGCAGGTAAAATTCCTTCACAGTCACAGTTTTCCAGAATTAAAAAAAAATATGATTTGATTCAATCCGGCTATTCTTGCGATTTTGTATTCTTGGGTGTGCAAAACTCGTTTCTAATCATGCTTTGTGTTACTTGATTGCATTTTAGGCGTTAAATGAGTATGAATTGAGTTGGCCGTGCATAAAACCCCCTCGCCGGAGTTTGGATATCCTCGCCAGAGTGTCGTTGTGACCATAAGTCATTCAAGTAGGCTTCTTGTCACTTTGTTTGATGATTTGATGCTGATTGGAACCGATTTAGACAATTAGGGCGATCGGTATGATGATTTGAATGCCTGAGAAATAGATTTGATTAGTTTTCAAATTAGGTTGTTTAGGTAGATTTTTCGCTAGCCGGTGAAGGTCTAGTGATGTGTTGAATAGGTCAGATTGATACTAGAACATATGAACATTACAATGGATCAAATGGAATTGCTAAACTCTCACTGGAAGGTTGTCAAGGATGAGCCTAAACCGGCGGCCTCGAAAACGTGCAACATAGAACTATACCCACCAACTGCTTGACAAAATGCCATAATGAAAAAGGCCAAAAACGACATCGTTTTGGGGCTGAGCTCGCTGGAGAGGACAACCGGCGATTGGCACTGGCGATGCTCAGTATGGCCAAGCCGAACCGGGTCGAATCGGGCCAGTTCGATTCATTTCCCTGGTGGGAAAATTTTAAAAAATAAAGTATAAAAAATAGAAAATTAAAAAAATAAAAAAATTTAGAAAAAACAGAAAATTTGAAAAAAAATTCCAAAATAAAAAAATATAGAAAATTAAAAAGAAAATAAGAAACTTTCAGAAAATTCAAAAAAAAATTTAGAAAATTCATAAAAAATTTTAGAAAACCATAAAAAATCAATTCCCGGTTTAAAAATTTTTTCGAAAAAAAAACATTCAAAAATTTTGAAAATTCACAAAATGGTCCAATATCATTGTGGCCAACCACAAAAAGTGAAATTTGAATTTTCGAAAGTGCCCAAGTGGCATTTTTAGAAAATTTAAAATTCAGGGGTTATAACCCCTAAAAAGCCCTAAAACCCTAAAAAAGTGTAAATCATGAAATGAACAAGCTTTTATAGCTCCATTAGGGTTTGAATGTTTTTGGTTGATTTTCATTTTAGAGACCACTTATGATTGATTGATTTGATTGACTTTGATTGTGTATGTAATATTTGTTTAGTATTTCCTACGATTAGAACGGATAGGAATAGTGGGTAAGCCTCGGAAATTCGCATGAAACATTAGACATCATATTGTTCTTAGGTATCGAAAGAGCGTTGGGGATCTCGATTTCAGATCAATAATGTAACCAAGTCTCCGTACTCAGAATCTCTGATTCGTATAAATGTGATATTTTTCTCGTACCTTGATTAGGTTTCTAGTCTACCTACCAATAATGACTAGTGGCAACTCCAAAATCACAAACCTAGACTAAATAAGAAATCACCTTCCATTATCACATGAGGTATGATCTGCGATAGACCCTCACACGGAAATACTTCCTTTGCGTGCAAATCCCGAAAAGCCCCCTAAAAGCGCGATACGACAGGCTTGGCAACTCCATCGGGGCCAAATGAACTTTTTCTAAGTGGACTTAGGCCTAGATAGAACGTTATGCTTGTGTTTTGTGCTTGCAAGGATCCCAAGTATGTCCCACTAATGATAGCGTTAAATGGTTTTGCAGGCGGGTGTTATAAGGGGTGTTGTCTTTGCTAACCCTTGTTTTGTAGGATGGTGTTGGGATTGAATGTATTTTGAATGAATTTTAGAAGTGCTGTTTGGTCATTAATTGCTATGCATGTTTTTCAATTGTTTTAGCACTACACCATTAGCACACACCACCCGTGGCCCAACTTCAGCTATATTTAGGATTACTCTTAGGAGGCATGTGTTTAGGTGAAACTATGGACCGATTGCTCATGTGATCATTTAAATACAATACTGATCATCAAAGTGGAATAATATTCCATAACTTTAGACTGATTGCCTATTGGAATGGAAGCTCTTGTCCATTAAGATGATGACATTGAGCCTTTAGTATATCCTACTCTTTTAGGCGTCAAAACTTCACTGGTTGCATTCGTTTGTCTTTGTGGTTGGTATACCTAAAACCAAACCAAAATGTCATGGTAAGCAAGTATCGTTCCATTTCATTCTTTTACAATTATGCATGTTAGTTGGCACTTTCTTAAAAATGCCTAAATAACATTCAATACTTGGTCTAAATGCCCTTTCATTCTAGAATGCATGATTAGGGCGTCATACTCCATTTGATCATTCTTTCATTTTTAGATGAAATGTATAGGTCCATGATGGATTTCTTATGTAATTCAAATACTTATTTCAATGTGTT
Organism: Syzygium aromaticum; assembly: GCA_024500025.1. Classification (NCBI taxonomy): domain Eukaryota; kingdom Viridiplantae; phylum Streptophyta; class Magnoliopsida; order Myrtales; family Myrtaceae; genus Syzygium; species Syzygium aromaticum. The sequence goes on from CM044895.1 coordinate 19,046,753, forward strand.
TGAAGTTGCAAACCATAGTCTAGGACTATTGTCTAAGACATTATGGTCTAAATGTAGTATGAGAGAATGGGCATTTACATCACACATTGAATTTGTCTATAATCTCAACTATATGCTCTTTTAAGGTTTAAACAGACTCAAAATGACATTTGCATTACTTTTGAGGCATGCAAATGTACTTTACCTCCGTTTTACCTCAAAAGGACATATGATTGAAATGGAGGCATTAAAATTGATTCGCAATCCATGGTGATTAATGAAAAATCTTTTTGCATGATTAGGCTCAATGGGAAAACTAGACATCCAAGTAATTCCTATTCCTCGGAAAGAACTTGTTGCTTGGTGGAAAGGCATATCCAAGGACAACTAAACTTTTGTCCAAGAAAGGTTTGGATACCTTCTTGAGCTTATGCATATGGAACATCAAATCAGTTTAGTTCAAGCTTTGGCGCATTTTTGGGAGGCTTCCACCGCCACATTCCATCTTGGAGAACATGAATTGGTGCCAACATTAAAAGAATATCAAGCTGCCATTGGAATTAATTCTAAACCTAGGGTCGTAGAGCCACCCATTAGACTTAATCTAGTGAATCTTTTAGCCGAATTTCTCAACCTCAAAACTTCTAAAATCGAAAAGTTGATCAAATTAAATACGGATAGATTTCCATTATCCTTCCTAGTGAACAACTTTTCAAAACTTCCTAGAGAAATAGAAAACACTTTAGCCCGAGTATTCATTCTATCTTTCTTCGGCTTTGTTCTATTTCCCGTGTCTAGAACAAGATTAGACCATTTAGTAGTTGTGATCGCAAAGTAAGCATGTCTTAAATGAGACTTTTCTAATATGCTTCTTGCCCAAACCATCATCTCCTTAAATACATACCAAAATCATGGGAATGGTATCTTTTAGGCTTCTACTGGTCTTTTGTCATTATGATTCATCTCACACATTTGACCTTGGTGTTATATCATGAACATTCGCGAAATTTATTCCACTGTAAATCCAATTGAGCGATACATCCGTATCCAAAGCAAATTACCCAAACAATCTTTCTTACATTGGGCCAATTTCATTAGAGCCTTAACCCTTGATTAAATCCAATGGCGGATTGATTGGCCAAAGATTAGCAAGGCAAAGATCATGAGCCAAGAGGGAAATGTGATATCATTGCTTGGTTTGAGTAGAGGAGCAGCTTATTGCCCTTTAAGGGTTATTGGACAATATGGGATACTTTAGCAAGTACCACCGGTATGGAATCCCGAAGAGTTCACTTTTGACATCCCAAGTAAGATTATACCCGAAAAGGTGAAGAATGTCCTTCAAGCCAAAATTCACAAGATCATCCTATCTTTGGATAACCCACTCGAACAGATAATCGAGTGGCCAAAGAGCTTATAAGAAGATATGAAGATCTACACGGCCTCCAAAGAATACATCAAATGGATAGAGAATAAACGTCCAATTGATGTCAAGCCATATGTCCCATTGAGCATGGTATCAGATCTTGTAGATAAGTATGTCCCAGAATACATCGTTCCAAGCATGCCTGAAGTGGAACCCTACATCCCTAAAGAGGTTGTGATCGATATGGAAGAATAGGAGTCTCAAGCCAAGGAATAGGAAGAATACCAAAAGGCGGAAGCTATCTTAGCTAGCAAGAAGTCTAGGATTAGATAATTTAGATTCCCATTTGAGTTTAAAACCATAATGTCAAACAATTTCAAATTTTATATGCAATGATGGATTGATTATTTTCTAAACATACATAGATAATTTCGGAACACGATTTCAAAATATAAAGAAATCACCATGGATTGCAATTCTTTGAATTGTATGGTTCCTTGAGAAAAACATTAATGAAGAATTTTATACAAAGCTAAAACTTGTATAGAATTTCTTATCATTGACAATCTCATGAAACCATACAATTAAAAGAATGTAGGGTTTCATGATCATTTTATTATGCTGATATCTGATCTTTTTTGGCAAAGCAGGTTGTTTAGCAATGGAAGGTAAAAGACATCGGACTTGTCTACAAGTTAAAATGGCGAAAGAAGAAACCCGTACTCAACTAGCTAAAGTTGAGAATCAAATGATTCAAATGGTTGCAATGATGGTAGAAATGAAGGCTTTTATTCTCGCATCTCGAGGATCTTATCCTACTACTCCAAATGTAGGAACTTCAAACGCAACCGAAACACCGATTGAAGACCCAATAAAAAAAGAAGAAGAACCAGTTCAAGGAAATCCTCCAAAAACTACACCTGAGGTAATGAATTTGGAAGAGGATGATCAAACCAAAAAGGCATCCAAAACAAAGGATGAAGAAGAGGCCAAGAGATTGGTCAAAATTGAAGATGGTTAGCAAGTCAAGGCTATGAGCTACAAAGGTTCGACAAGTTCTTGCCATATGCAAAGGTGGTTGTTCTAGAAAATTATAAGGAACTAGAGTTCGTGAGCAAGTATGATGGCACTGGTTGTCCTAAGAGCCATTTGAAGTATTATCTCCATAAGATGGTAAGATATTTAGACAATACGTCACTTCTTATTATCACATTTCAAGATAGTTTGAGAAGGGCAGCCTTCGCATGGTACACAGCCTTCGACATAGAAGACTTCATTGAATGGGATCATTTGGCGGGAGAATTTCTTCGTTAGTACAAGTTTAATGTTGAAGTGCTCCAAACTAGAGAGGATCTCGTCAGAACTGAGAAACGGAAGAATGAAGGGTTTAGAACCTACACTTAGAGATGGAAAGCCGTTGCTTCACAAGTAAAGCCCGCTCTAAGTGGAAACGAGCTCCTTGAACTTTTTCTAAGATCATTGCCAACTGAGTATTATGACAAGTTTCATGTATCAGGCTGTCAAACATCTACCATGTTGGTAAAAGTGGATGAAAGAATTGAATTGGGTTTGAAAGAAAAGAAAGCTCAAGAAATAGCAGCACGAAGATCTTACCCCGGGAAGAGCGACAAGGAACCTATATGAGAAGTGGCGATGGTGTCAAGCCCAAGTGATCATCAAGCATCATTTCCGAAGCAATCAAATATTACTTGGAAAAATCCGAGGCAATTCGAGCTAAATAAAAAGCCCGTGAGGCAATATACATCATTGCCCCGACCCGTGTCAAAGCTATTACCAATGCTTCTGGAAAGGCATTTGGTGGCCAAGGAAGTATCAAGAGATAATCCTGCGAGATTTTCTTGATACGATGAGTCAAAAACTTGCGTCTATCACATGGGAGAAAGGGAACATGATGTAGATAATTGTCCCACTCTAAAGTACAAGGTTCAACAGCTCATTGACAAGAAGATATTGAACTTACAAGAGCATATTGAACTTACAAGAGCTCGAGCTAAATGCACATAAGAATCCTCTTCCTGAGCACAATATAGTAAACATGATCAAGGATGAGGAAACAGTGATCGAGTCTGATAATGAAGATGAATATGAAGTCAAAATTAAAGCTTCTCGATTAGGAGATGCTCGCTTTCGTCAAGAAGCACTCCTAAAAGGTGAGATTGTAGACAACTTGGGAGAAGACTTCGGAAATATAACTTCCAAGTAAAATATACTCCACTGCCATGGGCATTCAAAAATGAAGTAATTGTACCTGACGGCTGAGGTGGTATGGATGATAAAACTAGTCCTTAGGAGAAAGCTCTACCCAAGAAAGACATACTTCAAGATGAAACAGATCAGGATGAAAAGGAGAAAGAAAAAGTCCATCAGGGTGAAAGGCATTTCACCCAAAAATCAGCCAGGGAAGGCAAAACTGTAGATCTACTCAGTCAAGACAGTGGTAAATACAACTACCGTGTCAAATATACTCCACCCCCATGGGCGTTCAAAAATGAAATCATTATACTAGACGGATAGGGTGGAATGGATGAGGTCTCGATCAGCCCATTGAATCTCGAAGAAAATGAAGATCAAGAAGAGAAAAAGAAGAAAAAAACTCACCGAGGTGATAGACGACTTGTTCGAAAAGCACGAAGACAAGGTGAAGTTGTTGATTACCTAGGTACAGCGGTAAAAACAATTACCGTGTCAAATATACACCTCATTCATGAGCATTCAAGAACGAAATAATTACACCTAATGGTTGGGGTGGAATGGATGCTGACGAAGCCAATAGAAGCATGGTATCCATGATTACACCATTTTCTAATCAAGCTTGATGAGGTAGATAAATATAAGGAGAAGGAAGGTCCCATCACACCAATCACTATTCAACTTCCCATTGATCAATTGAAGATCGAAGAAGAAGAATACAGCATGTTTAACATCCAGAATTTCGACTCAATTCCAGGATCAATAATTGACATTATTTCTCATTTCGTTTTAGTGAGTCTTGCCCAAAACTGATCACTCTCGGGATATTAATCAATGGGGTATGGCTAGATAGGAAACGGTATGTGGATCAAGGACCCAATCGCGAATCGGATACCGATTTCAAGAAACAATAAGGAAATATTTTAGGCCAACGTGGGCCGATCTTAGGAAAAGTGACGGATGTGGTTTGGCTAAGGCCAACGAGGTACAATCGGATCGCAGGTGATTCTACACGACCAAAAGTGCACGTGGCCAATCAGTCCCGAGCTTAAATTGAACGATCGTGACCTCTAGAACTAGTGATAATTCCTCTCTCTCAATGATCGGGACCGTCATGACTCGGATAACCCTAAGTCGATACGCGTAGCCCTTAAACAGCCGTCCGTTAGTGTGAGAACCTGAAATCGGAAATTGAGTGAGTTTTGGTCACGAAATTGGACTCGAACTTCGATATCGATTTTCAAGGGCTTGTGTGACTATTTTTACAAATCCGACGCCATAATATATTGGCCACACACATTTGGGGTTGGTACGGTCAAAAAAATGAAATTTCGACTCGGAACCGAAAAAATGACCATTTTGCCCCTGGCCTATTTTTGAGCACCGAATTTTGGGATATTTTTGGTTAATTAAAATAAGAATTTTAGCTCAATTATTGGGGCCAAAGACCATTATACCCCTCAATTATTGGATAGGATTAAGTCAAGACTGTTGGATTAGGGCAAAATAGTCAAAGTGCTTGGATCGGCGACACGTGGCATCCATTAGCCCACACTATTTGACCAATTTGACTCTCTCTCTCTCTCCCTCATTCCCTCCATTCGGTCACCACTCCCCCTCTCTCCTGATTTCCCCTCCACCGCCAGCGCTCTCTCTCCCTCGGCCGTGAAGACCGTCGTTGGAGTTGCCGCTCGCCGGAGCTGGTCGCTGAGCCACTGTGCCATCGCCACCATCACCACCACCCTCTCATCCCCATCCTCTCTCTCTCTCTGCCAAAGACTCTGGAGCAAGTCAGACCGCCACCGCGGCCACGCCGTCCATTGTGGGTCGCCGGGAAGCCGCACCATGCACCACCACCTCGATTCGACCATCTTCCTCTTAATCACCACCATTCATCGCTATACGGATCACCGGGGCCGCCGACCATTGTGAGCCGCCGCCGTACGTTGCCGCCATCGCCGTTGGAGCGCAGCCGCTGATTTTTACCATTCACCGGCAATTGGCCACCCATTCCCGTCGTCTTGAGTTAGAATTAAGTGAGTATAATTCCTAAATCCGGATTAGGACTAGTTGTGCATTTTCTAGACGGGTCTGGGTGTTTTAGTGTAAGTTAAGAGTATATTGTGGACTAATTGATGAAGTTTAATTACGAGGCAAATTCGGAGGATCAATTTGAATAAATTGGAGATTAGTATTGGCCTCGGAGTGGATGAATAGTGGCTGTCCACATTTGAGAAATTATTGGGCTAGTATTGACTGATTGAAGATCATTGGGCTGAATTGCCGGGATTTGCTCGGATTGGTTGATTGGTGGTTGTTTGTACTTGAATGCAATAAATTGTGATATGCCATGTTGCGTGCTCGTGTGGCCAGGTTGTGCGGAGTGTGATTGACCAACTGATGGCTTGTGTTGATGATTTAATTGCAAGTTGTGAATTGGGTCACACAGTATTAATTGGCCAAGTAAGCACACTATTTGTGAATTTGGCATTGTGCTGTGACAATGATTTGATTGAGTGCCAGTGTTATGTTGATGCTCACGGTGCATTGTATGACATTGCATGGCTACGCATTGTGTTTGCCGTGAATGAGGCATGTGACGAGAATTGTGCGGGAATGCGTGCCTGACATGAGCATGTGATCACTTAAAATGCCCTGATGTTTTTTCCGCGGGGTTCAGATAAAACTGGTTGTATAAATGTGTGATCACAATGCACCCTGATGCGTTTTACGCGGAGTTGAACCCATCCTGATGCGTGTTACGCGGGATGATGCCTGGTACATCCAGAAGACGACCAGCCTGATGCATTTTACGCGAGTTTTGGTTCGTAAGGAGATCGGTGTTGCGCCTAATACGTTTTGACGCGGGCTAGAGACACTGGGCTTGGGGTGTTTCTACGCTGGCCACGGAGTGTTGTGATTATGTGAACCTATTGCATTGGCACGGGTTGGACCTAATGCGTTTTACGCAGGTCGAGCTCTAAGTGATAAATTGAGCATTTGCTAGTGTGCAGTTGAGTCAGAGTGAAAGTATGGCTTTTTGACATCATTTGCATGCATAAGAATGCATGGGCCAGTGTGCGAGTATGCGAGACTCTGTGAAAGGTGTGTGATTTGAACAGTGATGAGTTTCAGCATGTGCATGACATACGTATGAAAATCGTATTCGCGTATGTGTCTTGGGTATATCGAAATGACTAACTTGCAGGGTCAGCCGGGTGAGTGATCTGGACTCGAAGGCCTAGGTCGGAGGTTAAATGTTGAATTGTATTGTTGTGATGTGTTGCAAGGATGCATGTTAGCCTAGCCTAGATTTAGGGGTTTTACTCTTTGAGATTCGTCTCACAGTTGTAATAACCCAACTTTTTAGACCCCCAGCCCTGAGAATGTCGAAGCCACCATCTCTTTTTGGGATCCCCACATAGATCCAGTCTATGACAAGAGCTTTCCCCTCAGGAAATGGAGAGGCATATGTTCGATATCGTTCGATAGTATTTGTAAACGTGGGTGAGTATTTTTATGAGACTCAGGAATATGTAGCTTGGTGCCTGAGAGATGCAGATAGGAGCTGTTACACCTCGAACCCCACGGCATGCGAACATCCCCTGTTAGGTCAGTTTGGTGTGACGCCCAGGATGCGTCGTCGACCCAATACCCAAGCAGAGAATCAATGCACAAGCGGAAGTAGTAATCAAATAACACCCGTACAGAAAACAATATGAGATCAAGGATAGCACAACAATCAAATTACCGTTATCAAAATATACACTTGTATTACTATAAGAAACCTTTTTTTTTACAATATCCATTTACAACCGAAAGATACAAACGACAAGCATAGTCAAAAGCCACTACTGAGCAAACAGGGGGGTAAGCGGCTAAGGAGGTCAACCACAAAATAAGGGAGGGCTGCAGTCAAAAAGTGTCGGCCCTTGCATTGTTGGACAAGGATCTAGCTTAGGGTTCACAGTCGGGGTCTGAACCCAACAACTCTAAAGAACTCTCTGATAACTCTGAATCCTCGTTAGAACTCATCGCCTCAGACTCGGTCTCCAGCTCCAAGTCCCGCTCTTGGTCCTCCTCCACCTCCATCGGCTCGGCTGCCTCCACGTCCATCAGCTCCGGGGCCAGATCTACTACCTGGGGCTCATAATCTACTCCCCCTAGCTCCCTGTGCTCCTCAGCTATCTCGGGCCCATCGTCTAAGTCCCAACTCACCTCCATGTCAGTATCAAGATCAACAACGTCCCATCTGGGCATTGCGGGTCCAACTTACCCTCCCCGTTGAACGGGATATCTACATAACGGAGGGGTTCAAACTTTTCTCCGAATCGATCTCTAAAACACCACGCAACATACTCGTGGGTTTCAAAATGTGTCACCCCCACGTCTGCCCAGACTACAGCATAGTGCCTAAGGTACATCTCCCCGATCCCTACGGGGTGAACCAACATAGTACGCTCAATGTACTAGGGGATCCCATGGCGTACTGGAACTTCCGGCATCTTCAAGGACGAAGGTCTGAAAAGTTGGGTTATACAACCATGAGACGAATCTCAGCCAGTAAAACCCACTAAACCTAAGCTAGGCTAACATGCACCTCCTAATAGGCAACAAAACACAACTCAATCAAAACAAACACTAACTTGCCCTCGGGCCAAGATTGATCCTACCAACGACCCTGCAGGTTAGGCAATTCAGGATAATAATCAAGGCACATACGAGAACATACACAGTTACACGTACGCCATACGCATGCTCATGTTCACTGATGTTCGTACCACATGCCATTCACCGAGTCTCACACACTTGCACAATAATCCATGCAGTCTTATGCATGCCAATGTATCAATGCACTACATGCGCTCGTATCTCGATTATGAGATGGAATTCACTTGAGCACGTCCCATACTATGCCTAGTAGATTCCATCACATAATCAGATACTATGCAATTCAATCTGATTTCTATGGCCCACTGGCTCAATGCTCAAATAGAGCTCGACCTGCATAAAATGCATCAGGTCTTTATCTCAATTACAACACTTCGTGGCTAGCATAAAAACGCCATAGGCCCTGTAACATCCCGAATTTCGACTCAATTTCTGGAAATCAATAAAACGAGTCTATTCTATTATTTCATTTTCGTAAGTCTCGCCCAGAGCTGATCACTCCTGGGATACTGACCAGATGGGAATGGCTAGCTAGGATAACGATACGTGGACCAAGGACCCGATCGTGAACTGGACATCAATTTCGAGAAACGACGAGGAAATATTTTGGGCCAAGTAAATCGATCTTCGGAAGGTAACGGACTCGGTTCGACCGAGGCCAATGATGTACGATCGGATAGCAGGTGATTCTGTAAGACCGAAAGTGCACGTGGTCGACCAGTCCCGAACTTAACCCGAACAATCGTTATCTTCGGAACTAGTGATAATTCCTCTCGTTCTCCCGGTAATCGAGGCCGTCACGACTCAGATAATCTTAGGTCGATACGCGTAGCCCCTAAACAGCCACCCGTTAGTAAGAGATTTGAGAATTTAAATTTAACTAGTTTGATCGTGGAATTTAATCCGGATTTCGAAGTTGATTTTAGAGGGCTTACTGGTTTAGTTTCGCAAGGACGACGTTAATTTGAGTTGGCCATTTATATAGGGGGTTAGTCTGGTCGAAAAATGGAATTTCAGCCCGGACTCGGACAAAAGACGACTTTGCCCCTAAGCCTAGCATAGTGTTCCGAATTTGGGGTTTTTAATGGTTGTTTATTAATTAGTTTTTAGTGGATAATGGGACTTGAGTTAGTGGGGTTAGTAATGACTTTGTTGTCCTTCAATTATTGGTCTTGAGAGAATGACAACTATTAGATCTAGGGGTGTTTAGTCCAAGCCTTTAGATTGTTGACACTTATCACCAACTCCCACCAACTCCACTATAAACCCATCATTTCTTCTCTCTCTCTTCATTCTATCTTCCTCTTCAAGCCAAGTTCATCTCTCTCTCTTCTCTCTCTCTCTCTCCCTCTCCATTCGCCGGCCACTCTTCCCTCTCCTGCCGTCCACTTCGCCGCCCGCCAAGATCGCTCGCCGCCGCCCGCCGAAGCCGACCCGTCCCGCCATCACCATCACCACTTCCTCTCTCCCTCTCACCGTCTCTCTCTTCCCGTGCTCTCTTTCTCTCCTCTCTTGGCCGTGGAATCGCCGGAGCCGAGCCATAGTCCGCCCATGCCGGTCGCGCCGTCGCCTTCGCCGTCGTGCTGTCCGCCCAAGAGTACCGCCGTCCGCCCGTCCTCACCTCAGCTGCCACTTCACCGACCGTTCTTCTCTCTCTCCTTGGCTGCTTGGAGGCCATCCCACCCGTTAGCCGCCGCTTGGAGGCCGCCGTCCGTGAGCCGCTGTTCACCGCCGGAAACGCTGCCGCCGATTTACCGTTCACCGGTAATTGGCCGCCGTTGTCCCGTCGTCCCGAATCAAGTTTAAGTGAGTAATACCCCCTAAACCCTAATTAGGACGATAATGCCCTTTAGATCGGGATTAGTTGTAGTTAGTGATTGATTAGTGTAATTATGGTTAGTTATGAAATGTTATTGATCGGAAAGTGCCGGGAGAATGTTATTGGATGTTTGAGGAGAAATAGATGAGGATTGGAGGCCGAGACGAGGATACTTGAGGGCTGTCCATGGTGACAAATGATGGACCGAGTGATGACTTGTTGTCGGATTAACTTGATTGAGGCGTTCGGATGACCCGGGTGATTGATCGGTTGGTTGAATGGCTTAAATTGATTGATTTGTATGCTATGAGGTTTAATTAGACCTTGCCACGTCGCTTGATCATGTGATCGAAATGTGCGGATTGTAACTTGAGCAATGAGCACATTAAATGATGAATTATCGAGCACGTTGAATTGGTTTTGATTTGAAATGTGTCCATGGATTGATTGGCGCTCATGTGCATTCTACATTGCCCGAGCATGAGCATTTATGGCTGCGCATTACGTGTGTGCCGAGTGTGAGGCATGTGATGAAATTTGTGCGAGAATGCGGGTCTGCCATGAGCATGTGATCACGTGTAATTGCCCGTTACGTTCGTCGCCGGGTTCAGATAAAAATTGGGCAAGTATGCCGTGTGATCACTTAAGGCCTTCGGGTCGTGGCCTTCGGGTCGATTCCGTCTTCATGCACTTTGTAGCAAGACGATGCCCGGTGTGTCCGGAAGACGACCAGTCTCATGCACTTTGTAGCAGGCTTGGTTCGTAGGAGATCGGTGTTTCGCCTGATGCGTTTAACGCGGGCTAGAGACACTGGGCTGGGGGCGTTTCTACGCTGGCCACGAAGTGTTGTTTATTGGGCCAGAGGGCCGGGCTAGTGAGCCGCGGAAAGATAAAACAATGAGTAAACTTGTTAAGTATTAGATTATGTGGTGGAATTGCTGGACATGATATGAGACGTGTCTGAGCGGTTCCATCTTATAATCCAAATACGCGCGCTTATACTACATCGATGCATTGGCATGCATAATAGTGCATGGACAGTTGTGATCGTTTGTGATACTCGGTGATGAGCGTATGATCTAGCATTTGAGAGCCTAAGCATGCGTATGACGCAAGTGTGACTGTGTATGCTGAGGATGTGTTTGATCATTATATAAAATTGCCTAACCTTCAGGGTCGACGGTAAGTACGATCTGGGCCCGAGGGCCTAGGTTTATGGTTGTTTATTTGGGTGCGTTTTATTCCTATCAGGAGATGCATGTTAGCCTAGTTTAGGTTTAGTGGGTTTTTACTTGCTGAGATTCGTCTCACGGTTGAAAAACCCAACCTTTCAGACCCCGGACCTTGACGATGCCGCAGGAGCCAGATGCGCCGGTGCGACATGGGATCCCTCAGCATCTCGAGCATACCATGTCAGTTCACCCCATAGGGAATGAAGAGATGTTTTTGAGACATTACACCTTAGTCTGGGTAGATGTAGGGACCACTCACTATGAGACGCACGAGTATGTAGCTTGGTGCTTTCGAGATCGGTTCGGGGAGGAGTACGGTCCCCTTCGTTCCATGGACATTCCGTTTACCGCGGAGGGTCAGTTAGACCCTCAGTGTCCCAACGGGGACATAGTCGATCTCGATTCAAATATGGAGGTGAGTTGGGAGATTGACGAGGGACCAGAGTTAGGAGAGGAGGACGAGGAGCTAGGAGGAGTGGACTTTGAGCCTGAGATCGTCGATCCGGCCCCGGAGCCGATGGATATGGAGGTCGAGGAGCCGATGGAGGTTGATGAGGACCCGGAGATGGAGACCGAGTCCGAGGCAGCCAGTTCTGACGAGGACCAGGAGTTTTCCGAGAGTTCGTGGGAGGTGTCGAGTTCAGATCCCGACTAGGAGCCCTAGGATAGATCCCCTCTCCTAGTAATATCGAGGACTGACACTTTTTGGGATTTAGTTCTCCTTAGCCACCTCTCCCCTTTTTGCCTAGTGTAGTGACTGTGGTCCGCTTTTGTTGTATGTATCTTGGGTTCGTACATTTTGTTGTAAATGGATATTGTAAAAGTTTTGCCTATGTATAAAATGTATATTTTATGTTCAGTAGTTTTTATTGTGCTATCATTGTTCTCATGTTGTTTTATGTCTGGGTATTGTTATTATTTGTTTTTCTTCCGCTTGTGTATGATCTCTGTGCTGGGTGTTAGGTCGGCGACGGTTCCTGGGACGTCGCACTCATATCGACGAAGAGGAGGGATGTGACGCGTCGCTAAGGGCGCGGGGCATGACATCCCCCGTTGTTTTGGTATCAGAGCGAGGTTAGCTCGATCCAATCTGGTCGAAACCTGGAGTGATAAGGAGCGATGAGGCCAAGGGTAGACAGTAGGGTGACCTCGTGTGCTAAGTGTACCTTATCACGCCCCGCGCCCTCCGCGACGCGCCACATCCGTCCTCTTGGTCGTTACGAGTGCGACGTCTCAGGAAGCGTTGCCGACCCAACACCCAACACAGAGATCATACACAAGCGGAAGCAGAACGAATAATAATAATACCCAAACATAAAATAATATGAGAACAAGAGTAGCACGACAGAAACTACTGATTACAAAATATACACTTTTATATATATGCAAAAGCTTTTACAATATCCATTTACAAACCAAATACACAGACCCAAGATACATACAACAAAAGCGGGCCACGGCCACCACACTGGTCAAAAAGGGAGAGGTGGCTAAGGAGGACTAGGTCTCAAAAAGTGTTAGTCCTCGGTGTACTAGGGGAGGGAATCTATCCTAAGACTCCCAGTCGGGATCGGAACCCGACGCCTCCGATGAGCTCTCGGAAAACTCCTGGTTAACATCCGAACTGGCTGCCTCGGACTCGGTCTCCATCTCCGGGTCCTCATCAACCTCCATCGGTTGCTCGAACTCCACATCCATCGGCTCCGGGGCCGGACCGTCGATCTCAGGTTCGAAGTCTACTCCTCCCAGCTCCTCGTCCTCCTCTCCTAACTCCGGTCCATCGTCGATCTCCCAACTCACCTCCATCACTGAATCGGGATCGACTATGTCCCCATCGGGACACTGAGGGTCTAACTGGCCCTCTCCGGTAAACGGAACGTCCATGGAACGAAGGGGTCCATACTCCTCCCCGAACCGGTCTCGAAAGCACCAAGCTACATACTCGTGCATCTCGTAATGGGTGGTCCCTACATCTACTACGACTAGGGTATAGTGTCTCAAAAACATTTCCTCATTCCCTATGGGGTAGACTGACATGGTATGCTCCAAATGCTGAGGGATCCCATGTTGCACCGGCGCCTCCGGCTCCTGCGGCATCGTCAAGGTCTGGGGTCTGAAAGGTTGGGTTTTTCAACCGTGAGACGAATCTCAGCAAGTAAAAACCCACTAAACCTAAACTAGGCTAACATGCACCTCCTGACGAGAACAAAACCAAATCAAGCAATAATCATTGACCTAGGCCCTCGGGCCCAGATCGTACTTACCGTCGACCCTGCAGGTTAGGCAATTTAATATCATGATCAATCACATCCTCGGCATGCAAATCCACACTTGCGTCATACATATGCTCAGGCTCTCGAATGCTAGATCACACACTCATCATCGAGTATCAGAAATGATCACAACTATCCATGCGCTCTTATGCGTGCCAATGCATCGATGTAGTACATGCGCGCGTATTTGGATTATAAGATGGAACCGCTCAGACACGTCCCATACCATGCCCAGCAATTCCACCACATAATCTAATACTTAACAATTTACTCATTATCTTATTTTTCCACGGCTCACTAGCCCGGCCTCTGGCCCAATCACAACACTTCGTGGCCAGCGTAAAAACGCCCCCGGCCCAGTGTCTCTAGCCCGCGTTAAACGCATCAGGCGCAACACCGATCTCCTACGATCCAAGCCTACATGAGACTGGTCGTCATCCGGACACACCGGGCATCGTCTTGCTCCAAAGTGCATGAAGACGGAATCGACCCGAAGGCCACGACCCAAAGTACTGGTCGTCATTCGGACACAACGGGCATCGTCTTGCTCCAAAGTGCATGAAGACGGAAACCGACCCCAAGGCCTTAAGTGATCACACGGCACACATGCCCCAAATTTTATCTGAACCCGGCGACAAACGCAACGGGCAATTACACGTGATCACATGCTCATGGCAGACCCGCATTCTCGCACAAATTTCGTCACATGCCTCACACTCGGCACACACGTAATGCGCAGCCATGATGCTCATGCTCGGGCAATATGTGGTATAAATATGAGCACCAATCAACACAATTCAATAAGTTCAAGCTCACCACAATTAAACATGCTCATATGCCCAATTCACACTTCGCACACTCCGATCACACGATCAAACGACATGGCACGGTCTAATTAACCCTCATAGCATATAAATCGACCAATTCAAGCATTTCAACCAATTGATTAATCACCCGGGCCATCCTAACACCTCAAACGAGTTAATCCGACAATAAGTCAATCCTTAATCCCTTGAATGGCCACATGGACAGCCACCACTAAACCTTATTTCATCCTCAAATTCACTTCCAATAGTCCTCAAACAACCAATAACATTCTCCCAATAATTTCCGATCAAACCATAATTTGTCTCTAACATCAAATATACTAATTAACCACTAAAACTCCTAATCCCGATCTAGAGGGCATAATCGTCCTAATTAGGATTTAGGGGGTAATACTCACTTAAACTCGGGTTTTACGACGACGGGGAACGGCGGCCAACTACCGGTGAACGGTGAGCCGGCGGCGGTATTCCCAAGGGACGGCGGCTACGGCTCGGGCGGCCTCCAAGCGGCGGCTCACGGGCGGATCAACCTCCAAACGGCCAAGGGGAAGAGAGGGACGGTCGGCAAGGTGATGATGGAACGGCGGTGGACGGCGGGATGGCTTGGCTCCGGCGGAAATGGCCACGACGGGCGGCGGCGTGAAGGGCGAACGGCGGACGGGCGGTGAGGTGAACGGCAACCCCACGGCCAAGAGAGAGAGAGACGGTGAGAGAGAGTGAGGAAATGGTGATGGTGATGGCGGGATGGCAAGGTGGTGGTGGCGGAACGGCGGTGAAGTGGCGGCGTGCGGCCTTGGCGGCGGCCGGCGTAGACGGTGTGAGGAAGAAGAGGATGGCCGGCGCAAAATGTAGAGAGGGAGAAGAGAGAGACTTGGCTTGAAGGAGAAGTTAGAATGATGAGAGAGAGAGAGAAGATGATGGGTTTAAGTGGAGTGGTTGGTAGTTGGTGGGGATTAGGTGACAAGTGTCACTCATCTAAAGGCTTGGACTAAACACCCCTAGATCTAATGGTTGTCATTCTCCCAAGACCAATAATTGAAGGGCAAGAATGACCTTACTAACTCCACTAACTCAAGTCCTTTATCCACTTAAAACTAATTAATAAACCTCCACTAAAATCTCCAAATTCGGAATACTATGAAAGGCTTAGGGGCAAAGTCGTCTTTTGTCCGATTCCGGGCCGAATTTCCATTTTTTGACCAGACTAAACCCCTATATAAATGGCCAACCCAAATCGACGTCATCCTTGCGAAATTAAACCAGTAAACCCTCGAAAATCAACTTCGAAGTCCGGATCAAATTCCACGATCAAACTAGTTAAATTTCAATTTCTGAATCTCATACTAACAGGCGACTGTTTAGGGGTTACGCGTATCGACCTAAGGTTATCCGAGTCGTGACGGCCTCGATTACCGGGAGAACGAGAGGAATTATCGCTAGTTCCGAAGATAACGATCGTTCGGGTTAAGTTCGGGACCGGTCGACCACGTGCACTTTCGATCATGCAGAATCACCTGCTATCCGAACGTACATCGTTGGCCTCGGTCGGACCGAGTCCGTTGCCTTCCGAAGATTGACCTACTTGGCCCAAAATATTTCCTCGCCGTTTCTCGAAATTGATGTCCAATTCACGATCGGGTCCTTGGTCCACGTACCGTTATCCTAGTTAGTCATTCCCATTTGGTCAGTATCCCAAGAGTGATCAGCTCCGGGCGAGACTTACGAAATGAAATAACAAATAAGACTCGTTTTATTTATTTCCGGAAATTGAGTCGAAATTCGGGATGTTACAATTCTTCCCCCCTTACAAAAATTTCGTCCTCGAAATTTGCACTCTACACTACTCTACTCAAACAACTGGGGGTGTAGACGTCGCATGGCCTCTTCACCTTCCCAAGTAGCTCCTTCTGTACCATGATGCTCCCAAACGACCTTAACCATTGGAATCGTCTTGTTCCTCAGCACTCGATCCTTTTTGTCTTCGATTCTGACTGGTCTTTCCACATACGACACCCTGTCGTCAACATCAATCTCTTCGTATCTCAAAACATGAGTCGGGTCTGGTTCGTACTTCCTTAACATCGACACATGAAACACATTGTGCACTTGCGACAGATTAGGAGGTAAAGCAAGTCGGTAAGCCATATCACCAATCTTCTCCAATATCTCGAATGGCCCGACATACCTTGGACTGAGCTTACCTTTCTTACCAAATCGGGACAATCCTTTCATCGGTGATACCTTGAGAAACACATGATCTCCCACTTGAAACTCTAAGGGCCTTCTCCTCCGATCGGCGTAACTCTTTTGGCGACTCTGGGCTGTTCTAAGTCTATCCCGAATAATCTCTACAGCTTCCATAGTCCATTGTACCAACTCTGGGCCAGTAATACTTTTCTCACCAACTTCGTCCCAACACAACGGCGTCCTGCACGCTCTGCCATACAAGGCCTCAAATGGTGCCATCTGAATACTCTGTTGATAACTGTTATTGTAGGCAAACTCTACCAAATGCAACTGTTCTTCCCACTTGCCTTGGAAATCCAACACACAGGCTCTCAACATATCCTCCAAAGTCTGAATCGTCCTTTCCGACTGACCATCTGTTTGCGGATGATAGGCCGTACTGAACTGTAATCTCGTTCCCAATGCCTCTTGTAGACTTTTCCAAAACTTGGCAGTAAACCTGGGATCACGGTCCGAAGTAATCGTCACTGGTATTCCATGAAGTCGAACAATCTGCCGAACATACAACTCTGCATACTTTTCCAGTTCCAAGTCCTTTCGTACTGCTAGAAAATGCGCTGACTTAGTCAAGCGATCCACTATCACCCAAATAGAATCATATCCTCTTTGACTACGCGACAATCCCGTCACAAAGTCCATCGTGATATGCTCCCATTTCCATTCTGGGATCTCCAACGGTCGTAACAATCCACCTGGCTTGCAGTGCTGTGCCTTCACTTGTTGGCACGTCAAACACTTGGCCACATGCTTAGCCACGTCTTTCTTCATACCATTCCACCAATAGTGTTGCCTCAAATTCTGATACATCTTAGTACTCCCTGGGTGGATGCTATACTGACTCCGATGAGCTTCACTCAAAATTTCCTCTTTCAGTCCTTCGTTATCTGGCACACACAATCGTCCTCTAAACTTCAGAATCCCATCCTCCAACACTTGAAAATCTAACTTCCTTTTCACTGTGTCCATCTCGACTATTTTCTGGATCTCGGGGTCCGTAGACTGCAATGCCTTAATCTTGTCCTTGATCTCCGGCTCAATCCTTAGAGCGGCTAGCAAATTTGATGCTTGGCTCACTTCGAACTTAAACTCCGAGTCTCTGAGCCTTTCCAACAATGTCCATTCTTTGACCATCAAATGTGCCATGCTAGACTTGCGACTCAAGGCATCGGCGACCTTATTTGCTTTCCCCGGATGATACAAAATATCGCAGTCGTAGTCCTTCAGAAGTTCCATCCACCTACGCTGTCTCATATTCAACTCCTTCTGCGAAAACAGGTACTTCAAGCTCTGATGATCCATATAGATCTGAAACTTCTCTCCACACAAGTAATGCCTCCAAATCTTAAGTGCGAACACTATTGCTGCTAATTCCAAATCATGCGTCGGGTAATTCCTTTCATGGGGCCTCAACTGACGCGACGCATAAGCTACCACTTTACCATACTGCATTAACATACAACCAAGTCCTCTTAGCGAAGCATCACTATAAATCTCAAATCCACCTGGTCCTGACGGAATAGTCAACACTGGAGCGGTCGTCAACTTATACTTCAACTCCTGAAAACTCCTTTCACACTTATCGTCCCATTCAAATTTGGTCTCCTTCTTCAGTAATCGTGTCAAAGGCATGGCTATAGATGAGAACCTTTCCACAAACCGTCTATAATAGCCAGCCAGTCCTAGAAAGCTCCGAACCTCCGTTACCGATGTCGGCCTTGACCACTTAGTTACCGCTTCGACCTTTGTCGGATCCATAGAAATTCCATCTCCCGACACGATATGTCCAAGAAATGCCACTTTATTGAGCCAAAACTCGCACTTGCTGAACTTAGCATACAACGCGTGTTCTCTCAACGTCCGTAGTACTTCAGCCAAGTGTATTTCATGTTCCTCAGGGCTCTTCGAATACACCAATATATCATCTATGAAGACTATGACGAACTGATCCAGGAATTCCTTGAATACTCTATTCATCAAATCCATAAAAGCGGCTGGGGTATTCGTCAATCCAAAGGGCATCACTGTGAACTCATAGTGTCCATACCTTGTCCTGAAGGCAGTCTTAGGTATATCCTCCTTTTTGATCCTCAACTGATGGTATCCGGTCCTCAAATCTATCTTGGAGAACACTGCGGCTCCTTGTAGCTGATCGAACAAGTCATCGATCCTTGGCAGTGGGTACTTATTCTTCACTGTCACCTGATTCAACTGACGATAATCTATGCACAGCCTTAACGTCCCATCTTTCTTCCTTACAAACACAACTGGCGCTCCCCATGGGGATACACTAGGGCGAATGAAACCTTTGTCTAACAACTCTTGCATCTGAACTTTCAACTCCTTCAACTCCGTTAAGGACATCCGATACGGCGCTTTCGAAATCGGCTCTGTTCCTGGCGCCAACTCAATCACAAACTCCACTTCTCGCTCGGGTGGCAAACCTGGTAATTCCTTAGGAAAAACTTCGGGGAAATTGCACACTACAGGTATATCTTCCAATTTATGTTCCACCACTGTCGGGTCCACAACGTTCACCAAGTATCCTTCACACCCTTCGTCCAATAACCTATTCACTTCGAGCGAAGAAATCCAAGGGATCGAGACTCCTCCTCGACTCCCCTGAAACTCAAAACTAGCACTCCCCTCCGGACTAAACCGAATCGTACGACTACTACAATCCATCACAGCCTTCTGCCGGACTAACCAGTCCATTCCAATGATCACATCGAAGTCAAACATGGGTAGCACAACCAAATCGATATTCTCTTCTTTACCCCCAATAACTATTCTACACTTAGGACACCCAAACAAGACTAACAGGCTATCATTCATCGGCGTCGACACACAAAGTCTAGTCTCAAGCAACACGGGCTCTATACCAATCAACTTAACAAATTGCTCCGAAACGAACGAGTGGGTTGCCCCCGGATCAAACAATGCATACACGGCATGTCCACAAAGAGAGACCGTACCTGTGATCACGCCTGGTGCATTCTCCGCTTCTTGGCGTGCCATAGCATAAACCCTTCCTTGAGAGGGCGGTCGACCTTGGTTCACTGGTGGGGGATTCCCGATCCGATTCTCAATACGCGGCTGCTGCGGGGGTCCTTGGGGTCCTGAGGGACGCATCTGAGGACAACTGCGAATATGATGCTCCCTGCTACCGCATCTAAAACACGCTCCAAATCTATTTGGCGGGGGATTTGGCTTTCCAATAACCCTTCTCACAGGTGGGGTAAAACGTCTATTGTTCACTGGCGGTCTCTTTACAAAACGACGATTATCTTTACCTTGGGCAAACCGCGATCCTGCGGCGGCTGCCCTCTCCTGCTGATCTCTCTCAATAATCTGGGCTCGCCTATACATCTCTCCATAGTCCCTTATATCATGCGACAGAATCTGACTTCGGAGATCCGGCTTCATCCCATCTCGGAATCTCCTAGCTTTGTCCCGTGGGTTCTCTACCATGGTCGGCGCAAACTTTGCCAACCTTGCAAACTCCGCTTCATACTGATCAATCGTCATTTGTCCTTGGCGTAGTCGCATAAACTCCATTAACTTCCTTTCCTGAGCGAATTCCGAAAAGTACTTCTCATAGAAACTCTCTATGAACACTGCCCAAACCAACTCAGTTTCTTCCGGGAACACTCTCTCCTTAGTAGCTCTCCACCAATCATTCGCACCCTCTTGAAGCTGATACACGGCTAACGTAACTCTCTCCGCATCGGTGCACCCTAGAACATCAAATGCTTTCTCTAACTCCTCTATCCAACGCGGAGCGGCTTCGGGGTCACTCTTACCATTAAACCTAGGCGGCTTTAACTTCAGGAACTGCTCTACTAACTGAGGCATCTGTCTAGCCCCTACCGGCTGAGCTTGTCCTTGCTGCGCCTGGTTCCCTCCGTTACCAGCAATCGCTGCGGCCTCGGCAGCTTGAGCATGGGCTGCGGCTCTTTCCTGTGCTTGCATACCCATGATGTGTCCTATCTCTCTCAGAGTTTCCATTACTTCCTCAAACCTCGGATCTCTAGCTTCCTGATGCCCCGTACTAGGCTGCCCCTGGGGTTCCTTGCCCCTCCTTCTACTCATCCTTCAGTCCTTGCTAAACACCTACCTGCTATAATTCCACTCGGGAATTAGAGACCTAACTCAAGCTCTAACAAGCTAAGGCCCTAAGCAGGCATGAAACAACAACCCACAACCAGCATGCGACTTGATACTAGCAAGCTCAACACATCACCCAAGAGGATTATATACTCACCTCTGGTCCTACCGCACCTGCGCTTACGGGTCAATTAATCAAAGAACTACTCAATCAAGTACAAACAGTCAGGAGGTACACTTAGCACACGAGGTCACCCTATTGTCTACCCTTGGTCTCATCGCTCCTTATCACTCCAACTTCGACCATATTGGATCGAGCTAACCTTGCTCTGATACCAAAACAACGGGGGATGTCACGCCCCGCGCCCTCCGCAACGCGCCACATCCGTCCTCTTGGTCGTTACGAGTGCGACGTCCCAGGAAGCGTCGCCGACCCAACACCCAACACAGAGATCATACACAAGCGGAAGCAGAACGAATAATAATAATACCCAAACATAAAATAATATGAGAACAAGAGTAGCACGACAGAAACTACTGATTACAAAATGTACACTTTTATATATATGCAAAAGCTTTTACAATATCCATTTACAAACCAAATACACAGACCCAAGATACATACAACAAAAGCGGGCCACGGCCACCACACTGGTCAAAAAGGGAGAGGTGGCTAAGGAGGACTAGGTCTCAAAAAGTGTCAGTCCTCGGTCTACTAGGAGAGGGAATCTATCCTAAGGCTCCCAGTCGGGATCGGAACCCGACGCCTCCGATGAGCTCTCGGAAAACTCCTGGTCAACATCTGAACTGGCTGCCTCGGACTCGGTCTCCATCTCCGGGTCCTCATCAACCTCCATCGGTTACTCGAACTCCATATCCATCGGCTCCGGGGCCGGATCGTCGATCTCAGGTTCGAAGTCTACTCCTCCTAGCTCCTCGTCCTCCTCTCCTAACTCCGGTCCCTCGTCGATCTCCCAACTCACCTCCATCACTGAATCGGGATCGACTATGTCCCCATCGGGACACTGAGGGTCTAACTGACCCTCTCCGGTAAACGGAACGTCCATGGAATGAAGGGGTCCATACTCCTCCCCGAACCGGTCTCGAAAGCACCAAGCTACATACTCGTGCATCTCGTAATGGGTGGTCCCTACATCTACTACGACTAGGGTATAGTGTCTCAAAAACATTTCCCCATTCCCTATGGGGTGGACTGACATGGTATGCTCCAAATGCTGAGGGATCCCATGTCGCACCGGCGCCTCCGGCTCCTGCGGCATCGTCAAGGTCTGGGGTCTAAAAGGTTGGGTTTTTCAACCGTGAGACGAATCTCAGCAAGTAAAAACCCACTAAACCTAAACTAGGCTAACATGCACCTCCTGACGAGAACAAAACCAAATCAAGCAATAATCATTGACCTAGGCCCTCGGGCCCAGATCGTACTTACCGTCGACCCTGCAGGTTAGGCAATTTAATATCATGATCAATCACATCCTCGGCATGCAAATCCACACTTGCGTCATACACATGCTCAGGCTCTCGAATGCTAGATCACACACTCATCATCGAGTATCAGAAACGATCACAACTATCCATGCGCTCTTATGCGTGCCAATGCATCGATGTAGTACATGCGCGCGTATTTGGATTATAAGATGGAACCGCTCAGACACGTCCCATACCATACCCAGCAATTCCACCACATAATCTAATACTTAACAATTTACTCATTATCTTATTTTTCCACGGCTCACTAGCCCGGCCTCTGGCCCAATCACAACACTTCGTGGCCAGCGTAAAAACGCCCCCGGCCCAGTGTCTCTAGCCCGCGTTAAACGCATTAGGCGCAACACCGATCTCCTACAATCCAAGCCTACATGAGACTGGTCGTCATCCGGACACACCGGGCATTGTCTTGCTCCAAAGTGCATGAAGACAAAATCGACCCGAAGGCCACGACCCAAAGTACTGGTCGTCATCCGGACACACCGGGCATCGTCTTGCTCCAAAGTGCATGAAGACGGAAACCGACCCCAAGGCCTTAAGTGATCACACGGCACACATGCCCCAAATTTTATCTGAACCCGGCGACAAACGCAACGGGCAATTACACGTGATCACATGCTCATGGCAGACCCGCATTCTCGCACAAATTTCGTCACATGCCTCACACTTGGCACACACGTAATACGCAGCCATGATGCTCATGCTCGAGCAATATGTGGTATAAATATGAGCACCAATCAACACAATTCAATAAGTTCAAGCTCACCACAATTAAACATGCTCATATGCCCAATTCACACTTCGCACACTCCGATCACACGATCAAACGACATGGCACGGTCTAATTAACCCTCATAGCATATAAATCGACCAATTCAAGCATTTCAACCAATCGATTAATCACCCGGGCCATCCTAACACCTCAAACGAGTTAATCCGACAATAAGTCAATCCTTAATCCCTTGAATGGCCACATGGACAGCCACCACTAAACCTTATTTCATCCTCAAATTCACTTCCAATAGTCCTCAAACAACCAATAACATTCTCCCAATAATTTCCGATCAAACCATAATTTGTCTCTAACATCAAATATACTAATTAACCACTAAAACTCCTAATCCCGATCTAGAGGGCATAATCGTCCTAATTAGGATTTAGGGGGTAATACTCACTTAAACTCGGGTTTTACGACGACGGGGAACGGCGGCCAACTACCGGTGAACGGTGAGCCGGCGGCGGTATTCCCAAGGGACGGCGGCTACGGCTCGGGCGGCCTCCAAGCGGCGGCTCACGGGCGGATCGACCTCCAAACGGCCAAGGGGAAGAGAGGGACGGTCGGCAAGGTGATGATGGAACGGCGGTGGACGGCGGGATGGCTTGGCTCCGGCGGAAATGGCTACGACGGGCGGCGGCGTGAAGGGCGAACGGCGGACGGGCGGTGAGGTGAACGGCAACCCCACGGCCAAGAGAGAGAGAGACGGTGAGAGAGAGTGAGGAAATGGTGATGGTGATGGCGGGACGGCAAGGTGGTGGTGGCGGAACGGCGGTGAAGCGGCGGCGTGCGGCCTTGGCGGCGGCCGGCGTGGACGGCGTGAGGAAGAAGAGGATGGCCGGCGCAAAATGGAGAGAGGGAGAAGAGAGAGACTTGGCTTGAAGGAGAAGTTAGAATGATGAGAGAGAGAGAGAAGATGATGGGTTTAAGTGGAGTGGTTGGTAGTTGATGGGGATTAGGTGACAAGTGTCACTCATCTAAAGGCTTGGACTAAACACCCCTAGATCTAATGGTTGTCATTCTCCCAAGACCAATAATTGAAGGGCAAGAATGACCTTACTAACTCCACTAACTCAAGTCCATTATCCACTTAAAACTAATTAATAAACCTCCACTAAAATCTCCAAATTCGGAATACTATGAAAGGCTTAGGGGCAAAGTCGTCTTTTGTCCGATTCCGGGCCGAATTTCCATTTTTCGACCAGACTAAACCCTTATATAAATGGCCAACCCAAATCGACGTCATCCTTGCGAAATTAAACCAGTAAACCCTCGAAAATCAACTTCGAAGTCCGGATCAAATTCCACGATCAAACTAGTTAAATTTCAATTTCTGAATCTCATACTAACGGGCGACTGTTTAGGGGTTACGCGTATCGACCTAAGGTTATCCGAGTCGTGACGGCCTCGATTACCGGGAGAACGAGAGGAATTATCGCTAGTTCCGAAGATAACGATCGTTCGGGTTAAGTTCGGGACCGGTCGACCACGTACACTTTCGATCATGCAGAATCACCTGCTATCCGAACATACATCGTTGGCCTCGGTCGGACCGAGTCCGTTGCCTTCCGAAGATTGACCTACTTGGCCCAAAATATTTCCTCGCCGTTTCTCGAAATTGATGTCCAATTCACGATCGGGTCCTTGGTCCACGTACCGTTATCCTAGTTAGCCATTCCCATTTGGTCAGTATCCCAGGAGTGATCAGCTCCGGGCGAGACTTACGAAATGAAATAACAAATAAGACTCGTTTTATTTATTTCCGGAAATTGAGTCGAAATT
Source organism: Syzygium aromaticum (assembly GCA_024500025.1). Lineage (NCBI taxonomy): Eukaryota > Viridiplantae > Streptophyta > Magnoliopsida > Myrtales > Myrtaceae > Syzygium > Syzygium aromaticum. The sequence continues at coordinate 19,071,545 of CM044895.1, forward strand.
CGGGATGTTACATACCTCCTGACTGTTTGTGCTTGATTGAGTGATTCTTTAATTAACTAACCCATAAGTGCAGGTGCGGCAGGACCAGAGGTGAGTATATAAATCCTCCTGGGTGATGTATTGAGATTGTTATAGTTAAGTCGCATGCTGGTTGTTGGTTGTTGTTTCATACCTGCTTAGGGCCTTAGATTTGGTATAGCTTGACTTAGGTCACTAATTCCAGAGTGGAATTATAGCAGGTAGGTGTCTAGCGAGAGCTGAAAGATGAGTAGAAGGAGGGACAAGGAACCCCAAGGGCAGCCTAGTACAGGGTATCGAGAAGCTAGGGATCCGGGGTTCGAGGAAGTGATGAAGACCCTGAGAGAGATGGGACATATTATGGGTATACAAGCGCAGGAAAGAGCCGCAGCCCATGCTCAAGCTGCCGAGGCCGCAGCGATTGCTGGTAATGGAGGGAATCAGGCTCAGCAAGGACAAGCTCAGCCAGTAGGGGTTAGACTGATGCCTCAGTTAGTAGAGCAGCTCCTGAAATTAAAGCCGTCTAGGTTTAATGGTAAGAGTGACCCTGAAGCCGCTCCACTTTGGATAGAGGAGTTAGAAAAGGCGTTTGATGTCTTAGGGTGCACTGATGCGGAGAGAGTTATGTTAGCGGTGTATCAGCCACAAGACGGTGCGAATGATTGGTGGAGGGCCACTAGGGAAAGAATGTTTCCGAAAGGAACGGAGTTAGTTTGGGCTGTGTTCGTGGAAAGTTTTTACGAAAAGTACTTCTCGGAAGTCGCTCAAGAGAGGAAGTTAATGGAGTTTATGCGACTACGCCAAGGGCAGATGACGATTAATCAGTATGAGGCGGAGTTTGCAAGGCTGGCAAGGTTTGCGCCGACCATGGTAGAGAACCCATGGGACAAAGCTCGGAGATTCCGGGATGGGATGAAGCCGGATCTCCGGAGTCAGATTCTGTCGCATGATATAAGGGACTATGGAGAGATGTATAAGTGAGTCCAGATTATTGAGCGAGACCAGCAGGAGAGGGCAGCTGCTTCAGGATCGCGGTTTGCCCAGGGTAGAGATAATCGTCGTTTTGTGAGGAGGCCGCCAATGAACAATAGACGTTTTACCCCACCTGCGAGAAGGGCTATTGGAAAGCCAAATCCCCCACCGAATAGATTTGGAGCGTGCTTTAGATGTGGTAGCAGGGAACATCAGATTCGTAGTTGTCCTCAGATGCGTCCCTCAGGACCCCCGCAGCAGCCGCATATCGAGAATAGGATCGGGAATCCCGCACCAGTCAACCAAGGTCGACCGCCCACTCAAGGAAGGATTTATGCTATGGCACGCTAGGAAGCGGAGAATGTGCCGGGCGTGATCACAGGTACGGTCTCTCTCTGTGGTCATGCCGCGTATGCATTGTTTGATCCGGGGGCAACCCACTCGTTTGTTTCGGAGCAGTTTGTTAAGTTGGTTGGTATAGAACCTGTGTTGCTTGAGACTAGGCTTTGTGTGTCGACGCCGATGAATGATAGCCTGTTAGTCTTGTTTGGGTGTCCTAGGTGTAAGATAGTTATTGGGGGTAAGGAAGAGAATATTGATCTGGTTGTGTTGCCCATGTTCAACTTCGATGTGATCGTTGGAATGGATTGGTTAGTTCGGCAGAAGGCTGTGATGGATTGTAGCAGTCGTGTGATTCGGTTTAGTTCGGAGGGGTGTGCTAGTTTTGAGTTTCAGGGAAGTCGAGGAGGAGTCTCGATCCCTTGAATTTCTTCACTCGAAGTGAATAGATTGTTGGATGAAGGGTGTGAAGGATACTTGGTGAATGTTGTGGACCCAACAGTGGTGGAACCTAAATTGGAAGATATACCTATAGTGTGCAATTTCCCCGAAGTTTTTCCTAAGGAATTACCAGGTTTGCCACCCGAGTGAGAAGTGGAGTTTGTGATTGAGTTGGCACCAGGAACAGAGCCGATTTCGAAAGCGCCGTATCAGATGTCCTTAACGGCGCTGAAGGAGTTGAAAGTTCATATGCAAGAGTTGCTGGACAAAGGTTTCATTCGCCCTAGTGTATCCCCTTGGGGAGCGCCAGTTTTGTTTGTGAGGAAGAAAGATGGGACATTAAGGTTGTGCATAGATTATCGTCAGTTGAATCAGGTGACAGTGAAGAATAAGTACCCACTGCCAAGGATCGATGACTTGTTCGATCAGTTACAAGGAGCTCTAGTGTTCTCCAAGATAGACTTGAGGACTGGATACCATCAATTGAGAATCAAAAAGGAGGATATACCTAAGACTGCCTTCAGGACAAGGTATGGGCACTATGAGTTCACGGTGATGCCCTTTGGATTGACGAATGCCCCAGTCGCTTTCATGGATATGATGAATAGAGTATTCAAGGAATTTCTGGATCAGTTCGTCTTAGTCTTCATAGATGATATACTGGTGTATTCGAAGAGCCATGAGGAACATGAAATACACTTGGCTGAAGTACAACGGACGTTAAGAGAACATGCGTTGTATGCTAAGTTCAACAAGTGCGAGTTTTGGCTCAGTAAAGTGGCATTTCTTGGACATATCGTGTCGGGAGATGGAATTTCTGTGGATCCGACAAAGATCGAAGCGGTGACTAAGTGGCTAAGGCCAACATCGGTAACGGAGATTTTTAGCTTTTTAGGACTGGCTGGCTATTATAGACGGTTTGTGGAAAGGTTCTCATCCATAGCCATGCCTTCGACACGATTATTGAAGAAGGAGACCAAGTTTGAATGGGACGATAAGTGTGAAAGGAGTTTTCAGGAGTTGAAGTATAAGTTGACGACCGCTCCAATGTTGACTATTCCGTCAGGACCTAGTGGATTTGAGATTTATAGCGATGCTTCGCTGAGAGGACTCGGTTGTGTGTTAATGCAGTATGGAAAAGTGGTAGCTTATGCATCGCGTCAGTTGAGGCCCCATGAAAGGAAATACCCGACGCATGATTTGGAATTAGCAGCGATAGTGTTCGCGCTTAAGATTTGGAGGCATTACTTGTGTGGAGAGAAGTTTCAGATCTATACGGATCATCAGAGCCTGAAGTACCTGTTTTCGCAGAAAGAGTTGAATATGAGACAGCGTAGATGGATGGAACTTTTAAAGGACTACGACTGCGATATTTTGTATCATCCGAGGAAAGCAAATAAGGTCGCCGATGCCTTGAGTAGCAAGTCTAGCGTAGCGCACTTGATGGTTAAAGAGTGGACGTTGTTGGAAGGACTCAGGGATTCAGAATTCAAGTTCGAAGTGAGCTAAGCATCGAATTTGCTAGCTACTCTAAGGATTGAGCAGGAGATTAAGGATAAGATTAAGGCATTGCAGTCTACGGATCTCGAGATCCAAAAGATAGTTGGGATGGACACAATAAAGAGGAAGTTAGATTTTCAAGTATTGGAGGATGGGATTTTAAAGTTTAGAGGACGGTTATGTGTGCCAGATGACGAAGGACTGAAAGAGGAGATCTTGAGTGAAGCTCATCGAAGTCAGTATAGCATCCACCCAGGGAGTACTAAGATGTATCAGAATCTGAGGCAGCACTATTGGTGGAATGGTATGAAGAAGGACATGGCCAAGCATGTGGCCAAATGTTTGACGTGCTAACAAGTGAAGGCACAGCACTGCAAGCCAGGTGGATTGTTGCGACCGTTGGAGATCCCATAATGGAAATGGGAGCATATTACGATGGATTTTGTAACGGGATTGCCGTGCAGTCAAAGAGGACATGACTCTATTTGGGTGATAGTGGATCGCCTGACTAAATCAGCGTATTTCCTAGCAGTGCGAAAGGACTTGGAACTGGAGAAGTACGCAGAGTTGTATGTTCGGCAGATTGTTCGACTTCATGGAGTGCTAGTGACGATCACTTTGGACCGTGATCCCAGGTTTACTGCCAAGTTTTGGAAAAGTCTACAAGAAGCATTAGGAACAAGATTGCAGTTCAGTACGGCCTATCATCCGCAAACAGATGGTCAGTCGGAAAGGACGATCCAGACCTTAGAAGATATGCTGAGAGCCTGTGTGTTGGATTTCCAAGGCAAATGGAAAGAGCAGTTGCATTTGGTGGGGTTCGCTTACAATAACAGTTATCAGCAGAGTATTCAGATGGCACCGTTTGAGGCCTTATATTGTAGAGCGTGTAGGACGCCGTTGTATTGGGACGAAGTTGGTGAGAGAAGTCTTACTGGTCCAGAGTTAGTGCAACAGGCTACGGAAGCTGTAGAGATTATTCGGAATAGACTGAGAACAGCTCAGAGTCGCCAAAAGAGTTATGCCGATCGGAGGAAAAGACCCTTTGAGTTTCAAGTTGGAGATCATGTATTTCTCAAGGTGTCACCGATGAAAGGATTATCCCGGTTTGGTAAGAAAGGTAAGCTCAGTCCAAGGTATGTCGGGCCATTCGAGATATTGGAGAAGATTGGTGACATGGCCTACCGACTTACTTTGCCTCCTAATTTGTCGCAAGTGCACAATGTGTTTCATGTGTCGATGTTAAGGAAGTACGAGCCGGACCCGACTCACGTTTTGAGATACGAAGAGATAGACGTGGACAAGAAGGTGTCGTATGTGGAAAGACCGGTCAGAATCGAGGATAGGAAGGATCGAGTGCTGAGAAACAAGACAATTCCGATGGTTAAGGTCGTTTGGGAGCATCATGGTACGGAAGGAGCTACTTGGGAAAATGAAGAGGCTATGCGACGTCTGCACCCCTAGTTGTTTGAGTAGAGTAGTTTAGAGTGCAAATTTCGAGGACGAAATTTTTGTAAGGGGGGAAGAATTGTAACATCCCGAATTTCGACTCAATTTCCGGAAATCAATAAAACGAGTCTATTCTATTATTTCATTTTCGTAAGTCTCGCCCGGAGCTGATCACTCTTGGGATACTAACCAGATGGGAATGGCTAGCTAGGATAACGATACGTGGACCAAGGACCCGATCGTGAACTGGACATCAATTTCGAGAAACGACGAGGAAATATTTTGGGCCAAGTAGATCGATCTTCGGAAGGTAACGGACTTGGTTCGACCGAGGGCAATGATGTACGATTGGATAGCAGGTGATTTTGTAAGACCGAAAGTGCACGTGGTCGACTAGTCCCGAACTTAACTCGAACAATCGTTATCTTCGGAACTAGCGATAATTCCTCTCGTTCTCTTGGTAATTGAGGCCGTCACGACTCAGATAACCTTAGGTCAATACGCGTAACCCCTAAACAGCCACCCGTTAGTAAGAGATTTGAGAATTAAAATTTAACTAGTTTGATCGTGGAATTTGATCCGGATTTCGAAGTTGATTTTCGAGGGCAAACTGGTTTAGTTTTGCAAGGACGACGTCAATTTGAGTTGGCCATTTATATAGGGGGTTAGTCTAGTCGAAAAATGGAATTTCGGCCCGGAATCGGACAAAAGACGACTTTGCCCCTAAGCCTAGCATAGTGTTCCGAATTTGGGGTTTTTAATGGTTGTTTATTAATTAGTTTTTAGTGGATAATGGGACTTGAGTTAGTGGGGTTAGTAATAACTTTGTTGTCCTTCAATTATTGGTCTTGAGAGAATGACAACCATTAGATCTAGGGGTGTTTAGTCCAAGCTTTTAGATTGTTGACACTTATCACCAACTCCCACCAACGTCACTATAAACCCATCATTTCTTCTCTCTCTCTTCATTCTATCTTCCTCTTCAAGCCAAGTTCATCTCTCTCTCTTCTCTCTCTCTCTCTCCCTCTCCATTCGCCGGCCACTCTTCCCCCTCACACCGTCCACTTCGCCGCCTGCCAAGATCGCTCACCGCCGCCCGCCATGGCCATCCCCGTCGGAGCCGACCCATCCCGCCATTACCATCACCACTTCCTCTCTCCCTCTTACCGTCTCTCTCTTCCCGTGCTCTCTTTTTCTCCCTCTCAGCCGTGGAATCGTCGAAGCCGAGCCATAGTCCACCCATGCCGGTTGCGCCATCGCCTTCGCCGCCGTGCCGTCCGCCCAAGAGCACCGCCGTCCGCCCGTCCTCACCTCAGCCGCCACTTCACCGACCGTTCTTCTCTCTCTCCTAGACCTTGCCACGTCGCTTGATCGTGTGATCGAAATGTGCGGATTGTGACTTGAGCAATGAGCACGTTGAATGATGAATTATCGAGCACGTTGATTTGGTTTTGATTTGAAATGTGTCCATAGATTGATTGGTGCTCATGTGCATTCTACATTACCCGAGCATGAGCATTCATGGCTGCGCATTACGTGTGTGCCGAATGTGAGGCATGTGATGAAATTTGTGCGAGAATGCGGGTCTGCCATGAGCATGTGATCACGTGCAATTGCCCGTTACGTTCGTCGCCGGGTTCAGATAAAATTAGGCAAGTGTGCCGTGTGATCACTTAAGGCCTTCGAGTCGTGGCCTTCGGGTCGTGGCCTTCGGGTCGATTCCGTCTTCATGCACTTTGTAGCAAGACGATGCCCGGTGTGTCCGGAAGACGACCAGTCTCATGCACTTTGTAGCAGGCTTGGTTCATAGGAGATCGGTGTTACGCCTGATGCGTTTAACGCGGGCTAGAGACACTGGGCCGAGGGCGTTTCTAAGCTGGCCACGAAGTGTTGTTTATTGGGCCAGAGGGCCGGGCTAGTGAGCCGCGGAAAGATAAGACAATGAGTAAACTTGTTAAGTATTAGATTATGTGGTGGAATTGCTGGGCATGGTATGGGACGTGTCCGAGCGGTTCCATCTTATAATCCAAATACGTGCGCTTGTACTACATCGATGCATTGGTACGCATAATAGTGCATGGACAGTTGTGATCGTTTGTGATACTCGGTGATGAGCGTATGATCTAGCATTTGAGAGCCTGAGCATGCGTATGACGCAAGTGTGACTGTGTATGCCGAGGATGTGTTTGATCATTATATGAAATTGTCTAACCTGCAGGGTCGACGGTAAGGACGATCTGGGCCCAAGGGCCTAGGTCTATGGTTGTTTATTTGGGTGCGTTTTATTCCTGTCAGGAGGTGCATGTTAGCCTAGTTTAGGTTTAGTGGGTTTTTACTTGTTGAGATTCGTCTCACGGTTGAAAAACCCAACCTTTCAAACCCTCGACCTTGACGATGTCGCAGGAGCCGGATGCGCCGGTGCGACATGGGATCCCTCAGCATCTCGAGCATACCATGTCAGTTCACCCCATAGGGAATGGGGAGATGTTTTTGAGACATTACACCTTAGTCTGGGTAGATGCAGGGACCACTCACTATGAGACGCACGAGTATGTAGCTTGGTGCTTTCGAGATCGGTTCGGAGAGGAGTACGGACCCCTTCATTCCATGGACATTCCGTTTACCGCGGAGGGTCAGTTAGACCCTCAGTGTCCTAACGGGGACATAGTCGATCTCGATTTAGATATGGAGGTGAGTTGGGAGATTGACGAGGGACCAGAGTTAGGAGAGGAGGACGAGGAGCTAGGAGGAGTGGACTTTGAGCCTGAGATCGTCAATCTGGCCCCGGAGCCGATAGATATGGACGTCGAGGAGCCGATGGAGGTTGATGAGGACCCGAAGATGGAGACCGAGTCCGAGGCAGCCAATTCTGACGAGGACCAGGAGTTTTTCGAGAGTTCGTCGGAGGCGTCGAGTTCAGATCCCGACTGGGAGCCCTAGAATAGATTCCCTCTCCTAGTAGTATCGAGGATTGACACTTTTTGGGATTTAGTCCTCCTTAGCCACCTCTCCCCTTTTTGCCTAGTGTAGTGGCTGTGGTCCGCTTTTGTTGTATGTATCTTGGGTTCGTACATTTTGTTGTAAATGGATAGTGTAAAAGCTTTGCTTATGTATAAAATGAATATTTTATGTTCAGTAGTTTTTATCGTGCTATCCTTGTTCTCATGTTGTTTTATGTCTGGGTATTGTTATTATTTATTTTGCTTCCGCTTGTGTATGATCTCTGTGCTGGGTGTTAGGTCGGCGATGGTTCCTGGGACGTCGCACTCATATCGACGAAGAGGAGGGATGTGACGCGTCGCTAAGGGCGCGAGGCGTGACAGGTCCAGTGTCTCTAGCCTGCTACAAAGTGCATGAAGCGCAACACCGATCTCCTTAAGAACAAGAACCCGCGTAAAATGCATCGGGTTGGTCGTCTTTTGGACATACCCGGCATCGTCCTGCTTCAAAGTGCATGAGGACGGCACACCCTGCGTAACACGCATCAGGGCGAAAGGTGATCACACATTCATACAACCAGTTTTATCTGAACCCCGCGTAAAACGCATCAGGGTATAATTAGGTGATCACATGCTCGTGGCAGGCATGCATTTTCGCACAATATCGTTACATGCCTCACACTCAGCATACACAATGCGCATTCATGAATCTCCACACTTGGGTGATATGCAGTGCACAAGAGTATCAAACGTCACATAGGCATAAAACTGATCGATATCAACCAACATGCCCAAACAATTTACATCGTAACGTGCTCAACTGCCCAATCACACTCCGCACAATTTGATCACGTGATCACACGACATGGCAACGTACGATTAAGTACCATAAAGCTCAAATCAATCAATTATCAACCAAACCGAGCAATCCCGACACTAAAGTCCATTCAACTTCCAACTCGCCGTGCCTAAACTGATTAAAACACGGGCTGGACAGCCTCTAACCAACATGCTCTTGGCCACAAATCCACCTCCAAACAGTCCATTAGTCTATCAAATCCGTCCCGACACCAACCACTATTCACTTGCACTACCATTGCCCTTAATTCTTATCAATCCTCCAATAAAACACCTTAAACCCGTTTAGAAATGCACATTTATCCTAATTAGGGTTTAGGGGGTTATACTCACCTAATCCAAGTTCGGGACGATGAGGAATGGCGGCCGATCACTAATGAACGGTGAAATCAGCGGCGGTGTTCCCAAGGAGCAACGATGAGCGACGGCCGGTGTCTCACGGGCTGTCACGATGGGAGGTGGAGGAGGTGATCGACGGCGATGGAAGGGGAAGGAGGTCGGTCGGCGGCGGTGGGGCTTTGGTGTACGGCGGGCGGCGCTAGGCGACGGACGGTGCTCCGGGCGAGCGGCACGGCGTCGGCGGTGACGACTCCGACGATGGCCTAACGTGTTTCCCTCTTCACACGGCCGAGATAGAGAGAGAGAGAGAGAGAGAGAGAGAGAGAGAGAGAGAGAGAGAGATGAGGGTAATGGTGATGGCGGCGATCGAGGCGAGCGGCACGGCGGCGAGGCATTACCGGTGTGAGGTGGCGGCGGCTCGGTCTCGGCGGTGGAGGATGATGCCGACGGTAAAGGATGGAGAGAGAGAGAGAGAGAGAGAGAGAGAGAGAGAGAGAGAGAGAGAGAGAGAGAAATGGTTTGGCTTGGAGGAGAAGAAAAGTGAGGAGAGAGAGAGAAGACAAGGCATTTATGGGGTAGGTGTGAGTGGGATCCAAGTGTCACTATCCTAAGGCTTGGACAATTCCATCCTTGATCCAATGGCCAAAAATCACTCTTCACCAATAATTGATGGGCATTATGGTCCTTTCTCTCCCACCAATAATGGCTTGTCTCATCTTCATAAATTCCATTAAATATTCCCCTCAAAATCACTCAAAATTCGGAATATCCTCAAATAGGCTTAGGGGCAATTTGGTAATTTTCCCGTTCCAGGCCGAAATTCCATTTTTTGATCGTACCAACCCCATATATAATTGGTCAACATATTTTGACGTCGTCCTTGTGAAACTAGTCCTGTAAACCCTCAAAAATCGACCTCGAAATCCGAACTAAATTTTCGTGATCAAACTAGTTCAATTTCAATTTTTCACATTTCTCACTAACGGGCGGCTGTTTAGGGGTTACGCGTATCGACTTAGGGTTATCCAAGTCATGGTGGTCTCGATTATCGGGAGAACGAGAGGAATTATCACTAGTTTCGGAGATCGCGATCGTTTGGTTTAAGTTCGAGACTGGTTGGCCACGTGCACTTTCGGTCTTACAAAATCATCTGCTATCCGATCGCACATCATTGGCCTGGGCCAAACCGAGTCCGTCACTTTCCTAAGATCGGTTCACATTGGCCCAAAATATTCCCTCATCGTTTCTCGTAGTCGATGCCTACTCCGTGATTGGGTCCCTAGTCCACGTACAATTTTCGTAGTTAGCCATTCTCATATGGTCAGTATCTCGAGAGTAAACAATTTCGAGCGAGACTTATGAAAATGAAATGATAAATATGACTCGTTTTATTGATTTCGAAAATTGGGTTGAAATTCGGAATGTTACAATTCTTCCCCCCTTACAAAAATTTCATCCTCGAAATTTGTATTTCACACTTATCTTGTAACATCCCGAATTTCGACTCAATTTTCGAAAATCAATAAAACAAGTCTTATTTGTTATTTCATTTTCGTAAGTCTCGCCCGGAGCTGATCACTCTTGGGATACTGACCAAATGGGAATGGCTAACTAGGATAACGGTACGTGGACCAAGGACCCGATCGTAAACTGGACACCAATTTCGAGAAACAACGAGGAAATATTTTGGGCCAAGTAGATCGATCTTCGGAAGGTAACGAACTCGGTTTGGCCGAGGCCAGCGATGTACGCTCGAATAGCAAGTGATTCTGCATGACCAAAAGTGCATGTGGTCAACCAGTCCCGAACTTAACCCGAACGATCGTTATCTCCGGAACTAGCGATAATTCCTCTCATTCTCCCGGTAATCGAGGCCGTCACGACTCAGATAACCTTAGGTCGATACGCATAACCCCTAAACAGCCGCCCATTAGTATGAGATTCAGAAATTGAAATTTAACTAGTTGGATCGTGGAATTTGATCCGGACTTCGAGGTTGATTTTCGAGGGTTTACTGGTTTAGTTTCGCAAGGACGACGTCAATTGGTGTTGGCCATTTATATAAAGGGTTAGTCTGGTCGAAAAATGGGATTTCGGCCCGGAATCGGACAAAAGACGACTTTGCCCCTAAGCTTAGCATAGTGTTCCGAATTTGGGGTTTTTAGTGGTTGTTTATTAATTAGTTTTTAGTGGATAATGGGACATAAGTTAGTGGAGTTAGTAAAGTCATTCTTACCCTTCAATTATTGGTCTAGGAAGAATGTGGGCCATTAGATCTAGGGGTGATTTGTCTTGGGCCTTTAGATTGTGACAAGTGTCACCAACTCCCACCAACCCCACTATAAGCCCATCATCTCTTCTCTCTCTCCTCATTCTAACTTCCTCTTCAAGCCAAGCTCACCTCTCTCTCTCTTCTCTCTCTCTTCCTCTCCATTGTCGTCGGCCACTCTTCTCTCCGGCCATCCACTTCGCCGTTTCGCCGCCCGAAGAGCCGCCGGTCGTCCCTCACGCGGGCCGCCGCTCCACCGCCGTTCCATCACCATCACCACCACTTCTCTCCCTCTCACCGTCTCTCTCATTCCGTGCTCTCTCTCTCTCCCCTCTCGGCCGTGGAATCGCCGTGCCATCCTCCACCGTTGTCCACCCGTGCCGGTTGCACCGCCGCTGTGCCGTCCTCCCGGGAGCGCCGCCGTCCGCCCGTCCCCATCTCAGCCGCCACCTCACCGACCTTCCTCTCTCCCCCTTGGCCGTTTGGAGGCCATTCAAGCCGTGAGCCGCCGCTTAAAGGCCGCCGTCCGTGAGCCGCCGTTCATCGTCGGAAACGCCGCCGCCGATTTACCATTCACCGGTAATTAGCCGCCATTGTCCCGTCATCGCGGACCAAGTATAAGTAAGTAATACCCCCTAAACCCTAATTAGGACGATAATGCCCTTTAGATCGGGATTAGTTGTAGTTAGTGATTAAGTAGTGTAATTATGACGGATTATGAAGTGTTGTTTGATCGGAAAGTGTCGGGATGATGTTGTTGATTGTTTGAGGAGCAATTGAAGTGAATTGGAGGATGAAACGAGATTTAGTAGTGGCTGTCCATGTGGCCAATCAAGGGATCAAGTGTCGATTTGTAGTCGGAATATCTCGATTGAGACGTTAAGATGGCCCGGGTAATTGATTGGATGGTTTTAATGCACGAATTGATTGAAACGTGTGTTATGATGCCTATTTGGTCCTCGTCATGTCGCATGATCGTGTGATTGACTTTGTGCGGAGTGTGACTTGGGCAATTGAATATGTTTTAATGTGATGAGCTTGAACTTGTTTAATTGTAATGATTGTGCTCATGAGTATTACATATTGCCCGAGCATGAGCATTCATGGCTGCGCATTACGTGTGTGCCGAGTGTGAGGCATGTGATGAAATTTGTGCGAGAATGCGAGTCTGCCATGAGCATGTGATCACTTGTAATTGCCTGTTGCGTTCGTCGCTGGGTTCAGATAAAAATAGGGCAAGTGTGCCATGTGATCACTTAAGGCTTTCGGGTCGATTCCGTCTTCATGCACTTTGTAGCAAGACGATGCCTGGTGTGTCCGGAAGATGACCAGTCACATGCACTTTGTAGCAGGCTTGGTTCGTAGGAGATCGGTGTTGCGCCTGATGCGTTTAACACAGGCTAGAGACACTGGACCGGGGGCGTTTCTACGCTGGCCACGAAGTGTTGTTTATTGGGCCAGAGGGCCGGGCTAGTGAGTCGCGGAAAGATAAGACAATGAGTAAACTTGTTAAGTATTAGATTATGTGGTAGAATTGCTGGGTATGGTATGGGACGTGTCCGAGCGGTTCCATCTTATAATCCAAATACGTGCGCTTGTACTACATCGATGCATTGGCACGCATAATAGTGCATGGACAGTTGTGATCGTTTGTGATACTCGGTGATGGGGATGTGAACCAAACATTTATGAGCCTGAGCATACGTATGATGCACGTGTGACCGTGTATACCCGAGGATGTGTTTGATCATTATATTGAATTGCCTAACCTGCAGGGTCGACGGTAAGTACGATCTAGGCTCGAAGGCCTAGGTCCATGGTTGTTTATTCGAATGTGTTTCACTCCTGTCAGGAGGTGCATGTTAGCCTAGTTTAGGTTTAGTAGGTTTTTACTTGCTGAGATTCGTCTCATGGTTGAAAAACCCAACCTTTCAGACTCCCGACCTTGACAATGCCACAGGAGCCGGATATGCCGGTGCGACATGGGATCCCTCAGCATCTCGAGCATACCATGTCAGTTCACCCCATAGGGAATGGGGAGATGTTTTTGAGACATTACACCTTAGTCTGGATAGATGTAGGGACCACTCACTATGAGACGCACGAGTATGTAGCTTGGTGCTTTCGAGATCGGTTCGGGGAGGAGTACGGACCCCTTCATTCCATGGACATTCCGTTTACCGCGGAGGGTCAGTTAGACCCTCAGTGTCCCAACGGGACATAGTCGATCTCGATTTAGATATGGAGGTGAGTTGGGAGATTGACGAGGGACCAGAGTTACGAGAGGAGGACGAGGAGCTAGGAGGAGTGGACTTTGAGCCTGAGATCGTCGATCCGGCCCCGGAGCCGATAGATATGGAGGTCGAGGAGCCGATGGAGGTTGATGAGGACTCGGAGATGGAGATCGAGTCCGAGGCAGCCAATTCTGACAAGGACCAGGAGTTTTCCAAGAGTTCGTCGGAGGCGTCGAGTTCAGATCCCGACTAGGAGCCCTAGGATAGATTCCCTCTCCTAGTAGTATCGAGGACTGACACTTTTTAGGATTTAGTCCTCCTTAGCCACATCTCCCCTTTTTGCCTAGTGTAGTGTCTGTGGTCCGCTTTTGTTGTATGTATCTTGGGTTCGTACATTTTATTGTAAATGGATATTGTAAAAGCTTTTGCGTATATATGAAAGTGTATATTTTGTATTCTGTAAGTTTCTATCGTGTTATCCTTGATTCTCATGTCATTTACTGTCCGGGTATTAATAGTATTATTTGTTTTGCTTCTGCTTATGTATGATCTCTGTGCTGGGTGTTGGGTCGGCGACGATTCCTGGGACGTCGCACTCATATCGACCTGTTGGAGGGATGTGGCGCGTCGCGTGAGGCGTGGGGCGTGACATATCTACTCAAACAAAATAGGGGTGCAAACGTCGCATGGCCTCTTTACTTTCCCAAGTGGCTCCTTCAGTGCCGTGGTACTCCTAAACGACCTTAACCATTGGGATAGTCTTATTCCTTAGCACGCGATCCTTCTTGTCCTCGATCTTGACGGGCTTCTCCACGTATGACACTTTGTCGTCTACGTCTATCTCTTCATATCTTAAAACATGAGTCGAGTCTGGTTCATATTTCCTCAACATTGACACGTGGAAAACATTATGTACTTGAGACAAGTTGGGAGGCAAGGCAAGTCGATAGGTCAGGTCGCCAATCCTTTCCAATATTTCAAATGGCCCGACATACCTTGGACTGAGCTTTCCTTTCTTACCAAATCGGGATAATCCCTTCATCGGTAACACCTTGAGAAATACATGATCTCCGACTTTAAACTCCAAAGGTCGTCGTCTCCGATCGGCATAACTCTTTTGGTGACTCTGAGCGGTTCTCAGTCTATCTCAAATGATCTCAACAACTTCAACTGTCTGCTGCACTAACTCTGGACCAGTAATACTCCGCTCACCAACTTTATCTCGGTATAATGGCGTCTACACGCCCTACCATATAAGGCCTTAAACGGTGCCATTTGGATACTTTACTGATAGCTATTATTGTAGGCAAACTTCACCAAATGCAATTGATCTTCCCATTTGCCTTGAAAATCCAACACAGAAGCTCTCAGCATATCTTCTAGAGTTTGGATTGTCCTCTTTGACTGGCAATCTTGTTCCTAAGGCTACCTGCAGACTTTTCCAAAAGTTGGCAATAAATCTTGGATCACGATTCGAAGTGATCGTCACCGGTACTCCGTGAAGCCGAACAATTTGCCGGACATATAACTCCGCATACTTTTCTAACTCCAGGTCCTTTCGCACTGCCAGAAAGTGCACTGACTTAGTTAAGAGGTCTATTATTACCTAAATAGAACCGTGTTCTCTCTGGCTTCATGGCAATCCCATTACAAAGTCAATTGTAATATGTTCCCATTTCCACTCTGGGATCTCCAACGGTCGCAATAATCCACCTGGCTTACAATACTGTGCTTTTACCTATTGGCAGGTCAGACACTTTGCCACATACTTGGCCATGTCCTTTTTCATACCATTTCACCAATAGTGTTGTCGAAAATTCTAGTACATCTTTGTACTACCTGGGTGGATATTGTACTAACTTCGATGGGCTTCACTCAGAATTTCCCCTTTTAGTCCTTCGTCATCGGGTACATAAAGTCGCCCACGGAATCTCAAAGTCCCATCATCGGACATTTGAAAATCTGTCTTCGTTTTAGTCGCATCCATTTCAACTATCTTCTGGACCTCCTGATCTATATTTTGCAGCGCCTTAATCTTGGCCTGGATTTCTGGCTCGATTCTTAGTGCAGCTAGCAAGTTCGACATCTAGCTCACTTCAAATTGATTGATATCGATTGTGCATTTAATACTTGTCTAGTTTTTTCTACGATTAGAATGGATAGAATTAGTGAGTAAGCCTCAGAAATTTGCATGACACGTTAGACATCATATTGTTCTTAGGTACCGAAAGGGCATTAGGGATCTCGATTCGGGATCAATAACGTAACCAAGTCCCCGTACTCAGAATTTTTGGTTCATATAATCGTGGTATTTCTCCCGTACCTCGATTAGGTTTCTAGTTTACCTACCAATAATGACTAGTGATGACTCCAAAATCATAAACCTAGACTAAATAAGAAATCACCTTCCATTGTCACATGAGGTATGGTTTGGGAGAGACTCTTATTCGGAAATACCTTCTTAGCGCGCAAATCCCGAAAGCCCCAAAAAAAGTGCAACGCGACAACTATGTCCTGATCAAACAAAGACCATGGAATATTTGTCAAGCCACCGATTTGATCATATGCACAAACCTGACATGCATTTTATATTAGACATGAATAGTTCATTCTTGGTGACAACCCCGGCCGAGGATTTTAATGCAATGTCAAGATTAAATTGCATAGAACATCATTATTGTACCTTGCATGTAACAAGGAGATTGCGCACACGTGTAACTTCGTATGTGAATGAACTATGGCCATCAAATACAGAGACGGATCAATGAACCGGCAATATGCGCACCTGTGAATCATAGCCATTCAACATACAAGTCAACACCATGCCTTAGGTCCAAGGATTATTTACACAAGGCTAGAGCATAAACGATTAGACATTGACCACAATAAAAGCTTCTATGTTGCTAATTGTTCTATGCGTGTCACTTCAATGAACTTGTCTAGTATAAACACCTGTTTTCTAACTTGGGCATCACAATACCTAATGACTCATGACTCGTCATTCCCTTAAGTATCCAATACTTAATGGTAAAGCTAAGAACACATCGGTTTCCATAGGATCGTTAATATCTACTCAATAATCCATCAACCGGGAACAATTTAAAAATTCAGTCTAATTGTGAACCTATCACACATATTTTTAACGTTTCAAGAATAGGTCCAGTCAAAACTAATCTTATGGAATTATTCATATATTTGAATAATTGGACAAATGAATGAATACTTCCTTGTCATTAAATAAATAATGAAATTGAAAGTACAACTTAAATCCCTAACATGTAACTATTACATAGTAACTTTATGGCATACATATGAGAATCTCCCACTTGCTCTAAAGCCAATTTGTCTAGTATCTCAAACCCATCTTGTCAATATGTCTTTCAAAAGAAGACTGAGATAAGGCCTTAGTGAAAGGATCGGCCACGTTTTCCGCTAAGGCAATTTTCTGCAAGACGATAACACCTCTCCCAACAATTTCTCTAATGAGATGGAAGTGTTTCTCAATGTGCTTGGCTCTTCATTCTTAGGTTTTAATTTTATGGTATTAGAAGGAAAGTAGTTTTATCTCGTAATCTGGTGAGACCTTGGTTCCTTCGCTTGAGCTATTACCCTATTATTATCACAAAACATTGTATTTGGTTGCTTAATGGAAGCAATGACTCCAAGCTCAGAAATGAACTTCTTCATCCAAGCAGCTTCTTTTTCTACTTCAGAAGCAGCTGCATACTTTGTCTCAGTGGTGGAATCAGTAGTTATCCTCTGTTTGGAACTCTTCTAACTAACTACACCACCATTGAACTTAAAGACAAACCCAAATGTAGACTTACAATCATTAGGATCCGATTGAAAATCAGAATCAGTAGAAGCTTCAACGTTAAAATCTCCTTCTCTATAGAACAAATCCTTAGTCCTTCGCAAGTACTTAAGGATATTCTTGATTGCTATCCAGTACTCTTTCCTTGGATCAAACTGATATCTACTAGTAATGCTTACAACATATGCAATATCAGGTCTCGTACATAGCATAGCCTACATTTTGCTTCCAATAGTGGATGTGTAACGTATCTTTGCCATCCACACTCTTTCTTCAGGTGTGTTAGGACACATCTCCTTGGAAAGATAGATTCCATGCCTAAAAGGCAACAATTCTCTTTTAAAACATTGCATGTCAAAACGTGTTAACACTTTGTCTATATGTACATAGATTGTGAGAGGCCAATCAATCGTCTCAACCTATCTCTATAGATCTTGACACCTAAAATATAGATTGCCTCTCCTAAATCTTTCATGGAGAATTTCTGTGACAATAATAGTTTGATCGATGATATCATCGGTGCATCGTTCCCAATCAAAAGTATATCATCTTCATATAAAACTAGAAATGCAATTGCACTCCCACTGACCTTCTTGTATACACAAGGTTCATCCGGGTTTTTGATAAAGCAAAATGATTTGACTACTTTTCTTTACCAAAAAAAAAAACAATTTGACTACTTCATCAAAATGGATGTTTCAACTTCTGGACGCTTGTTTGAGTCCATAAGTGGATCTCTTAAGCCTACACACCTTTCGACTTTCACTATTGGATTCAAAACCCTGTAGTTGTTCCATATAAATGTCCTCCTCAAGAAAACCATTTAGAAAAGCCGTTCTGACATCCATTTGGAATATCTCATAATCTAGATATACAGCTATAGCCAACATAATCCGAATGGACCTTAGCATAGCTACAGGTAAGAAAGTTTCATCATAATCAATTTCTTCTTTTTAACGATATCCTATCAAACCAGTCGTGCTTTGTAAGTTCCAACTTGACCCTCAGCATTCATCTTCCTCTTGAAGATCCATTTACAACCAATTGGTACAATACCATCAGGTAGATCAAGTAAGGTCCAAACTTCGTTGGAATACATTGAATCCATTTTAGATTTCATGGCTTCTAGCCATTTACCAGAATCGATGTCTGATGTCGCCTCTTCATAGGTGTTAGGATCACCAGGTTGATCACCATTATTCACAATGAATAATGGTTCAATATTTTCAACCAAGTATCTATAACGAGCAGGTGGACAAGACGTTCTCATACTCCTCCCAAGAGGTCGTGAATAAGAAGCTCCCACTGAATTAGAAATCGATGTCTGAGCTTGGTTTTTGGGTACTTCATTGTTTACTTCTCGTAAGATTATTTTTTGCCCAGCACCACCTTCCTAGATGAACTAATTCTCCAGAAAAGAAGCATGCCTGCTGACCAAAATTCTTTGGTCAAAGTGAAAATAGAAATAGTATCCAAGAGACTCCTTTGGATATCCAATGAAGCAATCATGTTTAGACCTAGCCTTCAACTTTTCAATTTTTAGCTTTTTGACGAAAGCAGGACAACCCCAAATCTTGATATGATTAAGACTTGGTTTCTTACTATGCCGTATCTCATAAGGCATAGTTGGAATAAATTTTGATGACACTCTATTAAGTAAATATATGGCTGTCTCGAGGGCATATCCCTAAAGGGATATAGGCAAATTGGTGTAACTCATCATAGATCGCACCATATCTAATAAAGTGCGATTTCTTCTTTTAGTTACACTATTGTGTTTCGGAGTTCCAAAAGGTGTCCACTGTAATACAATGTCATCATCTTTAAGAAAGTCTAGGAATTATGTACTAAGGTATTTACCTCTTCAATCATATCAGAAAGCCTTAATACATTTTCCTTTTTGTTTCTCAACTTTAGCCATGAATTCCTTGAACTTTTCAAAACATTTGGATTTATATTTCATTAAGTACAAATAACCATACTATGACTAATCATCGGTGAAGGTAATGAAGTAAGAATAACCACCTCTAGCATTTTCATTAATTGAACTACATACATTGGTATGTATCAATCGCAGTATGTTAGTAGCTTGCGCACTATGTCCCACAAAGAGCGCTTTGGTCATTTTTCCTATAAGACATGCCTCCCAAGTCGACTATGGCTCAAACATTGATGGATCAATATACCCATTATTACTCAATTTGTTGATTTTGTCTTCTCCAATATGACATAATCGAAGATGCCAAACATACTTTGGGTTTGGACTATCTCTAGGGCGTTTATTAGTTATGGTATTTATATGATTATTATATTGCTTATTGGCATTGGAAATCGCATTACCGAACATTGTAATGGTATAAAGATTATTGGTTAATAAGCTAGAATCAGCACATGTTCTATTATACATACATCATCAACACAATAAAATTTATAATTCTCTTTACTCAAATGAGATATAGAGATGATGTTCCTAACAACATTAAGCAATTTTTCATTACCAATACATGTCCATAAGACAAACATAAATGAAAAACCCCTACAGCTAATGCAGCAACTCTTGCTACATTGCAAATGTCAAGACAAATTCATTTCACCCCAGCATCCTGCTTATTTCCAAATTCTGCAAAGACATACAAATATGTAAGGTTATAGCAGAATCCAGGACCCATAAGCTGGATTCAGCACTAACCATAAGATTAGTTTCAATAAGCATAGACACCATACTTTCACAAGGTTGATCCTTAGGCTTGACCTTCAAGCTTGCGAGGTACTTCTTATAGTTCCTCCTCCAGTGCCTATTGACACCACAGTAATGACAATTCCCTTTTTCAATCTTGGGCTTTGATTGCTCAGCATGTTTCGTAGGCCTCTTCCATTTCTTTTTCTTCAAAATAGTCTTACTCTTTAAAGAAGAAGCCTTAGCCATAGCCACCACATTGGGCGTCGTATTGTGCATTTCCTTCTCATCAACTACTAACATGTTATGTAACTCAGCAAGAGTTTTCTTCATCTTATGCATGTGGAAGTTTTGGACAAAGCCAGAGAAGGAATCGGGCAAAGATTGGAGGATCAAATCCACAGCTAACTCATTATCCATAACAAGATTAAGTCTAGCCTACTCTTCTATGTGCCAGATCATTTTCAAAGCATGATCATTTACCGATGATCCTTCAACCATCCTCATACAGTACAATTCCATAGATATCTCATATCTAATGGTTCGACCATTCTCATCAAAATATTTTTTTAAGTGCAAGATGATTGACCTAGCATCTTCCATAGTTTCATACTTCTTTTGCAATTCATTATTCATTGAAGCAAGCATGTATGACCTAACTTTTAAGTCATCATCACGCCACTTATCATAAGTGATGTGCTCCTTTTGGGTCCTACCTTCAGAAAAGGAGTCTGGCATCTTTTAATCAAGCACATACCTGATTTTCTCCGTGTTGAGAACAATTCTCAAATTCCTCATCTAGTCAGTGAAATTGGGTCCAGTCAAACAATTCTTGTCAAGTATAGAAGCGATTGAGTTTATGGTCACCATTTTTAAAGTAATAATATATCTATGCAGAAAATAAATTGTTAGCCGTTGTCTTTCAAAATAATCATTTCATTTTGGCCTTTAAATGAAATAGAGCCTTCCACTAAAATTTTCGAATCGCATGCGCCTTAAAATGGGAAAACGGTAATCTCTATTACGTAAAGATTACTAATGGGGATTGGAGTCCCACCAGCCCATAGCCCACCTCACCTGACAGTTATTGGTGTTCTATGAACTTAGTGAGTGAATCAACTTGTTCAACGCATCATATGCGAGTCCCAATTACAACTTCGGCCTCTAAATCATTAAAGTCTCACTTGACAATTATTAACATCATGATTGTAGTTAAGTTTAGCCCATCATCTCATGCAAGTATTAAAACACAAACGATCCCCTCACCTAATAGTTATTGGAAATCGTTTGGCTCCAACCCCATAACATCATATGCATAATGGAGTGATCCAATATTATAAATGGCAATTGACCCCTATGTATCCATAGCCAGTCAATCAACCACTATAATGTTGGACCAAACCACGACGATAGAAGGCCATGAGTTTGAAACCTGTTTCAACTTAACATAATTAATAAGGAGGTTTGGGTCGTTATTAATGGTCTCACTTTGCACGTTAACCAGTTTAATATGCATAACAACTGAATAAATAAATAGTTATCAAACGCATAAATATCTATCCTACGTAGTGATCATGGAATTATGGCTCTATGGGTCTAGAGCCAATGAGCCCCATTTAGCCATTTTAATGTTTTAATAATAGAGACCTGCTCTTCACTTCTTCTTGGATTCTTGAACTCTTCACAGACTGGGCCCATAGAGCTCTCCGGCTTAATGGCTTCTCCTCTCGTAATGTTTACATCAACAATTGATTATACTAAACTATACTAAAAATTTATTACATGAAAAATAAAACGAAGGACTCAGCCTCCATTTAATAATTACAACCCCAAAAATACCAGTAATCATCATACATTCATCCATATATCAATCATATTGATTGGGGGTTTTTCCATGATCACCACCTTTCCTTGCGAGCCATAAATTCTAAATATAAAGCTCTAAAAGGCACAAATAAAAATTCTACACCAAATCAAATTCATGGCCGAGCAACGTAAGCTACATCAAGAAATCAAAGCTGGTGAAACAAATTTCACGTGCAAGATTCCAAGTGACGGTGGCGTTGTCGCCTCTAGATTCATAGTCGTGAATCATTTTGCAGAAGACAAACGCAAAAGAAAACAAGCTACGGATTTTTGATTCAAAATTGATTTAGTTCCAATTTTTGCTTAGTTGATCAAATTTATCATATAAATTAATCAACTTCTATAGGCCACTTAAGAGCAAGCAATTCTCTTAACAAACGTAAATTGGCCCAAAAAACATATATGAACCAAAATCAATTAAACGCACGAGAATGCCTAAGGATTGGCTTTGACACTAGTGTTGGTTTTCTACAGAATATGCATAGTTAAAATTAAATATAAACGCAGCGGAAAAATATAATCATACATGTATCTCTAAATCCGTTGTTCGTGCATTTCAATAAAAAATCAGAAGGCCATAGGGTGTTAAACGAATTACCTTTCGTAGCGTGTCAAAAAACGATTTCGATTCAAATGTTCTTTGGTTTGAGCCCTACAACCATTGAGCCTCTAGTTCAGACACACCACTAATCGCATGACAAATGGAAAAAAGAACTTGCAAGTAATTACCATTATAATTATGCTAGCAATCTTGTGGCGACAATTCTCCACACCCTCGATATTTTAGTCACAGTGCCGAAAGAGAGAAAACGTATCTTTAACTCTCACGAACACATGATAATTGCATATGCACTTTTTCATCATGCAATTGTTGTTGATCGCGCCTTTTTACATATGCAATCAACAACAGTTGTTGATCACATGCACGTTCAGCCACCATTGCTGATCGTCCATATGTGCACATTACACACGATCAACAACGGTTACTGATCGTGTGTCATGCACATGGTTAGCAACCGTTTGCTGACCGTGTGCCATGCACAGGGTCAACAACCGTGTTCATGAGCCAATTTTGTTTTATTTTTTTTAAAAGTAACCTCGCATGATCAGCAACAATTGATGATCGTGTGATGCACTTTCAATTAATTTAATTTTATATGTATATAAAAGTGCACGACTAGCATATGTGTACTTCACGAGCATCATATGCACACAAGCCCATGACAAAACTTAAATTAAATTAAATCACATTTAATTTAATTTCAGTTTGACTCAATTCGATTGCAAACATATTTACAGTATTGTCTTTTCCATACAATGTCATCCTAAATTGGTTATAGTGTGTGACATCCCTAGGTTCATCACTGAGTTGATAGTAAGACTTGCACTAACACATTAGTACTCCAAAGAGAATTAATTGTCCCGATCAACCTTTAGGTCCTACAAGCCATGATAGACATCAAACAATATGTCATGGCTATCAAGACAGTGTGAATACTTTAAGAACATAATGAACCTGTCAATTTTGGCTACAGTGTAATTCAATCCCTCTACCTTATTATGTCCTGATCGAATAAAGACCATGGAACATTTGTCAAGTTACCAATTCGATCATATGCACAAATCTAATTGACATGCAATTTATATGAGACATGAATAGTTCATTCTCGATTACAACCCTAGCCGAGAATTTTAATTCAGCGTCAAAATTTAGATTGCATAGAACATCATTATTGTACCTTGCATGTAAGAAGGAGACATATTCCATTTTGCACACGTGTAATTTCATATGTGAACGAACTATGCCCATCAAGTATAGAGATGGATCCACAAACTAGCAATATGCACACCTGTGAACCATTGCCATCCAGCATACAAGTCAACACTGTGCCTTAGATCTAAGGATTATTTATACAAGACCAGAGCATGAACGATTAGACATTAACCACGCTAAAAGCTTCCATGTTGCTAATTGTTCTATGTGTGTTACGTTCAGTGAACTTGTCTGGTATAAGCACATGTGTTCTAACTTGGGCTTCACAATACCCAATGACTCGTGACTCGTCATTTCTTTAAGTAGCCAATACTTAATGGTGAAGCTAAGAATACACCGGTCTCAACAGGATTATTAATATTCACTCAATGATCCATCGACCGGGAACAATTTAAAGATCCAATCTAACTGTGAACCTATCATAGATATTCTTAACATCTCAAGAATAGGTCCAGTTACGACTGATTTTATGGAATCATTCATATATTTAAATAATTGGATAAATGAATGAATACGTCATTGCCATTAAATAAATAATGAAATTGAAAGTGCAACTTAAATTCCTAACATGGTAACTTTAGGGCATACATCTAATAGTTGAGACAAAGCAAAAAAGCACAAAGAAGATATAACGGAACAAAAGATGTTGAGATCATCTGATCTCGAGAGAAAGGGGGCATTTTGTTCCTAAACTTAATTCAATTGGTTAAGGAAATGGCGCTCTCTTTCCGTCTTTGTATCTTCTGAACTTCTGGTGTGTGTTTAGATTCCGAAAGTAATTGAGTTTTAAAGGTGAATTGATTGAGTGTTTGCACGCTAAACATTGACAAAGAAGATTAGCTGGTTACGAGTAGTCAAAGACACGATGAGTTTTCTTCGAAAAATTCATTAAAAAGCTAGAATATCATGAGTCTCCTAGAAATCTTGACAACGTTGAATGGACAATGCTAGATTGAGAAAAAGCAAACCATATCCTAAACAATGTCCTTGTAGTTCTATAGGAGTCGAGATATCAAATAAATAGACGCGCATCTTGAATGGGGATTTTCTTGTGAAAGGTACATAGGTTGAGATGATGAGAGGTGCTCATTTCTCCATCATAAACGCAATAGGTAACAGTTGTTAGCCCTTTTACCCTTAAGCGTGGAAGAAGTTGTTGGGAAAACATCCTATGGAATTTTCATGATTCCAAAAACGTCATTGGTACTAATATCTACTATGATAAATGTAGATGTTTATATCAAGATGATTAGTGATGATATCAATGATTCCTACGAGATCAATGAAGACTAGGACATAGATCTTGATAATAGGAGAACAAGTTCGGTTATGTCAAGTAGTTCATGGATGCTTGGAGATACTGGGATCACTCGTGTTTATGTGATGTCTTTGGATGCTGATGTACTCAAAAGGATCATTGGATATGCAATCTTTTCAATTGCTTTAGATTAACTTCGCATAGCATCAAGAAATTGGTGATACCGAGCACCTGCTGATAACAAGCATCGTGCTGATGATAAGTCTCCAGTGATGCTAGTGACGTGTTCGTCTGAAGATGACCGTTGAACCAATAGCCATTGCGAGCTAAGAATCTACAATAGGAAAATTAGGAAATAACCAGAAAAGTGACTGACAGCTTTTTAGTGAAACAAACAGATTCGACGAAGTCACAGCTTTAACAGACTATATTTTAGGAAACCTGCTGATATCGGAAGAAACAATTGTATAGGAAATCTTGATTTTCGCAAAAGCTTCCGACGACTCTCAAATTGCTCCTTGTTCCTGACTAAAGCCTCCAACGATGCAATTGAAGATATCTATAAAAGGATGAAGTCACAAAAGGGTTGGACGGAAAAATTGAGAATATTGTTGCTGTACTTCATCATTCTCATTTGTAATAAAAAAACGTCTCTGTTCTTCTCTGATAGCTCTTGTGTAGAGTTTAAGTTGCCTTGTAAACGTGACGAGGTCAAGTGTACAAGTATGAGAGCACTAGTTTTGTCTTGATAGTGTATTTATCATTTGATAGGAACAACACTTACTGACTGAATTTGCTCTGAAGATTACTAGTGGAATTTGACCCACGTCGAGGTTGTTGTCTAGAGAGCGGACATAGGCTTAGGGATAAAGTCAAACTATTATAAATTGTTACGTGCTTTACATCTTCACTTCAATATTGTCAAGACCTACTCACTAGCCCCAATTTCACGTAGTATCAGTTAACAATATCTTTCACATATAACTGCCATAATCTGCTTCTAGTGCTGTTGACTTATATTCCGCAAAAGTTTCTCATAATCCATATACAACCTATTCAACCCTCCCTTGTTGTATTGTTCGCCCCGCAATTCTTATCAGAGGTCTATTGTTTGTTATTTATAATGTTTTACTTATGAACATAGAGATCCTTATTTATGGCTAACCTTGGTAGCTTCCTCGCTCCTTATTCTCACACTCCTAGCAAGCCTAAATACTTTGATGGATGAACTATGGACACTCGAGTACATTCTTTCGATTCAGATTTCTAGTTATAACAACTAAGGCTTGGGATATGAGGAGAATGAAGAAGAAAAGAATCTTTTTCCAAAAATAAAAGAAAGAATTAGATGGGAGCCTCCTGTTTGTCTTTATAAGAATCATTATTCAAAAAACTTCGTTGGATCTATTAGTGAAAAGTTTATTAATTGTTCTAGCTGTAATGAACATTACTTCAAGAATGAATGTCCAATTCAGCAGACCAAACCAAAGATGATCCACCAGAGGTTCAATCCTACTGATAAGAAACGACACAAAATTTTCTGGGTATCAATTAACCAATGAAATTATTCTTTGGACAGCGACTGCTCAAGACACATTACTGGTGAAGTTGACAAATTTGCAACTCTAATCCAAGTTGATGGTGGAAAAGTCACATTCGTAAGTAAAGACAAAGAAAGAATTGTTGGAAAAGGCAACATCAACTTGAGAAATATGATAATCGATAATGTCTCTCTTGTCAAGTAAGTCAATCACAATCTAATCGGCATCAATCAATTATACGACAAGGATTTCAAAGTTCGCTTCAAGGAAGGTAAGTGAAGATAAGTTTCAATCATTCACTGGTAAGAAACATTGCAATATTCATTAGTTCGATGTTGATTGTGACACTGCCTAGTGCCTTGTGTCTATTAAGGACAAGCAAGAGCTACGTAATAGAAAAGTAGGCCACATAAGCGTGAAACAAAGCTCAAAATAAGCAGCTAAAGATCTTGTGCGAAGTTTACTGATGCGGGTGCGAGGTGGGCAAATGTCTTTTTAGCGAATATCATAGATTAGATCACCATCAGGGCATAATGGACGCGCCACCAGCTAAGGATTGACGAAGTTCACTATTGAGTCTTAAAGGATTAGCCACCTGCCAAAGATAAATGATTTTGGGATATGAGGAGCCCATCACCAAGGCCTAAAGGAAGACCACAAGTCAAGGATAAAAAGGCTTCTTAGTTCACTACTAGGGAAGAATTCACTTTCCAAGGATAAATAGGGATAAAAATTCACTTACAGAGAGGAAGATCTCATATATTTTCAATACTCAAGTCATCTCTGTCTTAAAAAAGAGATTGCATCTCTATTTATATAGTGATTCTACTAAACATAAAAAGAAGACTCTTGGAACTGTAGGAGTATTTACATAATGAACACTCTTGAAAGCAACAACATGATAAAGACTCTTAGAATCTATGAATTAAGACACTTTTTAACTAGGACTAAATGCATTTAGTTGTTGATACTTAAATTTTAGGCGGCAAATCTATAATAAATGATTAAATGGTTAAATAAAGAAAGAGAGGCCAACTTGCTTAGCTCAAATCCTCGGCCCTGGAAATTGCATATTTCAACCCATTTAGTACATCAAAGAGAGCTAAAAATTCATGAATTTTGGAGCATATCCATTTCTAAGCCCATCTATTTGAGAAAAGGAAATTCAAATTGACCAATAAATAGAAGGGTTAAATACCACAAAAAACTTTAAATAGGTATATATGTGATAAATTTATCAAAAATTATTATTTTTTACCACTAAAAACACCTAAAATGGTACATCTGTGGCAAATCTTCCATCCGTTAGTGTTCATTAAATTTCACAGTTAAATTGTTGAGTTGGATGACACGTGGCAGTTAACGGGTGTACTAGTTTAGAGTTTTAGTTCTCTGTTTGTCATAGGTTTATCAATTTATGATTTTTTGTGGTATTAAACCAATTTAACGAAGGGTAAATTTGTCACAAGTGTACTAATTTGAGATTTTTGGTGGTTCAAAAATTAGTTTGGGGTAAATTTATCATATGCATACCGGTTTTGGATTTTTGATGGTAAAAAATAAGTTTGAGATAAATTTGCCATATATTTATTAGTTTAGAGTTTTTGAGGTAGTTACCCTAAATAGAATAGGGACCTCTTTTTTTTTGGTCGGGGAATAGAGACCTCGTTCGCAAGCCCTTAATTAAAAGGGGCTCATCGAAAAGGCTCGATGAAAAAAAAAAAAAGTAGAAAAAGCCCACCGAGCAAAAAGAGAGACCCCATTTCGAAAAAAGAAGAAGATGAACCCATCAAGAAGGACGCGGTCATCATCTCTTTCGTGCTCTCTTCTCCCTCTCGCGATGTCTTCAAGATCTGCGGACGACACGAGCGCGCCTGAGGGACTGAACGAAGCAACTCATGAGTTTTTTGCTACATTGCTTTGTGATGTTCATGAGTTTCTGAGCAATACACTTGCATTTGGCCTTCATAACTGAAACGCCTGCCATATATTCGATGATTTGTCTGAATGACTCTAGTGTATGAATTTGAGTAAAATTCTTGATCACTGGAGCTCGGTTGATCATTATATGTCCAGAATAAGACGTTTATGTCTAATCCTCTCATTGTATCTTTAAGTCGACCTGCTATGATGCTCTATCGAGAGCTCATCCGTATGTTGCATTTTCAGTCATTGCTTATTTTAGATTTCACCCAGTTTGTTATTCTCGTTGTTATATGTGATTATACGTTAAATGATCTTTAGAGATGTCTGGGAATCACTCGTATGAAATTAAAATTGATCGAGATGTGTTTCTTTCAAGATAAACTGAAACTGGATTCTTTTCAGTTATGATTAAATTAAAATTAAATGTTCCTATGATTAAATTTAGTTACCTTTGAATACTTTCTGCTGTTATGCATGACTTCGTTGCATATTGCGCTCTGACAGTTGAGTGGTGGTATGAATTCAATTGTTGTTGGAGACGATCATGGTGGAGTGTAGTACGTGTTTGATATTCTCTAAATGAAGTAGTCGGGTAGGTCCTCTGTTAAAGTCAATGAGAGCCTTGTTATTCTCTGAGTGTGCTTTGCTATTACCTGGATGTGTGGTTCTCATAGTTGAGCTAAAAGTTTGAAATGTTTAAGAATAGGAAAGGAATGAGGGAAGAAAGAATAAAGGAATGGAAGGAGGGAAGTATAAAAAGAGATAAAGAACTCGTGAAGTTCTGAAAAGAAGCAGAAATCTCTAGCTACTGCTTGTGTCAAATTTATCTACAATCGAGGTTCCATTAATGATTTGAGCTCACTCTGATCATATTGTGATGGTTTAGATATAAATAGTTGCTTGGTTGTTGCGTTTTAATCACTTGGTAGAAACACACGTTAAATGTTCGGTGAAATGTCTGAACCAGATTAGTGTTTGTTTTGACTCAAACTTGACTGAGACTGACTTTTGGGTTTGATTAGCTTGTTTGCTTCAATCAAATAAGCCTTGTTCGAGTTTGGTTTCCTTATATTCAGAGTGACTTCAGTAAGCTACATTGCGGAGTTCATCTCTTAAGGTCATTCTCTTGATATTCCTTGACATGAAACTGAGTTGCTCTTGATGAGTTTCTGATGGATTTGAACGAATTGATTTAATTTTAACTCCCTGTGAATCAACGTAATTATGCATTCTGATATATGAGATATGCATTGTTGATGTGTATTTGTTGTGGACAATATATGAAATATGTTTGGAATGAGATATTGTGCTTGCTAGGAATTCAATGAACATTTCACTGAAAAATGAATTAACCGAGACTTTTGTAACAATGGTAAAATCAAAGAAAGGAAGACGTGAGGAACAGGTTGAAGTTGAATTGAACGTTAGTGTCTTTTGATAGCGATAATGTAATTCAATTATGTGGAAATTACTAATAAAAGAATCTTAGATCTTCATGATTTATTCACAACAAAAGGGATGAAAGACATACCTTATCCATAGTAATAACTTTGAAATAATAATTATTGCAGAAACAAAAGAAATGAAGAAGCTCGATTTATTTCCCTTAACCCACTTTTGTTTTAAAGTATTTTATTTAATGGAGGATAGAATACAACCTTTTGTTATCTCGGATGAAAAGAGGACTAGACTCTTTTTATAGGCTATTAGTAGGTGCTTTTAATAAGTGTTTTCAATAGGTACCTTTCATCAAAGAACATTTTATCTTCATAAGAATTGCAACTTTTCATAACCAATACATTTTTTAGCATTTAAATAGTTATTAAACTATTAATTAATAATATCAATAAGTGCCTTCCATCAAAGCACATTCAATCTTCGTAAGAGTTGCAACTTTTCATAGCTAATAAGTTTTTAGCATTTAAATAGTTATTAAACCATTAATTAATAATATCATGTGGGCCACAATTATTCTTATGTTCTCCCACTTGGCCCATATGACTTTTCTTTCATGGTTTAATAAAGACCATATTATGCACAATAACATTATGCTAAAACCCTTCTTAAATTGATTATCACATAATAATCACAATTAAGTAAAGAAAACAAATGTGAGTCATATCTGTTGTATGTCATTAATCGATACAGTCCTTTCCATGTACTACAACTATAGCTCTCTATTTAACATGATCCATAAATGAGAATTATAGTAATAGTCTAATTATAATGTCTTTGCTAGAGACTATCCTGTTAAACATTCATATATTTCCATCAAGTATACTAAATAGAAAGCAGGAAATATAAAAAAAGCATAAATGAGCTCGGAGTGTCAAATAATTGATAGAATAATAATACAATATCATTAATGGCATCCAATAATGTATATCCTTTTAACATGTGCATTAAATATTTTGGATAATAGTTCTTTTGTTAAGGGATCTGCGATCAAAAGGTTGGAATGTGCTCAATTGATACTTTCTTTTTTTGAACATCTTCTTTAACGGACAAGTATTTAATTAGCACCCTTACAATATTTTTCGTTCTTAGAGAAGAAAACTGTTGCAGAATTATTACAATAAATTTTCAAAGGCTTGGGAACACTATCGACAATCACAAGCTCTAAAATAAAGTTTCACAGCCATAACCAATGAATAGTAGTCTCAAAGCATGTGACAAACTCAACCTCTCTATAGTGGATGCAGTAATGACCGATTGCTTTGAACTTTTTCATAAAATTGCCCTTCCAGCAAAAAAGAACAAGAAGCCAAACATTGGTTTTCTTGTATCAGCACATCTAGCTAAGTTTGAATATGAGTAGCCAATTACCTCAAAATGGTAAGATCTTTTATAAGTGAGGATATGATTCTTAGTTCCTTGCAAGTGTTCGAGAAACTTTCTTTGTAGCTTTCCAATGATCAAATCTTGGGTTACTTTGATACCTGGTGTCTCGCCCCGCACCCACGGGCACATGAACATCCCATCGCAATCGTTATGTTGCAATGTTCCGGGACTTGTCGCCGACCCATTCATTTCATCTTTCAATTATTAATATGTGAAAACGTGTACTAAACTCTCGACAATTAAAAAGACAAAAGCAACCATCCATAAACATATCAACAAAATGCTTTTGTGCATTTACATCATTACCCCAGGAAATCAGCATTTTTACAAACCAACACTACAGTACTTCTTATAGGACCAACTAATCAGAAAAGGGGTTGATGGTCAGAGGTTTAACGTCACGCTTCTACTCCAAAAATGGGCTTCCATAAAATAAACTGTACGCACCTTCATCGTTATAGTCCTGAAAAAATATTAAACAATGGGGAGTGAGATAAAATCTCAATGAGTCAACTAACTAATCCCCGATTAGGACGTTGATTTGCCTCAGGCGTCCCCTATTCCCATGCTTAAATGACGATGGTAAATCAATAGCAAAGCACCTCGCGCCCTGCCTTAGTTATAATATAGGTTGACAACTCAATCATAACATAATAAATTAACCAGGCATATCCACATGCAGGCAACCCTACCTAGTCCTGGCACACTTGTTGCACAAGACAGGTTATAATATCACATAAATAAGTAGCATACATCACCTATAATCAGAACATATCACAAAAGTTCCATGCGCAAAGCACCACGCGTGTTCCGATTATTAACAACCCCTCGAGCCACAACACATCCCGAAGGATGACAATCTTTTGGACCTACTCGGGCATTGTCCCGCCCCATCGGACATGGCATATTCCCATGTATACATACGCCTCAAGACGGTATTTCATTCGGAGCATCGAGTCCGGTCTTTACAGCGACAAGGCATCTGAACACTTTTCAAGCATTTGATAAATCGGGCATCGTCCCTCGTAAAACGCATCAGGACGAGTTCAACCTCGTGTTGAACGCATCATGATATTATGTGATCACACAAGTACACAGCTACTCATGCCAAATTATAAGTTGTCTCATTTAACTCGATGCAAGAATGCTATATGCTAATACGTCGGAATATATTCAATTTCACACGTGAAAGTACACAAAATATTCCTACGTGATCACTAATGCACCATCATTGCACACCAAGATTACATCATACACTCAAATATTTCATCACATGACAAAAGTTTCTCATCATGAACCTCATATATTATTCCACATCTCATTACCAAGCCTTTTATTATAATATCTCAAAAGCCACTATGGTAGGGTGACACCCTTCTAACTCATGGCAACTTTCACACTACATTTCAGATTCTGCTATTTTATGCATAATTACATTTGTCCCATCATTTGATCTCTAATCAAAATTTAACATATATCATTTGAAAGCTTATAATGTTCACATTAAATCACCATAAGACATCAAGTTCAAATTCCCAAGGTTCCACGTGAGAAATGGTGCATCTTTGAAATTGGGTAAAAAAAAAAATTTTGCACAGTAACGGAAATTCCTTCAAAATAAATAATGGAGGTATTCAAAAAATTCTAAAATTTGGATATGTTATAGAATACACAAACATTTCTCATGAAGGAACTAAAGTCCGAATGTTTCTTTAAGTATCTTTTTTTAATAACCCATATACAGACTAAAACTTGCTCACCAGAACAGAACCGTGTTCCTAAAAATTAGTTCTGTACCATACTCAAAACATCTCCAAAAATTATCAAATTTTTGTATGTTGTAGAGGAAGAAGTTATCAAGAACTTTCGTGAAGGAAGCTTTTCAAAACTCGATCCATAAAAGTTTGTAGAAAATAGAGAAAGTGTAAACATCACAGAAATACTTATTCTAAGCAGTTTTACATGGTCTGAAAACTACACTTTCTTACTACTCATATCAAGTCCAAAAATTCTGAAATTAAAATATGTTAAGTTTAAAGATATTTTGAACAACTTTTAAGAAGAAGTTTTTGGAAATTTGGTGCACAAAATTCTCCGAAAAAACAACAAAATGAAGAGGTACAAAGGAATCGAATCTGGGTTTTCCAAAGCAAAAACAAGAATTGAGTCCAAATGGGAAAACCACCAAATTTGATTCAACAAAACTTATACCCAGCAACTTGAATGGACATGTAACACCCATTTAGAACTCAAGAACACATATACACAATAAACATTCAGAATCGCACATGCAAGCCACCAAATTACATCCACAATATAACGATAACTTGTTGCAAATACCGATAACCTATTCCAATAACTTATTGCGCCAATCCTAATTAATTAACAAAACTTGGTTTACTTCCAATCTAATATATCCTTAAGCGTAATTAACGGCCTAATCAACGATTAGATAGTTAACTCACCGTTTAATGGTGACGGTAGCGGCACGATGACGATGGAGTCACATGAGCATTCTAAAGCACAAACCAACTTCTCGAAATGTGGCGAAAGAGTTAGACGGCGGCCGACAAGGCTCGGTCCAACGCAGCTTGAGGTTTGACAATAGGTGGCGGAGGCATGAGGTGGTGAGGCGAGTGGTGGTGGTGTTGGTGAAATGGGCTAGAGAGATGAGAGAGACGTGGGGGGAAAATATGAGAGAGAGATGGGAGATGAGTGACGAGAGGAAGAGAGGGGGGTGGACGTGTGGGGAAGGGGGAAAGAAGGTACGTGAGAGAGAATAGAGAATAGAGAAAGAGAGAAATAAGAGAGAAAGAGAGACAAGCTTCTCACTCAAGCCAAGCCAATATTCTTGTTCAACAAGTTAGGATGCTTGGCTAGGAATTGAACTTGCTCAACAAGCTAGAATGCTTGGCTAGGAATTAAACTTCCAAGCCAAGTTTTCCAACTATCATAAATTGCATTAATATGCAAGAAACAAAAGAAGAGAAGGAGATTATCTTGACCTTGTCTTCTTCAATTGGGCGGCCAACAAAAGAGAAGGGGGGGCGGGGGGGACCACTTTGCTTGAAACGTCTTTCAATTTACATAATCCCGAATAGTAATTTCGTCTTCAATTTCTACTTCTGAAATTTGGGTCGAAACGAGGATGTCACACCTGGCCAATATTCTAACAGCAAAATTGATTTATGGTCTAGTGCAATTTTGAGCATGCATTAAGCTCCCAACAACAACAACAGATGCATAAGGAATACTTTTCATTTTTCGGACATTGCATAAGCCTAAATTTGTCTCCTTTTTGGATTGGAACTACTCGTGCTAAACATTTATACATATTGAATCTCTCTAAATTTTTATTAATATAAGCTTTTTGAGACAACTCTAATAATCCTTATGATCTATTACGGAATATTTTTATTCCTATCACACATGTTGCATCATCCATATCTTTCATTTCAAAATTCATAGAATTTTCTTGGTTTCATGTAACAAACAAGATCATTAGTAGCAATAAAAAATAATTGTAAACCAAGATTGCTAACCACTTTGGATAAACAATCAGCTAGTTAGGTACCGAAAGGGCGATAACATAAATATTAACATAAGCAAGTCCACGTTCCTAGAATCTATGTTCGCGTAGGAATCGAGATGATTCTCTTGTGTGTTTATTGGGCTTTAACTGACCCCCAAAAAATGGTTAATGGGGACTCCTAATAACATATATGCTCATAATAAAACAAAAAAACAAGGGAAAGTCCCAAATGTCATGCAAGGTATGGGGCTTGGGAGTACCTTCACCTTTGAACAGATGAGCCTTTTGAGTTGTCCCTTTGGAATGAATCAATTGATGTTCACATTCTTGGGTAAGTACCTCCAAACTCGTCACACGAGGGGTAGGTTGCAATCGTAGTGTATCTCGCTTTCTACGTAACCAAAGATTAACTAGATCTTAGAACTTGATTATGTTAATATCCATTAGCGCCCTTCGATACCACTAACTTGGAAAGTTGTTATCTAAGTGGTCATGTAATTTTGATTACTAATTATGATCCTAAAGGTATCAAAGACACTAAGTGATCATGCATAGTTCTTGAAGGGTTCATTATGAATTCTAAACTTAAACTAATCAATCTAGAAAAGGAAATGAACAAATAATGTATTCAAAGTGCACAGTGTAGGAATTGTATACCCAATATTGAAAAGGGCTTGAAATAAAGTACGAGAAAGAAATCCCGATGAGTATCGGGAAAATAATATACATAACCATGTTATAAGCCTCTGGACATGATCGTCCATGAGCTAAAATCAAGTCAAGTTCAATTTCTTTTCTAAAAGACCAATTTACATATACTAAACTTATCAAAGGTAACCCTTGAAAGAAAAGCTAGACTATAGGCTAACTAGGGGTGTAAACCGTTCGATTTGATTCAGTTTTCTTGAAAAACTAAACCGAATAAAACCATTAAGGGTGCCTCCTTGAACCGAACTGAAACTCACTTGAACCGAATTAGAACCGAATCGAAAAGCTGATTTGGTTTGGTTTGGTTTGGATCAGTTTTCAGTTTCTTCTTTTTTTTTTCCTTTTTATTCATCGCCGCCTCGATCTCTCTCTCCTCTTCCTCTTTCTCCTTGATCAACTTCTCATTCTGCAACTTCAACCTTTTGAAGCTCCCTTCTAGATACCTCCTCACCTTCTCCATCTCACTCAGGCCCTCCTTCAACAAGCCTGCCTTCTCCACTAGGCCCACGCACTCCATCTTCAACGCATCCCTCTCGCTGCTCATGTCGCTCAAAGCCACCCTCTCCCTTTCGAGGCCATCCACCAGCTCGCCCAACCTCTCTCTTAGCCCCTCCACCTCCACATCCCTCTGGTGAAACAAAGCGAAGAAGAGACACGAAGGCAAATCAAGCGTCCCTTTTACAACAACATGACAGTTCCGATTAGCAGCAAATCAGGCGTCAAGACACAAAGGCAAGCACAATGGAGGATGATAGCGAAGGAAGAAGAGCATACACGTAAAATGGCTTCTGGAAACTGATTCAAAACTTCTACCACAAAGTTGGCCAAAGATTCAAGAGGGTAGTGTCCGACAAGATAATGACGGAGCCAAATCTTGAACACATCTTTGGAAACCCAGCTGCTGATGTTCACTTTGAACACTAGGAGCAAACACAAGAGCCGACGTCGAGAGAGCAAGAGAGAGAGAGCATCACTCGTTCAGTCGTTCTACTTTGCCGAGGGTGAGAGAGCCCTAAAAGCCTTTTAGGGTAAAAAACAAAGGGTTTATGTCAGTTCAGTTCAATCCAAATTGAACCGAAATAAACCGAACCGAAAGAAATTGAATGGTTTGTTTTGATTATCCGAACTGAACCGAAATGCACAAAATTTCTGGTTCAGTTCAGTTCGGTTCGATTCGTATCTCGATTTGGTCTTTCGGTTTGGTTTTGACACCCCTAATGCTAACTAAATAAAACTAAGCTATATTTAGCACTAAATACACACAACTAGATGGGGACCTAGTTCTAAGTCAATTTCTGAATTTTAAGTTTTTCTAATTTTTTAATTAAAATTTTTAATTTTTTATTCCGAAAATTAGGGACTCAAGTTGGGCTGCTGAGCCCAATCAGAATGTGGGTCTTACTTGGACTCAGCGGATGTGGGCTACAAATGTAATCAAGCTCTTATAACAAAGCCAACTCAAAAAATTAGGGGTTATTAGCACAAAAAATCCTAAACTGATATATTTATGACAAATTTATTCTAAACTAATTTTTTGACTATCAAAAACCCAAAATTAGAACACTTATGATAAATTTATCCTCCGTTAGTTTTCATTAAATTTTACCGTCAATTACTTAGTTAAATGACACAAGGTTGTTGAAGGTACCAATTTGGGGATTTACTCTCCGTTTGTCCCAGTATACTAGTTTATGATTTTTTTTTTGTATTGATTCAATTTAATGGAGGGTATGTTTGTTACAAATATACCAGTTTAGGGTTTTTGTGATCAAAAAACTAGTTTTGGGTAAATTTGTCACAAGTATACTAGTTTGGGGTTTTTTTAATGGTATTATTAACCCCTATCTTAAAAATCAACAAGATGAGATTTATTTTTCTGTTTTATTTTGAAAAACAAATCAAAGTTATATAATATTTGAACAAGATGTAATATATGAAGAATCCAATCGCAACTTTTAAAAGAGTGGATATTATTCTCCAGCCAAAGAAAAGATTTGGTGGATATTGTTCCTAAATAAAAGAAATTTAAGAACTCAAAAAATAGAATGAATGAGGATATCTAGTGTACTTTAAACTTTGGATTATTTTAGGATTTTGTAATCGATTGGCACATTATTGTAATGAAAGGTTCATTAGCTCTTTGATTGCAAAAAATTAAGAGGTATCTGCTAATGCCTAATTTTAGTTGGTATCTGTCAATATGTATATTTTAGACATACAATTTCATTTTTTTTCTCTTATCTTGTTTCGATGAATGGAGTTTGCGTTGAAGGCAACTTCATTAATGAAAATAATGGTAGTGATGAAGACGAGATGAACAATTCAATTAAAGATGCTAGTGATGAAAGAGTCATGACATCACATGATCCTAGGTACTAGTGATGAAAGCAACTTCACTTTTGTTTTAGCCCACCAGAGAGTCCTTCTAGAGCAATTTGATTTGAGAAAAACAAATGAGAAATCATAATGCACAATAACTTTGTTATTAGTTGCAAAGCCAACATTTTAAGTGTTTTTTCATCTTTGAAGTGTAATAGATCTTTCTACTGACATTAATGATTTCTTTTTACTTAGTGATAATATTTTTTTACTTGTGATTATCTATTTCACGATATATAATTTGTTTTTCATTTTTCATATCCAAGGATTTTAACATTTTGGGATATGTAGAGTTTCCCATGCAGATTGGTGCTTTTTGGGCCTTTATAAATCCTCTTATCCTAAATTAAGCCAAGAGAAAAAGGAAATGATGCAAAGTTAAAAAGAAAAAAAAAATCAAATAAATGAAACCGGTCAAAGCATTGTCCTAGTTTCCTCCATTAAAAGTTGTGGTTGGTATTAGAAGGTTAGAAAATTAAAATCACGGCACCGTTAAGCTAGCTTGGCGTTAGACGGTTGAAGGCATTCGTATTGCATACATTTAGTGGTAAAAGCAGATTTAGATACAGTCAAATACGAACACATCTTTCAACTTCTTCGAAGAAGTTGAAATGGGACAAAGGAATCAACTAGCAGTCCTCTCCATTCTAGCAACTCCACAACCACGATAAGCGCACCTTTCAAGTTTCATCCATCACTTTTATGAAGAAAGGTTCACCAACTTACATGTTTCCAACTCCAATATGACCACCATCCTGATTATTATGTCCTCCGCGTGGAATAGGTATCGCCTTTAATGGAATGGCTTTCCTTAATGTGATACCCATCCTTTCACTCATGTCCATCTCCTCCGGCTTCATGTCGTCCGCTAATACCCAATCAAATGCGTGCAACAGAGACCCCAGTGCCAATGGAAGCACTCGAGAGGCGAGTGGCACAGCAGGGCACATCCTACGCCCTGCTCCGAATGGAATGAACTCGAAATGGCGTCCCCTGTAATCTACCGTGTTTGGGTCCAAGAATCTCTCCGGCTTGAACTCCATAGGGTCTTTCCATGTCTTGGGGTCTCTTCCAATTGCCCACACATTGATTAGAACTTGGGTCTCCTTAGGGATGTAGTAGCCAAGCATCTTGCAAGAGCTCATGGCCACGCGAGGGACCAAGAATGGGAGGGGTGGGTGAAGCCTTAGGGTTTCTTTGATGACTGCTTTGAGGTAAGGAAGGGTTTCAACATCTTTTTCTTCGAGTTTCCGGTTCAAGCCAATGGTGCTTCTTAACTCGGATTGGACTTTGGCGAGGGTATGGGGGTTGTGGAGTAGCTCGGCCATCGCCCATTCTAGGGTGCTTGTGGTGGTGTCCGTCCCCGCGGTAAACATTTCCTACCGAAAAATCATTAGCTACATATATAAATGTGGTAAAATGTACTCATACATTGTCAAAGGAGTATATAAATGATAAAGACAGCTAAGGATATAAAATTGTTTATATTCAAATGCTTAAGAATTTTTTGTCCAGAGACTTTACAGATCTCTTCTGTAAAGAGGAAAGAAGATTAACAGATGTGTGCATCTTCCTTAATTCATGGTAACAAACAAAAGAATCAGCGATCATGTGCGCAACTTTGGATGAGAGCTAATTAAATAATGTAGTAATTCGTATTCATTATATACAGTGTCGGTTTTCATTTGATACGACAAAAGCTGATGCAACGAGGACTAAGATGCTGCATAGTCTCTACCATTATTTAACGCGACCGGCCACATGGATTGGCATCTACAGGACAAGCTTTATGTTTGTTTGCTCACAACCAGATCAATGTCGGCTAATAGGGATTGAACCTGGAGACTGATGTAATCAGCTCACTAACCGGATCGTTAGGAGATATGGGACCGTTTTATTTCAAGGGAAAAGAGACGGGTCACGGTGAGTTAAGTGTTGCATAAGTCGAGTGTATTAGACCAAGTGAATCACATCTCAAAAAAGTGTGTAGCGCACACCAGATAGTACAAGTTCTTACAAATTCCTAGTCTATGATTGGTGTCGTCCATCACATCATTTACATCTATATTAAGTTTTCATGATCTCTGTAAACATACCCGTTAAACTCAGTCAATGAAAGGCCTTTCAGTCGGGCTAGTTTGGCTGCTCTAAATTGAGAATTGGAAACAATAACATAAAGCACTTCTTCCACTGATTTGACCGAGTAGTCAAATTTTTAGTTTAGATGCAAGAGAGCTCATATTTAAATCACAATATCTCTCTCTCGGAGTAATCTTAACAGTGACCTTCACTAACTCGCGGGGTGAAGCCTTCTTTTGATATATGGAATTGTGAGAGTTAGTTGAATCAAAAGTTTGGATATTTCATGTGAAAGAAAAGACAAGACTAAAATGAAATTTTTTTAGAGAAAATGCTAAAGCTATAGCAAAATCACACTCTCACTGATTAGCTAAGTGAACGAGAAGTTTCAATTAAGTGTTGAAGTAAGTGGCACGGGTACCTTGAATGATTAGCTAAGTGAGTGCTGAACTGAGTGCTGAACAAAGTGGTACCGATACCTTAGACAATTAGCTTTTTAAAGCACACAATAAAGAATTGGCACGTCACTTATAGCAAAAGACTTTACTAATATTTCTTTAGTACCTCTAACATTACTTAAACTTTCATTATGTAATTGCGATCTCAAGTTGAGATTCTCAACTGTTGTGCAATCAACACTTCAATAAACTATAACAAATAATTGTGTATAAAGCATGGTGTATGAAGCGATGGATTGGGAAAGTTCATGGGTTTTCCCCATTTTACCGTAGCCCGTGGCCACACGAACGGTTGTAACGATAATTGGTGAATTACTGATATGGCCATCACTCGCAAGTAAACTTAAAGAGATGCCACTGTTTGTAACCCATTAATAATAAGCCTTGGATAAAGTTGTTTCTAATCAGGGACGGAAGAAGATATAGCCCTGAAAAATACCGTTTTGTGTGCGTGTCCATAAGCAAAGAGAGAGAAAGCTAACTTACAAAGACGATGACATTGATGGTTCTTGAAGAAAACTTGGAAGGCTCCTCTGCACCATCACCACGGAACTCCAACAGCACGTCCAAAAAGTCCTTCCTCCTGTCCTCTGCAACTTGACCTTCTCTCATACTCTCCATTCTTTCTCTGATGAACTGCCCCGCTATTTCAAACGCTCGCTCGACGTGGAATTGTGTCGTCCTTCGTATACCCTGTGGATCTAGCCATCTCAAAATCGGAAAGAAGTCTGCCACATTCGGCTTCCCAGCCAACTCCATCACCTTACCTGTTCGAATTGCATTTCCCGTCAGATTGCCATAGTAATTTTTACTTTGAAGTCTCCCCATGACCTCCCATGCCATATTATATTTTACGAAATGACACAAGAATGTATTATTAGAACATAATTAGAACATATATCCGGCAATGATTTGTGGGCCATTTAATTGAAAGATCGATGTGAAATCACACCAATAATAACGTGGATCTATGTTTAAATATACTTTCGGATGGTTATCATGATTGTGAATAATGTGCAGATGCAACAATAAAATATACCGGCATGGTTGAAAAATTTGGCCACTCTCTTCGACTTGGGATCCAAGAGGTCCTTGGAGAACATGAGATTGCCAATGAGATTGAAAGCCATCAAGAAGATGAATCTCCCAACATCAATGGACTTGGTGCCAGACTCTCCTGCATCCTCTATGAGTCGCACCATCCTATCAATGCACTGACTCCGGATGCTTTCCATGGCGTCCAAGCGGCTGGTAATGAAGAACTCGGTGGTGGAAAGGCGCCTCAACATTCGCCAATGCGGACCATATTGAGCCGTGATCATCGAGCCCTCGTTGCTATAGTCGCCCTTCATGGCCTCATAAATCTTTCTTCCTGCAAGAACGACGTCATGGTTCTTGAACATCTCGCGTGCCACTTCGTCCGATGAGATCACCACCGTACTCATGGAGCCAAGCCAAAGAGTCATTATAGGACCGTAGTCACGAGCCAAGTTGGCGAACGACCTGTGCGGAGTCCAACTTAGTTGGAATATATTGCCGACCACAGGCCACCAACGCGGCCCTGGCGGCAGCTGCCCTCGCTCCTCCAAGCAACGGTGGCGGCTCTCCGTCACCATTGCCCACGAAACCCAAAGCAGTAGGGCAATTATCAAACCAACAACCGCGTAGTCCATTTGTTTAGGCTCAGATTTTTCTTTGATGCTTTGCCGAGTAGGTTTAACGTTCAGGCTGCAGGTCTATTATATAGTGGCTTCATGAAGTTGGTGCAAGCGCAGAGAAATTCGTTCTTTTCTTCGAGGAATCTTTTTGTCATCATTGGAACCGGATCTTTGCTAATTCCCCAATCAAATGTGGAATAAATTAATGGACAATAATGTCGAGGTCATTACGATTTCCAGCTAAAACTTATTTCTTGAACCATATGGTATTCAAGACACATTCGATCTCTAAACAACCCAGACAGTTAAATGTATGCCAAATTTCATTTATACTAAATCAAAACTTATTACATCATGTAAATGAATATGAGTAAAAAGTTTTGTTACGTTTATCATTGCTTGTTAGAATAATGAGTAAATAGTATAAACATTCGTTCCTCTTGGACACGACGAGAACAATAACACATATAACTATAGTAACCAAATATTTATTGGGTTGAAATTATATTATGGGTAATCTCTTAGTGAACACCTTGAAAAGATTAAAAAAAAAACACTTGTTAATACCACAAAACACTCTAAACTGGCACACCCATGTCACATTTAACCCATACTAATTT
The DNA here is from genome assembly GCA_024500025.1 of Syzygium aromaticum. Lineage (NCBI taxonomy): Eukaryota > Viridiplantae > Streptophyta > Magnoliopsida > Myrtales > Myrtaceae > Syzygium > Syzygium aromaticum. Next base: position 19,114,034 of record CM044895.1, read on the forward strand.
ATGTCCCAAAATCTCTCAAATTGATACACTCACACTACATTTATCTCAAAATGGAGCACCTGTGTCACATATATCCCAAACTAATTTTTATGTCACCAAAAAATTTCAATGGGTACATCCATTATACATTTACCCTAAATTGGTGCATGTGCCACATTTACCCCCCAATAAGATTAGATTTATCATAATTTGTGGTAAATATGGCATGGGTGTGCCATTTTGGGATATTCTGTGACACAATAATTAGTTTGGGGTAAATATGACATGAGTGTACCAGTTCGTGAGTTTTTCGTAACATAATCTTTAGTTTGAGGTAAATGTGATACGGATGTACCAATTTGGGATTAATATGGAACATGTACCGGTTCAGGAGTTTTTGTGAATTCATTGAACTCCCTCCCTCTATCAATAGTTCTAGATTGACTTTTCTCAACATAGAGATTACCAATTAAGAGCACTTAACCCCTGTCGCAACCTACCTCTCGAGGGCCGAACTCAATGAAGCATGTTTAGAGGTAAGTGTTTATAAAATGGTCCGTATGGCACATCATAAAAGACGGCTTACTAAAGTGTCAATCTTTTGATCATCCATACGGTCTATTGATTATGAACATGGATTTTGCCTAAACCCAAATCTCACATGACAGTGGATCGATTTTATCTTTTTTAAGAGTTGCCACTAGCCTAGGTTAGGGGTTGGCTAGAATACCCTATCGAAACGCGGGAGTTTTGTTTTGGTTTCTATGAAACTCAAAAATCATGGGTTTGAGGACTAGCTTATATTAATGTTTCACTTATGCCTTTTTGGTACTGCTAAACTTAATATGGTAGTTATATAAGTTGTTATACATTTGTTTGTTACCATTTTCATACCAAAGTCTTAATCCACTGGGTGATTATGCATTTTATTTTTGTATTTTCCATTTACGTTCTAAACTAGTCCTATATTAGTCTTGAAAAGGAAAAGAACCAAATAGCTTGTGTTGAAAAGATGATGCGTAAAGTAAACACGCAAAATATTGAAAAGCGAACTATTCTAAGTGCGAAAAAAAGAAGAAGCAAATTCACAACTCGTCGGGTGTTTATTACAACACAAATTGAAAACTCGAGACATGATCGAGAACGAATGAATTGAATACAAATTGAGATCGGATTGGACATCGGCCTATCACCACCATCTTTAATGACTTTTGGACTATCTCCTCCATGGACCGCATCTTGAGTGTTGGTTTTTACATCCATAAAATACATTCACGACAAACAATGCACAAAGGAACAACCAAAGCAAGGCAATGATGCAAGTAATTCACTAATCAAACATGGGCCTCGGGATTGGCCTTTACATGGCATGCATTGTGATTCACCCTCCCACTTAATCAACTAACATTGATTGACGAATGGTTAACAATAACGAGTTACCATTTGCATTCACAAAACGGTAACTTATATTGGTTAACCCCTAAAGTCGGGTCTAAGTGTTCACCATAGGCTACCCACAGAACATGCACTGGGCAAAGACATACATCTAGTGTGACATTCTAAATTTTGACCTACTTGGTATTTATGAAATGCGTAATTTCAATAATGCACTTGTAGTAGGTCTCGCCTAGACTTGATTACTCTTAGGACACTAATCAGTAGGGAAAGGCTAATTAGGGATCTGGATTCGCGTGACCATAGAACTTAACCATGGACTGACTTTCGACTATAATGATTGTCGAGGCGATATTTTAGGCTAATATAGACCGATCTAAGGATGGTCATGGATTGAATTACGAATGTCGTATAATTGGATCGCGGGTGATTCCGCCTTGCCAAAATACGAAATTTGCAAACGATCTCAAACCTATTCCAAATGATTGAGTTCTCTAGAACTAGTGATTGATCATTACAATTATATAATAATCGAGGTTGTCATGACTCAAGTGAACTTAAACGTGGCTCGATTTAATATCGACCACGGGTCGAATGTACAAATTTTCTCGAAAGCCACCTGTTAGTTTGAGATAATTTCAAGTCGCGTTTGTTTGAGTTTGGCCATTAAATAGAGACTGCGTTTGGGTGTTGAAAATTTTGAAAGTTATGACAGAGAAATTGGACAATGTCGTTATTAACGTGGTTAGCCTCGGATTTGTCCGAATTCGTCAGAAAACTGAAATTTTGACAGGAAGTGAAAAATGACCATTTTGCCCCTAGGACTTTGTTAGGGCTAAGTATAAAAGTGGAAGGGCATTTTGGACATTTCACCCCTGCTTTAGAGATATAAATTTTTGGACAATTTTACCACTGCACTTTGTGAAATTCCAATTTTACCCTTGGATATTTTTGGTAAGAATTGATCTTGGTCGTTGATAAGATTGAATATTGGCCATAGGATGGAAAATAGAGAGAGAGGCAAGATGGTAATTTCTCCTGGGGTAGGCTTAGACTAGCCTTTTCTCCTCTTTTTAATCTCTTTTCTCTCTCTCTCCCCTTATTTTCTCACACCTCCCTCTCTCTCCCTCACCCCTTGGCCGAATTCCCCCTCCCCCTCTCCCTCATGTGAAAGTGGCCAACCGGCCACGCCTTTGGCTGCCGCCACACTCCCGTCCGCCACTGTTCGTCTGTGATCGCCGTGAGGCCGTAGGTGCCCTTCGCCACACGTTGACGCCGCCGTTGCTGTTTTTCCCTTGTTCCGCCACTCTTGGTTGCTAAATCTAGCTTAAGACTCTGGGTAAGTGATATCCTAAACCTCGCATAGGATAACGGGTCATTTCGGGATGGTTTGGGTATGTTTTAGTGAGTTTTAGGGGCGGATCGTAGGCGATGTTTCGGACTGATTTGGCTGGACTTGTTGGGTGGATTTGTGATAATTTTATAGGTGGAATTGAGGTTAGAAATGGTTAATTTGGTAATCATAATGATTACGAACTACTATCTTGAGTTATAGCATGAAAAACGAGTTTAAATGTAATGTTTTGGTGATTTTCCATCGTGGCTGAATTGTTGCACTCCTTGTGGTTAAATTGAGTGTGTGATTATGTTCAAAATGCAATAAGTGGTGAGTCGGGGTCGACGGCATGCATACGACACTCTTGATTAATGAAACATAGGGCAAAATGTGAAAATTGTGTTAAATTTGGTGACATTAATTTAGTGGCTGATTTGTTGTAGCCCTCGCGACTATATTGAATGCTTAGTTGAGATTGAAATGTGTTGTGTTATGGATTAAGGTTGATGGCTTTGATGAGAATGGCATGTTTTTATAAAACATGATGAAAATTGTAGAAATCATGGTAAAAATGGTATGGTTGTGAATTGATTGGTAATAGTTAAGGAAATTGAGCAAGTTGACTAATGTTTGAGTATGTTGCGAGACTTGCATTGGTTTGGGAGTGTGATGTGATGATACAAATATTAAACATCCTAAGGCGTGTACATTTACGCGGGGTTTAGATAATAAATGGAAAATGTGTGTACGTGCAATAACATTCAACCTGATGCGTGTTTACGCAGGTTGTGTTATAAGGGAGAAGGTGTTGCGCCTGAGGCGTGTACGTTTATGCCGGCTAGAAACACAGAGTTTGAGTCGTGTTGATGCAGGCTATGGAAGTATTATTCAACCTGATGCATGTTTACGCGGGTTGTGTTGTAAAAAAGGAGATAGTGTTACGCCTGAGGCGTGTACATTTACGCGGGCTAGAGACACAGAGCCTGAGGCATGTTGATGCAGGCTATGGAAGTGTCGTTCAATCTGATACGTGTTTACACGAGTTGTGTTATAAAAAGGGAGAGGGTGTTGCGTTTGAGGCATGTCCATTTACGTGGTCTAGAGACACTGGGCCTGAGGCGTATTGACATGGGCTATAGAAGTGTTGTTGAACCTGAGGCGTGTTTATGTGGGTCAGAAATGAATTGGATGCATGTGCTCGAGTGAAAAGGGAATCGTATGATGTTGTATTTGTTACACGAGTGTGGGCATGAATATTGTTTGATTGGTATTATTAAGTGCAATATGATGTCGGTTTCTGATAATAATATTTGAATTCGCATGTAAGATTTCGTACATATCAAGGTGAGACATTTGTACTTGTTATTGTTCTGGCTTAATAGTTGTATGATTTGTGTGCTCGAAAATGCCTAAAGATACAAGGTGGGATTTAGGGTTTCGCTTATTGAGAAGTGTTCTCACGGTTTTATTTAAAACCATTTAGCCAATCGAAGTTCGAGCAGAGTCGAGAGACAAGGACAATCCAATTGAGATCAATGCTAAGTACAAGTCTTCAGGGCATCGACAAGACTAATTCTGAGTGGACCCCCTCTAAGGTGAATATGGATTAGTTAGAAGTTAAGATTTAGATAGTTTTGAGAGGTGTCCCTTTTTGGTAGTAGTATTAGTTTACCCGATGCCGCTAGTCCGTTTTTTATATTGGCGATTGTTGGTGCAGAGGTTGCCGGTTGTGATGAATTGTAATGGATATTGTGAATATAGCGGGTGTAATAAAGTGCTTGGTGGTTTTGTGATTTATCCCTCCCTATTACCCCTTTTCTAATTCTTGACCGGGAAGTTATTCTCGTTTCTATCATGTTCAAACTCTGATGTGTTGGTTTGGGTCGACGATGTTCTTGGGACGTCGCACCTTTTCAACCGAGCTTGGGGTGTTGCGCGCTCGTCTGGATTCGGGGCGTGACATCCCCGTTGATTTGGTATCGGAGCAAGGTCAGCTCGATTCAAGTTGGTCGAATCATGGAGTGATAAGGAGCGGAGACCCTAGGGTAGCTATTCAAGGAGACCTTAGTGAGTCATAGGTGTGTCTAGCACTACGCGTATCTCTGGATTGTTTATCATGATTGATGAGTGAATTGAGTGCTTTAACGATTGAGTTACAGGTGTATTTGGACCTGAGGTACGTGCGTGAAACTTATTTATTGTGATCTCGTGTTGTGGTGTTTGATTGCTTGCTAAATGAATTATTGAGATAATTCACTGCCTAAGACTATAGACTGGTGTAGTAGATCGAGGTCTCTAATTCCTGAGTGGAATTATAGCAGGTAGGTGAGTAATAGAAAGTCGTGAGTATGAGTTTGAGAGGTAGAGAGACAAGTGGCCAATCGAGTTCGTAAGCCCAACCTATGGGAGATCCGAGAATGGATGCGGTCATGAAGACCTTAGAAGAGATTGAAAATTTGATGGGACAGCAGGCTCATAAACGAGCTGCCACTATTGCCCAAGCTACTAAGGCCGCTGCAGCCATTGCCATTAATGGCAACAATGGGAATCAAGGGCAAGGCCAGGTGAATGCGAATCATCAGATGCATTAGTTGGTAGAGTAGTTCTTAAAATTAAAGCTCCCTAAGTTTGATGGTAAAGGCAACCCTAAGGCTGCATCGCTTTGGATAGAGGAATTAGAAAAGACCTTTGAGGTACTAGGGTGCACCGAAAAAGAGAAGGTAACCCTAGCAATGTATCAATTCCAAGGAAATACAAATGATTGGTGGAAAGCCACCAGAGGAAGGGTGTTCCCTGCTGGTGCCGCCCAGACTTGGGCGATGCTTGTGGAAGTCTTCAATGGTAAGTACTTTTCTGATAATGCCTGAGAATGAAAATTGGCTAAATTCATGAGATTGCATTAGGGACAAATGTTTGTGGATTAGTACGAGGTAAAATTTTCTAGATTATCTAAGTTTGCCCCAAGAATGGTGGAAGATCTATGGGATAAGGCTTGAAGGATCCAAGATGGGTTAAAACTAGATCTTTGTAGTCAGATGGTATCTTTGAATTTAAGAGATTATAATAAGATTTATGAGCAAGGCCCGGGTGATTGAGCATGACTTAGTAGATAGAGCCGCTGCTTCTGGATCGAGATATACTCCTGCTAGGGTTAACCGCCACTTCAGAAAGAAACCAATGGCGGGAAATCGATGCTTTGTCCTACCTGTTAAGAAGAATAAATGGAAGCCGAACTCACCTGAAGTTGTGTTATGCGTTAATACTCCGTTGAATGATAAAGTGCTAGTTTCGCTAGGATGTTCGGATTGCAAACTTGTGATTGGTGATGTAGAAGAAAGAATAGATTTGGCTGTTCATGTTTGATTTCAATGTGATTGTTGGTATGGATTGGTTGATTAAACAAAGGGCGGTAATGGATTGTAATAGCAGGGTGATCCAATTTAATCCAGTTGAACATCCTAGATTCGAATTTGTGGAAAATCGAGGAGGAACCTCGATTCCTTGGATTTTGTCACTGGAAATGACTAAGTTATTGGATGAAGGGTGCGAATGGTTTTTAGCGGCAGTAGTTGATTCGACAATTGAGGAACCAAGGCTAGATGATCTAGTCGTGGTGTACAACTTTCTCGATGTCTTTCCTTAGGAATTGCCAGAATTGCCACAAAAAAGAGAAGTAGAGTTTGTAATTGAATTGGCCCCTGGGATAGAGCCAATTTTGAAAGCACCTTATAGGATGTCACTGTCTGAGTTAAAAGAATTGAAAGTTCAGATGCAAAAATTGTTGAACAAAGGTTTTATTCGTCCATGTGCGTCCCCATGGGGAGCGCCAGTGTTGTTTGTAAGGAAGAAAGATGCGTTGTTGAGGTTGTGTATCGATTATAGGCAGTTGAATCAAGTGACCAGAAAAAATAAATATCTCCTACCAAGGATAGATGATTTATTCGATCAGTTACAAGGGGCTTCGGTATTTTCTAAGATTAATTTGGGGACGGGATATCATCAGTTGAGGATTAGGAAGGAGGACATACCGAAAACGACATTCAAGATGAAATATGGGCATTATGAGTTTACAGTAATGCCGTTTGGGTTGACTAATGCCCCAACTGCCTTTACGGATTTAATGAATCAATGTTTAAGGAATTCTTGGATCAATTCGTGATAGTTTTCACAGACGACATATTGGTGTACTCGAAGAAACCGGAAGAGCATGAGATACATTTAAGTAAAGTTCTACAGATCTTAAGAAAACGCGCATTGTACGCCAAGTTTAGTAAGTGCGAGTTTTGGCTCAATCGAGTAGCATTTCTTGGACACGTGATCTCTAGAGAAGGAATCTCAGTAGATCCAATAAAAATTAAAGCTGTAATGAAGTGGCCGAGACCAACAACGGTAATAGAGGGTTTGGAGCTTTTTGGGTTTGGCAGGATATTACCGACATTTTGTGGAAGGGATTTCGGTAATAGCAACACCGTTGACATATTTGTTGAAAAAGGAAACAAGGTTTGAATTGATTGATAAATGTGAAAGGAGTTTTCAAGAACTAAAGCATAGATTGACAATAGCGTCAGTGTTAACTATTCCATCAGGACCAGAAGATGAAATTTATAGCGATGTGTCATTAAAAGGACTGGGGTGTGTACTCATGCAAAAAAAAGGATGAGTAATGGCTTACGCATCAAAACAGTTGAGACCGCATGAGTTAAACTACTTGACGCATGATTTGGAATTAGCCGCAATAATATTTGCTCTTAAGAATTGGCGACATTACTTATGCGGAGAGAAGCTTCAGATATATACGAACCATCAAAGTTTGAAATATCTGTTTTCTTAAAATGAGCTTAACATGAGACAGAGTCATTGGATGGAGTTACTTAAGGATTATGATTGTGATATTTTATATCATCCCGGAAAGGTCAACCAGGCAGCTGACGCATTAAGTCGGAAGTCGAGCATTACATACTTGTTAGTTAAGGAATGGACCTTGTTGGAAAAGGTGCGAGACTCGGAATTTAGACTTGAAGTAAGTTAAGTCTCGAGTTTGCTAGTCACACTAAGAATCGAACAAAAAATCCAGACTAAGATTAAGGCTTTATAATCTATGGACCAAGAAATTCAGAAAATTCTAGAAATTGATATTGCTAAGAGGAAAGCGGACTTTCAAGTATCCGAAGACGGGATTTTGAAGTTCCGAAGAAGATTGTATGTGCCCGATGATGCATAACTTAAGGAGGAAATCTTATCGGAAGCACACTGTAGCAAGTATAGAATCCATCCTGATAGTACGAAAATGTATCATAATCTTAGACAATACTATTGGTGGAATGGCATAAAGGTAGATGTAGCTAAACACGTAACTAAGTATTTAACATGCCAGCAAGTGAAAGCGCAACATTGTAAGCCCGAAGGATTATTACGACCGTTGGAAATTCCATAGTGGAAATGGGAGCACGTGATTATGGATTTTGTAATGGGATTACCAATGAGCCAAAAGGGCCATGATTCCATTTGGGTGATAGTGGACAGATTAACCAAGTCGGCACATTTTCTAGCGGTGCGAAAGGATTTTGACTTGGAAAGGTATACCGAATTGTATGTAAGCCAAATAGTTTACCTACGTGGAGTACCGATGACGATTACTTCGAATCGTGATCCTAGGTTTACTGCCAATTTTTGGAAAAGTCTACAGACGGCATTAGGATCAAAATTGCAGTTTAGTACAGCTTACCATCGACAAACGGATGGTTAGTCTAAGAGAACAATTCAGACTCTAGAAGATATGTTTTGGGCATGTGTATTGGATTTTCAAGGCAAGTTAGAAGAACAATTACCCTTAGTGGAATTCGCATACAATAATAGTTTTCAGCAAAGTATCGAAACGGCACCATTTGAAGCGTTGTATGGCAAAGCATGTAGGACGCTCATATATTGGGATGAAGTTAGAGAAATGAGTATAATCGGACCAAAATTAGCTCAACAGTCAGTTGAGGCAATTAAGATCCATTGTGAAATGTTGAAAAAAGTGCAAAGCCATCAAAAAAGTTATGCAGACAGAAAGTGAAAACCTTTAAAATTTCAAGTAAGGGATCATGTATTCCTCAAGATATCGCCAATGAAAGGATTATCCCGATTTAGTAAAAAAGGGAAATTAAATCCACCGTTTGTGGAACCTTTTGAGGTGTTGGAAAGGATTGGAGATTTAGCGTATCGACTCACCTTACTGCCAAACTTATCTCAGGTGTATAATGTATTCCACGTGTCGATGTTGAGGAAGTATGAACCGGATCCAGCTCATGTACTGAATTATGAGGAGATAGAAGTGGATGACAGAGTGTTATACGTGGAAAGACCGGTGTGGATTGAGGATAGAAAGGAACAAGTCTTAAGGAGCAAGACAATCCCGCTGGTCAAGATGATTTTGGAACATCACGGGACCGAAGGCGCTACTTGGGAAAGTGAGGAGTTGATGAGACGTCATTACCCCTAGTTGTTTAAGTAGTTTGATTTTGATTGTAAATTTCGAGCATGGAATTTTTATAAGGGGGGAAGAGCTGTGATATTCTAAATTTCGACCCACTTTGTATTTATGAAATGCATAATTTCAATAATACACTTGTAGTAAATCTCGCCCAGACTTAATCACTCTTGGGACACTAACCAGTAGGGAAAAGCTAATTAGAGATCTAAATTCACGTGACCATAGAACTTGACCATGGACTGACTTTCGACCATAAAAATTGTCGAGATAATATTTTGAGCTAATATAGACCGATCTAAGGATGGTCATGGATTGAATTGCGAATGTTGTATAATTGGAACGCAGGTGATTTCGCCTCGTCAAAATACGAAATTTGCAAACGATCTCAAATCTATTCCAAACGATCGCATTCTTCAAAACTAGTGATTTATCCTCGCAATTATATAATAATTGAGGTCGCCATGACTCAAGTGAACTTAAATGTGGCTTGATTTAGTATCGACCACGAGTCAAATGTAAGAATTTTCCCGAAAGCCACCCGTTAGTTTGAGATAAGTTCAAGTCGCATTTATTTGAGTTTGGCTATTAAATAGAGACTACGTTTGGGTGTTGAAAATTTTGAAAGTCATGACAGAGTAATTAGACAACGTTGTTATTAACGTGGTCTGCCTCAGATTTGTCCAAATTAATCAGAAAACTGAAATTTTGACATGAAGTAAGAAATGGCCATTTTGCCCTTAAGACTTTGTTAATGCTAAATATAAAAGTGGAAGGGCATTTTGGATATTTCACCCCCACTTTAGAGATATAAATTTTTGGACAATTTTGCCCTTGCACTTTTTCTGAAGTTACAATTTTACCCTTGGATATTTTTGGTAAGAATTGATCGTGGTTGTCGATTTTTTGATAAGATTAAATCTTGGCCGTTGGATGGAAAGTAAAGAGAGGGACAAGATGGTAATTTCTTCTGAGGTAGGCTTAGACTAGCCTTTTCTCCTCTTTTTAATCTCTTTTCTCTCTTTCTCCCCTCATTTTCTCACACCTCCCTCTCTCTCCCTCACCCCTTGGTCGAATTCCCACTCCCCCTCTCCCTCATGTGAAAGTGGCCAGCCGGCCACGCCTTTGGCCGCCGGCGCATGCTCGTCCGCCGCCGTTCATTCGTGATCGCTGTAAGGCCGTCAGCGCCCCTCGCTGCTCGTTGATGCCGCTGTTGTTTTTTTTCCCTTGTTCCGCCACCCTTGATTGCTAAATCTAGCTTAGGATTTCGGGTAAGTGATATCCTAAACCTCGCTTAGGATAGCAGGTCATTTCTGGATAGTTCGAGTGCGTTTTAATGAGTTTTAGGGGCGGATCGTAAGCGATGTTGCAGACTGATTTGGCTAGACTTGTTGGGTCGATTTGTGATAATTTTAGAGGTGGAATTTAGATTAGAAATGATTACGGGCTACTATCTTGAGTTATAGCGTGAAAAACGAGTTTAAATGTGATGTTTTAGTGATTTTCCGCTGTGGCTGAATTGTTGTGCTCCTTGTGGTTAAATTGAGTGTGTGATTATGTTCAAAATGCAATAAGTGGTGAATCGGGGTCGACAGCATGCATGCGACACTCTTGATTAATGAAAAATAGGGCAAAATGTGAAAATTGTGTTAAATTTGGTGACTTTGATTTCGTGGCTAATTTGTTGTAGCCCTCGTGATTATATTGAATGCTTGGCTGAGATTCAAATGTACTGTGTTATGGATTGAGGTCGATGGCTTTGGCGAGAATGGCATATTTTTATAAAATGCGATGAAAATTGTAGAAATCATGGTGAAAATGGTATGGTTGTGAATTGATTAGTAATAGTTGAGGAAATTGAGCAAGTTGATTAATGTTTGAGTATGTTGCGAGACTTGCATTGGTTTGAGAGTGTGATGTGATGATACATATATTAAACACCCTGAGGCGTGTACATTTACGGGGGGTCCAAATAATAAATGGAAAATATGTGTACGTGTGATAACATTCAACCTGATGCATGTTTACATAGGTTGTGTTATAAAAAGGGAGAGGGTGTTGTACCTGAGGCGTGTACGTTTACACGGGCTAGAAACACAGAGTCTGAGGTGTGTTGACATGAGCTATGAAAATGTTGTTCAACCTGATGTGTGTTTACGCAGGTTGTGTTGTAAAAATGGAGATAGTGTTGCGCCTTAGGCCTGTACGTTTACATGGGCTAGAAACATTGAGCCTGAGACATGTTGTCACGCCCTGAACCCCTTCGAGCATGTGACACACTTCTCCGGTCGAATGATACGACATCCCAGGGTATCGCCGACCCAAATTAAACTTATCAGAGATTTATATCAACAGCAGAAACCACCAATACCCAGATGATAATAACTTGGGTAATTAGGGAGAATGCACATATTCATTTCTCATCAAACTTATATAATATCCACAATTTATAAAACCACATATACAAGCACACCGCACTGCCACATTACATACCACAGATATAAAAAAAAGGAACGATAACATGGGTACCCTATTACCCAAAATAGTATGCTTCAAAAGCCTATTCCATAACCCCTACACTTGCCCCTACGCCTTCTACTTGGCGTTTACTCCGAGTCTGATTCTTCGTCCTCTGAATCTGAATCTATCATGCCCCGCGCCCTCTGCGGCGTGCCACAACCCTCCTCTTAGTCGATTTGAGTGCGACGTCCCAGGAAATGTCGCCGACCCAACACCCAACACAGAGATTTATACACAAGCGAAAGTAGAATAAATAATAATACCCGTACAGAAAACAATATGAGAACAAGGATAGCACAACAGAAATTACTGATTACAAATATACGCTTTTATACATATGTAGAAACTTTTACAATATCCAATTATAGCCAAAATATGCATCCCAAAGCATAACAGCAAAAGCAAACAATAACCACCACGCTAGTCAAAAAGAGAGAGGCGGCTAGGGAGAACCATCAGCAAAAAGAGAAAGGAGGACTAATCCAAGAAAGTGTCAGTTCTCGCTACACTGGAAAGGGGATCTATCCTAGGGCTCCCAATCGGGGTCTGAGCTCGACGTCTCCAAAGAACTCTCGGATAGCTCCTGGTCCTCATCAGAACTAACTGCCTCGAACTCGGTCTCCATCTTTGAGTCCTCATCTACCTCCATCGGCTCCGCTGCCTCCACGTCCATCGGCTCCGGGGCCGGATCCACAATCTCGGGCTCGAAGTCCACGCCTCTTAACTCTTCATCCTCCTCTCCTAGCTTGGGTTCCTCGTCTATCTCCCAGCTCACTTCCATCTCCGAGTCAGGGTCAACTATATCTCTATTAGGGCACTATGGATCAAGCTCACCCTCCCCGTTGAACGGGATATCCATAAAACGGAGGGGTCCGTACTTTTCCCCAAAACGATCTCTAAAATACCAAGCCACGTACTCGTAGGTCTCAAAATGCGTGGCTCGTACATCTACCCAAACTAAGGTGTAATACCTAAGAAACATCTCCCCATTCCCTATGGGATGGACCGACATTGTGTGCTCGAGGTGTTACGAAATCCCATGTCGTACCAGTGCATCTGGCACCTCTGGCATCGTCAAGGTCTAGGGTCTGAAAAGTTGAGTTATTCAACCGTGAGATGAATCTCAGCAAGTAAAAACCCACTAAACCTAAACTAGGCTAACATGCACCTCCTGACGGGAACAAAACTCAATCAAACAAACACAGACCTAGGCCCTCGGCCCATATCGCACTTATCGATGATCCCGCAGGTTAGGCAATTTAAAGTAATAATCAAGCACATACTCTGGCATACACGGTTACACGTGCGTCATACGCATGCTCAAGCTCCTTAATGTTCATGCCACGTGCCAATCATCGAATCTTGCATGCCCTCACACAATCCATGCATTCTTATGTATGTCAATGCATCAATGTTGTACACGCGCGCGTATTTGAAAATTGAATGTAATATGACCTCTAGATCAAATGTTATGAAGGAAACTATCATAAAAAATGAATGGAAATAAAGTAATTTCATTTTTGGACAATTTGAACCAAATTCCGCAAATTGGAGAAAAGTTGATTTTAAACCAATTGTTGTAAAATTGATGATGCCAAAGTGAAATTAAGCTAAAAATGAGTTGATTTAGGGGTTTTGAACTTTTTGAATTTTTTTGGACAAAATGTTAACCAAAAGTCAACATTTTAGTACTTATATACTAAAATGTCAATAATTGGTCAAACTTTGAATTTTCTGAAAATTGTTGATGCAAAAGTGAAATTGACACTATTTTGAGTTTTTTCATGCAAAAAACCAAAATTTGAATTTTGGGTTGACTTTTGGTCAAAATTGGACAAAAAAGTCAACTCAAAAGTCAACTTTTGACTTTTTGAAATTGAAATGCAAAAAGCTAAAAAATGAATGGCTAATGCTAATTCACATGCTAAATGACTCTTTTTGGTTGAGGTTTGGGTTCCGTCGCAATCGGAAATCCTAATCTTAAGATTTTTTACATTTATGACGCAGCGGTTAAAAATCAGGTGTCAACAACCTCAAAAGATTTTTCCGTCGATTCCATGTTTCATTGCATTTGACTCCTTTTGATCCATTCTAATAACTGATAGTATGCCATAACTAATAAAGCACTTCATATTTTGCAAATATATTGAAGCGGGAAAATTTGTGCCTTAAAGATCATACCTTTTCAACTGATTGTAACTAGTGGCAACTTCTGAGCACTTAATCACGTTCCATTACAAAGCGCAAGTTGGTTACTTGAGCTAATCTCTATTTAAACAACTTATCCTCCCGAAGCACTTTAACTCTTCTACTTCTTTGCTCGCGAAACCGCTCATTCTTCTCGTTCCTAACTTTCCGTCTTCAAGTTTCTCCTGTCATACTCGATCTTCCATGAGATCTGTCACCTTTTTTAATGCGTTGTTAGGGTGCCTTGACGACCTTCAATGTTATGGGTGTAATAGTTGTCTGCGATATCTTTCATGGATAATGACTTCGAAGAAGATCAATTGGATCCCCACTTCAAATCACTTCCAACTCTCGCTGAATTCATCAAATGCTTTCCTCGGCATTGTACAAAAGTTTTCCCAATCAATTGTGAATTTATTAGCGACCATGTTTGGTCTACTCTTAATTATCGATTTAGCTCTTTTCCATCTTTCGATGTACGGTTCTTCCGTTGGTATTTGAGGTTAAAGCTTGAGATGTGGCTAGTTTCGCAACAAACTACAATTTAATCAACTTTGGAATTCTGTTGCCATCTGTTGACCAGTCAAATTCAGTTTCATCGGTGGTCTTTCCTGCATTTTTTTCGCCAGCAGTTTGATTTTACTCATTCATGCATGTATTACTTTCATGAAATTTTTGTCTTCTTTTATCTTCAATGTGCACACATGGATACTTTGTGATGAAATCTGCAACTGCTTGTCCTTTTACTACCTTAAGAGGAAAATACACTAAATTGATCTCGGACAAAGCAAATGTCCGTAGTTGGCTTTGAACCGTAGTTGGCAGTAAAAGGACAAGCAAATGAGAGAAAGCTTCAATTTTTCCAGATAGATTAGCAATAAACCTAGGGAAAAAGTTAATTTTTTTCAATTATCATAGTCATCGGTGCTAATAATTCCAAAATTGCTTTTGCCTTGTTTTTGTCTATCTCGATTCCTCTCTGGTTTAATTGAAGTCATAGAAAATTACTGGCTTTAACTCCAAAAGCACATTTCAATTAGTATATTTTTAACTTATACTTTTGCATCCTAATAAAATCTATTCAAGATAGTCCAAATGACTTACCTAACTCGATTTGACGATGATTTCATTGATGTTGACTTCCATAAATTCCTCAATCATGTCATGGAAGATGAAATTATCGCCCTTTGGTATGTTGCTTTAGCATTCTTCAATCTATTTGGTATTACTAACCATTAAAATGTGCCAATAGCCCCTAGGCTTCCGAACATTGTCATGTGTACATTTTCCCGTGCTATAAAATATGATTGTATCCTGAATGTGTAAGAATAATGTGGCTCACATGATGTTATAATTAATGGTTTAATAAATATTTAAGTGCTAAAACGTATTAGCTATGAAAAATAGATGAAAATGTATAATTCTATTGAGAAGTTAAAGTTCCTCCGAAAAAGGTGCAACTCTTATGTGTGGGATATGCTTTAGTGGAAGGCATCACTTGAATGAGTATATATAAAAGAATCTACTCCTCTGTCCACCCAATATAACGCATGAAAAAGAACGTTGTGTTTTTATCTTCCATCGATAAGATACATTAAGAGAAAAGTGGGTAAGGGAGAGAAATCAGATTTCTTCCCTTCTTCCGTTTTTCGCAACAATTATCTTCAAGCAAAATGCTATGGATAAAGATATGTCTTCATCCCACTTATTGTGAAAATCATGAAGATCTAAGATCTTATATCATAAATTTTTCCACATAAAAGAAGTTTGTTATAATCTTACAGTTGGTATCAGAACGAGATTTAAGATCTCATGATTTTCCGATTATGGTTTTTGGGTTTGGATTCACCAAATGATGTTGGTCCTTTTATTATTTTGCTAAAGTGGTTGAAATGATTTCTTGTTCCGATTCATTTCGTTAAATCTTGAATTTATATGTTGGCGCAGATGTGGTCTCCAAAACCCATTCATTAATTTGGTCGGAGATGGGGCTACTGGAGGAGATCCCGACAACGGAAGGCACAATGCAAAAAAAAAAAAAAAAAACAAGGGCGTGATGAAAAAGGCGAGTGGCCTCTATGCACGCATTGCAGTTGTAGGCGCATGGGTCCACGCACTGACGCGCGTAGCGAAGAAGATGCGCGTGTCAAGCACGCGCCCCGCGCTGCGGATGCGGGCACGTGTAGTGCACGCGCCCACGGGGCAGACACAGCACGCGCCTTCTCTCACCTCCACTAATTACAATTCTGCCCCCTTATGTGTAATTTTATGTTTATGTCCCTATTTGTTTATTTATGATTTTGCCCTTGATCATTTTATTTACTGTTTTGCCATTGACCGAATTATTTACCATTTTGCCACTGGCTGCTAAATTTACAATTCTGCCCCTATTGATTTTGATTTTACAGTTTTGCCCTTACGCGTTAATTTACGATTTTACCCTCAATATGCAATTTGGTAAATGTTTGTGAATGAAACAATTATAGCGTTTTACAATTTCAAGAATTCAATTATGAATGGTTTGTTAGTCACCAAAGTGGCCGAACCATAATGTCTTGAATTTTGAAATTGTATAACATTTCTTTCAATTACTCGTGATTAATTGATGCTATGGTTGGAATTGATATATTACATATCCTTATTATAGGGACTTAGGGATTGACCCAAAGGTTAATCAATTTCTTATAATTCATGAACATAATAGTTAGTAATTAATATGTCTTGTTAAATTTGTTTGCATATCCAAAGATATCAAATAAATTTTAATGGGGTGTATTTGCAATTACCAAATAAAAGTTATTAGCATCATTATGGTTTATTGTATGTTTGTATATTATAGGATCACCGAAAGGAGAATTGTGATATACATGTAATGTTTAATTTGAATACGATAATGTGATATTCTCAAAGCATTAATGTATGAGTATATTCTTGTATATTTGCAATATCTGTACTTATTTCTCTTCATTTGCATGCTTTGTCTGTTCCTTTATTCAATGGAATAAATTTTCCCGATTGGAGTGAACAAGTCCAATTTCACCTAGATGTCTTGGATCTTGATTTAGCACTTCAAATTGAGAAACCGGTTGCTATTACTGATGAGAGCAATGATAATGAAAAGTCTTTCCATAAAGCTTGGGAAAGATCAAACAGATTAAGCTTAATGTTTATGCGAATGACAGTTGCAAACAACTTAAATACTATTCTTCCCAAAACTGACAATGCTAAGCAATTTATGAAATTTGTGGAAGAGCGTTCTTAAACTGCTAATAAGTCACTAGCTGGTACATTGATGAGTACTTTGACCACCATGAAAATATGATGGTTCACGTAGCATGCACAATATGGATGAGTACTTTTTAGTACATTGATGAGTACTTTGACCACTATGTACTAGAGATAACAAACTTAGTGGCAAAATTAAGGACTTTAGGAATGAACGTGGATGAGTACTTTTTAGTACAGTTCATACTTAATTCCTTGCCTCATGACAAATATGGGCCATTTCAAATGAATTACAACACTATAAAGGACAAGTGGAATGTAAATGAATTGGCCAGTATACTTGTTGAAGAGGAAACAAGGATAAATAATCGAAAGGCTCATTCTGTTCATCTCTTATGTCATCAAGAAGCTGAGAAGAATTCTAAGAGGAAAGGTGAAAGGAGCAAGAAGAAAGGTTTACATAACCTGAATGACTCTTTTAAGGTTTCTCAAAACCACAAGAAGGAACACAATCTTATTAAGTGTCACTTTTGTAATAAAATTGGACACTTGAAGAAAGATTGTCTGAATCGTAAAGCTTGGTTCGAAAAGAAAAGAATTTCTTTCGATCCAAACCATAAAGCCAAATGAGAATTATGTGCTCATGAGGAATAGAAACAAAGCTCTAGTTGAAGGCATTGGCACTTATCGTTTGATCTTAAATACTAGGCATTATTTGGATTTGTTTCGAACCATTTATATACCTACTTTTTCTGGCAATTTAGTTTATTTGCCAAAACTTGATGTAGCGGGATTCTCTTTCAAGTTTGGTTGTGGTTCTTTCAGTTTATATAAGAATAATAATCTTATTGGAGCTGGAATTTTATATGATGGTCTCTATAAGTTTAAACTTGATAATGTTTTTGTTGAGACTTCAATGACTTTGCATCATAATGTTGGCACTAACCGCGGTTTAGTGGATGAGAATTCTGCTTACTTGTGGCATAAACGTTTGGGTCATACATCCAAAGAAAGAATGCAAAGATTAGTGAAGAATGAAATTCTTTCAAATTTGGATTTTACTGATCTTGGAGTGTGTATTGATTGTATTAAGGATAAATAAACAAAACACATTAAGAAAGGTGCCACAAGAAGCACAGAACTTTTTGAAATCATACACACCGATATATGTGGTCATTTTGATGTTCCATCTTTTGGTAAAGAAAGTTATTTTATCACTTTTATTGATGATTTTTCACATTATGGTTATGTTTATCTATTGCATGATAAATCTCAATTAGTGAATGCACTTGAGGTGTATATTAAAGAGGTTGAAAGGCAATTTGAAAAAAATGTGAAAATAGTAAGGTCAGATAGAGGTGGTGAATATTATGAAAAGTATGATGAATCGGGACAATGTCTAGGTCCATTTGTTAAATTCCTTGAAAGACATGATATTTGTGCTCAATACACAATGTCAGGTACACCACAACAAATTGGTGTAGCAGAAAGGCGTAATCGTACTTTAATAGAAATGGTTAGGAGTATGATGAGTTATTCATTTCTACCTTTATCATTGTGGATGCATGCATTAAAGACTTCTATATATTTGTTAAACAGAGTTCCTAGTAAGGCAGTTCTAAAGACTCCCTTTGAACTTGGACAGGAAGGAAACCTAGTTTATGAAACCTGCATGTTTGGGGCTATCCAATAGAAGTAAGAATTTACAATCCACATGAAAAGAAATTGGATTTAAGAACAACCAGTGGTTACTTCATTGGTTATGCAGAGAAATCCAAAGGGTATAAATTTTATTGTCCTAATCATAGTACAAGAATTGTTGAATTTGGAAATGCTAGGTTCATTAAAAATGTTGACAGTAGTGGGAATGAAAGAATGTGTGATGTTTGCATTCAAGAAGTAAGGGTGGAAGTTCGTCTACCCAAAACTTCTAAAGTTGTTGTTCTTGATATTATAGTTTAACCCAATAATAATTAAGAATAACAAATTAATGATCAAACACTCCATAACGAAAATGTTAATATTGAACCTATAGTAGTTAAGCCACAAGAAATAGCATTAAGAAAATCTCAAAGAGAAAAGAGGTCGGCTATTTCTAATGACTACGTCATTTATCTACAAGAGTAAGAAATTGACTTAGGAATTGGTAATGATCCAGGTTCATTTTCACAAGCCATGGAATGTGATGATTCTACTAAATGGTTCAATGCCATGAAAGAAGAGTTAAAATCTATGAATCAAAATCAAGTTTGGAATCTCGTCAAATTGCCTGAAGGATATAAAAAGGTCGGGTGTAAATGGGTCTTTAAGAGCAAGCGCGACTCAAAAGGTAATATCGAACGATAGAAGGCCAAACTTGTTGCTAAAGGGTTTACTCAGAAAGAAGGTATTGATTATAAGGAGACATTTTCATTAGTCTCCAAAAAAGACTCACTTAGAATTATTATGGCTTTGGTGGCTCATTTGATTTAGAGTTACACCAAATGGATAATAAATTGCCTTTCTTAATGGGAATTTGAAGAAAGAAGTTTATATGGACCAACCTGAGGGCTTTTCAGTTAAAGGAAAAGAACACATGGTGTGTAAGTTAAAGAAATCAATATATGGACTCAAACAAGCTTCCCGACAATGGTATGTTAAGTTTAATGATACCATAACTTATTTTGAATTTAAGGAAAACACTGTTGATCGATGTATATATATGAAGGTCACTGGAAGCAAGTTTATTTTTCTAGTTCTGTATGTTGATGAACTTTTGCTTGCTACTAATGATCATAGTTTGTTACATGAGACCAATAAATTTCTCTCTAAAAATTTTGAAATGAAAGATATGGGAGAGGCAACATATGTGATAGGAATAGAAATATTCCGTGATAGATCACATGGATTGTTAAGGTTGTCTCAGAAAGTCTATATTAATAAAATTTTAGAGAGATTTAATATGAATAAATGTTCAGTAGGAGCAGTTCCAATTCAGAAAGGTGACAAATTTAGTCTTATGCAATGTCCGAAAAATGAATTGGAACAAGAACGAATGAAAATTATTCCTTATGCATCTGTTGTCGAAATCTTAATGTATGCTCAAACTTGCACCAAACCAGACATCAG
Source organism: Syzygium aromaticum (assembly GCA_024500025.1). Taxonomy (NCBI): domain Eukaryota; kingdom Viridiplantae; phylum Streptophyta; class Magnoliopsida; order Myrtales; family Myrtaceae; genus Syzygium; species Syzygium aromaticum. The sequence goes on from CM044895.1 coordinate 19,134,256, forward strand.
TTTTGTTGTCGGAATACTGGGCAGGTATCAAAGTAACCTAGGATTAGATCATTGGAAAGTTGCAAAGAAAATTCTTAGATACTTGCAAGGAATGAAGAATCACATGCTCACTTATTAAAGATCTGATCATCTTGAGGTGATTGGATATTCAGATTCAGACTTAGCCGGATGTACCGATATAAGAAAATCAACTTTTGGTTACTTTTATCTTTTGGTTGGAGGTGCAATTTCATGGAAAAGTGCAAAGCAGTCAGTTATTGCTACATCCACTATGGAGGCTGAGTTTGTGGCATGCTTTGAGACCACTATTCATGGGATACGGTTGCGGAACTTTATTTCGGGGCTTGTGATTGTCGACAGTATTGTCAGGTCGCTAAAAATTTATTGTGATAACTCTGCAGCAGTTTTCTTCTCTAAGAACGACAAGTACTCCAAGGGTGCTAAACATATGGAGATTAAATACTTGTCTATTAAAAAAGAAGTTCAGAAACAAAGAGGGTCAATTGAGCACATTAACACCAACCTTATGATTGCAGATCCCTTAACAAAAGAACTGCCGCCCAAAATATTTAAAGAACATGTTGAAAGGATAGGTATTATTGGGTGTCATTAATGATTGTATTATGAATGCATTAAGTTTATTTATTTGACACTATGAGCTCAATTATATGTTTCTGATATTTCCTATTCTCTATTTGATATATATGATGGAAATAGATGAATGCGTAATAGGACTGTCTCTAAGAGAGACATTATAGTTGGACCATTACTATAATTCTCATTTATGAATCATGTTAAGTAGGAAGCTATAGTTGTAGTACATGGAATGGACTATGTCGATTAATGGCATACAACCGCTATGACTCGCATTAGTTTCTTTATTTGACTGTGATCATTATGTGATAGGCAATTTAAGAAATGTTTTAGCATAATATTATTGTGCACATTATGGTCTTTATTAAACCATGAAAGGAATAATGTGGGAGAATGTAAGAATAATGTGGCCCACATGATGTTATGAATTAATGGTTTAATAAATATTGAAGTGCTAAAATGTATTGGCTATGAAAAATAGATGAAAAGGTATAATTCTATTAAGAAGTTAAAGTTCCTCCGAAGAGGTGCAACTCTTATGTGTGTGGGATATATTTTGATGGAAGGCACCACTTGAAAAGGTCTATATAAAAGAATTTGGTCCTCTCTCCACCCAATATAGCACACGAAAAAGAACGTTGTATTTTTATCCTCCATCGATAAAATACGTTAAGAGAAAAGTAGGTAAGAGAGAGAAATCATATTTCTTCGCTTCTTCTGTTTTTTGCAACAATTATCTTCAAGCGAAATGCTATGGATAAAGGTATGTCTTCATCCCACTTATTGTGAAAATCATGAAGATCTAAAATCTTATATCATAAATTTTTCCGCATAAAAGAAGTTTGTTATAATCTTACAGAATGGCCATCTATTAAAGACAAAATTTTATTGCTATATACTATACCCATCAACATATGAGTCATCGACATCTGATACTTAGCTTTAGGAGTTGCTGCATTCAAGTCCTTAAAGTCGATGCAAACTCTTAGTTTCCCGTTCTTTTTCACGGGTATTATATTGGAAAGCCATTTAACATACCTAGCTATTTTATGAACCCTACTGCTAATAATTACTTGATTTCTTCCTTTACTTTTACAATGACTTCTGGGAAAAACCGTTTTGGAGGTCGTTTGTGTGGACGGAACCCTCTTTTAATTGGCAACCTATGCTTTATTACGTCTCTTCCTAGTTCTAGCATCTCATTATAATCCCAAGCAAAACAATCCTTCTACTTCCTAAGTAGTTCAATGTGACATCTTCTAATGAATGGTTATTTTGTCAATGTGTAATGAGTAGAATTAGTTTTTGAATTGATTCTGGAATTATTCAAGAGAATTCCAAGCTCTGGGAAAGGCAATTTAAGATTTCAATGCGCGTGACCAAAAAACTCAATCATGGATTGACAATTCGATCATAAAGATTGTTGAGAGACAATCATAAGCCATTTCAAGCCAATCCAAGAATGGTTATAGATCAATTCGACAATAGTATATAATCGGATTGTGGGTGATTATGCACGATTACTATATTCATTTCAAACAACCTTAAACCAATTCCTAATGATCGTACACTTTGAAATGGATAATTAATCTCTCACGATTACATGACAACTGATGGTCATCCATGAATTGAGAAGGCTTAAACGTCGATTGATTTGAAATCAACTATGGGTTAAACGCATGAAACCTCTAAAAGCCGTTCATTGTTCTAATTATACAAAAGACGCATTTGAAAGATTTTGACCACCAATTCTAATCCAATCAAAGGCATTCTACTCTAGAGGATTAAGAGACGACTATTGGATAATCTCAGGGGATCACCTATTAATTGGTAAACCGCAAAATATTGGAAAAGTGAATTTCAATCTGAAAATTAAGAGCCACAAGGGGACCTATGAATTTGGAAAGGCCCAATGGGCCTCATGAACATCAAATTCGGCCACCAAGGGCCAAATATAATAGAAATTACGATTTTCCCCTTTTAGGCCCAATTTGAATAGTTTTCGGAAAATTGTGCAAGAAGAGCCCAAGATGAGAAGCCCACATGAAAATAAGCCCAAGGACAAGGCCCATGAGGAGGAAGAAATGGGCTTGACCCAAGTTTGGGCCCATTTAAACCTTCTAGAAAGAAATTGACTTTTAGGGCATAAATAGTGTCCTTGAGTGAAAATAACTTTTTACCCTCAAGCCTTTTTGGATTCCTTTAGTTTGCCAAAGGGCAAAATGGTCTTTCTATCCCTCAATAATTGGTCGGCCACATGAGAGGGTAAAATGACCAAAATACCCCTCTCATCTTGTCTTTATTCCATTCTTACCCTTGGATATTTGTAAAACTTATTTTGCAAGATTTAATTCTAGCCATTCATTCAAGCTTGTTGAGAAAGGAATGATCTTGGCCATCTATTTTTTAGTGTCGAGCAAGACACTTTCTCTCTCTTTCTCATTTTCTCACTTTTGGTTTTTCTCACTCTCTCCCTCCGTCACTCTCCTTATTTTGGCCACCCACCTCACCACTGGCCACTATCACGCCACCATCACCAATGCCACCATCATCCTCAAGCCGCCCTCATCACCACTATCCACAACCGTGAGCCGAGCCGAGCCACCATGACCTTCGCCGTTTGTTCGCTGCCCTCTTACATCGCTATGAGCTATGTGTTAGCCCAAGCCGAGCTGCCCTTCTCTTGTTTCCCTTTGGTTTAAGAGTAAGTTTACTCTCCAAACCTTGATTAGGGCATTAGGTTACTAATGGTTTAGGTTTAGAGTTAATTGGGTGGATTAGAGGATAGGTTATCTAGTTAATGATAGCCTATATTGATTATTATGTGATAATCTATCTAGTGTGATCGATAGCTTATCATGAATTAGTTGATGGCTTATCTTGAATTATAGGATAGCTTATCTTAGTACAAGTCATTTGATTAAATGACAACATTGGACTTGTATAAGTTTGATTGGTAATTGAATGGACAATGTTATTGGCCTTGTTATATGAGTGCATTTTCATGGTGGATTTATATGTAAAGAAATGCACATCATAAGCACTTGACATTGGCTAAATTCCAAAGATAAGAAATGAGACTTGAGTGAATGATGTGTGTGCATGATCACTTCAAAGTTCCATTTGTGCTTGGTTATACTGGAAGACTGCCAACTTAGGATTTAGCTGTGGCTGCGAGAGGTCGTGCCAAATTTGGTAATTGGATGCCTCGTAGGGGCAGGGTGAGACAAAGTCATTCGAAAATGGAATTCGGAACGAACCGATTTATAGGATGTCATCATTGAGGTTGATGAGATGATGCCATGCCCGATGGAGCAGGACGATGCCCAGTCATGTCGGAAGATCGCCTTCCTATGGGATGTGTCGTGGCCAGAGAGGTCATTTAATAATCTGGACAATTATGAGTGCAAAGTGCATGGATGAGTATAATGTGCATGGATGAGTGCATTGCACTTGAAAGTGACATTCAATCATGTCTGGATTAATAAATTGAAATTGTGCATGATTATGCATTATGATACTCTTGACTGTGTCTCTTGAGCAGGTGATTTAATGTGATCTATTTATATGCTTGTTGGAGCAAATGTAGTTATGTGATGGTGAGTGAATTCCCTCATGTAAATAGTTAAGGCAAAGCAAAGGCTTTGCTATTGATCTGCCATCGGTAACAACTTGCATGTTTAGGGCGATCCAGAGGCAACGTACTCTCCTAAACGAGATTTAGGGTGCTTATTTGCTAAGTTTATCTTATTATTGTTTATTTAACTATTTTTAGACCCCCAGTTATGAATCAACATCCTATGCAGTTCGGGGTGCCCATGGATATGGATATGGATATGGACACGGTAGTGACTGAACATCCAGTCGGATTGAATAGAGCCTTTTAAAGGAATTTGATGATTATCTAAGTTGATGAGCAGTTGGATATGTGGGTCACACATGAGTTCCTAGCTTGGTTTATAAAGGAGGGAGATGAGCTTTTTGGTCCTATTAAGGGATTTGAAAGGTCCCCTAATGGAGGTACTAGCGAGGAGGTCTAGGACCCAATGGACCTCGACCCTCCTGATGGAGCTATCTCTACTCCGGAGATTGATCCAGATGCCGAAGAGTCCGATCCGGAGAGTCCTCCCGGGTATCACTAGCTTTGGTGATGGGCTTAGGATGCCCCACCTTTTTTACCACTCGTTTTTGGATAGAGGAGCTTAGGTTGACTTGACCGATTGCCCCTTTTTGTATGATTGGTCGTTGAGAAAATTGCCTCGAGATGGGTTTGTAAAGAGTAGCTTCTCAAGGTCAGCTGATGTTTATAAAATGGCTTGGTTGTTTTATGTCTCAAAGCATTTTTCTTGCTATCCCTGACTATGATTATTAATTGGGAGATTTGAGTACGCTTTTGCATGCATTTAACGTCAGATAAAACAGAATGGGTTGGCGGCACATCTTGGGACATTGCAACATAACGACCATGGAGGGATGTTTGCGTGCCCGAGGGAACGGGGAGTGACATTCAACCAACTACACTTTAAAGTTTCAAACTAATAATACACTAACATAAATTGGTCGATGGCATTGTTCATTGCCCATATCGTTTCAACCGATGGATTATGAGTTTCTACCACTTTATCATCTTCTTTCAATGGTGATTCCTCAAAATCTACTATACAACTGTTGACGTCGAGGGGATTGTGTTATCTGTTCAGATAGTTAAGTTGAAAACCTCTTATTGATGTCTTCCAATAATGTATGGTCTTCCACAAACAACTTCTAATTGTTGATTTGCTAGCTCATCTTTAGGAATCCATTCAACATTCCTTTCGCTAAAGCAACTAAAAGGCAAAATCTTTTTTATAAGCTCTTGGAGGTTTTTATGACACATGAATGGTTGATGTCCCTTTTAGTATAGTCCCGTTTCACTTTTAATGCACCTACCCATGTCATGTACGTGTTGTGATTAGCCTAGAAATATATTTTTTTTTTTTTGATAACCCAGGGAACCCCCGCACGGCCGACAGCCGGGGAGTAAACCCTGGAGGCGATACGTGCTAGCCACCACACACGTGCCAGCCACCACACACGTGCTACCGGTTAAGTCACCCTGTGGCGCCCGGGATTCGAACACTCAACCTTTTGCGAGAGGAAGAGTGCGCGCTCCAGCAGCGCCACCCAGGCGGGTGGTGCCTAGAAATATTTGACTTTGTCTCTATTACAAAAGGCTAACAACTGGTGAAGAGAAGATGGGACACATTGATTTCTATGGATCAAATCCCATCCCAGCATGATATTTTGTGAACCATCAGCTTCGACAACGAAGAAAGAAGTCTACGTCGTTTTGGATCCACTAGTACAATTGGCAACGAACACTCCCTTGGTTTCACTTACCTTCCCACTGAAATTTAAGGCTGCGTTTGATCGTCTAGATAGTTTTGCTAGATAGGATAAAGTCGGATGGGATAAGAATAGGATAGGATTATATATATCCCATCCAATGTTTGTTGATGTCTGAATATAGCATGAATTCAAATAAATATTATCCAAATTAGTGCTTGATTTGGATGATTAAAATTAAAAATAAATCATGAAAATCTAAAAAAATGTCACCCTTCCACAATCCGCCATCCATGTCTTACACCCCCTTCCCCGTGACTTCAAGGACACCATCTCCCAACCCAGACGGATTCTACCCCGCTCTACCTTCGGTTTTGCCCCATTGAGATGCCCTTGAGTTTGAGTTCCCTCCTGGTCTTGCCATCTCGACTATTGACACCTTCCACTTCTGCGGCCAAACCATTCCCTTTGAGGAGGGCGAATACCGTGTCAATTCCTTACTGCTACGCTTCGACTCGCTCGGCTGCCTTAACAACTTATACTAAGGCCCCGTTTGGTTCAGCATTTGCAATGCTTATTTGGGCTCTAAAGTCCCTTGGCTAAATGTAAATGGCGTTTGGCAAATTTTTTTATTCACTTTGGAAAGATGCAATTGCATTTCCAATGCTCCCCAAGGGACTTTGGCCAATGCTCTTTCGGATGTACTTTGGGAAGTTGCATTTTCGGAATGCAACTTGCACTGTTCATGAACAATAGACCGAGGCCCGACGCCGGCCGCCTGAGGGCTAGCTTGACCCCGGCGACCACCGCCCGAGGGTCGTGCGACCCCGACAACCGTTGCCCGGGGTCGTCGGACCTCGGGCGTCGCCGACATCGCTCGACCTAGGCCAAGCGTTGCCTGGGTCGCGCGACCCACCAGGCAACGCTTGCCTGGGTCGCGCGACCCAGGCCGCGCTTGGCCTAGGTCGAGCGATGCCGGCGACGCCCGAGGTCCGGCATCCCTCGGGACGGCGGTCGCCAGGGTCGCGCGACCCCCAGGCGGTGGTCGTCGATGACCAAATCTGGCTGTCGGCGGTTGGCCGGCGACCAGATTTGGCTGGCGGCGGTGGTTGCCGTTTTGAGTTTTTTTTTTTTTAAATTAGCAAAAGTCCTTTAGCCCAAGTTGATTTTAAAAAATACTTATCAAATACTACTTGCATTTTCAAAAACCCCTTTAGTTCAAAGGTATTTGCATTCCCCCAAAGCCGAACCAAACGAGGAACTTTGTCACCCTGACTACCGCCTTAGTCGAGATTCGTATCACCATGGCTCTCCATGTCCCCCGTTTTAGAATCCCCTTTGCCCGTAGTAAAACATAAATTAAAAATAATTTTAACTTTTTTGGATCTTCTCCACTCGGAAATCAAGCCTCCTGCTTTGAATTCTGCGTTGTTTTGCAGATCTCAAGCAACATTGGGTTCTCGTCGACATAAGGAAGAGGCGGGCCGATGAGCTCCAGCGCCACTTTTCCTAGCGGGCGAAGGCGGGGAGCAGGCTGTTGCCAGTGGGAGGAGAGGTGGCCATTGGAATTTGCTTAGGCCCTTGTGGTGGAGGTCCCTCCTCGTGAACGAGTTGGGAAGAGGGTTGCATTCCACAAGCGTGACCTTTATTTTTCAATTTTTCAAAATTTACATATCCTATCATGAACTATCTCTTCCTCTAGGTGGGATTTTTTTATTGAGACTAATATCCGGGTTATATCCAGTCAAATCCAGACTTCGTGTCGCTCTAAATACTGGATAGGATAAAAGTTATCATATTCATAGTTTTATCTGGCCTACCAAACGCAGCCTAAGAGTTATACATTTGAAGGGATGATGTCATTATCATGTTAGGGCTAACAATACAAACTAAAGAGGGGTGAATAGGATGTTTGAGAATTATGAAAAACATTTATGGAATATAACAAGTTCAATTTCAGACATTGGCGCAAATAATTTGTAGACATCAAGTAAGTGCTGTTGTTTGATAAGTCTTTATGATAAAGATCAGGTTAATGCTAATAGTGAAGAAATAAAAGATATGCAAACAAATATATCGTGGTTCAACTTTATCCCTAGGTCTATAGTCACTCTCTAGACTAATAGCCGCAAGGGAATTGTTATAATCCAATCTTCCAAATAAATTAACGTACATTTTTAGTTTTTTGACTTTTTCTTTTTAGCAATCCAATCTTTTATCTTTTAAATCAGTACGGTAAATGCCTCAGTCAACTACCATTATGAACTCTCATGTATTAATTCACGTCGACATAAAAGTTAAGTTTATTGTATTGCGTCGTATATGAATTTTTTTTTCCTGTATTTCATAATTGGTCTTATGTTTTGTAAACCGGCCGTGCCTAATATTGTCTAACTCTTAATTTGTTTACTTAACATTGAGATTAGTCCTTTAGAAAATCAAAATTATTGGAAAGAAAACGAAAAGAAAAACGGTTTATACCACGAAAAACCCAAAACTGGTACACCTACGACAAACTTACTCCAAACTAATTTTTTGACCGTCAAAATCTCAGTACACTTATGATAAATTTATCTCAAACTAATTTTTTGACCATGAAAAAGCCCAAACTGGTACATTTGTAACAAATTTACTCTTCGTTAAATTAGATTAATACTACAAAAAATCACAAACCGGTACACTTGTAATGAATGGAGGGTAGAACCCCAAATTGGTACATCCGTTTAGCTATCACGTGTCATCCAATTTAGAAATTTGATAATAAAATTTAACATAGGGTAAAATTGTTACAGATGTACTAGTTTGGAGTTTTTTGTGATAAAAAAATTAATTTAGAGCAAATTTATCACATATGTACTAATTTGAGATTTTTTGTGATATTAATGGAACGAAAAAATGTCTCCCGGATTAGGTGTACTGCGTACGTACACCTAATCAACATTATCAGACTTGAATGTGGGCAATTATCATTCAAGGAAAAGGAACAAATAAACTCAGCAATGAACGGACGATCTTCTTCCACCTTTCAATTCTTCAAGATTTTCTTTGCCATTGCCAGCTAGAATGGAGTGTCCTTTTCTCGTTGGTGCCTTTTGAACATAAAGATCATTTATCGAATCAAAAGTAGTGATGTTAATACCGGAAGAAGGCAATGAATGTTCTCAAATCAGCGGACTTTTCTTAATTCGCCATCTTACTCGATCTATGTTATCAAATATTTATTAAAAAAAACATTTTAATACGTTTTGATAAGGGGACAAGTAGGAAGTAGTTCTTTGCGGACGGGCTATTCTTTTTATACGTCGGACAAATATGCGGTGCGATTCGAAATCTCTTGTGGGGTCGCACTGGGCATTAGTCATTCTCAAATTCTGGAATGAGGTGACAAAGAAGAAAAATTAAAGCAAGTAGTAAATATAAATGACATGGACCACGTTCTTGGCGTCGAAGGTCTTCCGAAATCTCCTTTTCCTATGATAATGGCAAGAGGTCATGTACTTTCGCTTCACGTCATATAGAGAAAATGACACAAATAGTTTCCGAACTTTGGTCCATGTACAATGTGGACATTAAATTTTTAATTTGTTTAATGTAATTCTTGAACTTTAACCCAATATACAATGTGATTCCTGAACTTTTAATTTGTTTAATATTGTTTCTGAACTTTAGGTGTATGTTCAATTTAGTCCATAAATTATATGAAAATATTTAATATATTCCTTTCATTAATTCAAGTTTAGAGACTACATTAAACATTTTCATATAATTCGGGGACTACATTGAACATCTATCAAAAGTCCATGGACCATATTGAACAAATCAAAAGTTCATGGATCACATTGAACATTAAGTTAAAGTACATAGACTACATTGAACAAATTAAAAGTTTAGAGACCAAATTGCACATTGAGCCAAAGTTTAGGAACCGTCTGTATCATTATCCCTATTATATATATCGAATAGAGATCTAATACCTTAGCTGGAATCAAATGTTTATATGTCCATGTCAGTGCTTTTCTCTTTGAAGGTGACCATGAATCGAATAGGTATGTATAATTTATCTGGTGCATCTCGATCTTTGAGATTGTATTGTGGCATATGATTAATTGAATTTCTTTTTATTTGGGCTCAAATTGTCTTTCTCCTTTCAATTTCCGTGACATCACCACGTGGGGGCTAAACATCGGATGGGGAACTTGGTCCCCTCTCATGTGTCTGCGAAGCGATAAGTTTGTTAATAGGACATACATAAGTAATAATGCAGAGATAGATGATCGTGGTCCTCCACTTTGTTAGAGGGCTTTTCACGTCTTGAAATAGCTTGCGGTGACAATGCACGGGTGCCGATGAGGAAGGTATTAAAAGTTTGCAGTTATTTATGTACTCTTTTTGTCATGTCATATATGATAAACATTTTGAAAACTGTTAGTTTCGCTTGAATAATCAATAAATATTGAGATACATGTCTGTAGTCCTCTACTTGGTTAAAGTTTTAAACATCCTCCGCATACTTATGTTGAAATCGCCCGTGCTAATGACGCATGGGTGCCGTTGAGGATGGTATTGGGGTCAAATGGCAATCTTACCTTTTCCCTAAGTTATGAAGTGGATGGTGTCGAAGAATTAAGGCAGAGAAAATTATGAAATTTTCTTTATATTATTGTATTATCTAATGAACAATACATGTGTCTATTTATAAGTTTTATTAGATAGCTATCTGATGTAATTAAATAAATCAAGCATGATAAATTCAGGATATGCACAATTGAAGATCTGAAGAATTTTCAAGATATATGCACAATCAAAAGACATATGGAAAATATCCTATATATCTCTAGATAATATCATAAATATCTCTAACATCTCCAAGTGTATAAAAGTCAACTTGAGTTCCAATAAAAAAAAATCCAAAAAATTCCTGGTGAATCGTCGAAGCGGTTTAGGGTGCTGAAGAGAGAACTCAACGTCGCTGCTTATGTGGTTGTTATGTGTTGTCATAGATGCTGTGCAGGCTATGTCGTAGGAGACTCCTGTCATAGCAGATCTACTGTTTGTGTTCATCTATGGAGTGGTGGAGAAATGCGACCACTGATGCTGGCATTGTTATGAGCACTATGGAGAAATGTGGCTGGCGTCATTACGAAATAGATCTAAGGGCGACGAGTTTGGTAGTGGTGTTCGTTAGTGGATAGAAATGCGGTCTTTAGGGTTGTTCTAGGCACCGTGGAGAAATGTGGCCAATGCGTTATTATGGAACAAACACGAGGGGCACTTACTAAAACTTTGTAGACTACACGATAACCAGACAAGCCAACGTTGGCTATTGGACGGGACGGACAATGTTGGGGATCAACGTTGAGAGAGAAATTAGTAGTTATTGAAAAGGAAGATGACTTGAAATACAATATGTGCTCTCGGTGTGCAGTGCTGTGAGTACGATCAATCAAGGATATGCAAATCGAAGATATGGAGAATCTTCCAAATATGTACAATCATAAAAAAAAAATGGCAATTATCCTAAATATATCTGGAAAATATCATAAATATCTATAAGAAAATCATGTAGTATTGAGTGTCATCAAGGCACTTATTTAGCAACCAAGTTACGGAAAGTTATATTTTTTAATGCCCTTTTTTTTTTTTTTTTGGTAAGATTTGAATGCCCTATTTTTTCATCTTATTTATAATCAATATTTGGAAAATGAAAATATTTTTAATTAGATACTTAAGAAATATATTGGAATACTCGTTAACAGGATCCAAATTACATATTTACAGAAAGCTACTGTTCAAACTAAAAGAAAAAGAAGCAAGCAACATTCTTGGGAACTTAAGATAAGAGATGGAGCCATATACAACGTGATTTCATACTTATCGTTCAATGAAAAATTTTGTAAAATTCCACATATGTACATTGCAATTCCACTATGGCTTGACATAGGTTATTCATCTCAAATCATACTTCGCTTCATCTTCTGATGGAGAAAACTTTCCTTCTTCCACATTCTGATTGATGATGGATTTATACAAAAATTTCAGACTTACTTTTTTTTTAAGTCTCACTCATTTCTTCTATATACATGTGGGCGTGGTGGTCACACGGATCGAACCTCAGACATGGTACTCTCCAGCCCCGCCCTCCCAATTCTTTTACCAGTAGGGCCATATATCTGTTGGCAATTTTAGACTTACTTAGAGATTATGTTTACAGATAAACATCTTACTAAAACAAAAGAAAAACAACCTTCTATACTGTCTTAAATTTGAAATGCAGCTCCCTCAATGTCGCCCTCGATGTTGCCATCAGCCCCTTCAAGCAGTTGTTGTCATCGTCACTCTGTCGTTGGCCTTCTTACCATTCTCCTTGGTATATTGTGATTATATATGACATGGTGGTGGGTGGTAACAGAGACGAGAACGACGGGGTTTCAGAGATGACAAAGCAGAGAGAGAGAGGGAGTGAAAGCCGGCTGACGAGAGGATAGGACTAAGTTCGGGTTTGCTTTGATTTTTTCTTCTTGTTTACTTATAGTTCGAGATTATATGTGGGTTGCCTTCATGCATGTAACCCGCAAATAAGAGATTTCCTCTAACCAGATATGAAAGAAAATTTTGTTCATCCATGCCCGCCCGCACATAAACCATTCTTACTTCGTGGTAGAGGTATTCAGTCAAATTGGAGACAGGGCTGAACAAGGGAAATGCATTATCACACCTCTTGGTTTCAAATGATGCAAGACTTTCTCAACTAGTGCGACACCAATGGGTAATAGCCAATAGGTGACTGTTGGGGATAACTATACACGAAAGATTCAAGAAAATTTTAGTCTGACAACGCATCTGTCTATGTATGAACAAGTGAAGAAAGAATACACACATTAAAAGTCTCCTCTTCAAGTATACATCACATATAATTCTATTGCCACTTGAACAGTCTAATGCAATGGACTCTGTCCAAAACCATCAAATCAAGTCATCAATCCGGACCACTGATTCTTCCGACCTTACCAGCCCATTCTTTACATGCATTTTGTTGAAGTAGTCATTGTTATGGTCCTTACGGAGTTGGACCACCGGCGGATAGATCACTTTCCTGGAAGTCTTTATCCATGACTGATTATGATACCATTTTGCCATCTTACTAAGATGATGTATAGATGTCAGATCGATATGTTTGATGGGGCATGAGAGGATTCTAAGCGGAAATGTCCTCCCCTTTCGTGTGTTTCTCATTTCAAAGTTGTGTATATATTCAACTTATGGGCTTCGGCTTTCCGAAGCAAAGGAACATTGATTCGGAATAAGCAAACTGAATTTTGGTTTCTTTTAGCCCTTGAGGTTAATTAGACGCACTTTATCAAAGTATCACCGAGTCAAAAGATTAAGTGCTCCATGGATTTGCTTCCCAAATGCTTGGCAGTTTACAAGCTATATATAACCAATAATATCTGACCCAAAAAAGAGGTTCTGTAAATTTAAACTACTCTGTTATAAGACCAAACAAGAGCAACGCAAGCTTCACGAGAGAGAGAGAGAGAGACAGAGAGAGCAATGGAGAGAGAAAAGGAAGGAGAAAGAGAGGTTTAAGGATGGTAATCTCACAAAAATGTGATTACATTTGGATTCGTTGTTGAGTTACGGTTCTAATGACACCAAGTTTTTGCGAATTGGTCGCGCGGATTGTAGGGAAGATGAGGTTGAAAGGGTTAAGCGCATAAGCGGTGTTAACATCTAATTTTTAGCTAATGCATTGTATAAAGGTAAACCTTGAGATAATGGTCTTTATTACTACAAGACCTATTTTCTCCACCTAAATAGAATCATTTAGCATTTGAATTAACATAAGCATTTCATTTACGTATCATTTGCACTTTCGTTTTGAAAAGTCAAAAAGTTAACTTTTGAGTTGACTTTTTTGTCAAACTTTGATTGAAAAATTAAACCTTGGTCAAAATTTGGCTTTTTGCATAAAAAGTCCCGAAGTAGTGTCAATTTTATTTCTACACTTTCAATTTTTGAAAAAAATTGAAGTTTGACCCATTAATTAACTTTTTCACTAAAAAGTCAACTTCTGATTATTTTTTTCAAAAAATCAAATAATGGAAAAATCCATAAATCAATTCTTGATGACCAAAAATAAAATTAGTTCATTTCTAGTTGCCTTTTGAGGTAGTTCTTTTATGACATTTGATCTATAGGTCGTAGCCCATCTAATTGTCAGCCAATTTTGAGATTACAAGTCATCGGTAAATTTTCCCTAATTTTAACCCAATTAGGGGTTCCAAATCAATTCTTCATGATTAATGCAAATTAGTCAAAATTGGATGCAATTAGTTGAATGGAATTCAATTTCAATATCAATTTTGACAAAATCACTTCCACTTGGCTTAATTTGACCAATTTAGTGAACATGCATTTAAGAAATCAAAAATGACATGCCCTAAGTTTTTTTGGTCAATAAAAGTACTTTTATTCATTCATATAGCGAAATTACTAGAAAATGACAAACAAGATTTTGAACACAAAATGTTCCAAAGGGGCTGGGGGGTAAAGAAGCCCAGTTTAAAGGAAGAGTGTTGAGGCGCCGGGCTTTAGCAATCTAATCGGCAGCTTGGTTGGCTTCCCTGGGACAATGGGCTACTTTCACGAATTTCTTTTGAGCCAGGAGCCACTTGCACTCGTCAATCAGATCACGCAGCCCCATGGCTTTCCATACGGCCCACTAGTATTTCCACAAGTGATAGGTTATGACATTCTGCTTCACAGCACAGATCACTTACTGCCCGTAGGTCACTTCTTCCCTTCAAGTACAATAATGCATTCCTCAGAGCTAGGGTTTCAACTTGCAGTGAACAGGAGGCTCCGACCTCTTCAGCGAAGCCATCAACTATCAATCCACTCAAGCCGCGAAAGATCCCAGCTATGGATTCTATTGGCACACCATCAGTCCACAAACAACCAATATTTAGCTTGAGGGAGCTCCCGGCCGGCAGAACCCACTGGACAGGTGAGTTGTTGTTGTTGTATTTCTGCTTTCTCTTTGCTGGATCGCATCGATTGAAGTTTTTAACCTGTGCTAGAGCTGCGTCGACAATGGAATTGGGTTCTAGAGGTCGAGCATTGAATATATTGCTGTTGCGGGATTTCCACGTCAACCATAGAGTGGCTACAATCAGTTCCCTCGTAGGTGAGTCCATATTTGAATCAAAGAAATCAATTATCCATCTGTCCATTCAAGAGATGTTGAGCGAGTTACTAACGATGTTAATTCTTGGATCTGACCAAGCCTTTTTCGTCCAATCACAGAGCAGGAAAATATGTTCAGTGGTTTCTGGCTTTTGCGAGCATGTAGGACAAATGAGATTAGGCATTATCTGTCTCCTGTAAAGATTTTCACGCGTTAGTAACGCGTTCTGACAAATGCTCCAAATGCTCTAAAGAAACCCTATGGACCAAATCCTGGTCCATAGGATTTCGGAAGGCTGAAATGATGTTGATACTTGATTTAAATTAGGTTTAATGGCCTTAGAGCACACACTATTGTAGCCACTCTTCACTGTGTAGGAGCCTACCTTTTTGCCAGTCCAGATTAATTTATCTTTAACCTCTCGTTCAATAGTATCTCTACCAAATAGTATGCTTTGCCATCCCCACGATGGACTATGCCCTTTTCCTACTGTCCACAAGTCACCTCTAGAAAAGTAAATTCCTTTAAGGACCCTGTTGAAGAATTAGAAGAAAATCTCGAAGATCTCAAGGAAAGTGTGTCAAAAAATTAGATGAAAATCTTAGAGATCTCGAAGAAAATTTCGAGATAGGAATATTTTGTTTCCATTTATTTTATTGCTTTTTATTTTTGAATCCTCAGGATTAAGAAGTAAATCGCTAGAATTAAGAAGTACGAAATCTGTTTTTATTTCTTGTTGTTTTCTAGTTACTGTAGGCTCTATTTAAATGTTGTGTAAGTATGACAAAAAAGTAGAAATGGAAGAAATCATTTTTTGTTCTTTGAAAAATCGCATGGTATTAGAGCTTGGGTTTTGAATCATGCTCCCGCTATGGTGAAAACGACGATGACTGGAGCTAGTAAGAACACCACTACTTTAGGTGTCATGCTAGAGAACAACTCAACTGATCTCTCTGCACAATTGAGCAATGGTGGAGAGCCACTCTCCCAGAATTCCAACCTACTATTAACAGTTCACCGATTGAATGGCTGAAATTATTTGGAGTGGGCTCAATCGGTGAAACTAGCTATTGATGGCAGAGGGAAGCTAGGCCACTTAACTAGCGAGGTGAAGGAACCAGAAAAAAGCAATCCGTCTTGGAAGATTTGGAGTTCCAAGAACTTTTTAGTGATTGCCTGGCTGATCAATTCTATGGAGCCATCAATTGGAAAACCTCACCTATTCCTTCCAACCACTAAAGATGTATGGGACGTTGTAAGAAAAACATATTTTGATTTGGAAAATTCTTCCCAAATCCTTGAATTGAAGACAAAGCTATGGCAATCGAAGCAAGGGGATCGTAAGGTCACTATTTACTATAATGAAATGGTGACCTTATGGTAGGAATTAGATCAATGCTATGATGATACATTGGAAAGTCCAGCTGATTGTAAGAGATAAATGAAGAGAGAAGAAAATGATAGAGTATACATGTTTCTAGCAAGCCTTAATCGAAGCTTGGATGAGGTGAGAGGCTGGATTCTTGGTTGAAAACCTTTGTCATCCATTCATGAGGTTTTCTCTGAAGTTAGAAGGGACAAATCTCGAAGGCGAATCATTCTACGTGATTCGAAAACAAGTGTCAGCTCTATATCCAAAAATTTTGCATTTGTATCTCGAGGGCTTGATTCTGAGAAAGACAGGAGGAAGAAACCATGGCGTGAACATTGCAAGAAACCATGGCATACCTAACAGACTTGTTGGAAAATTCACGGGAAACCACAAAATTGGAAGAAAGAAGGTTGGAAAAGAAGGAGCAGTAATGATGGTCGTGCGTTCCAAGCAACAAATGAAGAAGAGCAAATCAAGTCAAATTCGGTTCCATTCACAAAGGAACAATTAGAGCACCTATACAAAATCCTTCAATCTCCACAACCTTCTTCAAATCCATCTTGTTCTTTAACCCAGAAAGGTAATTATTTTCCCACTGCTTTCCTCATATAAAATACACACCCAATTACTCCATGGATTCTTGATTCAGTAGCAACTGATCATATGACAGGTTGTTCAGAACTGTTTTCTACCTATAGTCCGTGTGCAGGAAATAAAAAAATCACAATTGCAGATGGTTCTCTTTCAACCATAGCTGGAATAAGATCTATCATGCTGTCATCAGCCCTCACACTTCATAATGTTCTTTATGTCCCAAAGCTATCTTGTAGCTTGCTGTCCATTAGTAAAATAACCTCCAATAAAAAATGTCAAGCTAATTTTTTCTCATCTCATTGTGAGTTTCAGGACTTGACCTCGGGGAGGACGATTGGCAATGCTAGAAAGAGTGGAGGACTCTATTTCTTTGAAGATGGAACAAGCTCAAGCAAATAAGTTCAGGGTAGTTGTTTCAAATCTGTTACTCTTTGTAAGGATGATGACATTATGTTATGGCATTATAGGCTAGGTCATCTGAATTTTCAATATTTAAAGTTCTTGTTCCCAAAGTTTTTTTTGAATAAAAGTCTGTCTTCATTTTAGTGTGAATTCTGTGAATTAGCCAAACATCATCGAACCAATTTTCCCTCATAAATCTACAAGCCAATGAAACCATTCTCCTTAATTCATAGTGATGTTTGGGGCCCATCTAGAATTCCTACATCCTCAAGGAAGAAATGGTTTGTCACATTTATTGACGATTATACAAGGGTGAGTTGGGTATACTTGTTAAAAAAGAAATCCGAAGTTGAGATTATTTTCAAAAATTTTTACACTATGATACAAACACAATTCCAAGGGCAAATCTAGATTTTTAGAAGTGACAATGGGAAAGAATATTTCAATAAAAATTTGGGACAATTTTTCTTGGAAAAAGGGATTGTGCATCAAAGTTCTTGCCCTAACACCCCTCAACAAAATGGGGTGGTAGAAAGGAAAAATAAACACCTTTTAGAAGTAACTAGAGCTATACTCTTCACAATTAAAGTTTTCACATACCTCTGGGGTGAAGCATTTCTTACATCTACATATCTCATCAATAGGATACCTTCTAAAGTGTTAGGATTTCAAACACCCCTACGAGTTCTTCAGGAGACCTACCCAACCTCTAGACTTACTTTGGCCTTACCTTTAAAACTATTCAGTTGTATCTCATTTGTCCACATCCATGATAGAAATCGGGGGAAACTTGATCTTAGGGCAAAACGATGTGTGTCTATTGGTTATGCACCTAATCAAAAAGGGCATAAATGCTTTGACCCGATTTCCAAAAAAATGTTTGTCACCATGGATGTCATCTTTTTTTAATCAAAACCTTTTTTTGGAGCTCATCTTCAGAGGGGGAAAGAAAGTGCAAATTCGCACAACACCATCATAGAATTTTTTTGTCTAGAACCTGAAAAACCTTTTTCTAAAAATCATATTCCCACAACCCTCATACTAGATTTTGAACCAAGTGTTTTTAAATAGTGAAAATTCGGGTGTCATCGCATCCTACTTGTGAGCATAACATGTGCGAAACTAAAACCGAGAATGCGGAGCTTCCATCCTATTCTCAAGTCTACATGAGAAGAGACAAAACTCAAATAAATGAGTCTCCTGCTCCCTCAAGGTGCCATGAGTTCGAACCAGGGCATGACCAGAACTCTATAGAGTCATTAGGTGATGTTCCAACTCAATCTGTCCAACCTGATGAACTTGACATACCTATTGCTATCCAGAAAGTAGTTAGGTCTTGTACCAAACATCCTATGTCTCATTATGTGTCTTACAAAAACCTCTATCCCAATTTTCGTGCCTTTACCTCAACATTGTCTTGTGTGGAGATTCCAAAAACTGTGTAGGATGCTCTACAGGTTCCAGAGTGAAAGGAAGCAATTCTTGAGGAGATGAAAGCTCTAGAAAAAAATGGAACGTAGGATATGGTGGATCTACCCAAGGGAAAGACCACAGTTGGATGCAAGTGGGTATTGCATAAATCTGATGGATCTCTTGAAAGGTATAAAGCTCAGTTGGTCACAAAAGGATACACTTAGACCAATAGGATCAATTATTTTGAAACTTCACTCCAGTTGTAAAACTAAACACTGTAAGAGTGCTCCTATCACTTGCGGCCAATCTTGACTGGCCTCTGCAACAACTAGTTGTGAAGAATACATTTTTGAATGGAGATTTAGAGGAAGAAGTACACATGGATTTTCCCTCGGGCTTTGATAGAAGGTCTGGATCAAAGGTATGTAGATTGAAGAAATCATTATATGGACTGAAACAGTCACTAAGGACCTGGTTTAAGAAGTTCACTCATCCTGTGAAGAAACAAGGGTATGTTTAAGGACAAGCTGATCATACCATATTTGTAAAGCATTCTTGTGACGGGAAGGTCGCAACTCTGATAGTGTATGTGGATAATATCATTCTCATCCGGAATGATATTGTCGAGATGAACAGGTTGAAAGAATAGCTCGCTTCTGAGTTTGAGATCAAGAATTTGGGAACTCTAAGGTATTTCCTTGAAATGGAGTTAGCTCGATCAAAAAATGGAATTGTAATCTCACAAAGGAAATATGTCCTAGATCTTCTAAAGGAAATTGGAATGAGTGGTTGTAGATCGGCAAAAACTCCTATAGATCCCAATCAAAAACTTGGAGATGACAATGATGGGGTTCCCTTTGATACATCAAGATGCCAAAAGCTAGTGGGGAAATTGATTTATTTGTCACATACTCGGCCAGATATTGCCTTTGCTGTGAGTATGGTAAGCCAATTTATGCACTCTCCATATGAAAAACATCTTGAGACTGTGTATAGGATCCTAATATACCTAAAGAGCACGCCTGGAAAAGGTCTGCTATTCAAAAAATCTACTCAATGAGAGATTGAAGCATACACGGATGCAGATTGGGCAAGGTCAATTACTAACAGAAGGTTGATTTTAGGATATTGTACATACGTATAGGGGAACTTGGTTAGTTGGCGTAGTAAGAAGTAGAATGTTGTGGCACAGAGTAGTGCAGAAGCAGAATATCGAGCAATGGCTCACAGTGTATGTGAGATGTTGTGGCTAACACGAGTGCCGGAAGAACTTCAAATATCAGTGAAAATGCCTATGAAGTTGTACTGTGACAACAAGGTTGCAATCAACATTGCACATAATCCAATGCAACATGATAGAACCAAGCATGTTGAGATCGACAAACACTTGATCAAAGAGAAGATTGATATAGGAGCTATTTGTATGCCATTTGTGCCAACAACACAACAAATAACTGACATTCTTACAAAAGGATTGTTCAAACTAATGTTGTGCAAGTATGATAAATAAGTAGAAATGAAAGAAACCATTTTTTCTTCTTTGAAAAATCGTAGACCCTACTCCATAAAGCTGAGGGGGATTGTGAGAGTATTGAAGTTGATCAAGTCTTTGAAACCAAGTCCCCTTGCATCCTTTCTAGTTTTTGGCACTTATCATTTTTTCCAATGCATGCCCCTTTTTGAAGCATTTTGTTTCCACTAGAAAGATGCAATCCTTTTTTCAATTGCTTTACAAACTGAGATGGGAATTTTGAAAATTGACATTGCATATTGGGGCAAAGCTTACATTATAGTTTTTAGCAGAATTTTCTTACTCGCTTTGGATAGCAGCTTTTCCTTTCAGCCCTCCAATTTCATATTGACTTGTGCTAGTGTCTATGCAAACATCTCTTTCTTGGATTGACCCCAGTCGGATGGAACACCAAGGTATTTCCCTATCTTCTCTTGTGCCATATTTCTCCATAAAC
Source organism: Syzygium aromaticum (assembly GCA_024500025.1). NCBI lineage: Eukaryota > Viridiplantae > Streptophyta > Magnoliopsida > Myrtales > Myrtaceae > Syzygium > Syzygium aromaticum. The sequence continues at coordinate 19,155,110 of CM044895.1, forward strand.
TCCAAGGGCAACCACTATTGGAATAAATGCCTGATTTATTCAAGTTGATAGCTTGGCCTATTGCAAAACAATACTGATTCAACGTGGCTGCTAGGTTATGGCATTCTCAAACTAGCCCATTTAGAAAAAATGTAACATCGTTAGCAAAAGCAAATGAGACAATACAGGGCAGGGCCTCTTAAGTTTAATACCTCTGATACTCCCATCCTTAGTAGCTTTGTATATCAACCATGAAAGAACATTAGCCATCAATATGAAGAGATACGGAGAAAGTGGATCTCCATGTCTAAGTCCTCTCATAGGCTGGAAATACTGCGTTGGTTCCCCATCAACATTCACACTGAAAGAGACGGTAAAAACAAACTGCATTTTCAAAGAAACACATCCCTTGTAGAGACCCTTTTTTAATGGCAAAAGGACACTATAAGTGCTATAAGTTATGTACGGAAATCACTTTGGTGCTATAACTTTTTTTCGGATCACTTTGGTGCCAACTTTTTGGAAGAACAATCACTTTAGTGCCAATGCTAACATGGCTGCCGGAAATCTGACATGGCTCTTTTTTTAGTAATTTCCGATGCTGATATGGTTCACCGGAAATTTGACGTGGCTCTTTTTTTGCCGGAGTCACTAAAGTGATCTCTTTTCCTCCGACTTGGCACCAAAATAATCCGAAAAAAAGTTATAGCATCAAAGTGATCTCCATACATAACTTATGGCACTTATAGTGTTCTTTTGCCCTTTTTTAACATACTCGCCCTCAAGAAATCCTACTCTGACTCTGTCATATACTTTCTGCGTATCTAGCTTCAAAACTTGAAACTTTTTTTTCCACTTTCTAATCCTCAATTGGTGTACTACCTCTTGAACAATCAGAATATTATCGTGAATTTGCCTTTCACTCACAAAGGCAATATGTTCAGTGGCAATTAACTTAGGGAGCCAATGTTTTAGCCTATAAGCCATCACTTTTGAAATAACTTTATAATTGAAGTTACAAAGACTGATAGACCTGAATTGACTTATACATTCTGGGTTTTTAACTTTTGGAATAAGTGAAATAAGTGTCTTGTTAAGTATGGGGTCAAAATTTTGACCAAAAAAAAAAGGTATGAGGTCAAAATTACCCGTTTCAAAGAAGTTGTTTACCAGCTAAAACAAATCTAACTGGATATCCTCCAAATAGTGGTGATGGAATTGACTATTCAATCCATCTGGACCTAGAGCTTTAAGTGACCCCATTTTAAAAATAGCATCTTTCATTTTCTCAAGTGTTCTGGGAGCTATCAAACTTTCATTCAGTTTGTCGTTGACTGGACAAGGGCATTGGTCCAATATTAAATGGAAATCCCTAGGTCCTACCTAATCAAGGGATCGATAAGAACTCACAATATGCTCTTTCAGGAGGTTAGGATCTACACCAAATTTGCTCGTCGACTTTTAGCATGTTGATTCTATTACGCCGTCTTCGCACCATGGTAGCATGGAAATACTTTGTGTTTCTATCACCCCATTTAAGCTAATTAATTCGAGACCTCCATCCCTAGTACATCTCCTCCCATCTCCACAGTTTTCCAATCTTTTTCACGATTTCCGAGAATGCCTCTTTACTAATTGTTCTTGACGTTCTGTTTGTGATTTCCATTAATTTCCTCTTTGAAGCCCCAATTTGGCGAGAAGCATATGAGAATTTCCCCTTACTCCATATCTCTAATTCCTTAGAAACCTTTTGAATTTACCCGGTGAAACTCTCATTACATGATTGAGGATCTTGCCAAATTTGCTTAATGATCTCACTGCAGTCTTGATCATCTAGCCAATATGCTTCGAACTTAAATTCCTTTTCCGTTCTTTCATACTGGATGTAAGGAAAGTAAGAGTGGGCTATTGTCAGGAACAATGGCTGGTAAAGCTAGAACTTCTGCATTAGGGAACAAGATCCTCCATTCCATGGTTCACAATACTCTATCTAGTCTCTCTTTAAACAGTGCTTTGTTTGCCCAAGTAATGGCATAGGCTTTGCTGTCAACATCCATTAATGAACAGGCATTCTGAAAATCTCGAAACGTAACTAACCTATAATGATCCGCTTCTCTCCTGCCAACTTTCTCCCAATTATAAATGATTTCATTAAAATCATCCATGCAAATCCAGGGGAATTGATTACCTGGATGAGTGCTGCGTATTTGTTGCCATAAAAAAAGTCTCTCCTGGAAATTCGTTGAATCATGTATGAAAGTAATCCTCATAATGTGTCCACTCTCTGGGTCCTTGCAACTTAGGTCAATAAAGTCCTTAGAACTGGATTCCACGTCTAAATAAACCTCATCACTCCACATAAGTGCTAAACCCCCCGCAGTGCCCTCCGGCTGCACTAAAAATGATTTTGAGAACTTGAGACTCCATCTAATATGATCCACTTAGGTCTCTTTATTCTTTGTTTCCATCAAGAAAACCACATTAGGCCTTTCAAGAGCCACTAAGGCTTTGAGCTCCTGGAACGTCAAGGGAGTGCCTAGCCCTTGACAATTCCAGCTCAATATTCTCATATCATCCCCAGTGGCTTATTAGGGCTAGCCACAAAAGCCCGATCTTTCCCCTCTTTTACAAGCTGGTCAGGGGTATCAAGTAACTCCATATCCTCTATATATATAAGGAGCTAGAACCTTCTTGGTTATAAGGATTGAACCTTTTCTATTTCTTTGCCCCTTGAGTTTTAGGCTCTTTCCTGTCATTCTTCATAGGCCCTTGGGATAGCTCGATGCTTGCGAATTCTAGAATTAATAGCTGATTCCCTTGGCCATCTTTTGATAGTGGAGTCATTGCCGAACCACCCAATTCCTCTTAAGTAATAGGACTCTCAACCTGTTTTTTGATTTGGATAGGAGCTGCTAAGTTTCATCTTCGACCCTAGTTGCTATGTGCATATTGGATGAATGTTTTGGTGTTTCAAGAACTGCTTCATCCTCGGTTGCATTAGGGACCAATTTGCCATAGAAAGCTTTCCAGAAAGGGCATTTTTAACGAACTTCTGCCTTCGACCACTTACCATAATTCCTTACTTTGTTTTCTTCCAGCCCTGATTGTTCATAGCAAACTACTTCACAATATGATGCATAATGGCCAATTCTTCCACATGAAAAGCAAAAGTGCGGAAGGCACTCGTTTTTAAAATCCACTCAAATCTTCTTGTCGCCTAAATTCACTATAGTTCCACAGGGGGCCTGACAACCCCAAGTTCTCTCACCTTTCCACCTTTATACGGACCCGAGCCTTTAGATTCCAGCTGAACAGCCTTCACCTTTCCTATCTTACCTGCCACATCAGAATAATCCTCCTCCAAAGCCTACCTTGGTGGCAATCCATGGATTTGTACCCAGAAGTCACAAAAGGAAAAATCATAACAATGTTCCGAAATAGCAGGATCACACTGATGAAGAACCAATAAATTACTCACAAAAGACCAAGGTCCCGACTCAATCACATTTTGTTTTACCTTTTCTGCCTCAAATACAAAGGAGAAAAACCCTGGTTCTTTTTTATTACAAACCACCGATTCAGACTTCCAAACCCTCTTCATTGTACTTAGGAATGCCTGAAGTTTACATTGGGTTTGGAATAAAGTTTCCCGTATAGAGTATGGCTGCATTCCCTTTGTTTTTCAATGGGTATTTGCTTTTTCACCTCTACTACATCATCCTCTGACCACATATTACCAATGTTTGCTCAAAGCCGCTAGACAAAACTCATTCTCAAACTCACTTTCCATTCTTAGTTGTTCTGTTGCAGGTATGCAAGCTAGACAGTAGAGCCACCAACAGCAAAGGTCTTGACAAGAACAAGACACAGCAAGTTCGGAATATTCCAATCTGAAGAATTTTTTAGGGCAATCTCGGCACCGGACGAGAGCAGGCTAATTAGATAAATGAGTGTGAAGATTGGGATTGCAATGGGAGAGTGGTCTGAATGGTGGCTGGGACAAGACAATGTGGTTGATTTGTGAAGAAGGAAGATTGGGGATTGCCGTGGGATAGTGGTCTGAATCGTAGCTGGGACAAGACAATGTAGTCGATTTGTGAAGAAGAAAGATTTGGTTAAGGAAATTCTAAGGTTTTGGTGGGTGAGAGAGTACGAGAGAATTGAGGGTCTGCAGTGCAATGGACAAAAGGCAAACATCAGCCAGAAGGTAGGGTTATCCATTTGTGGATGAGACTAAGCTAGGGTTTAAGAGGATTTTAGGGTTTTGGTAAAGCTATCACCATAGGGGATAGAGAGAAGTTCTTCCCTAGAGAGAAGGTTGGAAGGCCCTAATTAACTTGATTTTACTTGACCTATTCCATACTAACATCCAATTCGATCAATTGAGTTTTAATTTGGCTAACTGAACTTCAATTGTTCACATTGGTCTAGTTCACAGTGCGATTTTAGTAGAAATTAGAGGAATTAAGGCTTTTTATGCCCAATTAACCAAACCAAGTTAATCCAATTTAATCTAATTGCATTCAATTTTATCCAATTCATTTTGGAAATCTTTAATTCAGCCTAATTGAGCCAAATTAGGGAAAATTGCACAAAATAAAGCCAAGGTCCAAGCCAATCTAAAACTAGTCGAACTCTGGTCTTCTTGGTCCCACCAGTGTTGATTGGCCGAGACATTTTGACCATTTTCCGGCTATTTTTTCGGACAAATTCAATCGTCCGATCACCTAGCCATGGCCAGCCAGCCAACCCTCTTCCTCACATGTAGAAATTACACAAATGCCCTTTTCAGAAATTACAAAATTGCCCCTAAGGCCATCATCCATCCTTGTCATCAAATTTTGACCAATGAGATGCATTCCTTATGCAATCCTAACCATTCATTATCATTTCATCATGGCCACCCATTTTGACATGTCACTAATCCTTGTGACTAGAAATGAGCCAATGGGAGGCTTGCTTAACGAGAAAGAAAACATTTTGAGTCATAAGATTAATACAAAGGCTGTAATTCATGCTTGAGGGAGTACATAGGTTTTCCCTTCAAAATTAAAAGGGATACAGCCATTTGAATTACTACATTCTCTCTCTACACAAATCTCTCTCTATCTGCTGATCACTCCCAATGCCCTTGCCGGCCGATCACTGGCCTTGTTTCGGTGAGCTACCATTACTCCAGCAACCGTTAGCCTTCCATCTAGCCAATAGCAACTCTAGTTTCATCAAAACATTGCCGGACGTTGACAATTCCAGCTACTTTCCTCTGCGGTCGCCCTACTGAGTTCCACGCTGGTAGTTTCTTCAGTGATTCTAGCTACTATTCTAGCAGTCTGAACCTTGCGACGCTAATCCTCAGCCTTTCCTCGAAGTCCTTATGGCCGAAGTTCAACAAAATAGCCACTAGATCTCCTCAAACTCATAGATTTAACTTGATCATTCATTTTAGTTTGTCAAGCCGATTTCTAACTTCAATCCTTAATTCCTCGATTTAGCTACTAAGAATTCCAAGGCTGATTCGTGGAGGAGTTCTCAAAATGATCACGGTGGCCGGATTGCTCATTCATTCACTGGATCATCATATACAAGGTTAGTTCATCTCAAACTTAAAATATGATGAGGATGTATGGACTTCATGGCTAATTGTATGTGAAGTTGATGGATGTATCTGTAGCAAATCATGTATAGGAATGAATTGTTAATTGATCATTGCATGTTTATGTGTTCTGTAAATTGGGAACTCAATGATTCAGTGTGCTTAATTAGGCAATTTGACCTAGTAAATGTTGAAATCATGAAAAGTGTTCAATTAGAGAAATGATCTTGACTTTCCGAGCTTCGATTTGATAGGTCATTTGTAAAATTGAAGTTCATTTGCTAGGTGCAACAGGCCTTGAAATAAGAAGCTAGGATATGCTAAAATTGACTTGGATTTTGAAATTCCAGTTCTTGACTCAGCCTGTCTATTCTCGGATATTTTTGATTTTCTGTGTTCAAATATTGAAAAGCGTCCTTCATAAAAGTTGTAGCGAGAATCTTAAGCTTTCCGTTGACATCAAATATGTCAAAACAAAACTTCATTTGGTCAGCCAAAGATCATATCAATGTGCCGATTAAATTATGCACTAAAATTTGGAAAAATTGGCAAAAGGACACCACAAGTGCTATAAGTTGTGTATAGAGGACACTTTGATGCCATAACTTTTTTTTTTTTGGATCACTTTGGTGCCAAGTCGGAGGAAAAGATATTACTTTAGTGCCAACTCCGGTAAACTTGGACAGAAATTCGACGTGGCATTTTTTATTAATTTCTGACGCAGACGTGGCTCACTAGAAGATGAGTCAGCGTGTACAGTCAACATTTTTATTTTAAATAATTTTTTTCCTTTTTTTTCCTCTTCTTTTCTTTTTCCTTTCTTTTCTTTTTTTCTTTTCTCTCCTTGGCCGCTGGTTGCCGATGGTCAGCCCGGCCACCAGCGAAGCCCGAAAAGGGCTGGGCGAGGACAGCCTTGCCCATGGTTGGCGAGGGGCGGCCTTGCCAAATCAGGGCGAGGTGACCCTCATCGGCGACAGGCTTGGCCGCCCCTCGCCGGCCATAGGCGAGGCCGTCCCTCGCCAGATCTGGGCGAGGCGACCCTCGTCGACCATGGGCGAGGGGCGGTCTCACCTATGGCCAGCAAGGAGGGGCCTCGCCAGATCTAGGCAAGGTGACCTTCGTCGGCGACTGGCAAGGCCGCCCCTTGCCGGCCATGGGCGAGGGATGGCCTCGCCAGATCTGGGCGAGGTGACAGGTGAGGCTGCCCTTTGCCGGCCATGGGCAAGGGGCGGCCTTGCCAGATTTGGGCAAGGCGACCCTTGCCCATGGCCTATGAGGGGCGGCCTTGCCAGTCGCCGATGAGGGTCGCCTCTTGTCCCTCTACCTCTCGAACTCATACTTGCGGTTTTCTACCTACTATAATTCTATTCAGGAATTAGAGACTTATGCTAACTACACCGGTCTATAGTCCTAGGCAATGTGTAACATCCCGAATTTCAACTCAATTTTTGGAAATCAATAAAACGAGTCTTATCTGTTATTTCATTTTCGTAAGTCTTGCCCGGAGCTGATCACTCTTGGGATACTGACCAGATGGGAATGGCTAACTAGGATAACGGTACGTGGACCAAGGACCCGATCGTGAACTGAACACCGATTTTGAGAAACGACGAAGAAATATTTTGGGCCAAGTAGATCAATCTTCGGAAGGTAACAGACTCGGTTTGGCCGAGGTCAACGATGTACGATAGGATAACATGTGATTCTGTATGACCGAAAGTGCACGTGGCCGACCAGTCCCGAACTTAACCCGAACGATCGTTATCTTCGGAACTAGCGATAATTCCTCTCGTTCTCCCGGTAATCGAGGCCGTCACGACTCGGATAACCTTAGGTCGATACGCGTAACCCCTAAACAGTCGCCCGTTAGTATGGGATTCAGAAATTGAAATTTAACTAGTTGAATCGTGAAATTTGATCCGGACTTCGAGGTTGATTTTCGAGGGTTTACTGGTTTAGTTTCGCAAAGATGACGTCAATTTGGGTTGGCCATTTATATAGGGGTTTAGTCTGGTCGAAAAATGGAAATTCGGCCCGGAATTGGACAAAAGACGACTTTGCCCCTAAGCCTAGAATAGTGTTCCGAATTTGAGGTTTTTAGTGGTGGTTTATTAGTTAGTTTTTAAGTGGATAATGGGTCTTGAGTTAGTGGGGTTAGTAATTACCTTGGTGCCCTTCAATTATTGGTGGAGAGTGGTTTATTAGAAATTACTGTATACAAAATATACACTTTCATATATGCAAAAGCTTTTACAATATCCATTTACAAACCAAATACACAGACCCAAGATACATACAACAAAAGCGGGCCACGGCCACCACACTGGTCAAAAAGGGAGAGGTGGCTAAGGAGGACTAAATCCCAAAAAGTGTCAGTCCTCGGTCTACTAGGAGAGGGAATCTATCCTAGGGCTCCCAGTCGGACTCGACGCCTCCGACGAACTCTCGAAAAACTCCTAGTCATCGTCTGAACTGGGCGACTCGGTCTCCATCTCCGGGTCCTGGGCGGCGGCTCCGGGGGATCGACGAAGCTCATAGTCGACTCCTCCTAGGTCCCTCGTCAATTTCCCAACTCACCTCCATGTCTGAATCGGGATGGTCTAAGACCCTCTCCGGAAACGGAACGTCCATGGAACGAAGGGGTCTATACTCCTCCCCGAACCGGTCTCGAAAGCACCAAGCTACATACTCGTGCATCTCATAATGGGTGGTCCCTACATCTACTACAACTAGGGTATAGTGTCTCAAATACATCTCCCCATTCCCTATGGGGTGAAAGACATGGTATGGATGAGAGAGGGAAGACCTCCGGCTGATGGGTCTGGGGTCTGAAAGTTGGTTTTTCAACCGTGAGAGGAATCTCAGCAAGTAAAAACCCACTAAACCTAAACTAGGCTAACATGCACCTCCCGACGAGAACAAAACTAAATCAAGCAACAATCACTGACCTAGGCCCTCGGGCCCAGATCACTTAGGGTTAGGCAATTTCATATAATGATCAATCACATCCTCGGCATGCACATCCACACCTGCGTCATACGCATGCTCAGGCTCTCAAATGTTAGATCACACGCTCATCACCGAGTATCACAAGCGATCACAACTGTCAATGCGCTCTTATACGTGCCAATGCATCGATGTAGTACATGCACGCGTATTTGGATTATAAGATGGAACCGCTCGGACACGTCCCATACCATGCCCAGCAATTCCACCACATAATCTAATACTTAACAATTTACTCATTATCTTAGGTAATCATCACTACCGATCTCCTACGAACCAAATTACTAGGACACACCGGGCATCGTCTTGCTACAAAGTACATAGACTCGAGACCCGAAGGCCTTAAGTGATCACACTTGCCCTTGAAAAACTAACTAACGTGATCAATGCTCATGGCACCATTCTCGCACAAATTTCATCATATGCCTCACACTCGGCACACACGTAATGCGCAGCCATGAATGCTCATGCTCGGGCGATATGTGATATACATGAGCACCAAACAATTCATGAACACATTTCAAGCCAAAACCAATCAACGTGCCCGATAAATCATCATCCAACATGTTCATAGCTCAAGTCACAATCCGCACATTTCGATCACACGATCAAGCGACGTGCCAAGGTTTAATTGAATCCTCATTGCATATAAATCAACCAATTCAAGCATTTTAACCAATCGATCAATCACCCGGGCAATTCTAACACCTCGATCAAGTTAAACCGACAACAAATCAATACTTAATCCCTTGGTTGGCCTCATGGACAGCCACTACTAAACCTCTTTCCATCCTTCAATTCCCTTTGATTATTCCTCAAACAACCCATAACATCATTCCGACACTTACCGATCAAACCACATTTCATAATCCACATCAAATATACTAATTAACCACTAACGACTCCTAATCCCGATCTAGAGGGCATAATCGTCCTAATTAGGGTTTAGGGGGTAATACTCACTCAAACTTGGTTCGGGACGACGGGGAACGGCGGCCAACTACCGGTGAACGGTAAATCGGCGGCGGATTCCCGAGGATCGGCGGCTAACGGCGGCGGCCTCCAAGCGGCGGTTCACGGGCTCACGGCCTCTAAACGGCCAAGGGGGAGAGAGGAACGGTCGGCGAGGTGGCGGCTAGGCGTGAGGGACGGCGGAAGACGGCTCTCCAAGCAAGCGGGACGGCGGCGAACGGGCGGTGAGGTGAACGGCAACCCCACGGCCAAGAGGGAAGAGGGAGCACGGGAAGAGAGAGAGAGAAACGGCGAAAGGGAGAGAGGAAGTGGTGAGGGTGATGGCGGGATGATGAGGCGGCGGTGGAACGGCCGTGGCGGGCGGCGGCGGGCGGCCTTGGTGGCAGCGACATGGGCGGCGTGAGGAAGAAGAGGGTGGCCGGCGCAAATGGAGAGGGAGAGAGAGAGAAGAGAGAGAAATGATCTTGGCTTGAAGAGAAAGAAAAGTGAGGAGAGAGAGAAGAGATGATGGGTTTAAGTGGAGTGGTTGGGGATTAGGTGACAAGTGTCACTCATCAAGGCTTAGGACAACTCACCCTTAGATCTAATGGCTAAAAACCACTCTCCACCAATAATTGAAGGGCACCAAGGTAATTACTAACCCCACTAACTCAAGACCCATTATCCACTTAAAAACTAACTAATAAACCACCACTAAAAACCTCAAATTCGGAACACTATTCTAGGCTTAGGGGCAAAGTCGTCCTTTGTCCAATTCCAGGCCGAATTTCCATTTTTCGACCAGACTAAACCCCTATATAAATGGCCAACCCAAATTGACGTCGTCCTTGCGAAACTAAACCAGTAAACCCTCGAAAATCAACCTCGAAGTCCGGATCAAATTTCACAATTCAACTAGTTAAATTTCAATTTCTGAATCTCATACTAACGGGCGACTGTTTAGGGGTTACGCGTATCGACCTAAGGTTATCCGAGTCGTGACGGCCTCGATTATCGGGAGAACGAGAGGAATTATCGCTAGTTCCGAAGATGACGATCGTTCGGGTTAAGTTCGGGACCAGTCGACCACGTGCACTTTCGGTCATGCAGAATCACCTGCTATCCGATCGTACATCGTTGGCCTCGGTCGGACCGAGTCCGTTGCCTTCCAAAGATCGATCTACTTGGCCCAAAATATTTCCTCGTCATTTCTCGAAATTGATGTCCCATTCACGATCGGGTCCTTGGTCCACGTACCGTTATCCTAGTTAGCCATTCCCATCTGGTCAGTATCCCAGAAGTGGTCAGCTCCGGGCGAGACTTATGAAATGAAATAACAAATAAGACTCGTTTTATTGATTTCCGGAAATTGAGTCAAAATTCGGGATGTTACATAACTCTCCATCAATAATTGAAGGGCAACAAAGTAATTGCTAACTCCACTAACTCTAGACCCATTATCCACTTAAAAACTAATTAATAAACCTCCACTAAAAACCCCAAATTCGGAACACTATTCTAGGCTTAGGGGCAAAGTCATCTTTTGTCCAATTCCGGGCCGAAATTTCATTTTTCGACCAGATTAACCCCCTATATAAATGGCCAACTCAAATTGACGTCGTCCTTGCGAAACTAAACCAGTAAACCCTCGAAAATCAACCTCAAAGTTCGGATCAAATTCCACGATCAAACTAGTTAAATTTCAATTTCTGAATCTCATACTAACGGGCGACTGTTTAGGTGTTATGCGTATCGACCTAAGGTTATCTGAGTCGTGAGGGCCTCGATTGTCGGAAGAACGAGAGGAATTATCGCTAGTTCCGGAGATAACGATCGTTCGGGTTAAGTTTGGGACTGGTCGACCACGTGCACTTTCGGTCATGCAGAATCACATGCTATCCGAGCGTACATCGTTGGCCTCGGTCAAACCAAGTCCGTTACCTTCCAAAGATCGATCTACTTGGCCCAAAATATTTCCTCGTCGTTTCTCGAGATCAGTATCCGGTTCACGATCGGGTCCTTGGTCCACGTACCCTTATCCTAGTTAGCCATTTCCACCTGGTCAGTATCCCAGGAGTGATCAGCTCCGGGCGAGACTTACGAAAATGAAATAACAAATAAGACTCGTTTTATTGATTTCCGGAAATTGAGTCGAAATTCGGGATGTTACAATTCTTCCCCCCTTACAAAAATTTCGTGCTCGAAATTTGTACTCTACACTACTCTACTCAAACAACTGGGGGTGCAGACGTCGCATGGCCTCTTCACTTTCCCAAGTAGCTCCCTCTGTACCATGATGCTCCTAAACGACTTTAACCATTGGAATCGTCTTGTTCGTCAGCACTCGATCCTTTCTATCCTCGATTCGGATTGGTCTTTCCACATACGACACCCTGTCGTCCACATCTATCTCTTCGTATCTCAAAACATGAGTCGGGCTTAGTTCGTACTTTCTTAGCATCGACACATGAAACACATTGTGCACTTGCGACAGATTAGGAGGTAAAGCAAGTCGGTAAGCCATGTCACCAATCTTCTCCAATATCTCAAATGGCCCGACATACCTTGGACTGAGCTTACCTTTCTTACCAAACCGGGACAATCCTTTCATCGGTGACACCTTGAGAAACACATGATCTCCCACTTGAAACTCCAAGGGTCTTCTCCTCCGATCGGCGTAACTCTTTTGGCGACTCTGGGCTGTTCTCAGTCTATCCCGAATGGTCTCTACAGCTTCCATAGTCCGTTGTACCAACTATGGGCCAGTAATACTTCTCTCACCAACTTCATCCCAACACAACGGCATCGTACACGCTCTACCATACAAGGCCTCAAACGGGGCCATCTGAATGCTTTGCTGATAGCTGTTATTGTAAGCAAACTCTACAAAATGCAACTGTTCTTCCCATTTGCCTTGGAAATCCAACACACAGGCTCTCAACATATCTTCCAAAGTCTGAATCGTCCTTTCTGACTGACCATCTGTTTGCGGATGATAGGCCGTGCTGAACTGCAATCTTGTTCCTAATGCCTCTTGCAGACTTTTCCAAAACTTGGTAGTAAACCTGGGATTACGGTCCGAAGTGATTGTCACTGGCACTCCATGAAGTCGAACAATTTGCCAAACATACAACTCCGCATACTTTTCCAGTTCCAAGTCCTTTCGCACTGCTAGAAAATGCACTGATTTAGTCAAGCGATCCACTATCACCCAAATAGAATCATGTCCTCATTGTGTCACGCCCTGTGCCCTCCGCGACGCGCCCCATCCCTTCTCTTGGTCGATATAAATGCGACGTCCCAGGAACCGTCGCCGACCCAAAACCCAGCACAGAGATTCATACACAAGCGAAAGCAGAACAAATAATAATAATACCCAGACATAATACAATATGAGAACAAGGATAACATCACAGAAATTACCGAATACAAAATATACATTTTCATATATACGCAAAAGCTTTTACAATATCCATTTACAAACTAGATACACAGACCCAAGATACATACAACAAAAGCGAGCCACGGCCACCACACTGGTCAAAAAGGGAGAGGTGGCTAAGGAGGTCTAAATCCCAAAAAGTGTCAGTCCTCGGTCTACTAGGAAAGGCAATCTATCCTAGGGCTCCCAGTCGGGGTATGAACTCGACGCCTCCAACGAACTCTCGGAAAACTCCTGGTCCTCGTCTAAACTGGCTGCCTCGGGCTCGGTCTCCATCTCCGGGTCCTCATCAACCTCCATCGGCTCCTCGACCTCCACATCCATCGGCTTCGGGGCCGGATCGACGATCTCAGGCTCATAGTCGACTCCTCCTAGCTCCTCATCCTCCTCTCCTAACTCCGGTCCCTCGTCAATCTCCCAACTCACCTCCATATCTGAATCGGGATCGACTATGTCCCCATTGGGACACTGCGGGTTTAACTGACCCTCTCCGGTAAACGGAACGTCCATGGAACGAAGGGGTCCGTACTTCTCCCCGAACCTATCTCGGAAGCACCAAGCGACATACTCGTGCGTCTCATAATGGGTGGTCCCTACATCTACTACAACTAAGGTATAGTGTCTCAAATACATCTCCCCATTCCCTATGGGGTGAACCGACATAGTATGCTCTAGGTGCTGAGGGATCCCATGTCGTACCGGCGCCTCCGGTTCCTGCGGCATCGTCAAGGTCTGGGGTCTAAAAGGTTGGGTTTTTCAACCGTGAGATGAATCTCAGCAAGTAAAAATCCACTAAACCTAAATTAGGCTAACATGCACCTCCTGACAAGAATCAAACACATTCAAAGGAACAACCATAGACCTAGGCCCTCGGGCCCAGATCATACTTACCGTCGACCCTATAGGTTAGGCAATTTAATATAATGATCAAACACATCCTCGGCATACACAGTCACACTTGCGTCATACGCATGCTCAGGCTCTCAAATGCTAGATCACACGCTCATCATCGAGTATCACAAACGATCACAACTGTCCATGCGCTCTTATGCGTGCCAATGCATCGATGTAGTACATGCGCGCGTATTTGGATTATAAGATGGAACCACTCGGACACGTCCCATACCATGCCCAGCAATTCCACCACAAAATCTAATACTTAACAATTTAATCATTATCTTATCTTTCCACGGCTCATTAGCCCGGCTTCTGGCCCAATAACAACACTTCGTGGCCAGCGTAAAAACGCCCCCGGCCCAGTGTCTCTAGCCCGCGTTAAACGCATCAGCCGCAACACCGATCTCCTACGAACCAAGCCTGCTACAAAGTGCATGAGACTGGTCGTCATCCGGACACACCGGGCATCGTCTTGCTACAAAGTGCATGAAGACAGAATCGACCCGAAGGCCTTAAGTGATCACACAGCACACTTGCCCAATTTTTATCTAAACCCGGCAATGAATGCAACGGGCAATTACACGTGATCACATGCTCATGGCAGACCCGCATTCTTGCACAAGTTTCATCACATGCCTCACACTCGGCACACACGTAATGCGCAGCCATGAATGCTCATGCTTGGGCAATATGTGGTATATATGAGCACCAATCATTACAATTCAATAAGTTCAAGCTCATCACATTAAAACATGCTCATTTGCCCAAGTCACACTCCGCACATTCCGATCACACGATCAACCGACATGGCATGGTCTAATTAAACCTCATAGCATACAAATCAATCAATTTAAGCATTTCAACCAATTGACTAATCACTCGGGCCATCCTAACACCTCAATCAAGTTAATTCGACAACAAATCATCACTCGGTTCATCATTTGTCACCATGGACAGCCACCATTAAACCTTGTTTCATCCTCCAATCCTCATCTATTTCACCTCAAATGTCCAATAACATTATCCCGACACATTTCCAATCAAGCAATAAGCCCCAATCCACCTTAATCATGCTAATTAATTACTAACTACAACTAATCCCGATGTAGAGGGCATAATCGTCCTAATTAGGGTTTAGGGGGTAATATTCACTTATACTTGGTTCTACGACAACGGGGAACGGCGGCCAACTACCGGTGAACGGTAAGCCGGCGGCGGTATTCCCAAGGAATGGTGGCTCACGGACGGTGGCAGCCTCCAAGTGGCGGCTCACGGCTGGTCGGCCTCCAAACGGCCAAGGAGAGAGAGAGGAAAGGTCGGCGAGGTCGTGGCTAGGCTTGGACGGCGGACGGCGGCTCTCCGAGCGGCAGGACGGCGGACGGCTCGGCGGCGGTTTCACGGGAGAGAGAGCACGGAAAGAGAGAGAGACGGTGAGAGGGAGAGAGGAAGTGGTGATAGTGATGGCGGGATGGCGAAGTAATGGCAGCGGAACGGCCATGGCGGGCGGCGGCAAGCGGCCTTGGCGACGGCGAAGTGGACGGCGTGAGGGAGAAGAGTGGCCGGCGAATGGAGAGGGAGAGAGGGAGAGAAGAGAGAGAGGCTTTGGCTTGGTGAGAAAGAAAAGTGAGGAGAGAGAGAGGAGAAGATGGGTTTAAGTGGAGTGGTTGGGAGTTGGTGACAAGTGTCACTCATCCAAGGTTCAAGACAAACTACCCCTAAATCTAATGGTTGGAAATCACTCTCCACCAATAATTGAAGGGCAACAAGGTAATTGCTAACTCCACTAACTCTAGACCCATTATCCACTTACAAACTAAATAATAATCCACCACTAAAAACCTCAAATTCGGAACACTATTCTAGGCTTAGGGGCAAAGTCGTCTTTTGTCCAATTCCGGGCCAAAATTCCCTTTTTCGACCAAACTAAACACCTATATAAATGGCCAACTCAAATTGACGTCGTCCTTGCGAAACTAAACCAGTAAACTTTCGAAAATGAACCTCGAAGTCCGGATCAAATTCCACGATCAAACTAGTTAAATTTCAATTTCTGAATCTCATACTAACGGTCGGCTGTTTAGTGGTTACGCGTATTGACCTAAGGTTATCTGAGTCGTGACGGCCTCGATTGTCGGAAGAACGAGAGGAATTATCGCTAGTTCCGAAGATAACGATCGTTCGGGTTAAGTTCGGGACTGGTCGACCACGTGCACTTTCGGTCATTCAGAATTACCTGCTATCCGAGCGTACATCGTTGGCCTCGGCCGAACCGAATCCGTTACCTTCCGAAGATCGACCTACTTGGCTCAAAATATTTCCTCGTCATTTCTCGAGATCGGTGTCCGGTTCACGATCGGGTCCTTGGTCCACGTACCGTTATCCTAGTTAGCCATTCCCACCTGGTCAGTATCCCAGGAGTGATCAGCTCCGGGCGAGACTTACGAAAATGAAATAACAAATAAGACTCGTTTTATTGATTTCCGGAAATTGAGTCGAAATTCAGGATGTTACACTTTGACTGCGCGGCAATCCCGTTACAAAATCCATCGTGATATGCTCCCATTTCCATTCTGGGATCTCCAACGGTCGCAACAATCCACCTGGCTTGCAGTGCTGTGCCTTCATTTGTTGGCACGTCAAACACTTGGCCACATGCTTAGCCACGTCCTTCTTCATACCATTCCACCAATAATGCTGCCTCAGATTCTGATACATCTCAGTACTCCCTGGGTGGATGCTATACTGACTTCGATGAGCTTCACTCAAGATCTCCTCTTTCAGTCCTTCGTCATCTGGCACACACAATCGACCTCTAAACTTCAAAATCTCATCCTCCAACACTTGAAAATCTGACTTCCTCTTTACTGGGTCCATTTCAACTACTTTCTGGATCTCTGGGTCCGTAGACTGCAAAGCCTTAATCTTATCCTTAATCTCCGGCTCAATCCTTAGAGCAGCTAGTAAATTCGATGCTTGGCTCACCTCAAACTTGAATTCTGAATCCCTGAGTCCTTCCAACAACGTCCACTCTTTGACCATCAAGTGCGCCACACTAGACTTGCAACTCAAGGCATCGGCAACCTTATTTGCTTTCCCCGGATGATACAAAATATCACAGTCGTAGTCCTTTAAAAGTTCCATCCACCTACGCTGTCTCATATTCAACTCCTTCTGCGAAAACAGGTACTTCAAGCTCTGATGATCCGTATAGATCTGAAACTTCTCTCCACACAAGTAATGCCTCCAAATCTTAAGCGCGAACACTATCGCTGCTAATTCCAAATCATGCTTCGGGTAATTCCTTTCATGGGGCATCAACTGACGCGACGCATAGGCTACCACTTTACCATGCTGCATTAACACACAACAAAGCCCTCTTAGCGAAGCATCACTATAAATCTCAAATCCACCTGGTCCTGACGGAATAGTCAACACTGGAGCGGTCGTCAACTTATACTTCAACTTCTGAAAAACTCCTTTCACACTTATCGTCCCATTCGAACTTGGTCTCCTTCTTCAGTAGTCGTGTCAAAGGCATGGCTATGGATGAGAACCTTTCCACAAATCGTCTATAATAGCCAGCCAGTCCTAAAAAGGTCCGAACCTCCGTTACCGATGTCGGTCTTGGCCACTTAGTCACTGCTTTGATCTTTGTCGGATCCACAGAAATTCCATCTCCCGACACGATATGTCCAAGGAATGCCACTTTACTACACTTGCTGAACTTAGCATACAACGCGTGTTCCCTTAACGTCCGTAGTACTTCAGCCAAGTGTATTTCATGTTCCTCTAGGCTCTTCGAATACACCAGTATATCATCTATGAAGACTATAACAAACTGATCCAGAAACTCTTTGAATACTCTATTCATCAGATCCATGAAAGCGGCTGGGGCATTCGTCAATCCAAAAGGCATCACTGTGAACTCATAGTGCCCATACCTTGTCCTAAAGGCAGTCTTAGGTATATCCTCCTTCTTGATCCTCAACTGATGATATCCGGTCCTCAAGTCTATCTTGGAGAACACTGCAGCTCCTTGTAGCTGATCGAACAAGTCATCGATCCTTGGCAGTGGGTACTTATTCTTTACTGTCACCTGATTCAACTGACGATAGTCTATGCACAATCTCAACGTTCCATCTTTCTTCCTCACAAACAGAACTAGCGCTCCCCATGGGGATACACTAGGGCGAATGAAACCTTTGTCTAACAACTCTTGCATCTGAACTTTCAACTCCTTCAGCTCCGTTAAGGACATCCAATACGGTGCTTTCAAAATCGGCTCTGTTCCTGGTGCCAACTCAATCACAAACTCCACTTCTCGCTTGGGTGGCAAACCTGGTAATTCCTTTGGAAAAACTTCGGGCAAATTGCACACTACAGGTATATCTTCCAACTTAGGTTCCACCACTGTTGGGTCCACAACATTCACCAAGTATCCTTCACATCCTTTGTCCAATAATCTATTCACTTCGAGCGAGGAAATCCAAGGGATTGAGACTCCTCCTCGACTTCCCTGAAACTCAAAACTAGCACACCCCTTCGGACTAAACCGAATCACACGACTGCTGCAATCCATCACAGCCTTCTGCCGAACTAACCAATCCATTCCAACGATCACATCGAAGTCGAACATGGGCAACACAACCAAATCAATATTCTCTTCCTTATCCCCAATAACTATCTTACACCTAGGACACCCAAACAAGACTAACAGGCTATCATTCATCGGCGTTGACACACAAAGCCTAGTCTCAAGCAACACAGGTTCTATATCAACCAACTTAACAAACTGCTCCGAAATGAACGAGTGGGTTGCCCCCGGATCAAACAATGCATACGCGGCATGACCACAAAGAGAGATCGTACCTGTGATCACGCCCGGCGCATTCTCCGCTTCCTGGCGTGCCATAGCATAAACCCTTCCTTGAGCGGGCGGTTGACCTTGGTTAGCTGGTGGGGGATTCCCTAACCTATTCTTGATACGCGGCTACTGCGAGGGTCCTGAGGGACGCATCTGAGGACAACTACGAATCTGATGCTCCCTGCTACCACACCTAAAGCACGCTCCAAATCTATACGGCTGGGGATTTGGCTTTCCAATAGCCCTTCTCGCAGGTGGGGTAAAACGTCTATTGTTCCCTGGTGGCCTTCTCACAAAGCGACGATTATCTCTACCCTGGGCAAACCGCGATCCTGAGGCGGCTACCCTCTCCTGCTGATCTCGCTCAATAATCTGGACTCGCCTATACATCTCTCCATAGTCCCTTATATCATGCGACAGAATCTGACTCCGAAGATCCGGCTTCATCACGTCCCGAAATCTCCGAGCTTTGTCCCGTGGATTCTCTACCATGGTCGGCGCAAACTTTGCCAGCCTTGCAAATTCCGCCTCATACTGATCAATCGTCATCTGCCCTTGGCGTAGTCGCATAAACTCCATTAACTTTCTTTCTTAAGCGACTTCTGAAAAGTACTTCTCATAAAAACTCTCCACGAACACTGCCCAAACTAACTCAGTTCCTTCTGGAAACACTCTCTCCTTAGTAGCTCTCCACCAATCATTTGCACCCTCTTGAACCTGATACACGGCTAACGTGACTCTCTCTGCATCGGTGCATCCTAAGACATCAAATGCCTTCTCTAGCTCCTCTATCCAACGTGGAGCGGCTTCGGGGTCACTCTTACCATTAAATCTAGGCGGTTTCAACTTCAGGGACTGCTCTACTAACTGAGGCATCAGTCTAGCCCCTACTGGCTGAGCTTGTCCTTGCTGAGCCTGATTCCCTCCATTACCAGCAATCGCTGCGGCCTCGGCAGCTTGAGCATGGGCTGCGGCTCTTTCCTGCGCTTGCATACCCATGATATGTCCTATCTCTCTTAGGGTTTCCATCACTTCCTCAAACCTCGGATCTCTAGCTTCACGATACCCCGTACTAGGCTGCCCCTAGGGTTCCTTGCCCCTCCTTCTACTCATCCTTCAGTCCTTGCTAAACACCTACCTGCTATAATTCCACTCGGGAATTAGAGACCTAACTCAAGCTCTACCAAGCTAAGGCCCTAAGCAGGTGTGAAACAATAATCAACAACCAGCATGCGACTTGGTACTAGCAAACTCAACACATCACCCAAGAGGATTTATGTACTCACCTCCGGTCCTGCCGCGCCTGCACTTACAGGTCAGTTAAACAGAGAATCACTCAACCAAGCACAAACAGTCAGGAGGTACACTTAGCACACGAGGTCACCCTATTGTCTACCCTTGGTCTCATCGCTCCTTATCACTCTAGGTTTTGACCATATTGGATCGAGCTGACCTTGCTCTGATACCAAAAACGACGGGGGATGTCACGCCCCGCGCCCTTCGCGACGCGCCACATCCCTTCTCTTGGTCGATATGAGTGCGAAGTGTAACATCCCGAATTTCGACTCAATTTCCGGAAATCAATAAAACGAGTCTTATTTGTTATTTCATTTCGTAAGTCTCGCCCGGAGCTGATCACTCTTGGGATACTGACCGGATGGGAATGGCTAACTAGGATAACGGTACGTGGACCAAGGACCCGATCGTGAACGGGACATCAATTTCGAGAAACGACGAGGAAATATTTTGGGCCAAGTAGATCGATCTTCGGAAGGCAATGGGCTCGGTCCGACCGAGGCCAACGATGTACGATCGGATAGCAGGTGATTCTGCATGACCGAAAGTGCACGTGGTCGACCGGTCCCGAACTTAACCCGAACGATCGTTATCTTCGGAACTAGCGATAATTCCTCTCGTTCTCCCGGTAATCGAGGTCGTCACGACTCGAATAACCTTAGGTCGATACGCGTAACCCCTAAACAGTCGCCCGTTAGTATGAGATTCAGAAATTGAAATTTAACTAGTTGAATCGTGAAATTTGATCCGGATTTCGAGGTTGATTTTCGAGGGTTTACTGGTTTAGTTTCGTAAGGACGGCGTCAATTTGGGTTGCCCATTTATATAGGGGTTTAGTCTGGTCGAAAAATGGAAATTCGGCCCGGAATTGGACAAAAGACGACTTTGCCCCTAAGCCTAGAATAGTGTTCCGAATTTGAGGTTTTTAGTGGTGGTTTATTAATTAGTTTTTAAGTGGATAATGGGTCTAGAGTTAGTGGGGTTAGCAATTACCTAGATGCCCTTCAATTATTGGTGGAGAGTAGTTTCTAGCCATTAGATCTAGGGGTGAGTTGTCGTAAGCCTTGGATGAGTGACACTTGTCACCTAATCCCCAACCACTCCACTATAAACCCATCATCTTCTCTCTCTCTCTTCATTCTAGCTTCTCCTTCAAGCCAAGTCTCTCTCTCTCTCTTCTCCCTCTCTCCCTCTCCATTTTTGCGCCGGCCACCCTTCCCTCTTCCGCCGTCCCTCACGCCGGCCGTCGCCAAGGCCACCCGTCGCCGCCCGTCGTGGCCGTTCCGCCACCGCCACTTCGTCGTCCCGCCATCACCATCACCATTTCCTCTCTCCCTCTCACCGTTTCTCTCTCTCTCACTCTCCCTTGACCGTGTTTCCTCTCCTCACGCCGACCACCCTCCCTTCGCCGACCACTTCCCCTTTTTGCCGTCCGCCGAACCGTCCATCGCCGGCTGTCCCTTGCGCCGCCGTGGAGCCACCGTCGATCGCCTCACCGTCGTTCGTCCGTCCTCCCGCCCGTGAGCCGTGAGTCGCCATTCCTTGGGAATACCGCCGCCGGCTCACCGTTCACCGGTAGTTGGCCGCCATTCCCCGTCGTCGTAGAACCAAATTTAAGTGAGTATTACCCCCTAAACCCTAATTAGGACGATTATGCCCTTTAGATCGGGATTAGGAGTCGTTAGTGATTATTCAGTATATTTGATGTTGATTATAATTCATGGTTTGATCGGTAAATGTCGGGATAATGTTATTGGTTGTTTGAGGAATAATTGGAGTGAATTGGAGGATGAAAAGAGGTTTAGTAGTGGCTGTCCATAGGAGGAATCAAGGGATCAAGTGTCGATTTGTTGCCGGATTATCTCAATTGAGGCATTAGAATGGCCCGAGTAATTGATTGGATGGTTGTAATGCTCGAATTGAATGAAACATATGTTGTGATGTCCATTTGATCCTCGCCATGTCGTGTGATCGTGTGATTGACTTTATGCGGAGTGTGACTTGGGCAATTGAGCATGTTTTAAGGTGATGAGCTTCAACTTAATGAATTGTGTTGATTGGTGCTCATATATACCACATATTGCCCGAGCATGAGCATTCATGGCTGCGCATTACGTGTGTGCCGAGTGTGAGGCATGTGATGAAATTGTGCGAGAATGCGGGTCTGCCATGAGCATGTGATCACGTGTAATTGCCCGTTGCGTTCGTCGCCGGGTTCAGATAAAAATTGGGCAAGTGTGCCGTGTGATCACTTAAGGCCTTCGGGTCGTGGCCTTCGGGTCGATTCCGTCTTCATGCACTTTGGAGCAAGACGATGCCCGGTGTGTCCGGATGACGACCAGTCTCATGCAGGCTTGGTTCGTAGGAGATCGGTGTTGCGCCTAATGCGTTTAACGCGGGCTAGAGACACTGGGCCGGGGGCGTTTTTACGCTGGCCACGAAGTGTTGTTATTGGGCCAGAGGCCGGGCTATTGAGCCGTGGAGAGATAAGATAATGAGTAAATTGTTAAGTATTAGATTATGTGGTGGAATTGCTGGGCATGGTATGGGACGTGTCTGAGCGGTTCCATCTTATAATCCAAATACGCGCGCATGTACTACATCGATGCATTGGCACGCATAAGAGCGCATTGACAGTCGTGATCGCTTGTGATACTCAGTGATGAGTGTGTGATCTAACATTTGAGAGCCTGCGCATGCGTATGACGCAAGTGTGGATGTGCATGCCGAGGATGTGATTGATCATTATATTAAATTGCCTAACCTGCAGGGTCGACGGTAAGTACGATCTGGGCCCGAGGGCCTAGGTCAGTGATTGTTGCTTGATTTAGTTTTGTTCTCGTCGGGAGGTGCATGTTAGCCTAGTTTAGGTTTAGTGGGTTTTTACTTGCTGAGATTCGTCTCACGGTTGAAAAACCCAACCTTTCAGACCCCAGACCTTGACGATGCCGCAGGAGCCGGAGGTGCCGGTGCGATATGGGATCCCTCAGCATTTGGAGCATACCATGTCGGTTCACCCCATAGGGAATGGGGAGATGTATTTGAGACACTATACCTTAGTTGTAATAGATGTAGGGACCACCCATTATGAGACGCACGAGTACATAGCTTGGTGCTTTCGAGACCTGTTCGGGGAGGAGTATGAACCCCTTCGTTCCATGGACGTTCCGTTTACCGAAGAGGGTCAGTTAGACCCTCAGTGTCCCGATGGGGACATAGTCGATCCCGATTCAGACATGGAGGTGAGTTGGGAGATTGACGAGGGACCGGAGTTAGGAGAGGAGGATGAGGAGCTAGGAGGAGTCGACTATGAGCCTGAGATCGTCGATCCGGCCCCGGAGCCGATGGATGTGGAGGTCGAGGAGCCGATGGAGGTTGATGAGGACCCGGAGATGGAGACCGAGTTCGAGGCAGCCAGTTCAGACGATGACCAGGAGTTTTCCGAGAGTTCGTCGGAGGCGTCGAGTTCGGACCCCGACTGGGAGTCGTCGGATAGATTCCCTCTCCTAGTAGACCGAGGACTGACACTTTTTGGGATTTAGTCTTCTTTAGCCACCTCTCCCTTTTTGACCAGTGTGGTGGCTATGGCCCGCTTTTGTTGTATGTATCTTGGGTCTGTATTTTGTTTGTAAATGGATATTGTAAAAGCTTTGCCCATGTATAAAATCTATATTTAGTAATCCGTAATTTCTGTATTGCTATCCTTGTTCTCATATTGTATTATGTCTGGGTATTATTATTATTCGTTCTGCTTCCACTTGTGTATGATCTCTGTGTTGGGTGTTGGGTCGGCGACGCTTCCTGGGACGTCACACTCGTAACGACCAAGAGGAGGGATGTGGCGCGTCGCGGAGGGCGCGGGGCGTGACACGAAGTCCTAGGAACCGTCGCCGACCCAAAACCCAGCACAGAGATTCATACACAAGCGGAAGCAGAACAAATAATAATAATACCTAGACATAATACAATATGAGAACAAGGATAGCATCACAGAAATTACCGAATACAAAATATACATTTTCATATATACGCAAAAGCTTTTACAATATCCATTTACAAACTAGATACACAGACCCAAGATACATACAACAAAAGCGGGCCACGGCCACCACACTGGTCAAAAAGGGAGAGGTGGCTAAGCAGGTCTAAATCCCAAAAAGTGTCAGTCCTCGGTCTACTAGGAGAGGGAATCTATCCTAGGGCTCCCAGTCGGGGTCCGAACTCGACGCCTCCGACGAACTCTCGGAAAACTCCTGCTCGTCGTCTGAACTGGCTACCTCGGACTCGGTCTCCATCTCCAGGTCCTCATCAACCTCCATCGGCTCCTCGACCTCCACATCCATCAGCTCCGGGGTCGGATCGACGATCTCAGGTTCATAGTCGACTCCTCCTAGCTCCTCATCCTCCTCTCCTAACTCTGGTCCCTCGTCAATCTCCCAACTCACCTCCATATCTGAATCGGGATCGACTATGTCCCCATTGGGACACTGCGGGTCTAACTGACCCTCTCCGGTAAACGGAATGTCCATGGAACGAAGGGGTCCGTACTTCTCCCCGAACCTATCTCGGAAGCACCAAGCGACATACTCGTGCGTCTCATAATGGGTGGTCCCTACATCTACTACAACTAAGGTATAGTGTCTTAAATATATCCCCCATTCCCTATGGGGTGAACCGACATGGTATGCTTCAGGTGCTGAGGGATCCCATGTCGCACCGGCGCCTCCGGCTCCTGCGGCATTGTCAAGGTCTAGGGTCTGAAAGGTTGGGTTTTTCAACCGTGAGACGAATCTCAGCAAGTAAAAACCCACTAAACCTAAACTAGGCTAACATGCACCTCTTGACAGGAATCAAACACATTCAAAGGAACAACCATAGACCTAGGCCCTCGAGCCCAGATCATACTTACCGTCGACCCTGCAGGTTAAGCAATTTAATATAATGATCAAACACATCCTCGGCATACACAGTCACACTTGCGTCATACGCATGCTCAGGCTCTTAAATGCTAGATCACACGGTCATCACCGAGTATCACAAACGATCACAACTGTCCATGCGCTCTTATGCGTGCTAATGCATCGATGTAGTACATGCGTGCGTATTTGGATTATAAGATGGAACCACTCGGACACGTCCCATACCATGCCCAGCAATTCCACCACATAATCTAATACTTAACAAGTTTACTCATTATCTTATCTTTCCACGGCTCACTAGCCCGGCCTCTGGCCCAATAACAACACTTCGTGGCCAGCATACAAACGCCCCCAGCCCAGTGTCTCTAGCCCACGTTAAACGCATCAGGCGCAACACCGATCTCCTATGAACCAAGCCTGCTACAAAGTGCATGAGACTGGTCATCATCCGGACACACCGGGCATCGTCTTGCTACAAAGTGCATGAAGAAGGAATCGACCCAAAGGCCACGACCCGAAGGCCTTAAGTGATCACACGGCACACTTGCCCAATTTTTATCTGAACCCGGCG
Organism: Syzygium aromaticum; assembly: GCA_024500025.1. Taxonomy (NCBI): domain Eukaryota; kingdom Viridiplantae; phylum Streptophyta; class Magnoliopsida; order Myrtales; family Myrtaceae; genus Syzygium; species Syzygium aromaticum. The sequence continues at coordinate 19,180,628 of CM044895.1, forward strand.
ACGAACGCAACTGGCAATTACACGTGATCATATGCTCATGGCAGATCCGCATTCTCGCACAAGTTTCATCACATGCCTCACACTCGGCACACACGTAATGCGCAGCCATGAATGCTCATGCTCGGGCAATATGTCGTATATATGAGCACCAATCATTACAATTCAATAAGTTCAAGCTCACCACATTAAAACATGCCCATTTGCCCAAGTCACACTCCGCACATTCCGATCACACGATCAAGCGACATGGCATGGTCTAATTAAACCTCACAGCATACAAATCAATCAATTTAAGCATTTCAACCAATTGATTAATCTCCCGGGCCATTCTAACGCCTCAATCAAGTTAATCCGACAACGAGTCATCACTCGGTCCATCATTTGTCACCATGGACAGCCCTCAAATATCCTCGTCTCGACCTACAATCCTCATCTATTTCACCTCAAACGTCCAATAACATTCTCCCGATATTTACCGATCAAGCCATAATTTATAATCAACATCAAATATACTAATTAACCTTTAATAACATCTAAACCTGATCTAAAGGGCATTATCGTCCTAATTAGGGTTTAGGGGGTAATACTCACTTATACTTGGTTCTACGATGACGGGGAACAGCGGCCAACTACCGGTGAATGGTAAGCCGGCAGCTCTATACCCAAGGAATGGCGGCTCACGGACGGTGGCGACCTCCAAGCGGCGGTTCACGGCTGATCGGCCTCCAAACGGCCAAGGAGAGAGAGAGGAAAGGTCGGCGAGGTGGTGGCTAGGCTTGGACGGCGGACGGCGGCTCTCCAAGCGGCGGAACGGCGGACAGCTCCGCGGCGGTTTCACGGGAGAGAGAGCACGGAAAGAGAGAGAGACGGTGAGAGGGAGAGAGGAAGTGGTGATGGTGATGGCGGGATGGCGAAGTGATGGCAGTGGAATGGCCACGGCGGGCGGCGGCAAGCAGCCTTGGCGGCGGCGAAGTGGACAGCGTGAGGGAGAAGAGTGACCGGCGAATGGAGAGGGAGAGAAGGAGAGAAGAGAGAGAGGCTTTGGCTTGGTGAGAAAGAAAAGTGAGGAGAGAGAGAGGAGATGATGGGTTTAAGTGGGGTTGGTGGGAGTTGGTGACAAGTGTCACTCATCCAAGGTTCAAGACAAACTACCCCTAAATCTAATGGTTGGAAATCACTCTCCATCAATAATTGAAGGGCAACAAGGTAATTGCTAACTCCACTAACTCTAGACCAATTATCCACTTAAAAACTAATTAATAAACCTCCACTAAAAACCCCAAATTCGGAACACTATTCTAGGCTTAGGGGCAAAGTCGTCTTTTATCCAATTATGGGCCGAAATTTCATTTTTCGACCAGACTAACCTCCTATATAAATGGCCAACTCAAATTGACGTCGTCCTTGCGAAACTAAACCAGTAAACCCTCGAAAATCAACCTCGAAGTCCGGATCAAATTCCACGATCAAACTAGTTAAATTTCAATTTCTGAATCTCATACTAACGGGCGGCTGTTTAGGGGTTACGCGTATCGACCTAAGGTTATCTGAGTCGTGACGGCCTCGATTGTCGGAAGAACGAGAGGAATTATCGCTAGTTCCAGAGATAACGATCGTTCGGGTTAAGTTCGGGACTGGTCGACCACGTGCACTTTCGGTCATGCAGAATCACTTGCTATCCGAGCGTACATCGTTGGCCTTGGTCAAACCAAGTCCGTTACCTTCCGAAGATCGATCTACTTGGCCCAAAATATTTCCTCGTCGTTTCTCGAGATCGGTGTCCGGTTCACGATCGGGTCCTTGGTCCATGTACCGTTATCCTAGTTAGCCATTCCCATCTGGTCAGTATCCCAGGAGTGATCAGCTCCGGGTGAGACTTACGAAAATGAAATAACAAATAAGACTCGTTTTATTGATTTCCGGAAATTGAGTCGAAATTCGGGATGTTACACAATCCGCACATTTCGATCACACAATCAAGCGATGTGGCAAGGTCTAATTAAACCTCATAGCATACAAATCAATCAATTCAAGCATTCCAACCAATCGATCAATCACCCGGGCTATCCTAACGCCTCAATCAAGTTAGTTCGTCAACAAATCATCACTCGGTCCATCATTTGTCACCATGGACAGCCCTCAAGTATCCTCGTCTCGACCTCCAATCTTTATCTTGTTCTCCTCAAACATCCAATAGCATTCTCCCGACATTTATTGATCAAACAATATTTCATATCTAACCATAATTACACTAATCAATCACTAACTACAATTAATCCCGATCTAAAGGGCATAATTGTCCTAGTTAGGGTTTAGGGGGTATTACTCACTTATACTTGGATCTACGACGACGGGGAACGGCGGCCAACTACTGGTGAACGGTAAGCCGGCGGCGGTATTCCCAAGGAATGGCGGCTAACGGCAGCTATGGCTCTGGCGGTTCATGGCAACGGTGACTCACGGCTCACGGCCGGGAGGACGGACGAACGGCGATGAGGCGGCCGACGGTGGCTCCACGGCGGCGCAAGGGACAGCCGGCGGTCGACGGTTCGGGCGGACAGCAAAAGGAAAAAGGGAAGTGGTCGGCGAAGGGAGGGTGGTCGGTGTGAGGAGAGGGAACACGGTCATGGGAGAGAGAGAGAGAGAGAGCACGGGAAGAGAGAGAAGTGGCGATGGTGGTGATGGAACGGCGGTGGAGCGGCGGCCGGCGTGAGGGACGACCGGCAGCTCTCTGGGCGGCGAAACGGCGAAGTGGATGGCGGAGAGGGAGTGGCCGACGAAATGGAGAGGGAGAGAGAGAAGTGAGAGAGATGAGTTTGGCTTGGAGGGGAAGCTAGAATGAAGAGAGAGAGAAGAAATGATGGGTTTAAGTGGAGTTGGTAGGGATTAGGTGACAAGTGTCAACAATCTAAGGCTTGGACTCTCCACCCCTAGATCTAATGGCCCACATTCTCCCTAGACCAATAATTGAAGGGTAAGAATGACTTTACTAACTCCACTAACTCAAGACCCATTATCCACTAAAAACTAATTAATAAACAATCACTAAAACCCCAAATTCGGAACACTATTCTAAGCTTAGGGCCAAAGTCGTCTTTTATCCGATTTCGGGCTGAAATTCTATTTTTCAACTAGACTAAACCCCTATATAAATGGCCAACTCAAATTGACGTCGTCCTTGCGAAACTAAACCAGTAAACTCTCGAAAATCAACTTCGAAGTCCGGATTAAATTCCACGATCAAACTAGTTAAATTTCAATTTCTGAATCTCATACTAACGGGCGGCTGTTTAGGGGTTACGCGTATCAACCTAAGGTTATCTGAGTCGTGACGGCCTCGATTATCGGGAGAACGAAAGGAATTATCGCTAGTTCCGAAGATAACGATTGTTCGGGTTAAGTTCGAAACTGGTCGACCACGTGTACTTTCGGTCATGCAGAATCACCTGCTATCCGAGCGTACATCGTTGGCCTCGGCCGAACCGAGTCCGTTACCTTCCGAAGATCGATCTACTTGGCCCAAAATATTTCCTTGTCGTTTCTCAAAATCGGTGTCCAGTCACGATCGGGTCCTTGGTCCACGTACCGTTATCCTAGTTAGCCATTCCCATTTGGTCAGTATCCCAAGAGTGATCAGCTCCGAGCGAGACTTATGAAAATGAAATAACAAATAAGACTCGTTTTATTGATTTCCGAAAATTGTGTTGAAATTCGGGATGTTACATTAACAATTACCCCAGCCGCTTTCATGGATCTAATGAATAGAGTATTCAAGGAATTTCTGGACCAGTTCATCATAGTCTTCATAGATGATATACTGGTGTATTCGAAGAGCCCTGAGGAACATGAAATACACTTGGCCGAAGTACTACAGACGTTAAGAGAACACGCGTTGTATGTCAAGTTCAGCAAGTGCGAGTTTTGGCTCAGTAAAGTGGCATTTCTTGGACATATCGTGTCGGGAGATGGAATTTCTGTGGATTCGACAAAGGTTGAAGCAGTGACTAAGTGGCCAAGGTCAACATCGGTAACGGAGGTTCGGAGCTTTTTAGGACTGGTTGGCTATTATAGACGGTTTGTGGAAAGATTCTCATCTATAGCCATGCCCTTGACACGACTATTGAAGAAGGAGACCAAGTTTAAATGGGACGATAAGTGTGAGAGGAGTTTCCAGGAGTTGAAGTATAAGTTAACGACCACTCCAGTATTAACTATTCCATCAGGACCTGGTGGATTTGAGATTTATAGCGCTGCTTCGCTAAGAGGACTTGGTTGTGTGTTAATGCAGCATGGTAAAGTGGTAGCTTATACGTCGCGTCAGTTGAGACCCCATGAAAGGAATTACTCGATGCGTGACCTCGAGTTACCTGCAATAGTGTTCATGCTCAAGATTTGGAGACACTACTTATGCGGAGAGAAGTTTCAAATCTATACGAACCATCAGAGTTTAAACTATCTGTTTTCGCATAAGGAGTTGAATATGAGACAATGTAGGTGGATGGAACTTTTAAAGGACTACGACTGCAACATTTTGTATCATCCAGGGAAAGCAAATAAGGACGCCGATGCTTTAAGTCGCAAGTCTAGCGTAGCGCATTTGATGGTCAAAGAGTGGATGTTATTGAAAGGACTTAGGGATTCATAATTCAAGTTTGAAGTGAGCCAAGCATCGAATTTGCCAGCTGCTCTAAGGATTGAACTAGAAATTAAAGACAAGATTCCCCATTGTAGTCTACGGACCTAGAGATCCAGAAGATAGTTGAGATGGACGTAGTAAAGAGGAAGTCAGATTTTCAAGTGTTAGAGGATGGGATTTTGAAGTTTCAAGGGCGATTATGTGTGCCAGATGACGAAGGACTAAAATAGGAGATCTTGAGTGAAGCTCATCGAAGTCAGTATAGCATCCATCCGAGGAGTACTAAGATGTATCGAAATCTGAGGCAGCACTATTGGTGGAATGGTATGAAGAAGGACGTGGCCAAGTGTTTGACGTGCCAACAAGTGAAGGCACAGCACTGCAAGCTAGGTGGATTGTTACGACCGTTGGAGATCCCAGAATGGAAATGAGAGCATATTACAATGGATTTTGTAATAGGATTGCCGCGCAGTCAAAGAGGACACGACTCTATTTGGGTGATAGTGGATCGCTTGACTAAATCAGTGCATTTCCTAGCAGTGCGAAAGGACTTGGAACTGGAAAAGTACGCAGAGTTGTATGTTCGGCAGATCGTTCAACTTCAAGGAGTATTAGTGACGATCACTTCGGACTGTGATTCCAGGTTTACTGCCAAATTTTGGAAAAGTCTACAAGAGGCATTAGGAACGAGATTGCAATTCAGCACGGCCTATCATCCACAAACAGATGGCCAATCAGAAAGGACGATCCAGACTTTGGAAGATATGCTGAGAGCCTGTGTGTTGGATTTCCAAGGCAAATGGGAAGAACAGTTACATTTGGTAGAGTTTGTCTACAATAACAGTTATCAGCAGAGCATTCAGATGGCACCGTTTAAGACCTTATATGGTAGAGCGTGTAGAACGTCTTTGTGTTGGGACAAAGTTGGTGAGAGAAGTATTACTGGCCCAGAGTTGGTGCAACGGACTACGGAAGCCGTTGAGATTATTCGGGATAGACTGAGAACAGCCCAGAGTCGCCAAAAGAGTTATGCCGATCGGAGGAGAAGACCCTTGGAGTTTCAAGTTGGAGATCATGTGTTTCTCAAGGTGTCGCCGATGAAAGGATTGTCCCGGTTTGGTAAGAAAGGTAAGCTCAGTCCAAGGTATGTCGGGCCATTCGAGATATTAGAGAAGATTGGCGATGTGGCCTACCGACTTGCTTTGCCTCCCAATCTGTCGCAAGTGCACAACGTGTTCCATGTGTCGATATTAAGGAAGTATGAACCGGACCCGACTCACGTTTTGAGATATGAAGAGATAGACGTGGACGATAGGGTGTCGTATGTGAAAAGGCCAATCAGAATTGAGGATAGAAAGGATCGAGTGCTGAGGAATAAGACAATTCCGATGGTTAAGGTCGTTTGGGAGCATCATGGTACAGAAGGAGCAACTTGGGAAAATGAAGAGGCCATGCGACGTCTCACCCCCAGTTGTTTGAGTAGAATAGTGTAGAGTGCAAATTTCGAGGACGAAATTTTTGCATGGGGGGAAGAATTGTATCATCCCGAATTTCGACTCAATTTTTGAAAATCAATAAAACGAGTCTTATCTGTTATTTCATTTCCGTAAGTTTCGCCCGGAGCTAATCACTCCTAGGGGATACTGACCAGATGGGAATGGAACGGACTCGGTTCGGCCGAGGCCAACGATGTATGATTGGATAGTAGGTGATTCTATAAGACCGAAAGTGCACGTGGTCGACCAGTTCCGAACTTAAACCGAACGATCGTTATCTCTTGAACTAGCGATAATTTCTCTCGTTCTCCCGGTAATCGAGCTGTCACAATTCAGATAACCTTAGGTCAATACGCGTAGCCCCTAAACGGTCGCCCGTTAGTAAGAGATTCAAGAATTGAAATTCAACTAGTTTGATCGTGGAATTTGATCCGGACGTCAGAGTTGATTTTCGAGGGTTTACTGGTCTAGTTTCGTAAGGACGACGTCAATTTGTGTTGGCCATTTATATAGGGGGTTAGTCTGGTCAATAAATGGAATTTCGGCCCGGAATTAGACAAATGACGACTTTGCCCCTCAAGCCTATTTAGTGTTCCGAATTTTGAGATTTAAGTGGATGATTATTTATTGGTTTTTATGGATTAGGAGACAAGAGTTAGTGGAGGGAGAAAAGACATAGTTACCCATCAATTATTGGTCTAGAAGAGATGCCAACCATTAGATCTAGGGGTAAAGAGTCCAAGCCTTAGGATTGTGACACTTGTCACCTAACCCTACCAACCCCACTATTAAGCCCTCACTCCTTTCTCTCTCCCTCACTTTTCTTTCTCACTAAGCCAAGACACTTCCTCTTCTCTCTCTCCCTCCTCACGCCGGCCACCCCCTTTGCCGTCCACTTCGCTGTTCGCCGGCCGACCCTCGCGCTGCCGCCATCGTCACCATTCCATCACCACCACGCCACCTCACCCTCTCGCCATTTCTCTCTCTCTTGTCCCGTGCTCTCTCTCTCTTTCCCTTTCTCTTCCCGCAGCCGTGCGGTCGTTGGAGCCGAGACCGCCCGTGCCGATTGCGCCGTCGCCGTTGCCGCCGTACCGTCCGCCCGGGAGCACCGCTGTCTGTCCGTCCTCACCTCAACCGCCACCGTCATCGACCCTTCCTCTCTCCCTCTTGACCGCTTGGAGGCCATTCCGCCTGTGAGTCGCCGCCGTCCACCGCCCGTTCTTCAGGAATCCCGTCGCCGACTTGCCGTTCACCGGTAGTTGGCCGCCATTCCCCATCGTCTAGATCCGAGTTTAAGTGAGTAATGCCCTCTAAACCCTAATTAGGACAATAATGCCCTTTAGATTGGGATTAGGTGCCGTTAGTGATTATTAGTATGATTAAGGTTGATTTTGAAATATTGCTTGATCGGAAAGTACCGGGATAATGTTATCGGTTGATAGAGGAGAAATTGAAGTGGATTGGAGGCCAAAATAAGGTTAAGTAGTGGCTGTCCATAGTGGCAAGTGATGGATTAAGTGTTGATTAGTCGATGGATTAACTCGATTAAGGTATCGGGATGGCCCGGGTAATTCATTGGTCGGTTGTAGTGCTCAAATTGATTGATTCGTGTGTTATGATTATTTGGACCTTGCCATGTTGCATGATCGACTTGGTGCGGAGTGTGACTTGGGCAATTGAACATGTTGTTAAATGATGTGTTTGAGATCTTTGTTTGATGATTGATCGGGTTTATACTTATGTGATAGCTAGTGCTCACATGTATTACATATTGCCCGAGCATGAGCATTCATGGCTGCGCATTACATGTGTACCGAGTGTGAGGCATGTGATGAAAATTGTGCGAGAATGCGGATCTGCCATGAGCATGTGATCACCTATAATTGCCCGATGCGCTTGACGCCGGGTTCAGATAAAATTTGGGTAGTGTGCCGTGTGATCACTTAAGGCCTTCGGGTCATGGCTTTCGGGCCGATTCTGTGTCACGCCCCGCGCTTTCCACAACGCGCCACATCTCTCCTCTTGGTCGATATGAGTGCGACATCCTAGGAACCGTCGCCGACCCAATACACAACACAGAGATTCATACACAAGCGGAAGCAAAACAAATAATTATAATACCCAGACAGAAAACAACATGAGAACAAGGACAGCATCACAGATCGACAATGGTCCTCATCCTCCCAGCTCCTCATCCTCCTCTCCTAACTCTGGTCCCTCGTCAATCTCCCAACTCACCTCCATATCTTAATCGGGATTGACTATGTCCCCATTGGGACACTACGGGTCTAACTGGCCCTCCACAGTAAACGGAATGTCTATGGAACGAAGGGATCCATACTCCTCCCCGAACCGGTCTCGGAAGCACCAAGCGACATACTCGTGCGTCTCATAATAGATGATCCCTACATCTACCCAGACTAAGGTATAGTGTCTCAAAACCATCTCCCTATTCCCTATGGGGTGAACCGACATGGTGTGCTCGAGATGCTGAGGGATCCCATGTCGCACCGGCACATCCGACTCCTACGGCATCGTCAAGGTCGGGGGTCTGAAAGGTTGGGTTTTTCAACCGTGAGACGAATCTCAGCAAGTAAAAACCCACTAAACCTAAACTAGGCTAACATGCACCTCTTGACAGGAATAAAACGCATCCAAATAAACAATCATAGACGTAGGCCCTCGAGCCCAGATCGTACTTACCGTCGACCCTGCAGGTTAGGCAATTCCATATAATGATCAAACACATTCTCGGCATACACAGTCACACTTGCGTCATATGCTTGCTCAGGCTCTCAAATATTAGATCACACGCTCATCACCGAGTATCACAAACGATCACAACTGTCCATGCACTAGTATGCGTGCCAATGCATCGATGTAGTACAAGCGCGCGTATTTGGATTATAAGATGGAACCGCTTGGACACGTCCCATACCATGCCCAGCAATTCCGCCACATAATCTAATACTTAACATATTTACTCGTCATCTTATCTTTCCACGGCCCACTAGCCCGGCATACACAGTCACACTTGCGTCATACGCATGCTCAGGCTTATAAAGGTTTAGTTCACATACTCATCACCGAGTCTCAGAAGCGATCACAACTGTCCATGCACTATTATGCGTGCCAATGCATCAATGTAGTACATGCGCGCGTATTTGGAATATAAGATGGAACTGCTCAGACACGTCCCATACCATGCCCAGCAATTCCACCACATAATCTAATACTTAACAAGTTTACTCATTGTCTGATCTTTCCACGGCTCACTAGCTAGGCCTCAGGCCCAATAACAACACTTCGTGGCCAGCGTAAAAACGCCCCCGGCCCAGTGTCTTTAGCCCGCGTTAAATGCATCAGGCGCAACACCGATCTCCTACGAACCAGGCCTGCTACAAAGTGCATGAGACTGGTCGTCTTCCGGACACACCGGGCATCGTCTTGCTACAAAGTGCATGAAGACGGAATCGACTCGAAGGCCATGACCCGAAGGCCTTAAGTGATCACACGGCACACATACCCAATTTTTATCTGAACCCGGCGACGAACGCAACGGGCAATTACAAGTGATCACATGCTCATGGCAGACCCGCATTCTCGCACAAATTTCATCACATGCCCCACACTCGCACACACGTAATGCGTAGCCATGAATGCTCATGCTCGGGCAATGTAAAATGCACATGAGCCCCAATCAATCCATGAACTCATTTCAAATCAAACCAATCAATGTGCTAGATACATCATCATTCAACATGCTCATTGCTCAAGTCACAATCCGCACATTTCGATCACACAATCAAGCGATGTGGCAAGGTCTAATTAAACTCCATAACATACAAATCAATCAATTTGGGCATTTCAACCAACCGATCAATCACCCGGGCCATCCTAACGCCTCAATCGAGATAATCCGACGACAATTCGACACTTGATCCCTTGATTCCTCCTACGAACAGCCACTACTAAACCGCTTTTCATCCTCCAATTCACTTCAATTATTCCTCAAACAACCAACAACATCATCTCAACACTTACCGATCAAGCCACATTTCGTAATCCATCATAATTGCACTACTTAATCACTAACTACAACTAATCCCGATCTAAAAGGCATAATCATCCTAGTTAGGGTTTAGGGGGTAATACTCACTTATACTCGGGTCTAGGCGACGGGGAATGGCGGCCAACTACCGGTGAACGGCAAGTCAGCGGCGAATTCCCGAGGGACGGCGGTGGACGGCGGCTCACGGACGGCGGCCTCCAAGCGGCGGCTCACGGCTTGCTCGGCCTCCAAACGGCCAAGGAGAGAGAGAAACGGTCGGTGAAGGTGGCGGCTAGGCATGGAGGGGCGGACGGAGGGATGGGTCGGCTTCCAGCGGAGACGGCTACGGCGGGCAGCGGCGAGCAATCTTGGCGGGCAACGAAGTGGACGGCATGAGGGATGGCAAGGAGGAAAGGATGGCCGGCGCAAATGGAGAGGGAGAGAGAGAAGAGAGAGAGACTTGGCTTGAAGAGAAAGCTAGAATGGGGAGAGAGAGAAGAAATGATGGGTTTAAGTGGAGTTGGTGGGAGTTGGTGACAAGTGTCAACAATCTAAGGCTTGGACTAAACACCCTTAGATCTAATGGCTCCAAATCACTCTCCACCAATAATTGAAGGGCATCAAGGTAATTGCTCCATCCACTAACTCTAGTCCCATTATCCACTAAAAACTAATTAATAATCCTCCACTAAAAACCCCAAATTCGGAACACTATTCTAGGCTTAGGGGCAAAGTCGTCTTTTGTCTAATTCTAGGCCGAAATTCTATTTTTCGACTAGACTAACCCTCTATATAAATGGCCAACCCAAATTGACATCGTTCTTGCGAAACTAAACCAGTAAACTCTCGAAAATCAACTTCGAAGTCCGGATTAAATTCCACGATCAAACTAGTTAAATTTCAATTTCTGAATCTCATACTAACGGGCGGCTATTTAGGGGTTACGTGTATCGACCTAAGGTTATCTGAGTCATGATGGCTAAAAACTAATTAATAATCCTCCACTAAAAACCCCAAATTCGGAACACTATTCTAGGCTTAGGGGCAAAGTCGTCTTTTGTCCGATTCCGGGCTGAAATTCTATTTTTCGACTAGACTAACCCCCTATATAAATGGCCAACCCAAATTGACGTCGTCCTTGCGAAATTAAACCAGTAAACTCTTGAAAATCAACTTCGAAGTCCGGATCAAATTCCACGATCAAACTAATTAAATTTCAATTTCTAAAGCTCATACTAATGGGCGGCTATTTAGGGGTTACGTGTATCGACCTAAGGTTATCTGAGTCGTGACGGCCTCGATTACCGAGAGAACGAGAGGAATTATCACTAGTTCCGGAAATAACGATCGTCCGGGTTAAGTTCGGGACTAGTCGACCACGTGCACTTTCGGTCATGCAGAATCACCTGCTATCCGAGCGTACATCGTTGGCCTCGGCCGAACCGAGTCCGTTACCTTCCAAAGATCGACCTACTTGGCCCAAAATATTTCCTCGTCGTTTCTCGAAATCGATGCCCAGTTCACGATCGGGTCCTTGGTCCACGTACCGTTATCTTAGTTAACCATTCCCATCTGGTCAGTATCCCAGGAGTGATCAGCTCCGGGCGAGACTTACGAAAATGAAATAACAAATAAGACTCGTTTTATTGATTTCTGGAAATTGAGTCGAAATTCGGGATGCTACAATTCTTCCCCTCTTACAAAAATTTCGTCCTCGAAATTTGCATTCTACACTACTCTACTCAAACAATTGGGGGTGTAGACGTCGCATGGCCTCTTCACTTTCCCAAGTAGCTCCTTCTATACCATGATGCTCCCAAACAACCTTAACCATTGGAATCGTCTTGATCCTCAGCACTCGATCCTTCCTATTCTCGATTCTAACTGGTCTTTCCACATACGTCACCTTGTCGTCCACGTCTATCTCTTCATATCTCAAAACGTGTGTCGGGTCTGGTTCGTACTTCCTTAACATCGACACATGAAACACATTGTGCACTTGCGACAGATTAGGAGGCAAAGCAAGTCAGTATGCCATGTCACCAATTTTCTCCAATATCTCGAATGGCCCAACATATCTTGGACTGAGCTTACCTTTCTTACCAAACCGAGACAATCCTTTCATCGGTGACACCTTGAGAAACACATGATCTCCCACTTGAAACTCCAAGGGTCTTCTCCTCCGATTGGCGTAACTCTTTTGGCGACTCTAGGCTGTTCTCAGTCTACCCTTAATGACCTCTACAGCTTCTATAGTCCGTTGCACTAACTCTGGACCAGTAATACTTCTCTCACCAACTTCGTCCCAACACAACGGTGTCCTACACACTCTACCATATAAGGCCTCAAACGGTGCCATCTGAATACTCTGCTGATAACTGTTATTGTAGGCAAACTCCACCAAATGCAACTGCTCTTCCCATTTGCTTTGGAAATCCAACACACAGGCTCTCAACATATCTTCCAAAGTCTGAATCGTCCTTTTTGACTGACCATCTGTTTGCGGATGATAGGCCGTGCTGAACTGCAATCTCGTTCCTAATGCCTCTTGTAGACTTTTCCAAAATTTGGCAGTAAACCTGGGATCACAGTCCGAAGTGATTGTCACTGGCACTCCATGAAGTCGAACTATCTGTCGAACATACAACTCTGCGTACTTTTCCAGTTCCAAGTCCTTTCGTACTGCTAGGAAATGCGCTGATTTAGTCAAGCGATCCACTATCACCCAAATAGAGTCATGTCCTCTTTGACTACGCGGCAATCCTGTTACAAAATCCATCGTGATATGCTCCCTTTTTCCATTCTGGGATCTCCAACGGTCGCAACAATCCACCTGGCTTGCAGTGTTGTGCCTTCACTTGTTGGCACGTCAAACACTTGGCCACATGCTTGGCCACGTCCTTCTTCATACCATTCCACCAATAATGCTGCCTCAGATTCTGATACATCTTAGTACTCCCTAGGTGGATGCTATACTGACTTCGATGAGCTTCACTCAAGATCTTCTCTTTCAATCCTTCGTCATTTGGTACACACAATCGTCCTCTAAACTTCAAAATCCCATCCTCCAACACTTGAAAATCTGACTTCCTTTTTACTGGGTTCATCCCAACTATCTTCTGGATCTCGGGGTCCGTAGATTGCAATGCCTTAATCTTGTCCTTAATCTTCGGCTCAATCCTTAGAGCAGCTAGCAATTTCGACGCTTGGCTCACTTCAAACTTGAATTCTGAATCCCTGAGTCCTTCCAACAACGTCCACTCTTTGACCATCAAGTGCGCTACGCTAGACTTGCGACTCAAGGCATCGGCGACCTTATTTGCTTTCCCCGGATGATACAAAATATCGCAGTCGTAGTCCTTTAAAAGTTCCATCCACCTACGCTGTCTCATATTCAACTCTTTCTGCGAAAACAAGTACTTCAAGCTCTGATGGTCCGTATAGATCTGAAACTTCTCTCCACATAAGTAATGCCTCCAAATCTTAAGCGCGAACATTATCGCTGCTAATTTGAAGTGGATTGGAGACCGAAACAAGGTTTAGTAGTGGCTGTCCATATGAGTAATCAATGGATTAAGTATTGATTTGTTGTTGGATTAACTCAATTGAGACGTTAGGATGGCTTGGGTGATTGATTGGTTGGTTGTAGTGCTTAAATTGATTGATTTGCATGTTATGAGGCTTAATTGGACCTTGCCATGTCGCGTGATCGTGTGATCTACTTTGTGTGGAATGTGAATTGGCTGATCAAGCATATTATAGCGTGATAAGCTTGAATTCAGTGGATTGTAATGATGATTGCTCATGAGTATTACATATTGCCCGAGCATGAGCATTTATGGCTGCGCATTACGTGTGTGCCGACTGTGAGGCATGTGATGAAAATTGTGCGAGAATGCGAGTTTGCCATAAATATGTGATCACCTATAATTGCCCGATGCACTTGACGCCGGGTTCAAATAAAAATTGGGCAGTGTGGCGTGTGATCACTTAAGGCCTTCGAGTCGATTTCGTCTTCATGCATTTTATAGCAAGACGATGCCCAGTGTGTCCGGAAGGCGACCAGTCTCATGCACTTTGTAGCAGACTTGGTTCGTAAGGAGATCGGTGTTGCGCCTCATGCACTTTGTAGCAGGCTAGAGACACTAGGTCGGGGGCGTTTTTACGCTGGCCACGAAGAGTTGTTTATGTATTGGGCCAGTGGGCCGTGGAAAAATCAAATATTGAGTAAATCTGTAAAGCAATAGATTACGTGGTGGAATTGCTAGGCATGGTATGGGACGTGTCCAAGTGGTTCCACCTTATAATTCAAATACGCGCGCTTGTACCACATTGATACATTGGCATACATGAGAATGCATGAACGAGTATGAATATGTGTGAAATTCGGTGATGGGAATGTGAACCAGACATTTATGAGCTTGAGCATGCGTATGACGCACGTGTGATCACGCATGCCCGAGATTGTGCTTGATTATTATCTTTAATTGCCTAACCTGCAGGGTCATCGGTAAGTACGATCTGGGCCCGAGGGCCTAGGTCAATGATTGATGTTTGTTTTAGTTTTGTTCCCGTCAGGAGGTGCAAGTAGCCTAGTTTAGGTTTAGTGGGTTTTACTTGCTGAGATTCGTTTCATGGTTGTATAACCCAACTTTTCAGACCCCAGACCCTGACGATGCCAAAGGTGCTAGGCGCACCAGTGTGACATGGGATTCCGCAGCACCTAGAGCATACCATGTCGGTTCACCCCATAGGGAATGGGGAGATGTTTCTTAGACACTATACTTTAATCTAGGTAGACATAGGGACCACACATTTTGAGACCCCGAGTATGTGGCGTGGTGCTTTAGAGACTGCTTTGGAGAGGAGTACAGACCCCTCCGTTCTATGGACATCCCGTTTAACGAGGAGGGCGAGCTAGACCCGCAGTGTCCTAACGGAGACATAGTGGACCCCAAATCAAAGATGGAGGTGAGTTGGGAGATTGATGAGGTACCGGAGTTAGGAGAGGAGGACGAGGAGCTAGGAGGAGTGGATTATGAGCTCGAGATCATCGATTCGGCCCCGGAGCCGATGGATATGGAGGCCGAGGAGCCGATGGAGGTAGACGAGGACCTAGAGATGGAGACCGAGTCCGAGGCAGGCAGTGCTGATGAGGACCCAGCGATAGAGACCGAGTCCAAGGCAGGCAGTGTTGACGAGGACCAGGAGATATCAGAGAGTTCGTCGGAGGCGTTGAGCTTAGATCTCGACTGGGAGCCCTAGGATAGATCCCCTTCCTAGTAGAGTGAGGACTGACACTTTTTGAGATTTAATCCTCTTTAGCTATCTCTCCCTTTTTGCCTAGTGTAGTGGCTGTGGTCTGCTTTTGCTGTATGTATTTAGGTTTGTGTATTTTGTTTATAAATGAATATTGTAAAGGCTTTTGTATATGTATAATAGTGTTTATTTTGTAAACAGTAATTTCTATCGTGCTATCCTTGTTCTCATTTTGTTTTCTGTCCGGGTATATTTATTATTTGTTTTGCTTCCGCATGTGTATGAATCTCTGTGCTATGTGTTGGGTTGGCGACGGTTCCTGGGACGTCGCACTCATATCGACCAAGAGGAGGGATGTGGTGCATCGCGGAGGGCGCGGGGCGTGACAGGTCAGCGACGGCTTCCTGGGACATCGCACTCATATTGACCAAGAAGGAGGGATGTGGCGCATCGTGGAGGGCGTGGGGCGTGACATCCCCCGTCGATTTTGGTGTCAGAGCAAGGTCAGCTCGATCCAATACAGTCGAAGCCTGGAGTGATAAGGAGCGATAAGACCAAGGCTCTCAGTTAGGGTCTGAGCTTGACGCCTCCGACGAACTCTTGGATATGTCCTAGTCCTCGTCAGAACTGGCTACCTCGGACTCGATCTCCACCTCCACATCCATCGGCTCTGGGGTCGAATTGACGATCTCGGGCTCAAAATCTACTCCTCCCAGCTCCTCGTCCTCCTCTCCTAACTTTGGTCCCTCATCAATCTCCCAACCCACCTCCATCTCTGAATCGGGGTCCAATATGTCACCATTGGGGCACTACGAGTCTAACTCGCCCTCCTCGTTAAACAGGATGTCCATAGAACGAAGGGGTCCGTACTCCTCTCCAAAGCAATCCCTAAAACACCACGCTATATACTCGTGGGTCTCAAAATGGGTGGTCCCTACGTCTATCCAGACTAAAGTGTAGTGTCTCAGAAACATCTCCCCATTCCCTATGGGGTGAACCGACATGGTATGCTCAAGATGCTGAGAGATCCCATGTCGCATCGGTGCATCCGGCTCCTGCGGCATCATCAAGGTCTGGGGTCTGAAAGGTTGGGTTATACAACCGTGAGACGAATCTCAGTAAATAAAACCCACTAAACCTAAACTAGGCTAACATGCACCTCCTGACGAGACCAAAACTAAACTAAACAACAATCACTAACCTAGGCCCTCGGGCCTAGATCGTACTTATCGATGACCCTGCATGTTAGGCAATTTAAGATAATAATCAAGTACATTCTCGGGCATACGTAGTCACACGTACGTCATACGCATGCTCAAGCTCATAAATGCCTGGTTCACATTCCCATCACCGAGTTTCATACATACTCATACTCGTCCATGCACTCTCATGTATGCCAATGCATTAATGTAGTACAAGCGCGCGTGCTTGGATTATAAGATGGAACCGCTCGAACACGTCCCATACCATGCCCAGCAATTCCACCACATAATCTAATACTCAACATATTTACTCATTATCTGATCTTTCCACAGCCCACTGGCCCAATAAACAACACTTTGTGGCCAGCATAAAAACGCCCCCGGCCCAGTGTCTCTAGCCAGCGTTAAACGCATTAGGCGCAACACCGATCTCCTACGAACCAAGCATGCTACAAAGTGCATGAGACTAGTTGTCTTCTGGGCACATCGGGCATCGTCTTGCTACAAAGTGCATGAAGAAGGAATCGACCCGATGGCCACGACCCAAAGGCCTTAAGTGATCACACGGCACATTTGCTCAATTTTTATCTGAACCCGGCGACGAACGCAACGGGTAATTAAGGGATCACGTGTTCATAGCAGGTACGCATTCATCGCACAGATCTCATCACATGCCTCACACCCGGCACACATAATGCGCAGCCATGAATGTTCATACTCGAGCAATGTGGAATGCACATGAGCACCAATCAATCCATGGACACATTTCAAATCAAAACCAATCAATGTGCTCGATAATTCATCATTCAACGTGCTCATTTGCTCAAGTCACTCCACACATTTTGATCACACGATCAAGCGACATGGTAAGGTCCAATTAAACCTCATAACATACAATTCAATTAATTTAAGCACTACAATCAGCCAATCAATTACCCAGGCCATCCTAACGTCTCAATCAAGTTATTCCAACAACACGTCATCACTCGGTCAGTCATTTGTCACTATGGACAGCCCTCAATTATCCTTGTTTCGACCTCCTATTTACTTCAATTTCTCCTCAATCAATCGATAACGTCATCCCGGCACTTTCCAAGCAAACCATAATTCATAAACCACCTTAAATACACTAATAAACCACTAATTACACCTAATCCCGATCTAAAGGGCATTATCGTCCTAATTAGGGTTTAAAGGGTATTACTCACTTAAACTCGGGTCTACGATGACGGGAAACGGCGGCTAACTACCGGTGAACGGCAAATCGGATGCGGATTCCCGAGGAACGACGGCTCATGGATGGCGGCGGTAGTCACGGCTCACGGCCTCCAAACGGCCAAGGGGAGAGGAAAGGTCGGTGAGGTGGCGGCTTAGGCGTGGACGGACGGACGGCGATTCTCCAAGCGGCGGAACGGCAGATGACGGTGACGGCTCGGGCGGGCAATCCCACGGCGATCTAATGGCCGAGAGAGAGAGAAAACGGGTCAAGAGAGAGAGACGGAGAGAGAGAAGTGGCGGTGGTGGTGTTGGAACGGCGGTGACAGCTCGGTTCCGGCGGGGACGACCATGGCAGGCGGCGGCGGCGTGAATGGCAATGTGGACAGCAAGGAGGGAGTGGTCAGCGAAAATGGAGAGGGAGAGAGAGAAGAGAGAGAGACTTGGCTTGGTGAGGAAGCTACAATCAGGAGAGAGAGAAGAGAGATGGGTTTAAGTGGGGTTTGGTGGGGTTAGGTGACACTTGTCAACATCCTATGCAACTAGACTAACCTACCCTTGATCCAATGGTTAACATCTCTCCAAGACCAATAATTGAAGGGCAAAGGGGTCTTTACTCACTCCACTAACTTTTGTCCAATTATCCATAAAAACTAATAAATAACTCACCACTAAAACCCCAAAATTCGGAACACTATGTAGGCTTGAGGGGCAAAGTCGTCATTTGTCCAATTCCAAGCCGAAATTCCATTTTTCGACCATACTAACCCCCTATATAAATGGCCAATCCAAATTGATGTCGTCCTTGCGAAACTAGACTAGTAAACTCTCGAAAATCAACATCGAAATCCGGATCAAATTCCATGATCAAACTAGTTAAATTTCAATTCTCGAATCTCTTACTAACGGGCGACTATTTAGGGGTTACGCATATCGACCTAAGGTTATTTGAGTCGTGACGGCCTCGATTACCAGGAGAACGAAAAGAATTATCACTAGTTCGGGAGATAACGATCGTTCAGTTTAAGTTCAGGACCGGTCGGCCACGTGCATTTTCGGTCTTACAGAATTACCTGCTATCCGATCGTACATCGTTGGCCTCGGCCAAACCGAGTCCGTTACCTTCCGAAGATCAATCTACTTGGCCCAAAATATTTCCTCATCGTTTCTTGAAATCGGTGTCCAATTCACGATCGGGTTCTTGGTCCACGTACTGTTATCCTAGTTAGCCATTCCCTTCTGGTCAATATCCCATGAGTGATCAGCTCCAAGCGAGACTTATGAAAATGAAATAATAGAATAGACTCGTTTTATTGATTTCCGGAAATTGAGTCGAAATTCAAGATGTTACAAAAGACCCTACAGGTTAGGCAATTCATGATAACAACTAAGGCACATACTTGGGCATACACAGTCACATGTACACCATACGCATGCTCATGTTCATAAATGTCTATACCACGTGCCAATCACCAAGTTTCACATACACTCACACCTGTCTATGCATTTATATGGATGCCAATGAGTAAATGTGGTACAAGCGCTCGTATCTTGATTATAAGATGGAATCACCTGGGCACGTCCCATACCATGCCTAGCAATTCTACCACATAATCAAATACTATATTAATCTGGTTTCCACAGCTCACTGGCTCAACGCTCAATTAGAGCTCAACCCGCGTATAACGCTTCAGGTTTCTTTCTCAAATACAACACTTCGTGGCCAGCATATAAACGCCCCCAACCCAGTGTCTCCAGCTTGCTACAAAGTGCATGACGCACAATACCGATCTCCTTACGAACCAAGCCTGCTACAAAGTGCATGAGACTGGTCGTCTTCCGGACACACCGGGCATCATCTTGCTACAAAGTGCATGAAGATGGAATCGACCCGAAGGCCACGACCCGAAGGCCCTTAGGTGATCACACAACCAGTTATTATCTGAACCCCGCGTAAAACGCTTCAAGGTATTTTAGGTGATCACATGTTCATGGTAGGCACGCATTCTCGCACAGATTTTATCACATGACTCACACTTGGCATACACAATGCGTAACCGTGAATGTTCACTCTTGGGCAGTATGCAATGCACAAGGGCACCAACCATAATATAAGCATAGAACCGGTTGATACCAATTAATGAGCCCAAAATCAAATGACATCATACGTCCTCAACTGCCCAATCACACTTCGCACATTTCAATCATGCGACATGGCAATGTACGATTAAATACCATAGCATCCAAATCATCACAATTGAGTACCACAACTAACCAATCAATCACCGGGGACCATCCCGACACTTCAATCAAGCTAATCCACCGACTTGCTGATATTAAACCGTTAATTCTTCATGTGGATAGCCACTAATTGGCCCTATCTCGGTCTCTAATTTACTTCAAAATCCACTCACTAATCCATCAATGTCATCTTGGCACTTTCCATCCAAGCGATGCTCCTTAAACATCCTTAATTACACTAATCAACCATTAACGACACTCTAAACCCAATCTAAATGGCATTATTGTCCTAATTAGGGTTTAGTAGGTTTTACCCACCTAAACTCAGGTTGAGACGACAAGGAACGACGGCCAATTATCGATGAACGGTAAATCGGTGGTGGTGTTCCCAATGAGTGGCGACGGCGGCGATGAATGGCAGCTCACGGCGGCGATGGTGCTCACGGCGCGGACAGCAAGATGGCAAAGTGAGGGAGTCAGTCGACGGGGTGGCGGTGGCGTGAGACAGTGAAACAACAGCGGCGCGGCTCTTCCCGGCGGAAGGTGGTAATGGCGCGGCACCGGCGGTCTCAGTTCCGGCGATCACACGGCCGAGGGGAGAGAGAGAGAAAGTGTAACATCCTGAATTTCAACTCAATTTCCGGAAATCAATAAAACGAGTCTATTCTATTATTTCATTTTAGTAAGTTTCGCCCGGAGCTGATCACTCCTGGGATACTGACCAGATAGGAATGGCTAACTAGGATAACGGTACGTGGACCAAGGACTCGATTGTGAATTGGACACCGATTTCGAGAAACGACGAAGAAATATTTTGGGCCAAGTAGGTCGATCTTCGGAAGGTAACGGACTCGGTTTGGCCGAGGCTAACGATGTACGATCGGATAGCAAGTGATTCTGTAAGACCGGAAGTACACGTGGTCGACCCGTCTCGAACTTAAATCCAACGATCGTTATCTCCGGAACTAGCGATAATTCCTCTCGTTCTCCCGGTAATCGAGGCCGTCACGATTCAGAGAACCTTAGGTCGATACGCGTAACCTCTAAACAGCTGCCCGTTAGTGAGAGATTCGAGAATTGAAATTTAACTAGTTTGATCGTGGAATTTGATCTAGACTTCGAGGTTGATTCTCGAGGGTTTACTGGTCTAGTTTCGCAAGGACGACGTCAATTTGGGTTGGCCATTTATATAGGGGGTTAGTCTGGTCGAAAAATAAAATTTCGGCCCGGAATCGGTCAATTGACGACTTTGCACCTCAAGCCTACTTAGTGTTCCGAATTTTAAGGTTTTAGTGGAGAATTATTTATTAGTTTTTATGGACAAGGAGACAAGAGTTAGTGGAGTGAGTAAAGACCCCTTTACCTTTCAATTATTGGATCGAGAAGAGTGTCCACCATTAGATCTAGGGTTGAATTGTCTTAAGCCTTTAGATTGTGACACTTGTCACCTAACCCCACCAAACCCCACTAATAAGCCCAACTCTTCTCTCTCTCTCTTCATTCTATCTTCTTGATCAAGCCAACCTCACTCTTCTCTCTCTCTCTCTCCCTTCCTCTCTTCGCCGACCACCTCCCCTTGTCGTCCATATCTGAATCGGGATCGACTATGTCCCCGTTGGGATACTGCGGGTCTAACTGGCCCTCCACAGTAAACGGAATGTCCATGGAACGAAGGGATCCATACTCCTCCCCGAACCGGTCTCGGAAGCACCAAGCGACATACTCGTGCGTCTCATAATGGGTGGTCCCTACATCTATCCAGACTAAGGTATAGTATCTCAAAAACATCTCCCCATTCCCTACGAGGTGAACCAACATGGTGTACTCAAGATGCTGAGGGATCCCATGTTGCACCGGCGCATCCGGCTCCTGCAGCATCGTCAAGGTCGGGGTCTAAAAGGTTGGGTTTTTCAACCGTGAGACGAATCTCAGGAAGTAAAAACCAACTAAACCTAAACTAGGCTAACATGCACTTCATGACAGGAATAAAACGCATCCAAATAAACAATCATAGACGTAGGCCCTCGGGTCCATATCGTACTTACGGTCGACCCTGCAGGTTAGGCAATTCCATATAATGATCAAACACATTCGCGGCATACACAGTCACACTTGCGTCATACGCATGCTCAGGCTCTCAAATGCTAGATCATACGCTCATCACCGAGTATCACAAACGATCACAACTGTCCATGCGCTATTATGCGTGCCAATGCATCGATGTAGTACAAGCGCGCGTATTTGGATTATAAGATGGAACCGCTTGGACACGTCCCATACCATGCCCAGCAATTCCACCACATAATCTAATACTTAACATATTTACTCGTCATCTTATCTTTCCACGGCCCACTGGCCCAATAACAACACTTCGTGGCCAGCGTAAAAACGCCCCCGGCCCAGTGTCTCTAGCCCGCGTTAAACGCATCAGGCGCAACACCGATCTCCTACGAACCAAGCCTGCTACAAAGTGCATGAGACTGGTTGTCTTCCGGACACACCGAGCATCGTCTTGCTACAAAGTGCATGAAGACGGAATCGACCCGAACGCCATGACTCGAAGGCCTTAAGTGATCACATGGCACACTTGCCCAATTTTTATCTGAACCCGGCGACGAACGCAACGGGCAATTACAAGTGATCACATGCTCATGGCAGACTCGCATTCTCGCACAAATTTCATCACATGCCTCACACCCGGCGCACACGTAATGCGCAGCCATGAATGCTCATGCTCGGGCAATATGTGGTATACATGAGCACCAATCAATCCATGGACACATTTCACATCAAAACCAATCAATGTGCTCGATAAATCATCATTTAACATGCTCATTGCTCAAGTCACAATCCGCACATTTCGATCACACAATCAAGCGACGTGGCAAGGTCTAATTAAACCCCACAACATACCAATCAATCAATTTGAGCATTTCAACCAACCGATCAATCACCCAGGCCATTCTAATGCCTCAATCAAGTTAATCCGACAACAAGTCATCACTCGGTCCATCATTTGCCACTATGGACAGCCCTCAATTATCCTTGTCTCGGCCTCCAATCCTCATCTATTTCTCCCCAAACATCCAATAACATTCTCCCAGCACTTTCCGATCAATAACATTTCATAACTAACCATAATTACACTAACCAATCATTAACTACAACTAATCCCGATCTAAAGGGCATAATCATCCTAGTTAGGGTTTAGGGGGTAATACTCACTTAAGCTCGGGGCTAAACGACGGGGAACGGCGGCCAACTACCGGTGAACGGTAAATCGGCGGCGGATTTCCCGAGGAATGGTGGCTCACGGACGGCGGCCTCCAAGCGACGGCTCACGGCTTGATCGGCCTCCAAGCGGCCAAGGAGAGAGAGAGACGGTCGGTGAGGTGGCAGCTAGGCGAGGATGGGCAGACGGCGGTTCACCAAGCAGCGGAACGGCGGACGGCTCGGGCGGACGACGGCAGTGAGTTGTTCGGCAATCCCACGGCCGAGAGGGGAGAGAGAGCACGGGAAGAGAGAGAGACGGTGAGAGGGAGAGAGAAAGTGGCGATGGTGATGGCGGGACGAGTCGGCTCCAGCGGGGACGGCCACGGCGGACGGCGGTGGGCGGCCTTGGCGGGCGACGAAGTGGACGGCGGGAGAGGGAAGAGTGGCCGGCGAATGGAGAGGGAGAGAGAGAGAAGAGAGAGAGATGAACTTGGCTTGAAGAGGAAGATAGAATGAAGAGAGAGAGAGAAGAAATTTTGGGTTTATAGTGGAGTTGGTGGGAGTTGGTGACAAGTGTCAACAATCTAAAGGCTTGGACTAAACACCCCTAGATCTAATGGTTGTCATTCTCTCAAGACCAATAATTGAAGGGCAACAAAGTCATTACTAACTCCACTAACTCAAGTCCCATTATCCACTAAAAACTAATTAATAATCCACCACTAAAATCCCAAATTCGGAACACTATTCTAGGCTTAAGGGCAAAGTCGTCTTTTGTCCGATTCCGGGCCGAAATTTCATTTTTCGACTAGACTAATCGCCTATATAAATGGCCAACCCAAATTGACGTCGTCCTTGCGAAACTAAACCAGTAAACCCTCGAAAATCAACCTCGAAGTCCGGATCAAATTCCACGATCAAACTAGTTAAATTTTAATTCTCGAATCTCATACTAACGGGCGGCTATTTAGGAGTTACGTGTATCGACCTAAGGTTATCTGAGTCGTGATGGCCTCGATTACCGGGAGAACGAGAGGAATTATTGCTAGTTCCGGGGATAACGATCGTTCAAGTTAAGTTCGGGACTGGTCGACCACGTGTACTTTCGGTCATGCAGAATCACCTGCTATCCGAGCGTACATCGTTGGCCTCGGCTGAACCAAGTCCGTTACCTTCCGAAGATCGATCTACTTGGCCCAAAATATTTCCTCGTCGTTTCTCGAAATTGATGTCCAGTTCACGATTGGGTCCTTGGTCCACGTACCGTTATTCTAGTTAGCCATTCCCATCTGGTCAGTACCCTAGGAGTGATTAGCTCCGGGCGAGAATTATGAAAATGAAATAATAGAATAGACTCATGTTATTGATTTCCGGAAATCAAGTCGAAATTCAAGATGTTACAATTCTTCCTTCCTTACAAAAATTTCGTCCTCGAAATTTGCACTCTACACTACTCTACTCAAACAATTGGGGGTGCAGACGTCGCATGGCCTCTTCACTTTCCCATGTCGCTCCTTCTATACCATGATGCTCCCAAACGACTTTAACCATCAGAATCGTCTTATTCCTCAGCACTCGATCCTTTCTATCCTCGATTCTGACTGGCCTCTCTGCATACGACACCCTGTCGTCCACGTCTATCTCTTCATATCTCAAAACATGAGTCGGGTCCGGTTCGTACTTCCTTAACATCGACACATGAAACACATTGTGCACTTGCGATAGATTGGGAGGCAAAGCAAGTCGGTAAGCCATGTCACCAATTTTCTCCAATATCTCAAATGGCCCGACATATGTTGGACTGAGCCTACCTTTCCTTCCAAATTGGGACAATCCTTTCGTCGGTGACACCTTGAGAAATACATGATCTCCCACTTGAAACTCTAAGGGTCTTCTCTGTCACGCCCCGCGCTCTCCGCGACATGTCACATCCCTTCTCTTGGTCGATATGAGTGTGACGTCCCAGGAAACTGTCGCCGACCCAACACCCAATATAGAGATCATACACAAGCGGAAGCAAAACAAATAACAATAATACCCGGACAGAAAATAATATGAGAACAAGGATAGCATCACAGAAATTACTGAATATAAAATATACACTTTCATATATACGCAAAAGCTTTTACAATATCCATTTACAACAAAATAAACAAACTTGAAATATAGACACAAAAGCGGGCCACGGCCACCACACTGGTCAAAAAGGGAGAGGTGACTAAGGAGGACTAAATTCCAAAAAGTGTCAGTTCTCGGTCTACTATGAGAGGGAATCTATCCTAGGGCTCCCAGTCGGGATTTGAGCTCGACTCCTCCAACGAACTCTCGGAAAACTCCTGGTCCTCGTCAAAACTGGCTGCTTCGGACTCGGTCACCATCTCCGGGTCCTCATCAACCTCCATCGGCTGCTCGACTTCCACATCCATCGGCTCCGGGGCCGAGTCAACGATCTCAGGCTCAAAGTCCACTCCTCCCAGCTCCTCATCCTCCTCTCCTAACTCTGGTCCCTCGTTAATCTCCCAACTCACCTCCATATCTGAATCAGGATCGACTATGTTCCCGTTGGGACACTGCAGGTCTAACTGACCCTCTCCGGTAAACCGAATGTCCATGGAACGAAGGGGCCCGTACTCCTCCCCGAACCTATCTCGGAAGCACCAAGCGACATACTCGTGCGTCTCAAAATGGGTGGTCCCTACATCTACCACAACTAAGGTATAGTGTCTCAAATACATCTCCCCATTTCCTATGGGGTGAACCGACATGGTATGCTCCAGGTGCTGAGGGATCCCATGTCGCACCGGCGCCTCCGGCTCCTGCGGCATCGTCAAGGTCGGGGGTCTGAAAGGTTGGGTTTTTCAACCGTGAGATGAATCTCAGCAAGTAAAAACCCACTAAACCTAAACTAGGCTAACATGCACCTCCTGACAGGAATCAAACGCATCCAAATAAACAACCATATACCTAGGCCCTCGGGCCCAGATCATACTTACCGTCAACCTTGCAGGTTAGGCAAATCAATATAATGATCAAACACATCCTCGGGCATACATAGTCACACTTGCGTCATACGCATGCTCAGGCTCATAAATGTTTAGTTCACATACTCATCACCGAGTCTCACAAGCGATTACAACTGTCCATGCGCTATTATGCGTGCCAATGCATCGATGTAGTACAAGCGCGCGTATTTGGATTATAAGATGGAACCGCTTAGACACGTCCCATACCATGCCCAGCAATTCCACCACATAATCTAATACTCAACATATTTACTCGTTATCTTATCTTTACACGGCTCACTAGCCCGGCCTCAGGCCCAATAACAACACTTCGTGGCCAGCGTAAAAACGCCCCCGGCCCAGTGTCTCTAGCCCACATTAAACGCATCAGGCGCAACACCGATCTCTTACGAATCAAGCCTGCTACAAAGTGCATGAGATTGGTCGTCTTCCGGACACACCGGGCATCGTCTTGCTACAAAGTCCATGAAGATGGAATCAACTCGAAGGCCTTAAGTGATCACACGGCACACTTGCCCCATTTTTATCTGAACCCGGCGACGAACGCAACGGGCAATTATAAGTGATCTCATGGCAGACCCGCATTCTCGCACCAATTTCACCACATGCCCCACACTCGGCACACACGTAATGTGCAGCCATGAATGCTCATGCTCGGGCAATGTAAAATGCACATGAGCGCCAATCATTCCATGAACACATTTCAAATCAAACCAAATCAACGTGCTTGATAATTCATCATTCAACATGCTCATTGCTCAAGTCACAAACCGCACATTTTGATCACACAATCAAGCGACGTGACAAGGTCTAATTAAACGTCATAGCATACAAATCAATCAATTCAAGAATTCCAACCAATCGATCAATCACCCGGGCCATCCTAACACCTCAATCAAGTTAGTTCGACAACAAATCATCTCTCGGTCCATCATTTGTCACCATGGACAGCCCTCAAGTATCCTCGTCTCGACCTCCAATCTTCATCTTTTTCTCCTCAAACATCCAATAACATTCTCCCGACATTTATCGATCAAACAATATTTCATATCTAACCATAATTACACTAATCAATCACTAACTATAACTAATCCCGATCTAAATGGCATAATCGTCCTAGTTAGGATTTAGGGGGGTATTACTCACTTATACTTGGATCTACGACGACGGAGAACGGCGGCCAACTACCGGTGAATGGTAAGCCGGCGGCGGTATTCCCAAGGAATGGAGGCTAACGGCAGCTATGGCTCGGGCGGTTCACGGCAATGGCGACTCACGGCTCACGGCCGGGAGGACGGACGAACGGCGGTGAGGCGGTCGACGGTGGCTCCACGGCGGCGCAAGGGACAGCCGGCGGTGGATGGTTCGGGCGGACGGCAAAAAAAAAAGGGGAAGTGGTCGGTGAAGGGAGGGTGGTCGGCGTGAGGAGAGGGAACACGGTCAAGGGAGAGAGAGAGAGAGAGAGCACGGGAAGAGAGAGGGAGGAAGTGGCGATGGTGATGGCGGGACGGCAAGGATGGCTCGGCTCCGGCGGGAACGGCCACGGCGGGCGGCGGCGTGAAGGGTGAACGGCGGAGGAGGGAGTGGTCGGCGGAAATGGAGAGGGAGAGAGAAAAAAGAGAGAGAGAGAGAGATGAGTTTGGCTTTTTGAGAAAGCTAGTATGAGGAGAGAGAGAGAAGATGATGGGTTTATAGTGGAGTTGGTGGGAGTTTGTGACAAGTGTCAACAATCTAAAGGCTTGGACTAAACACCCTTAGATCTAATGGTTGTCATTCTCTCAAGACCAATAATTGAAGGGCAACAAAGTCATTACTAACTCCACTAACTCAAGTCCCATTATCCACTAAAACTAATTAATAATCCTCCACTAAAAACCCCAACTTCGGAACACTATTCTAGGCTTAGGGGCAAAGTCGTCTTTTGTCCAATTTCGGGCCGAAATTCCATTTTTTGACTAGACTAACCCCCTATATAAATGGCCAACTCAAATTGACGTCGTCCTTGTAAAACTAAACCAGTAAACTCTCAAAAATTAACTTCGAAGTCCGGATCAAATTCCACGATCAAACTAGTTAAATTTCAATTTCTGAATCTCATACTAATGGGCGGCTGTTTAGTGGTTACGCGTATCGACCTAAGGTTATCTGAGTAGTGACGGCCTTGATTACCGGGAGAACGAGATGAATTATCGCTAGTTCTGGAGATAACGACCGTTCAGGTTAAGTTCGGGACTGGTTAACCACGTGTACTTTCGGTCATGCAGAATCACCTGCTATCTGCGCCTACATTGTTGGCCTCGGCCAAACCAAGTCCGTTACCTTCCGAAGATCGATCTACTTGGCCCAAAATATTTCCTCGTCGTTTCTCGAAATTGATGTCTAGTTCATGATCGGGTCCTTGGTCCACGTACCGTTATCCTAGTTAGCCATTCCCATCTAGTCAATACCCCAAGAGTGATCAGCTCCGAGCGAGACTTACGAAAATGAAATAATAGAATAGACTCGTTTTATTGATTTTCGGAAATTGAGTCGAAATTCGGGATGTTACACGTGTGCTCTTCCCTCTCGGCCGCTAGATCGCCGTGGGATTGCCGGAGCCGAACCGTCCGCCGCCGTCCGCCGCCCGAAGCCGTTGTTTAGGAGATCTTGAGTGAAGCTCATCGAAGTCAGTATAGCATCCACCCGGGGAGTACTAAGATGTATCAGAATCTGAAGCAACACTATTGGTGGAATGGTATGAAAAAGGACGTGGCCAAGCATGTGGCCAAGTGTTTGACGTACCAACAAGTGAAGGCACAGCACTGCAAGCCAGGTGGATTGTTGCGACCATTGGAAATCCCAGATTGGAAATGGGAGCATATTACGATGGATTTTGTAACGGGATTGCCGCGCAGTCAAAGAGGACATGACTTTATTTGGGTGATAGTGGATCGTTTGACTAAATCAGCGCATTTTCTAGTAGTGCGAAAGGACTTGGAACTAGAGAAGTATGCAGAGTTGTATGTTCGGCAGATTGTTCGACTTCATGGAGTACCAGTGACGATCACTTCGGACCGTGATCCTAGGTTTATTGCCAAATTTTGGAAAAGTCTACAAGAGGCAATAAGAACGAGATTGCAGTTCAGCACGGCCTATCATCCGCAAACAGATGGTCAGTCGGAAAGGACGATCCAGACTTTAGAGGATATGCTGAGAGCCCGTGTGTTGGATTTTCAAGGCAAATGAGAAGAGCAGTTACATTTGGTGGAGTTTGCCTACAATAACAGTTATCAGCAGAGCATTCAAATGGCACCGTTTGAGGTCTTATATTGTAACATCCCGAATTTCGACTCAATTTCCGAAAATCAATAAAACGAGTCTTATTTGTTATTTCATTTCGTAAGTCTCGCCCGGAGCTGATCACTCCTGGGATACTGACCAGATGGGAATGGCTAACTAGGATAACGGTACATGGACCAAGGACCCGATCGTGAACGGGACATCAATTTCGAGAAACGACGAGGAAATATTTTGGGCTAAGTAGATTGATCTTCGGAAGGCAACTGACTCGGTCCGACCGAGGCCAACGATGTACGATCGAATAGCAGGTGATTCTGCATGACCGAAAGTGCATGTGGTCGACCGGTCTCGAACTTAACCCGAATGATCGTTATCTTTGGAACTAGCGATAATTCCTCTCGTTCTCCCGGTAATCGAGGCCGTCACGACTCGGATAACTTTAGATCGATACGCGTAACCTCTAAACAGTCGCCCGTTAGTATGAGATTCAGAAATTGAAATTTAACTAGTTGAATCGTGAAATTTGATCCGGACTTCGAGGTTAATTTTCGAGGGTTTACTGGTTTAGTTTCGCAAGGACGACGTCAATTTGGGTTGGCCATTTATATAGGGGTTTAGTCTGGTCGAAAAATGGAAATTCGGCCCAGAATTAGACAAAAGACGACTTTGCCCCTAAGCCTAGAATAGTGTTCCGAATTTGAGGTTTTTAGTGGTGGTTTATTAATTAGTTTTTAAGTGGATAATGGGTCTAGAGTTAGTGGGGTTAGCAATTACCTAGATGCCCTTCAATTATTGGTGGAGAGTAGTTTCTAGCCATTAGATCTAGGGGTGATTTGTCCTAATCCTTGGATGAGTGACACTTGTCACCTAATCCCCAACCACTCCACTATAAACCCATCATCTCTTCTCTCTCTCCTCACTTTTCTTTCTCTTCAAGCCAAGATCATTTCCCTCTCTCTCTTCTCTTTCTCTCCCTCTCCATTTTGCGCCGGCCACCCTTCCCTCTTCCGCCATCCCTCACGCCGGCCGCCGCCAAGGCCGCCCGTCGCCGCCAGTCGTGGTCGTTCCGCCACCGCCACTTCGCCGTCCCACCATCACCATCACCATTTCCTCTCTTCCTCTCACCGTTTCTCTCTCTCCCACTCTTCCGTGACCATGTTTCCTCTCCTCACGCCGACCACCCTCCCTTCGCCAACCACTTCCCCTTTTTGCCGTCCGTCGAACCGTCCACCGCCGGCTGTCCCTTGCGCCGCCGTGGAGCCACCATCGACCACCTCACCGTCGTTCGTCCGTCCTCCCGCCCGTGAGCCGTGAGTCGCCATTCCTTGGGAATACCGCCGCCGGCTCACCGTTCACCGGTAGTTGGCCGCCGTTCCCCGTCGTCGTAGAACAAATTTAAGTGAGTATTACCCCCTAAACCCTAATTAGAACGATTATGCCCTTTAGATCGGGATTAGGAGTCGTTAGTGATTATTTAGTATATTTGATGTTGATTATAATTCATGGTTTGATCGGTAAATGTCGGGATAATGTTATTGGTTGTTTGAGGAATAATTGGAGTGAATTAGAGGATGAAAAGAGGTTTAGTAGTGGCTGTCCATAGGAGGAATCAAGGGATCAAGTGTCGATTTGTTGCCGGATTATCTCGATTGAGGCGCTAGAATGGCCCGAGTAATTGATTGGATGGTTGTAATGCTCGAATTGAATGAAACATATGTTGTGATGTCCATTTGATCCTCGCCATGTCGTGTGATCGTGTGATTGACTTTATGCGGAGTGTGACTTGGGCAAATGAGCATGTTTAAATGTGATGAGCTTGAACTTATTGAATTGTGTTGATTGGTGCTCATATTTATACCACATATTGCCCGAGCATGAGCATTCATGGCTGCGCATTACGTGTGTGCCGAGTGTGAGGCATGTGATGAAATTTGTGGGAGAATGCGGGTCTGCCATGAGCATGTGATCACGTGTAATTGCCCGTTGCGTTCGTCGCCGGGTTTAGATAAAAATTGGGCAAGTGTGCCGTGTGATCACTTAAGGCCTTCGGGTCGATTCCGTCTTCATGCACTTTGGAGCAAGACGATGCCCGGTGTGTCCGGATGACGACCAGTCTCATGCAAGCTTGGTTCGTAGGAGATCGGTGTTGCGCCTGATGCGTTTAACGCGGGCTAGAGACACTGGGCCGGGGGCGTTTTTACGCTGGCCACGAAGTGTTGTTATTAGGCCAGAGGCCGGGCTATTGAGCCGTGGAGAGATAAGATAATGAGTAAATTGTTAAGTATTAGATTATGTGGTGGAATTGCTGGGCATATTATGGGACGTGTCTGAGCGGTTCTATCTTATAATCCAAATACGCGCGCATGTACTACATCGATGCATTGACACGCATAAGAGCGCATGGACAGTTGTGATCGCTTGTGATACTCGGTGATAAGTGTGTGATCTAACATTTGAGAGCCTGAGCATGCGTATGACGCAGGTGTGGATGTGCATGCCGAGGATGTGATTGATCATTATATTAAATTGCCTAACCTGCAGGGTCGACGGTAAGTACGATCTGGGCCCGAGGGCCTAGGTCAATGATTGTTGCTTGATTTAGTTTTGTTCTCGTCGGGAGGTGCATGTTAGCCTAGTTTAGGTTTAGTGGGTTTTTACTTGCTGAGATTCGTCTCACGGTTGAAAAACCCAACCTTTCAAACCCCAGACCTTGACGATGCCGCAGGAGCCGGAGGTGCCGGTGCGATATGGGATCCCTCAGCATTTGGAGCATACCATGTCGGTTCGCCCCATAAGGAATGGGGAGATGTATTTGAGACACTATACCCTAGTTGTAGTAGATGTAGGGACCACCCATTATGAGACGCACGAGTACATACCTTGGTGCTTTCGAGACCGGTTCGGGGAGGAGTATGGACCCCTTCGTTCCATGGACAATCCGTTTACCGGAGAAGGTTAGTTAGACCCTCAGTGTCCCGATGGGGACATAGTCGATCCCGATTTAGACATGGAGGTGAGTTGGGAGATTGACGAGGGACCGGAGTTAGGAGAGGAGGATGAGGAGCTAGGAGGAGTCGACTATGAGCCTGAGATCGTCGATCCGGCCCCGGAGCCGATGGATGTGGAGGTCGAGGAGCCGATGGAGGTTGATGAGGACCCGGAGATGGAGACCGAGTCCGAGGTAGCCAGTTCAGACGATGACCAAGAGTTTTCCGAGAGTTCGTCGGAGGCGTCGAGTTCAGACCCCGACTGGGAGCCCTAGGATAGATTCACTCTCCTAGTAGACCGAGGACTGACACTTTTTGAGACTTAGTCCTCCTTAGCCACCTCTCCCTTTTTGACCAGTGTGGTGGCCGTAGCCCGCTTTTGTTGTATGTATCTTGGGTCTGTGTACTTGGTTTGTAAATGGATATTGTAAAAGCTTTTGCATATATGAAAGTGTATATTTTGTATACAGTAATTTCTATGATGCTATCCTTGTTCTCATATTGTATTATGTCTGGGTATTAGTATTACTGTTTTGCTTCCGCTTGTGTATGATCTCTGTGTTGGGTGTTGGGTCGGCGACGCTTCCTGGGACGTCGCACTCGTAACGACCAAGAGGAGGGATGTGACGCGTCGCGGAGGGCGCGGGGCGTGACATCACCCGTCATGTTTTGGTATCAGAGCAAGGTCAGCTCAATCCAATTCGGTCGAAATCTGGAGTGATAAGGAGCGATGAGACCAAGGGTAGACATTAGGGTGACCTCGTGTGCTAAGTGTGCCTCCTGACTGTTTGTGCTTGGTTAAGTGATTCTCTGTTTAACTGACCCGTAAGTGCAGGCGCGGCAGGACCAAAGGTGAGTACATAAATCCTCTTGGGTGACGTGTTGAGTTTGCTAGTACCAAGTCGCATGCTGGTTGTTGGTTGTTGTTTCATACCTGCTTAGGGCCTTAGCTTGTTAGAACTTGAGTTAGGTCTCTAATTCCCGAGTGGAATTATAGCAGGTAGGTGTTTAGCAAGGACTGAAGGATGAGTAGAAGGAGGGGCA
This sequence comes from Syzygium aromaticum, assembly GCA_024500025.1. NCBI lineage: Eukaryota > Viridiplantae > Streptophyta > Magnoliopsida > Myrtales > Myrtaceae > Syzygium > Syzygium aromaticum. Next base: position 19,214,274 of record CM044895.1, read on the forward strand.
AGAAACCCCAGGGGCAGCCTAGTACGGGGTATCAAGAAGCTAGAGATCCGAGGTTTGAGGAAGTAATAGAAACTTTGGGAGAGATAGGACATATCATGGGTATGCAAGCGCAGGAAAGAGCCGCGGCCCATGCTCAAGCTGCCGAGGCCGCAGCGATTGCTGGTAACGGAGGGAATCAGGCGCAGCAAGGACAAGCTCAGCCGGTAGGGGCTAGACAGATGCCTCAGTTAGTAGAGCAGTTCCTGAAGTTAAAGCCGCCTAGGTTTAATGGTAAGAGTGACCCCGAAGCCGCTCCGCGTTGGATAGAGGAGTTAGAGAAAGCATTTGATGTTCTAGGGTGCACCGATGCGGAGAGAGTTACGTTAGCCGTGTATCAGCTTCAAGAGGGTGCGAACGATTAGTGGAGAGCTACTAAGGAGAGAGTGTTCCCGGAAGAAACTGAGTTGGTTTGGACAGTGTTCGTAGAGAGTTTCTATGAGAAGTACTTTTCGGAAGTCGCTCAGGAAAGGAAGTTAATGGAGTTTATGCGACTACGCCAAGGACAAATGACGATTGATCAGTATGAGGCGGAGTTTGCAAGGTTGGCAAAGTTTGCGCCGACCATGGTAGAGAACCCACGGGACAAAGCTAGGAGATTCCGAGATGGGATGAAGCTAGATCTCCGGAGTCAGATTCTGTCGCATGATATAAAGGACTATGGAGAGATGTATAGGCGAGCCCAGATTATTGAGCGAGATCAGCAGGAGAGAGCAGCCGCCTCAGGATAGCGGTTTGCCCAGGGTAGAGATAATCGTCGCTTTGTGAAGAGGCCGCCAGTGAATAATAGACGTTTTACCCCGCCTGTGAGAAGGGCTATTGGAAAGCCAAATCCCCCGCCAAATAGATTTGGAGCGTGTTTTAGATGTGGTAGAAGGGAGCATCAGATTCGTAGTTGTCCTCAGATGCATCCCTCAGGACCCCCGCAGCAGCCGCGTATTGAGAATAGGATCGGGAATCCCCCACCAGCTAACCAAGGTCGACCGCCCGCTCAAGGAAGGGTTTATGCTATGGCACGCCAGGAAGGGGAGAATGCGCCGGGCGTGATCACAAGTACGGTCTCTCTTTGTGGACATGCCGCGTATGCATTGTTTGATCCGGGGGCAACCCACTCGTTCGTTTCGGAGCGATTTGTTAAGTTGGTTGGTATAGAACCTGTGTTGCTTGAAACTAGACTTTGTGTATCGACGCCGATGAATGATAGCCTGTTAGTCTTGTTTGGGTGTCCTAGGTGTAAGATAGTCATTGGGGGTAAGGAAGAGAATATCGATTTGGTTGTGCTACCCATGTTTGACTTCGATGTGATCGTTGGAATGGACTGGTTAGTCCGGCAGAAGGCTGTGATGGATTGTAGTAGTCATACGATTCGGTTTAGTCCGGAGGGGTGTGCTAGTTTTGAGTTTCAGGGAAGTCGAGGAGGAGTCTCGATCCCTTGGATTTCTTCGCTCGAAGTGAATAGGTTGTTGGACGAAGGGTGTGAAGGATACTTGGTGAACGTTGTGGACCCAATAATGGTGGAACATAAATTGGAAGATATACCTGTAGTGTGCAATTTCCCCGAAGTTTTTCCTAAGGAACTATCAGGTTTGCCACCCGAGCAAGAAGTGGAGTTTGTGATTGAGTTGACGCCAGGAACAGAGCCGATTTCGAAAGCGCCATATCGGATGTCCTTAACGGAGTTGAAGGAGTTGAAAGTTCAGATGCAAGAGTTGTTAGACAAAGGTTTCATTCGCCCTAGTGTATCCCCATGGGGAGCGCCAGTTGTGTTTGTAAGGAAGAAAGATGGGACGTTAAGGCTGTGCATAGATTATTGTCAGTTGAATCAGGTGACAATGAAGAATAAGTACCTACTGCCAAGGATCGATGACTTGTTCGATCAGCTACAAGGAGCCGCAGTGTTCTCCAAGATAGATTTGAGGACCGGATACCATCAGTTAAGGATTAGAAAGGAGGATATACCTAAGACTGCCTTCAGGACAAGGTATGGGCACTATGAGTTCACAGTGATGCCTTTTGGATTGACGAATGCCCCAGCCGCTTTCATGGATCTGATGAATAGAGTATTCAAGGAATTCTTGGATCAGTTCGTCATAGTCTTCATAGATGATATATTGGTGTATTCAAAGAGCCCGGAGGAACATGAAATACACTTGGCTGAAGTACTACGGACGTTAAGGGAACACGCGTTGTATGCTAAGTTCAGCAAGTGCGAGTTTTGGCTCAGCAAAGTGGCATTTCTAGGACATATCGTGTCGGGAGATGGAATTTCTGTGGATCCGACAAAGGTCGAAGCGGTGACTAAGTGGCCAAGATCGACATCAGTAACGGAGGTTCGGAGCTTTTTAGGATTGGCTGGCTATTATAGACGATTTGTGGAAAGGTTCTCATCCATAGCCATGCCTTTGACACGATTACTGAAGAAGGAGACCAAATTTGAATGGGATGATAAGTGTGAAAGGAGTTTTCAGGAGTTGAAGTATAAGTTGACGACCGCTCCAGTGTTGACTATTCCGTCAGGACCAGGTGGATTTGAGATTTATAGTGATGCTTCGCTAAGAGGACTTGGTTGTGTGTTAATGCAGTATGGTAAAGTGGTAGCTTATGCGTCGCGTCAGTTGAGGCCCCATGAAAGGAATTACCCGACGCATGATTTGGAGTTAGCAGCAATAGTGTTCGCACTTAAGATGTGGAGGCATTACTTGTGTGGAGAGAAGTTTCAGATCTATATGGATCATCAGAGCTTAAAGTACCTGTTTTCGCAGAAGGAGTTGAATATGAGACAGCGTAGGTGGATGGAACTTATGAAGGACTACGACTGCGATATTTTGTATCATCCGGGGAAGGCAAATAAGGTCGCCGATGCCTTGAGTCGCAAGTCTAGTATGGCACACTTGATGGTCAAAGAGTGGACATTGTTGGAAAGGCTCAGAAACTCGAAGTTTAAGTTCGAAGTGAGCCAAGCATCAAATTTGCTAGCTGCTCTAAGGATTGAGCCGGAGATTAAGGACAAGATTAAGGCATTGCAGTCTACGGACCCAGAGATCCAGAAGATAGTTGAAATGGACACAGTGAAAAGGAAGTCAGATTTTCAAGTGTTGGAGGATGGGATTTTGAAGTTTAGAGGACGATTGTGTGTGCCAGATGACGAAGGACTGAAAGAGGAAATTTTGAGTGAAGCTCATCGGAGTCAGTATAGCATCCACCCAGGGAGTACTAAGATGTATCAGAATTTGAGGCAGCACTATTGGTGGAATGGTATGAAAAAGGACGTGGCTAAGCATGTGGCCAAGTGTTTGACGTGCCAACAAGTGAAGGCACAGCACTGCAAGCCAGGTGGATTGTTGCGACCGTTGGAGATCCTAGAATGGAAATGGGAGCATATCACGATGGACTTTGTAACGGGATTGCCGCGTAGTCAAAGAGGACATGATTCTATTTGGGTGATAGTGGATCGCTTGACTAAGTTAGCGCATTTTCTAGCAGTGCGAAAGGACTTGGAACTGGAAAAGTATGCAGAGTTGTATGTTCGGCAGATTGTTCGACTTCATGGAGTGCCAGTGACGATTACTTCGGACCGTGATCCCAGGTTTATTGCCAAGTTTTGGAAAAGTCTACAAGAGGCATTAGGAACGAGATTACAGTTCAATACGACCTATCATCCGCAAACAGATGGTCAGTCGGAAAGGACGATTCAGACTTTGGAGGATATGTTGAGAGCCTGTGTGTTGCATTTCCAAGGCAAGTGGGAAGAACAGTTGCATTTGGTAGAGTTTGCCTACAATAACAGTTATCAGTAGAGTATTCAGATGGCACCGTTTGAGGCCTTGTATGGCAGAGCGTGTAGGACGCCGTTGTGTTGAGACGAAGTTGGTGAGAGAAGTATTACTGGCCCAAAGTTGGTACAACGAACTATGGAAGTTGTAGAGGTTATTCGAGATAGACTGAGAACAGCCCAGAGTCGCCAAAAGAGTTACGCCGATCGGAGGAGAAGGCCCTTGGAGTTTCAAGTTGGAGATCATGTGTTTCTCAAGGTGTCACCGATGAAAGGATTGTCCCGATTTGGTAAGAAAGGTAAGCTCAGTCCAAGGTATGTAGGGCCATTCAAGATATTGGAGAAGATTGGTGATATGGCTTACCGAATTGCTTTGCCTCCTAATCTGTCGTAAGTGCACAATGTGTTTCATGTGTCGATGTTAAGGAAGTATGAACCAGACCCGACTCATGTTTTGAGATACGAAGAGATAGATGTGGACGACAGGGTGTCGTATGTGGAAAGACTAGTTAGAATCGAAGATAGAAAGGATCGAGTGCTGAGGAACAAGACGATTCCAATGGTTAAGGTCGTTTGGGAGCATCATGGTACGGAAGGAGCTACTTGGGAAAGTGAAGAGGCCATGCGACGTCTACATCCCCAGTTGTTTGAGTAGAGTAGTGTAGAGTGCAAATTTCGAGGACGAAATTTTTGTATGGGGGAAGAATTGTAACATCCCGAATTTCGACTCAATTTCCGGAAATCAATAAAATGAGTCTTATTTGTTATTTCATTTCGTAAGTCTCGCCCGGAGCTGATCACTCCTGGGATACTGACCAGATGGGAATGGCTAACTAGGATAACGGTACGTGGACCAAGGACCCGATCGTGAACGGGACATCAATTTCGAGAAACGACGAGAAAATATTTTGGGCCAAGTAGATCGATCTTCGGAAGGCAACGGATTCGGTCCGACCGAGGCCAACGATGTACGATCGAATAGCAGGTGATTCTGCATGGCCGAAAGTGCACGTGGTCGACCGGTCCCGAACTTAACCCGAACGATCGTTATCTTCGGAACTAGCGATAATTCCTCTCGTTCTCCCGGTAATCGAGGCCGTCACGACTCGGATAACCTTAGGTCGATACGCGTAACCCCTAAACAGTCGCCCGTTAGTATGAGATTCAGAAATTGAAATTTAACTAGTTGAATCGTGAAATTTGATCTGGACTTCGAGGTTGATTTTCGAGGGTTTACTGGTTTAGTTTCGCAAGGACGACGTCAATTTGGGTTGGCCATTTATATAGGGGTTTAGTCTGGTCGAAAAATGGAAATTCAGCCCAGAATTAGACAAAAGACGACTTTGCCCCTAAGCCTAGAATAGCGTTCCGAATTTGAGGTTTTTAGTGGTGGTTTATTAATTAGTTTTTAAGTGGATAATGGGTCTAGAGTTAGTGGGGTTAGCAATTACCTAAATGCCCTTCAATTATTGGTGGAGAGTAGTTTCTAGCCATTAGATCTAGGGGTGAGTTGTCCTAAGCCTTGGATGAGTGACACTTGTCACCTAATCCCCAACCACTCCACTATAAACCCATCATCTCTTCTCTCTCTCCTCACTTTTCTTTCTCTTCAAGCCAAGATCATTTCCCTCTCTCTCTTCTCTCTCTCTCCCTCTCCATTTTTGCGCCGGCCACCCTTCCCTCTTCCGCCATCCCTCACGCCGACCGCCACCAAGGCCGCCCGTCGTGGCCGTTCCACCACCGCCACTTCGCCGTCCCGCCATCACCATCACCATTTCCTCTCTCCCTCTCACCGTTTCTCTCTCTCTTACTCATCCTTGACCGTGTTTCCTCTCCTCACGCCGACCACCCTCCCTTCGCCGACCACTTCCCCTTTTTGCCGTCCGCCGAACCGTCCACCGCCGGCTGTCCCTTGCGCCGCCGTGGAGCCACCGTCGACCCCCTCACCGTCGTTCGTCCGTCCTCCCGCCCGTGAGCCGTGAGTCGCCATTGCCGTGAGCCGCCATTCCTTGGGAATACCGCCGCCAACTCACCGTTCACCGATAGTTGGCCGCCGTTCCCCGTCGTCGTAGAACCAAATTTAAGTGAGTATTACCCCCTAAACCCTAATTAGGACGATTATGCCCTTTAGATCGGGATTAGGAGTCGTTAGTGATTATTTAGTATATTTGATGTTGATTATAATTCATGGTTTGATCGGTAAATGTCGGGATAATGTTATTGGTTGTTTGAGGAATAATTGGAGTGAATTGGAGGATGACAAGAGGTTTAGTAGTGGCTGTCCATAGGAGGAATCAAGGGATCAAGTGTCGATTTGTTGTCGGATTATCTCGATTAAGGCGCTAGAATGGCCCGAGTAATTGCTTGGATGGTTGTAATGCTCGAATTGAATGAAACATATGTTGTGATGTCCATTTGATCCTCGCCATGTCGTGTGATCGTGTGATTGACTTTATGCGGAGTGTGACTTGGGCAAATGAGCATGTTTAAATGTGATAAGCTTGAACTTATTGAATTGTGTTGATTGGTGCTCATATTTATACCACATATTGCCCGAGCATGAGCATTCATGGCTGCGCATTACGTGTGTGCCGAGTGTGAGGCATGTGATGAAATTTGTGCGAGAATGCGGGTCTGCCATGAGCATGCGATCACGTGTAATTGCCCGTTGCGTTCGTCGCCGGGTTCAGATAAAAATTGGGCAAGTGTGCCGTGTGATCACTTAAGGCCTTCGGGTTCAGACGGAGGCGTCGAGTTTAGACCCCGACTGGGAGCCCTAGGATAGATTCCCTCTCCTAGTAGACGGAGGACTGACACTTTTTGAGACTTAGTCCTCCTTAGCCACCTCTCCCTTTTTGACCAGCGTGGTGGCCGTAGCCCGCTTTTGTTGTATGTATCTTGGGTCTGTGTACTTGGTTTGTAAGTGGATATTGTAAAAGCTTTTGCATATATGAAAGTGTATATTTTGTATATAGTAATTTCTATGATGCTATCCTTGTTCTCATATTGTATTATGTCTGGGTATTAGTATTACTGTTTTGCTTCCGCTTGTGTATGATCTCTGTGTTGGGTGTTGGGTCGGCGACGCTTCCTGGGACCTCGCACTCGTAACGACCAAGAGGAGGGATGTGACGCGTCGCGGTGGGCGCGGGGCGTGACATATATGGTAGGGCGTGTAGGACGCCATTGTGTTCGGACGAAGTTGGTGAGAGAAGTATTACTGGCCTAGAGTTGGTACAACAGACTAAGGAAGCCGTTGAGATTATTCGGGATAGACTGAGAACAACCCAAAGTCGCCAAAAGAGTTATGCCGATCAAAGGAGATGACCCTTGGAGTTTCAAGTTGGAGATCATGTGTTTCTCAAAGTGTCGTCGATGAAAGGATTGTCCAAGTTTGGTAAGAAAGGTAAGCTCAGTCCAAGATATGTTGGGCCATTCAAGATATTAGTGATGTGGCCTACCGACTTGCTTTGCCTCCTAATCTGTCGCAAGTGCACAACGTGTTTCATGTGTCAATGTTAAGGAAGTATGAACCAGACCCGACTCACGTTTTGAGATATGAAGAGATAGACGTAGACGACAGGGTGTCGTATGTGGAAAGGCCAGTCATAATTGAGGATACAAAGGATCGAGTGTTGAGGAATAAGACAATTTCGTTGGTTAAGGTCGTTTGGGAGCATCATGGTACAGAAGGAGCAACTTGGGAAAGTGAAGAGGCCATGCGACGTCTGCAGCCCCATTTGTTTGAGTAGAGTAGTGTAAAGTACAAATTTCGAGGACAAAATTTTTGTAAGGAGGGAAGAATTGTAACATCCCGAACTTCGACTCAATTTCCGGAAATCAATAAAACAAGTCCATCCTATTATTTCATTTTCGTAAGTCTCACCCGGAGATGATCACTCCTAGGATACTGACCAGATGGGAATGGCTAACTAGGATAACGGTACGTGGACCAAGGACCCGATCGTGAACCGGACACCGATTCCAAGAAACGACGAGGAAATATTTTGGGCCAAAGTAGGTCGATCCTCGAAAGGTAACGGACTTGGTTTGGTCGAGGCCAACGATGTACGATTGGATAGCAGGTGATTCTGTAAGACCAGAAGTACACGTGGCCGACCGGTCCCGAACTTAAACCGAACGATCGTTATCTCCGGAACTAGCGATAATTCCTCTCGTTCTTCCAATAATCGAGGTCGTCACGACTTAGATAACCTTAGGTCGATACGCGTAGCCCCTAAACAGCCACCCGTTAGTAAGAGATTCGGGAATTGAAATTTAACTAGTTTGATCGTGGAATTTGATTCGGACTTCGAGGTTGATTTTCTAGGGTTTACTGATCTAGTTTCGTAAGGACGACGTCAATTTGGGTTGGCCATTTATATAGGGGGTTAGTCTAGTCGAAAAATGGAATTTCGGCCCGAAATCGGACAAAAGACGACTTTGCCCCTAAGCCTAGAATAGTGTTCCGAATTTTGGGGTTTTAGTGGAAAATTATTTATTAGTTTTTATGGATTAGGGGACAAGAGTTAGTGGAGGGAGAAATGACTTTATTGCCCATCAATTATTGGTCTTGAGAGAATGACAACCATTAGATCTAGGGGTGTTTAGTCCAAGCCTTAGGATTGTGACAAGTGTCACCTAACCCCCACCAAAGCCCACTTAAACCCATCTCTTCTCTCTTTGTCACGCCCCGCGCCCTCCGCAACGCGCCACATCCCTCCTCTTGTTCTATATAAGTGCGACGTCCCAGGAACCATCGCCGACCCAACACCCAGCACAGAGATTCATACACAGGCGGAAGCAAAACAAATGATAATAATAATACCCGAACAGAAAATAACATGAGAACAATGACAGCACGATAGAAACTATTGAACATAAATTATACACTTTCATATATACGCAAAAGCTTTTATAATATCCATTTACAAACTAGCCCAAAATACATACAACAAAAGTGGGCCACGGCCACCATACTAGTCAAAAAGGGGAGAGGTGGCTAAGGAGGACTAAATCCCAAAAAATGTCAGTCCTCGATCTACTAGGAGAGGGAATTTATACTAGGGCTCCTAGTCGGGATCTGAACTCGACGCCTCCGACGAACTCTCGGATAACTCCTGGTCCTCGTCAGAACTAGCTGCCTCGGACTTGGTCTCCATCTTCGGGTCCTCGTCAACCTCCATCGGCTCCTCGACCTCCACATCCATCGGCTCCGGGGCCGGATCGACGATCTCAGGCTCAAAATCCACTCCTCCCAGCTCCTCATCCTTTTCTCCTAACTCCGGTCCCTCGTCAATCTCCCAACTCACCTCCATATCTGAATCGGGATCGACTATGTCCCCGTTGGGATATTGCGGGTCTAACTGACCCTCCGCGGTAAAGGGAATGTCCATGGAACGAAGGGGTCCGTACTCCTCCTCGAACCGATCTCGGAAGCACCAAGCTACATACTCGTGTGTCTCATAGTGGGTGGTCCCTACATTTACCCAGACTAAGGTGTAATGTCTCAAAAACACCTCCTCATTTCCTATGAGGTGAACTGACATGGTATGCTCGAGACGCTGAGGGATCCCATGTCGCACCAGCGCATCCGGCTCCTGCGACATCGTTAAGGTCGGGGGTATGAAAGGTTGGGTTTTTCAACCGTGAGACGAATCTCAACAAGTAAAAACCCACTAAACCTAAACTAGGCTAACATGCACCTCCTGACAGGAATGAATCACATTCGAATTGTAACATCCCGAATTTCGACTCAATTTCCGGAAATAAATAAAACGAGTCATATTCTGTTATTTCATTTTCGAAAGTCTCGCTCGGAGCTGATCACTCCTGGGATACTGATCAAATGGGAATGGCTAACTAGGATAACGGTACGTGGACCAAGGACCCGATCGTGAATTGGACATCAATTTCGAGAAACGACGAGGAAATATTTTGGGCCAAGTAGGTCGATCTTCGGAAGGCAACGGACTCGGTCCGACCGAGGCCAACGATGTACGATCGGGTCGCAGGTGATTCTGCATGACCGAAAGTGCACGTGGTCGACCGGTCCCCGAACTTAACCCGAACGATCGTTATCTTCGGAACTAGCGATAATTCCTCTCGTTCTCCCGTTAATCGAGGCCGTCACGACTCGGATAACCTTAGGTCGATATGCGTAACCCCTAAACAGTCGCCCGTTAGTATGAGATTCAGAAACTGAAATTTAACTAGTTGAATCATGAAATTTGATCCGGACTTCGAGGTTGATTTTCGAGGGTTTACTGGTTTAGTTCCGCAAGGACGACGTCAATTTGGGTTGGCCATTTATATAGGGGTTTAGTCTGGTCGAAAAATGGAAATTCGGCCCGGAATCGGACAAAAGACGACTTTGCCCCTAAGCCTTTCATAGTATTCCGAATTTGGAGATTTTAGTGGAGGTTTATTAATTAGTTTTAAGTGGATAATGGACTTGAGTTAGTGGAGTTAGTAAGGTCATTCTTGCCCTTCAATTATTGGTCTTGGGAGAATGACAACCATTAGATCTAGGGGTGTTTAGTCCAAGCCTTTAGATGAGTGACACTTGTCACCTAATCCCCACCAACTACCAACCACTCCACTTAAACCCATCATCTTCTCTCTCTCTCATCATTCTAACTTCTCCTTCAAGCCAAGTCTCTCTCTTCTCCCTCTCTTCCTCTCCATTTCGCCGGCCACTCCCCCCCTCCTTGCCGTCCACTTTGCCGCCGCCAAGGCCGCCCGTCGCCGCCCGCCGTGGCCGTTCCGCCACCGCCACTTTGCCGTCCCGCCATCACCATCACCATTTCCTCTCTCCCTCTCACCGTTTTTCTCTCTCTCTCTCTTCCTTAACCGTGTTTCCTCTCCCTTCGCCGACCACTTCCCCTTTTGCCGTCCGCCGAACCGTCCACCGCCGGCTGTCCCTTGCGCCGCCGTGGAGCCATCATCGACCGCCTCACCGCCGTTCGTTCGCCCTTCCACCCGTGAGCCGTGAACCGCCGCTTGGAGGCCGCCCGAGCCGTAGCCGCCGTCCCTTGGGAATACCGCCGCCGGCTCACCGTTCACTGGTAGTTGGCCGCCGTTCCCCGTCGTCGTAAAACCTGAGTTTAAGTGAGTATAACCCCCTAAACCCTAATTAGGACGATTATGCCCTCTAGATCGGGATTAGGAGTTTTAGTGGTTAATTAGTATATTTGATGTTAGAGACAAATTATGGTTTGATCGGAAATTATTGGGAGAATGTTATTGGTTGTTTGAGGACTATTGGAAGTGAATTTGAGGATGAAATAAGGTTTAGTGGTGGCTGTCCATGTGGCCATTCAAGGGATTAAGGATTGACTTATTGTCGGATTAACTCGTTTGAGGTGTTAGGATGGCCCGGGTGATTAATCGATTGGTTGAAATGCTTGAATTGGTCGATTTATATGCTATGAGGGTTAATTAGACCGTGCCATGTCGTTTGATCGTGTGATCGGAATGTGCGAAGTGTGAATTGGGCATATGAGTATGTTTAAATGTGATGAGCTTGAACGTATTGAGTTGTGTGGATTGATGCTCATATTTATACCACATATTGCTCGAGCATGAGCATCATGGCTGCGCATTACGTGTGTGCCGAGTGTGAGGCATGTGACGAAAATTGTGCGAGAATGCGGGTCTGCCAAGAGCATGTGATCACGTGTAATTGCCCGTTGCGTTTGTCGCCGGGTTCAGATAAAATTTGGGGCATGTGTGCCATGTGATCACTTAAGGCCTTCGGGTCGGTTTCCGTCTTCATGCACTTTGGAGCAAGACGATGCCCGGTGTGTCCGGATGACGACCAGTACTTTGGGTCGTGGCCTTCGGGTCGATTCCGTCTTCATGCACTTTGGAGCAAGACGATGCCCGGTGTGTCCGAATGACGACCAGTCTCATGTAGGCTTGGATCGTAGGAGATCGGTGTTGCGCCTGATGCGTTTAACGCGGGCTAGAGACACTGGGCCGGGGGCGTTTTTACGCTGGCCACGAAGTGTTGTGATTGGGCCAGAGGCCGGGCTAGTGAGCCGTGAAAAATAAGATAATGAGTAAATTGTTAAGTATTAGATTATGTGGTGAAATTGCTGGGCATGGTATGGGACGTGTCTGAGCGGTTCCATCTTATAATCCAAATACGCGCGTATGTACTACATCGATGCATTGACACGCATAAGAGCGCATGGATAGTTGTGATCGTTTGTGATACTCGGTGATGAGTGTGTGATCTAGCATTCGAGAGCCTGAGCATGTGTATGACGCAAGTGTGGATTTGCATGCCGAGGATGTGATTGATCATTATATTAAATTGCCTAACTTGCAGGGTCGACGGTAAGTACGATCTGGGCCCGAGGGCCTAGGTCAAAGATTATTGCTTGATTTGATTTTGTTCTCGTCAGGAGGTGCATGTTAGCCTAGTTTAGGTTTAGTGGGTTTTTACTTGTTGAGATTCGTCTCACGGTTGAAAAACCCAACCTTTCAGACCCCAGACCTTGACGATGCCGCAGGAGCCGGAGGCGCCGGTGCGACATGGGATCCCTCAGCATTTGGAGCATACCATGTCAGTCCACCCCATAGGGAATGGGGAAATGTTTTTGAGACACTATACCCTAGTCGTAGTAGATGTAGGGACCACCCATTACGAGATGCACGAGTATGTAGCTTGGTGCTTTCGAGACCGGTTCGGGGAGGAGTATGGACCCCTTCGTTCCATGGACGTTCCGTTTACCGGAGAGGGCCAGTTAGACCCTCAGTGTCCCGATGGGGACATAGTCGATCCCGATTCAGTGATGGAGGTGAGTTGGGAGATCGACGAGGGACCGGAGTTAGGAGAGGAGGACGAGGAGCTAGGAGGAGTAGACTTCGAACCTGAGATCGACGATCCGGCCCCGGAGCCGATGGATGTGGAGTTCGAGCAACCGATGGAGGTTGATGAGGACCCGGAGATGGAGACCGAGTCCGAGGCAGCCAGTTCAGATGTTGACCAGGAGTTTTCCGAGAGCTCATCGGAGGCGTCGGGTTCCGATCCCGACTGGGAGCCTTAGGATAGATTCCCTCTCCTAGTAGACCGAGGATTGACACTTTTTGAGACCTAGTCCTCCTTAGCCACCTCTCCCTTTTTGACCAGTGTGGTGGCCGTGGCCCGCTTTTGTTGTATGTATCTTGGGTCTGTGTATTTGGTTTGTAAATGGATATTGTAAAAGCTTTTACGTACATATGAATGTGTATATTTTGTATACGAGTAATTTCTTTGATGCTATCCTTGTTCTCATATTGTTTTATGTCTGGGTATTATTACTATTCGTTCTGCTTCCGCTTGTGTATGATCTCTGTGCTGGGTGTTGGGTCGGCGACGCTTCATGGGACGTCGCACTCATAAAGACCAATAGGAGGGATGTGGCGCGTCACGAAGGGCGCGGGGCGTGACATCCCCCGTTGTTTTGGTATCAGAGCAAGGTCAGCTCGATCAAATATGGTGGAAGTTTGGAGTGATAAGGAGCGATGAGACCAAGGGTAGACAATAGGGTGACCTCGTGTGCTAAGTGTACCTCCTGACTGTTTGTGCTTGATTGAGTGGTTCTTTGATTAATTGACCCGTAAGCGCAGGTGCGGCAGGACCAGAGGTGAGTATATAATCCTCTTGGGTGATGTGTTGAGCTTGCTAGTATCAAGTTGCATGCTGGTTGTTGGTTGTTGTTTCATGCCTGCTTAGGGCCTTAGCTTGTTAGAGCTTGAGTTAGGTCTCTAATTCCCGAGTGGAATTATAGCAGGTAGGTGTTTAGCAAGGACTGAAGGATGAGTAGAAGGAGGGGCAAGGAACCCCAGGGGCAGCCTAGTACGGGGCATCAGGAAGCTAGAGATCCGAGGTTTGAGGAAGTAATGGAAACTCTGAGAGAGATAGGACACATCATGGGTATGCAAGCACAGGAAAGAGCCGCAGCCCATGCTCAAGCTGCCGAGGCCGCAGCGATTGCTGGTAACGGAGGGAATCAGGCGCAGCAAGGACAAGCTCAGCCGGTAGGGGCTAAACAGATGCCTCAGTTAGTAGAGCAGTTCCTGAAGTTAAAGCCGCCTAGGTTTAATGGTAAGAGTGACCCCGAAGCCGCTCCGCGTTGGATAGAGGAGTTAGAGAAAGCATTTGATGTTCTAGGGTGCACCGATGCGGAGAGAGTTACGTTAGCCGTGTATCAGCTTCAAGAGGGTGCGAATGATTGGTGGAGAGCTACTAAGGAGAGAGTGTTCCCGGAAGAAACTGAGTTGGTTTGGGCGGTGTTCGTAGAGAGTTTTTATGAGAAGTACTTTTCGGAAGTTGCTCAGGAAAGGAAGTTAATGGAGTTTATGCGACTACGCCAAGGACAGATGACGATTGATCAGTATGAAGCGGAGTTTGCAAGGTTGGCAAAGTTTGCGCCGACCATGGTAGAGAACCCACGGGACAAAGCTAGGAGATTCCGAGATGGGATGAAGCCGGATCTCCGAAGTCAGATTCTGTCGCATGATATAAGGGACTATGGAGAGATGTATAGGCGAGCCCAGATTATTGAGAGAGATCAGCAGGAGAGGGCAGCCGCCGCAGGATCGCAGTTTGCCCAAGGTAAAAATAATCGTCGTTTTGTAAAGAGACCGCCAGTGAACAATAGACGTTTTACCCCACCTGTGAGAAGGGTTATTGGAAAGCCAAATCCCCCGCCAAATAGATTTGGAGCGTGTTTTAGATGCGGTAGCAGGGAGCATCATATTCGCAGTTGTCCTCAGATGCGTCCCTCAGGACCCCAAGGACCCCCGCAGCAGCCGCGTATTGAGAATCGGATCGGGAATCCCCCACCAGTGAACCAAGGTCGACCACCCTCTCAAGGAAGGGTTTATGCTATGGCACGCCAAGAAGCGGAGAATGCACCAGGCGTGATCACAGGTACGGTCTCTCTTTGTGGACATGCCGCGTATGCATTGTTTGATCCGGGGGCAACCCACTCGTTCGTTTCGGAGCAATTTGTTAAGTTGATTGGTATAAAGCCCGTGTTGCTTGAGACTAGACTTTGTGTGTCGACGCCGATGAATGATAGCCTGTTAGTCTTGTTTGGGTGTCCTAAGTGTAGAATAGTTATTGGGGGTAAAGAAGAGAATATCGATTTGGTTGTGCTATCCATGTTTGACTTCGATGTGATCATTGGAATGGACTGGTTAGTCCGGCAGAAGGCTGTGATGGATTGTAGTAGTCGTACGATTCGGTTTAGTCCGGAGGGGAGTGCTAGTTTTGAGTTTCAGGGGAGTCGAGGAGGAGTCTCGATCCCTTGGATTTCTTCGCTCGAAGTGAATAGGTTATTGGACGAAGGGTGTGAAGGATACTTGGTGAACGTTGTGGACCCGACAGTGGTGGAACCTAAATTGGAAGATATACCTGTAGTGTGCAATTTCCCCGAAGTTTTTCCTAAGGAATTACCAGGTTTGCCACCCGAGCGAGAAGTGGAGTTTGTGATTGAGTTGGCGCCAGGGACAGAGCCGATTTCGAAAGCGCCATATCGGATGTCCTTAACGGAGTTGAAGGAGTTGAAAGTTCAGATGCAAGAGTTGTTAGACAAAGGTTTCATTCGCCCTAGTGTATCCCCATGGGGAGCGCCAGTTGTGTTTGTAAGGAAGAAAGATGGGACGTTAAGGCTGTGCATAGATTATCGTCAGTTGAATCAGGTGACAGTGAAGAATAAGTACCCACTGCCAAGGATCGATGACTTGTTCGATCAGCTACAAGGAGCCGCAGTGTTCTCCAAGATAGATTTGAGGACCGGATACCATCAGTTGAGGATCAAAAAGGAGGATATACCTAAGACTGCCTTCAGGACAAGGTATGGGCACTATGAGTTCACGGTGATGCCCTTTGGATTGACGAATGCCCCAGCCGCTTTTATGGATTTGATGAATAGAGTATTCAAGGAATTCCTGGATCAGTTCGTCATAGTCTTCATAGATGATATATTGGTGTATTCGAAGAGCCCTAAGGAACATGAAATACACTTGGCTGAAGTACTACGGACGTTGAGAGAACACGCGTTGTATGCTAAGTTCAGCAAGTGCGAGTTTTGGCTCAATAAAGTGGCATTTCTTGGACATATCGTGTCGGGAGATGGAATTTCTGTGGATCCGACAAAGGTCGAAGCGGTAACTAAGTGGTCAAGGCCGACATCGGTAACGGAGGTTCGGAGCTTTCTAGGACTGGCTGGCTATTATAGACGGTTTGTGGAAAGGTTCTCAGCTATAGCCATGCCGTTGACACGATTATTGAAGAAGGAGACTAAGTTTGAATGGGACGGTAAGTGTGAAAGGAGTTTCCAGGAGTTGAAGTATAAGTTGACGACCGCTCCAGTGTTGACTATTTCGTCAGGACCAGGTGGATTTGAGATTTATAGTGATGCTTCGCTAAGAGGACTTGGTTGTGTGTTAATGCAGTATGGTAAAGTGGTAGCTTATGCGTCGCGTCAGTTGAGGCCCTATGAAAGGAATTACCCGACGCATGATTTGGAATTAGTAGCAATAGTGTTCGCACTTAAGATTTGGAGGCATTACTTGTGTGGAGAGAAGTTTCAGATCTATACGGATCATCAGAGCTTGAAGTACTTGTTTTCGCAGAAGGAGTTGAATATGAGACAGCGTAGGTGGATGGAACTTCTGAAGGACTACGACTGCGATATTTTGTATCATCCGGGGAAAGCAAATAAGGTCGCCGATGCCTTGAGTCGCAAGTCTAGCATGGCACATTTGATGGTCAAAGAATGGACATTGTTGGAAAGGCTCAGAGACTCGGAGTTTAAGTTCGAAGTGAGCCAAGCATCAAATTTGCTCTAAGGATTGAGCCGGAGATTAAGGACAAGATTAAGGCATTGCAGTCTACGGACCCCGAGATCCAGAAAATAGTTGAAATGGACACAGTAAAAAGGAAGTCAGATTTTCAAGTGTTGGAGGATGGGATTCTGAAGTTTAGAGGACGATTGTGTGTGCCAGATGACGAAGGACTGAAAGAGGAAATTTTGAGTGAAGCTCATCGGAGCCAGTATAGCATCCACCCAGGGAGTACTAAGATGTATCAGAATTTGAGGCAGCACTATTGGTGGAATGGTATGAAGAAGGACGTGGCTAGGCATGTGGCCAAGTGTTTGATGTGCCAACAAGTGAAGGCACAGCACTGCAAGCCTGGTGGATTGTTATGATCGTTGGAGATCCCAGAATGGAAATGGGAGCATATCACGATGGACTTTGTGACGGGATTGCCGCGTAGTCAAAGAGGACATGGTTCTATTTGGGTGATAGTGGATCGCTTGACTAAGTCAGCGCATTTTCTAGCAGTGCGAAAGGACTTGGAACTAGAGAAGTATGCAGAGTTGTATGATCGACAGATTGTTCGACTTCATGGAATACCAGTGACGATTACTTCGGACCGTGATCCCAGGTTTACTGCCAAGTTTTGGAAAAGTCTACAAGAGGCATTGGGAACGAGATTACAGTTCAGTACGGCCTATCATCCGCAAACAGATGGTCAGTCGGAAAGGACGATTCAGACTTTGGAGGATATGTTGAGAGCCTGTGTGTTGGATTTCCAAGGCAAGTGGGAAGAATAGTTGCATTTGGTAGAGTTTGCCTACAATAACAGTTATCAACAGAGTATTCATATGGCACCGTTTGAGGCCTTGTATAGCAGAGCGTGTAGGACGCCGTTGTGTTGGGACGAAGTTGGTGAGAAAAGTATTACTGGCCCAGAGTTGGTACAACGGACTATGGAAGCTGTAGAGATTATTCGGGATAGACTTAGAACAGCCCAGAGTCGCCAAAAGAGTTACGCCGATCGGAGGAGAAGGCCCTTGGAGTTTCAAGTGGGAGATCATGTGTTTCTCAAGGTGTCACCGATGAAAGGATTGTCCCGATTTGGTAAAAAAGGTAAGCTCAGTCCAAGGTATGTCGGGCCATTCGAGATATTGGAGAAGATTGGTGATATGGCTTACCGACTTGCTTTACCTCCTAATCTGTCGCAAGTGCACAATGTGTTTCATGTGTCGATGTTAAGGAAGTACAAACCAGACCCGACTCATGTTTTGAGATATGAAGAGATTGATGTTGACGACAGGGTGTCGTATGTGGAAAGACCAGTCAAAATCGAAGACAGAAAGGATCGAGTGTTGAGGAACAAGACGATTCCAATGGTTAAGGTCGTTTGGGAGCATCATGGTACAGAAGGAGCTACTTGGGAAGGTGAAGAGGCCATGCGACGTCTACACCCCCAGTTGTTTGAGTAGAGTAGTGTAGAGTGCAAATTTCGAGGACGAAATTTTTGTAAGGGGGGAAGAATTGTAACATCCCGAATTTCGACTCAATTTCCGGAAATAAATAAAACGAGTCCTATTCTGTTATGGATTGATTGGTGCTCATGTATACCACATATTGCCTGAGCATGAGCATTCATGGCTGCGCATTACGTGTGTGTCGGGTGTGAGGCATGTGATGAAATTTGTGCGAGAATGCGAGTCTGCCATGAGCATGTGATCACGTGTAATTGCCCGTTGCGTTCGTCGCCGGGTTCAGATAAAAATTGGGCAAGTGTGCCGTGTGATCACTTAAGGCCTTCGAGTTGATTCCGTCTTCATGTACTTTATAGCAAGACGATGCCCGGTGTGTCCGGAAGACGACCAATCTTATGCACTTTGTAGCAGGCTTGGTTCGTAGGAGATCGGTGTTACGCCTGATGCGTTTAACGCGAGTTAGAGACACTGGGCCGGGGGCGTTTTTACGCTGGCCACGAAGTGTTGTTATTGGGCCAATGGGCCGTGGAAAGATAAGATGACGAGTAAATATGTTAAGTATTAGATTATGTGGTGGAATTGCTAGGCATGGTATGGGACATGTTCAAGCGGTTCCATCTTATAATCCAAATACGCGCGCTTGTACTACATCGATGCATTGGCACGCATAATAACGCATGGACAGTTGTGATCGTTTGTGATACTTGGTGATGAACATGTGATCTAGCATTTGAGAGCCTGAGCATGCGTATGACACAAGTGTGACTGTGTATGCTGAGAATGTGTTTGATCATTATATGGAATTACCTAACCTCCAGGGTCGACGATAAGTACGATCTGGGCCCGAGGGCCTACGTCTATGATTGTTTGTTTGGATGCGTTTTATTCCTGTCAGAAGGTGCATGTTAGCCTAGTTTAGGTTTAGTGGGTTTTTACTTGCTGAGATTCGTCTCACGGTTGAAAAACCCAACCTTTCAGACCCCCGACCTTGACGATGCCACAGGAGCCGAATGCGCCGGTGTGACATGGGATCCCTCAGCATCTCGAGCACACCATGTCGGTTCACCCCATAGGAAATGGGGAGATGTTTTTGAGATACTATACCTTAGTCTGGGTAGATGTAGGGATCACCCATTATGAGACGCACGAGTATGTCGCTTGGTGCTTCCGAGACCGGTTCGGGGAGGAGTATGGACCCCTTCGTTCAATGGACATTCCGTTTACTGCGGAGGGCCAGTTAGACCCGCAGTGTCCCAACGGGGACATAGTCGATCCCGATTCAGATATGGAGGTGAGTTGGGAGATTGACGAGGGACCAGAGTTATGAGAGGAGGATGAGGAGCTGGGAGGAGTGGACTTTGAGCCTGGGATCGTCGATCCGGCACCGGAGCCGATGGATGTGGAGGCCGAGGAGCCTATGGAGGTTGATCAGGATCCGAAGATGGAGATCGAGTCCAAAGCAGCCAGTTCTGATGAGGACCAGGAGTTTTCCGAGAGTTCGTCGGAGGCGTCGAGTTCAGATCCCGACTAGGAGCCCTAGGATAGATACCCTCTCCTAGTAGACCGAGGACTGACACTTTCTGGGATTTAGTCCTCCTTAGCCACCTCTCCCTTTTTTTGACTAGGGTAGTGGCTGTAGTCCACTTTTGTTGTATGTATTTGGGTTTGTGTATTTTGTTGTAAATGAATATTGTAAAAGCTTTGCCTATGTACAAAATGTATATTTCGTATTCAGTAATTTCTGTGATGTTATCCTTGTTCTCATGTTGTTTTCCGTCTGGGTATTATAATTATTTGTTTTGCTTCCGCTTGTGTATGAATCTCTGTATTGTATATTGGGTCGGCGATGGTTCCTAGGACGTCGCACTCATATCGACCAAGAGGAGGGATGTGGCGCGTCGTGGAAGGCGCGGGGCGTGACATCAATTATTGTACTTAGAATGATGTGGACTATTAGATTTAAGGGTAGATTGTCTTGAGCCTTGGATTGTGACAAGTGTCACCTAACCCCACCAAACCCCACTTAAGCCCATGTCTCCCTCTCTCTCTCCTCATTCTAACTTCTTCATCAAGTCAAGCTCACTTCTCTCTCTCTCTCCCTTTTTCTCTCCCTCTTCACATCAGTCACCACCCTTGCCGTCCACTTCGCCGCCCACGCCGACCGTCCCTCACGCCGATCGCCGCCGCTTCACCGCCGTTTCACCGCCACCGCCGCCACCTCACCCTCTCGCCGTCCCACTTTCTCTCTCTCTTCTCATGTTCCCTCTCCTCACGCCCGTGAGATCGCCGAGACCATCCATGACCGTCATCCACCCGTGCCGGTTGCGTCGTCGCCGTTGCCGCCGTGCCGTCCGCCCGGGAGTGCCGCTGTCTGCCCGTCCTTACCTCAGCCGCCACCTCACCTACCCTTCCCCTCTTCTTCTCGACCATTTGGAGGCCATTCCACCCCTGAACCGCCGCTTGGAGGCCGCCGCCATCTGTGAGCCGTCGTTCCTTGGGAATCGGCCACTGACTTGCTGTTCACTGGTAGTTGGTTGCCATTCCCCGTTGTCTAGACCCGAGTTTAAGTGAGTAATACCCTCTAAACCCTAATTAGGACGATAATGCCCTGTAGATCGGGATTAGTTGTAGTTAGTGATTAATTAGTGTGTTTAAGATGGATTATGAAATATTGTTGATCGGAAAGTGCCGGGATGACGTTATCGGTTGATTGAGGAGTATTTGAAGTGGATTGGAGACCGAAATGAGGTTTAGTAGTGGCTGTCCATGTGAGTAATCAAGGGATTAAGTGTTGACTTGTTGTCGGATTAACTCGATTGAGACGCTAGGATGGTCCGGGTGATTGATTGGTTGGTTGTAGTGCTTAAATTGATTGATTTGCATGTTATGAGGTTTAATTGGACCTTGCATTGTCGCGTGATCGACTTTGTGTGGAATGTGAATTGGACGATCAAGCATGTTATGGCGTGATAAGCTTGAATTCAGTAGATTGTAATGATGATTGCTCATGAGTATTACATATTGCCCAAGCATGAGCATTCATGAGTGCGCATTACGTGTGTGCCGAGTGTGAGGCATGTGATGAAATTGTGCGAGAATGCAAGTTTGCCATGAGCATGTAATCACCTATAAATGCCCGATGCGCTTGACACCCGGTTCAGATAAAATTTGGGTAGTGTGCCGTGTGATCACTTAAGGCCTTCGGGTCGGGTCGATTTCGTCTTTATGCACTTTGTAGCAAGACGATGCCCGGTGTGTGTTCGGAAGACGACCAGTCTCATGCACTTTGTAGCAGACTTGGTTCGTAAGGAGATCGGTGTTGCGCCTCATGCACTTTGTAGCAGGCTAGAGACACTGGGCCAGGGGCGTTTTTACACTAGCCACGAAGAGTTGTTTATGTATTGGGCCAGTGGGCTGTGGAAAGATCAGATAATGAGTAAATCTATTGAGTATGAGTTTATGTGGTGGAATTGCTAGGCATGGTATGGGACGTGTCCAAGCGGTTCCACCTTATAATCCAAATACGCGCGCTTGTACCACATTGATGCATTGGCATACATGAGAATGCATGGACAAGTATGAATACGTGTGAAACTCAGTGATGGGAATGTGAACCAGGCATTTATGAGCTTGAGCATGCGTATGACGCACGTGTGACCACGTATGCCCGAGGATGTGCTTGATTATTATCTTAAATTACCTAACCTGCAGGGTCATCGGTAAGTACGATCTGGGCTCGAGGGCCTAGGTCAATGATTGTTGTTTGGTTTAGTTTAGTTCCCGTCAGGAGGTGCATGTTAGCCTAGTTTAGGTTTAGTGGGTTTTACTTGCTGAGATTCATCTCATGGTTGTATAACCCAACTTTTCAGACCACAGACCCTGACGATGCCAGAGGTGCCAGACACACTAGTGTGACATGGGATTCTGCAACACCTAGAGCATATCATGTTGGTTCACCCCATAGAGAATCGGGAGATGTTTCTTAGACACTATATCTTAGTCTGGGTAGACATAGGAACCACACATTTTGAGACCCACGAGTATGTGGCGTGATGCTTTAGAGACCGCATTGGAGAGGAGTACAGACCCCTCCGTTCTATGGACATCCCGTTTAATAGGGAGGGCGAGCTAGACTCGCAGTGTCTTAACGGAGACATAGTGGACCCCGATTCAGAGATGGAGGTGAGTTGGGTGATTGATGAGGGACCAGAGTTAGGAGAGGAGGACAAGGAGCTGGGAGGAGTGGATTATGAGCCCGAGATCGTCAATCCAGCCCCGGAGCCGATGGATGCGGAGGCCGAGGAGCCGATGGAGGTAGACGAGGACCTAGAGATGGAGATTGAGTTCGAGGCAGGCAGTGCTGACGAAGACCAGGAGATATCAGAGAGTTCGTCGGAGGCGTCGAGCTCAGATCCTGACTGGGAGCCCTAGGATAGATCCCCTTCCTAGTAGAGTGAGGACTGGCACTTTTTGAGATTCAGTGCTCCTTAGCTATCTCTCCCTTTTTGCCTAGTGTAGTGGCTGTGGTTCGCTTTTGCTGTATGTATTTAGATTTGTGTATTTTGTTTGTAAATGGATATTGTAAAAGCTTTTGCATATGTATAAAAATGTGTATTTTATATTCCGTAATTTCTGTTGTGTTACCCTTGTTCTCATATTGTTTTATGTCCGGGTATTATTACTATTTGTTCTGCTTCAGCTTGTGTATAAATCTCTGTGCTGGGTTTTGGGTCGGCGATGATTCCTGGGACGTCGCACTCATAACGACAAGTTAGAGGGATGTGGCGCATTGCGGAGGGCGCGGGGTGTGACATCCCACGTATCGACCAGTTTGAGGGATGTGGCGCATCGTGGAGGGCGCGAGCCTGACATCCCACGTATCTATTTGGTATTAAAGCAAGGTTAGCTCGATCCAATCTGGTCGAAGCCTGGAGTGATAAGGAGCGATGAGACCAAGTGTAGACAATAGGGTGACCTCATTTGCTAAGTGTACCTTCTGACCGTTTGTGCATTGCTTGGGTGATTCTTTGATTAACTAACCCGTAAATGCAGGTGCGGCAGGACCAGAGGTAAGTATATAAATCCTCCTGGGTGATGTGTTGAGATTGCTAGTGTTAAGTCGCATGTTGGTTGTTGGTTGTTGTTTCATACCGCTTAGGGCCTTAGATTGGTATAGCTTGAGTTAGGTCTCTAATTCCCGAGTGGAATTATAATAGGTAAGTGTTTAGCGAGGGCCGAAGGATAAATAGAAGAAGGGGCAAGGAACCCCAAGGGCAGCCTAGCACGAGGTATCGTGAAGCTAGGGATCCGAGATTTGAGGAAGTGATGGAGATCCTGAGAGAGATAGGACATATTATGGGTTTGCAAGCGCAGGAAAGAGCCGCAGCCCACGCTCAGGCTGCTGAGGCCGCAGCTATTGCTGGCAATGGAGGGAATCATGCTCAGCAAAGACAAGCTCAGCCGGTAGGGGCTAGACTGATGCCTTAGTTAGTGGAACAGTTCCTAAAGTTAAAGCCGCCAAGGTTCAATGGTAAAGGTGACCCCAAAGCCGCTCCACGATGGATAGAGGAGTTAGAGAAGGCGTTTGATGTTTTAGGGTGCACTGATGCGAAAAGAGTTACGTTAGCCGTGTATCAGCTTCAAGAGGGTGCGAATGATTGGTGGAGAGCCACTAAGAAAAGAGTGTTTCCGGAAGGAACGGAGCTAGTCTGGGCAGTGTTCGAGGAGAGTTTCTATGAAAAGTACTTTTCGAAAGTCGCTCAAGAGAGGAAGTTGATGGAATTTATGCGACTACGCCAAGGGCAGATGACGATTGATCAGTATGAGGCGGAATTCACAAGGCTAGCGAAGTTCGTGCTGACTACGGTAGAGAACCCACGGGACAAAGCTCGGAGATTCCGGGATGGGATGAAACCGGATCTCCAGAGTCAGATTCTGTCACACGATATAAAGGAATAAGGAGAGATGTATAGGTGAGCCTAGATTATTGAGCAAGATCAGCAGGAAAGGGCAGCCGCCTCTGGATCGCGGTTTGCCCAGGGCAGAGATAGTCGTCGTTTTGTGAAGAGGCCGCCAGTGAACAATAGACGTTTTACCCCACCTGCGAGAAAGGCTATTGGAAAGCCAAATCCCCAGTTGAATAGATTTGGAGCACGTTTTAGGTGCGGCAGCAGGGAGCATCAGATTCGCAGTTGCCCTCAGATGCGTCCCTCAAAACCCCAAGGACCCCCGCAGCAGCCACGTATCGAGAATCAGATAGGGAATTCCCCACTAATCATTCAAGGTCGACCGCCCGCTCAAGGAAGGATGTATGCTATGGCACACCAGGAAGCGGAGAATGCGTAGGGCGTGATCACAGGTACGGTCTCTCTCTGTGATCATGCCACGTATGCATTGTTTAATCCGGGGGCAACCCACTCGCTTGTTTCAGAGCAGTTTGTTAAGTTGGTCGGTATAGAACTCGTGTTGCTTGAGACTAGGCTTAGTGTGTCAACGCCGATTAATGATAGCCTGTTAGTCTTGTTTAGGTGCCCCAAGTGTAGGATAGTCATTGGGGACAAGGAAGAAAGTATTGATTTGGCTGTGTTACCCATGTTTGACTTTGATGTGATCATTGGGATGGACTGGTTAGTTCGGCAGAAGGCTGTAATGGATTGTAGCAGTCGTGTGATTCGGTTTAATCCGGATGGGTGATTTAGTTTTGAGTTTCAGGGAAATCGATTAGGAGTCTCGATCCCTTGGATTTCCTCGCTCGAAGTGAATAGATTATTGGACGAAGGATGTAAAGAATACTTGGTTAATGTTGTGGACCCAACAGTGGTGGAACCTAAGTTGGAAGATATATCTGTAGTGTGCAATTTCCCCGAAGTTTTTCCTAAGGAATTGCCAAGTTTGCCACCCGAGCGAGAAGTGGAGTTTGTGATAGAGTTGGCGCCGAGAACAGAGCCAATTTCGAAAGCGCCGTATCGGATGTCCTTAGCAGAATTAAAGGAGTTGAAGGTTCAGATGCAAGAGTTGTTAGACAAGGGTTTCATTCGCCCTAGTGTATCCACATGGGGAGCGCCAGTTCCGTTTATGAGAAAGAAAGATGGAACGTCGAGGTTGTGCATAGATTATCCGCAGTTGAATCAGGTAACGGTGAAGAATAAGTACCCACTGCCAAGGATCGATGACTTATTCGATCAGCTACAAGGAGCAGCAGTGTTCTCTAAGATAGATTTGAGGATCGGGTACCATCAGTTGAGAATCAAGAAGGAGGATATCCCTAAGACTACCTTAAGGACAAGGTATGGGCACTATGAGTTCACGGTGATGCCCTTTGGATTGACGAATGCCCCAGCCGCTTTCATGGATCTGTTGAGTAGAGTATTCAAGGAATTTCTAGATCAGTTTGTCATAGTCTTCATAGATGATATACTGGTGTATTCAAAGAGCCTTGAGGAACATGAAATACACTTGGCTGAAGTACTACGGACGTTAAAGGAACACACCTTGTATGCTAAGTTCAGCAAGTGTGAGTTTTGGCTCAGCAAAGTAGCATTTCTTGGACATATCGTGTCGGGAGACGGAATTTCTATGGATCCGACAAAGGTCAAAGCGATGACTAAGTGGCCAAGGCCGACATCGGTAACGGAGGTTCGGAGCTTTTTAGGACTGGCTGGCTATTATAGACGATTTGTGGAAAGGTTCTCATCTATAACCATGCCTTTGACATGACTGTTGAAGAAGGAGACCAAGTTTGAATGGGATGATAAGTGTGAAAGGAGTTTCCAAGAGTTGAAGTATAAGTTGACAACCGCTCCAGTGTTGACCATTCCGTCAGGACCTGGTGGATTTGAGATTTATAGCGATGCTTCGCTAAGAGGACTTGGTTGTGTGTTAATGCAGCATGGTAAAGTGGTAGCTTATGCGTCGCGTCAGTTGAGATCCCATGAAAGAAATTATCCGACGCATGACCTCGAGTTAGCTGCAGTAGTGTTCACGCTTAAAATTTGGAGGCACTGCTTGTGTGGAGAGAAGTTTCAGATCTATACGGATCATCAGAGCTTAAAGTACCTGTTTTTGCAGAAAGAGTTGAATATGAGACAGCGTAGGTGGATGGAACTTTTAAAGGACTACGACTGTGATATTTTGTATCATCCGGGGAAAGCGAATAAGGTCGCCAATGCCTTGAGTCGCAAGTCTAGTGTGGCGCATTTGATGGTCAAAGAATGGATGTTGTTGGAAAGGCTCAGAGACTCGAAGTTGAAGTTAGAAGTGAGCCAAGCATCGAATTTACTAGCTACTCTAAGGATCGAACCAGAAATTAAGGACAAGATTAAGACATTGCAGTTTACGAACCTAGAGATCCAGAAGATAGTTGAGATGGACACAGTAAAGAGGAAATCAGATTTTCAAGTGTTGGAGATAGGATTTTGAAGTTTAGAGGACGATTATGTGTGCCAGATGACAAAGGACTGAAAGAGGAGATCTTGAGTGAAGCTCATCGAAGTCAATATAGCATCCACCTAGGGGGTACTAAGACGTATCAAAATCTGAGGCAGCACTAATGGTGGAATGGTATGAAGAAGGATGTGGCCAAGTGTTTGACGTGCCAACAAGTGAAGGCACAGCATTGCATGTCAAGTGGATTGTTGCGACAGTTGGAAATCCCATAATGGAAATGGGAGCATATTACAATGGATTTTGTAACGGGATTGCTGCGCAGTCAAAGAGGACAGGACTCTATTTCGGTGATAGTGGATCGCTTGACTAAATCAGTGCATTTCCTAGCAGTGCGAAAGGATTTGGAACTGGAGAAGTACGCAGAGTTGTATGTTCGACAGACAGTTCAAGTTCATGGAGTGTCAGTGACGATCACTTCGGACCGTGATCCTAGGTTTACTGCCAAATTTTGGAAAAGTTTGTAAGAGGCATTAGGAACGAGATTGCAATTCAGCACGACCTATCATCCGCAAACAGATGGCCAGTCAGAAAGGACGATCCAAACTTTAGAAGATATGCTGAGAGCCTGTGTGTTGGATATCCAAGGCAAATGGGAAGAGCAGCTACATTTGGTGGAGTTTGCTTACAATAACAGTTATCAGCAGAGTATTCATATGGCACCGTTTGAGGCCTTATATGGTAGAACGTGTATGACACTATTGTGTTGGGACAAAGTTGGTGAGAGAAGTATTACTGGCCCAGAGTTAGTATAACGGACTATGGAAGCCGTTGAGATTATTCGGGATAGACTGAGAACAGCCCAGAAACGCCAAAAGAGTTATGCTGATCGGAGGAGACGACCCTTAGAGTTTCAAGTTAGAGATCATGTATTTCTCAAGGTATCGCCGATGAAAGGATTGTCCTGGTTTGGTAATAAAGGTAAGCTCAGTCCAAGATATGTCGGGCCATTCGAGATATTGGTGCCATTGCCTACCGACTTGCTTTGCCTCCCAATCTGTCGCAAGTACACAACGTGTTCCATGTGTCGATGTTAAGGAAGTATGAACCGGATCCGACTCACGTTTTGAGATACGAAGAGATAGATGTTGACGACAGAGTGTCGTATGTGGAAAAGCTAGTCAGAATTGAGGATAGAAATGATCGAGTGCTGAGGAATAAGACAATTCCGTTGGTTAAGGTTGTTTGGGAGTATCATGGTGCGGAAGGAGCAACTTGGGAAAGTGAAGAGGCCATGCGACATCTGCACTTCCAGTTGTTTGAGTAGAGTAGCGTAGAGTGCAAATTTCGAGGATGAAATTTTTGTAAATGGGGAAGAATTGTAACATCCCGAACTTTAACTCAATTTCCGGAAATCAATAAAACGAGTCTATTCTATTATTTCATTTTCGTAAGTCTCGCTCGGAGCTGATCACTCTTGGGATACTAATCAGATAGGAATGGCTAACTAGGATAACGGTACGTGAACCAAGGACCCGATTGTGAATTGGACGCCGATTCCAAGAAACGATGAGAAAATATTTTGGGCCAAAGTAGGTCGATCCTCGGAAGGTAACGGACTTGGTTTGTTTGAGGCCAACGATGTACGATCGGATAGCATGTGATTTTGTATGACCGAAAGTGCACATGGCCGACCAGTCCCAAACTTAAATCGAACGATCGTTATCTCCGGAACTAGCGATAATTCCTCTCGTTCTCCTAGTAATCGAGGCCGACACGACTCAAATAACCTTAGGTTGATACGCATAGCCCCTAAACAGCCGCCCGTTAGTAAGAGATTCGAGAATTGAAATTTAACTAGTTTGATCGTGGAATTTAATCCGGACTTCGAGGTTGATTTTCGAGGGTATACTGGTCTAATTTCGAAAGGACGACGTCAATTTGGGTTGGCCATTTATATAAGGGGTTAGTCCAGTTGAAAAATGGAATTTCGGCCTGGAATCGAACAAAAGACGACTTTGCCCCTAAGCCTAGAATAGTGTTCCGAATTTTGAGGTTCTAGTGGAGGATTATTTATTGGTTTTTATGGATTAAGGGACAAGAGTTAGTGGAGGGAGAAATGTCATTTGAGCCCTTCAATTATTGAACTTAGAATGATGTGGACTATTAGACTTAAGGGTAGGTTGTCTTGAGCCTTAGGATTATGACAAGTGTCACCTAACCCCACCAAACCCCGCCGCTTCACCACCGTTTCACCGCCACCGCCGCCACCTCACCCTCTCGCCGTCCCACTTTCTGTCTCTCTTCTCGTGTTCCCTCTTCTCACGCTCGTGAGACCGCCGAGACCATCCACGACCGTCGTCCACCGATGCCGGTTGCGCCATCGCCGTTGCCGACGCACCGTCCTCCCGAGAGCACCGCTGTCCGCCCGTCCTCACCTCAACCGCCACCTCACCTACCCTTCCCCTCTTCTTCTCGGCCGCTTGGAGGCCATTCCACCTGTGAACTGCCGCTTGGAGGCCGTCGCCGTCCGTGAGCTGCCGTTCCTCAGGAATCCTCCACCAACTTGCCGTTCACCGGTAGTTGGCCGCCGTTCCCCGTTGTCTAGACCCGAGTTTAAGTGAGTAATACCCTCTAAACCCTAATTAGGACGATACTGCCTTTTAGATCAGGATTAGTTGTAGTTAGTGATTAATTAGTGTGTTTATGATGGATTATGAAATATTGTTGATCAGAAAATGCCGGGATGACGTTATCGATTAATTGAGTATTTGAAGTGGATTGGAGACTGAAACGAGATTTAGTGGTGGCTATCCATGTGAGTAATCAAGGGATTAAGTGTTGACTTATTGTCGGATTAACTCGATTGAGACGTTAGGATGGTCCGGGTGATTGATTGGTTGATTGTAGTGCTTAAATTGATTGATTTGCATGGTATGAGGTTTAATTGGACCTTGCCATGTCGCGTGATCGTGTGATCGACTTTGTGTAGAATGTGAATTGGACGATCAAGCATGTTATGGAGTGATAAGCTTGAATTCAGTAGATTGTAATGATGATTGCTCATGAGTATCGCATATTGCCCGAGCATGAGCATTCATGGCTGCGCATTACGTGTGTGCCGAGTATGAGGCATGTGATGAAATTATGCGAGTCTGCCATGAGCATGTGATCACTTATAAATGCCCGATGCGCTTGACGCCGGGTTCAGATAAAATTTGGGCAATGTGCCGTGTGATCACTTAAGGCCTTCGGGTCGTGGCCTTCGGGTCGATTCCATCTTCATGCACTTTGTAGCAAGACGATGCCTAGTGTGTCCGGAAGACGACCAGTCTCATGCACTTTGTAGCAGACTTGGTTCGTAAGGAGATCGGTGTTGTGCCTCATGCACTTTGTAGCAGGCTAGAGACACTGGGCCGGGGGCATTTTTACGCTGGCCACGAAGAGTTGTTATGTATTGGGCTAGTGGGCCGTGGAAAGATCAGATAATGAGTAAATCTGTTGAGTATTAGATTATATGGTGGAATTGTTAGGCATGGTATGGGACGTGTCCAAGCGGTTTCACCTTATAATCCAAATACGCGCGCTTGTACCACATTGATGGATTGGCATACATGAGAATGCATGGACGAGTATGAATACATGTGAAACTCGGTGATGGGAATGTGAACCAGGCATTTATGAGCTTGAGCATTCGTATGACGCACGTGTGACCACGTATGCCAGAAGATGTGCTTGATTATTATCTTAAACTGCCTAACCTGCAGGGTCATCGGTAAGCACGATCTGGGCCCGAGGGCCTAGGTCAATGATTGTTGTTTGGTTTAGTTTAATTTCCGTTAGGAGGTACATGTTAGCCTAGTTTAGGTTTAATGGGTTTTACTTGCTGAGATTCGTCTCATGGTTGTATAATCCAACTTTTCAGACCCCAGACCCAGACGATGCCAGAGGTGCCAGACGCACCAGTGCGACATGGGATTTCGCAGCACATAGAGCATACCATGTCGGTTCACCCCATAGGGAATGGGGAGATGTTTCTTAGACAATATACCTTAGTTTGGGTAGACATAGGGACCACACATTTTGAGACCCACAAATTTGTGGCGTGGTGCTTTAAAGACCGCTTTGGAGAGGAGTACAGACCCCTCCGTTCTATGGACATCCCGTTTAATAGGGAGGGCAAGCTAGACCCATAGTGTCCTAACGGAGACATAGTGGACCCCGATTCAGAGATGGAGGTGAGTTGGGAGATTGATGAGGGACCAGAGTTAGGAGAGGAGGACGAGGAGCTGGGAGGAGTGGATTATGAGCTCGAGATCGTCGATCCAGCCCCGGAGCCCGGAGCCGATGGAGGTAGACGGGGACCCAGAGATGGAGACCGAGTCCGAGGCAGGCAGTGCTGACGAGGACCAGGAGATATCAGAGAGTTCATCGGAGGCGTCGAGCTCAAATCCCGACTTGGAGCCCTAGGATAGATCCCCTTCCTAGTAGAGTGAGGACTGGCACTTTTTGAGATTTAGTCATCCTTAGCTATCTCTCCCTTTTTGCCTAGTGTAGTGGCTGTGGTCCGCTTTTGCTATATGTATTTAGGTTTGTGTATTTTGTTTGTAAATGGATATTGTAAAAGCTTTTTGCCTATGTATAAAAATGTGTATTTTATATTCCGTAATTTCTGTTGTGTTACCCTTGTTCTCATATTGTTTTATGTCCGGGTATTATTATTATTTGTTCTGCTTCCGCTTGTGTATGAATCTCTGTGCTGGGTTTTGAGTCGGCAACGGTTCCTGGGACGTCGCACTCATATCGACCAATTGGAGGGATGTAGCGCATCACGGAGGGCGCGGGGCGTGACAGGTTAGCGACTCTTCCTAAGACGTCGCACTCAAATCGACCAAGAGGAGGGATGTGGCGCGCCGCAGACGGCACGGGCCATGACATTAATTAATTGGATTTTATGAACAAGGAGACAAGCATTAGTTGAGTGAAGAATGACCACATTGCCCCTCAATAATTGGTCTAGGAGAGATAGTGGCAATTGGATCAAGGGTGAATAGTCCAAGTGCTTAGGATTGTGACACTTGTCACCTACCCCTACCAAACCCTACTATAAACCATCACCTCCTTCTCTCTCTCCTCATTTCTTCTTCTTCAAGCCAACATCATCTCTCTCTCTCTCCTTCCTCTCTCACGCCAGCCACCCCTCTCTCCCGCCGGTTCGCCGTCCGCCCGCCGTTACCGCCGTGCCTGTCATGCCCCGCGCCCTCCGCGATGCGCCACATCCCTCCAACTGGTCGATATGAGTGCGACGTCCCAGGAACCGTCGCCAACCCAAAACCCAGCACAGAGATTCATACACAAGCGGAAGCAGAACAAATATTAATAATACCTGGACATAAAATAATATGGAAACAAGGGTAACACAACAGAAAATACGGAATATAAAATTCACATTTTTATACATAGGCAAAAGCTTTTACAATATACATTTACAAACAAAATACACAAACCTAAATACATACAGCAAAAACGGACCATAGCCACTACATTAGGCAAAAAGGGAGAGATAGCTAAGGAGGACTAAATCTCAAAAATTGCCAGTCCTTACTCTACTAGGAAGGGGATCTATCCTAAGGCTCCCAGTCGGGATCTGAGCTTGACGCCTCCGACGAACTCTCTGATATCTCCTGGTCCTCGTTAGCACTGCCTGTCTCGGACTCGGTCTCCATCTCTGGGTCCTCGTCTACCTCCATCGACTCCTCGGCCTCCACATCCATCGGCTCCGCGGCCGGATTGACGATCTCGGGCTCATAATCCACTCCTCCCAGCTCCTCGTCCTCCTCTTCTAACTCTAGTCCCTCATCAATCTCCCAACTCACCTCCATCTCTGAATCGAGGTCCACTATGTCTCCGTTAGGATACTGCGGATCTAGCTCGCCCTCCTCGTTAAACGGGATGTCCATAGAACGGAGGGGTCCGTACTCCTCTCCAAAGCGGTCTCTAAAGCATCACGCCACATACTCATGGGTCTCAAAATGTGCGGTCCCTACGTCTACCCAGACTAAGGTATAGTGTCTAAGAAACATCTCCCCATTCCCTATGGGGTGAGCCGACATGGTATGCTCTAGGTGCTGCGGATTCCCATGTCGCACTGGTGCGTCTAGTACCTCTGGCATCGCCAGGGTCTGGGGTTTGAAAAGTTGGGTTATACAACCATGAGACGAATCTTAGCAAGTAAAACCCACTAAACCTAAACTAGGCTAAAATGCACCTTTTGACAGGAACTAAACTAAACCAAACAACAATCATTGACCTAGGCCCTTGAGCCCAGATTGTACTTACCGATGACCCTGCAAGTTAGGCAATTCAAAATAATAATCAAGCACATCCTCGGGCATACACGTCACACATGCGTCATACGCATGCTCAAGCTCGTAGATGTCTGGATCACATACTCATCACCAAGTCTCACAAACATTCACAACTATCCATGCACTCTTATGTATGCCAATGCATCAATATGGTACATGCCCGCGTATTTGGATTCTAAGATGGAACTGCTTGGACACGTCCCATACCATGCCTAGCAATTCCACCACCTAATCTAATACTCAATAGATTTACTCATTATCTGATCTTTCCACGGCCCACTGGCCCAATACATAAACAACTCTTCGTGGCCAGCGTAAAAACGCCCCCGACCCAGTGTCTCTAGCCTGCTACAAAGTGCATGAGGCGCAACACCGATCTCCTTACGAACCAAGTCTGCTACAAAGTGCATGAGACTGGTCGTCTTCCGGACACACCGGGCACCGTCTTGCTACAAAGTACATGAAGATGGAATCGACCCGAAGGCTACGACTCGAAGGCCTTAAGTGATCACACGGCATACTGCCCAAATTTTATCTGAACCCACCGTCAAGCGCATCGAGCATTTATAAGTGATCACATGCTCATGGCAGACTCGCATTCTCGCACAATTACATCACATGCCTCACACGTAATGCGCAGCCATGAATGCTCATGCTCGGGCAATATGTAATACTCATGAGCAATCATCATTACAATCTACTGAATTCAAGCTTATCACGCCATAACATGCTTGATCATCCAATTCACATTCCACACAAAGTCGATCACACGATCACGCGACATGGCAAGGTCTAATTAAACCTCATAACAGGCAAATCAATCAATTTAAGCACTACAACCAACCAATCAATCACCCGGACCATCCTAACGTCTCAATCGAGTTACTCTAACAACAAGCCAACACTTAATCCCTTGATTACTCACATGGACAGCCACTACTAAACCTCGTTTCAGTCTCCAATCCACTTCAAATACTCCTCAATCAACCGATAACGTCATCCCGGCACTTTCTGATCAACAATATTTCATAATCCATCATAAACACACTAATTAATCACTAACTACAACTAATCCCGATCTAAAGGGCATTATCGTCCTAATTAGGGTTTAGAGGGTATTACTCACTTAAACTCGGGTCTAGACAACGGGGAACGGTGGGCAATTACTGGTGAACGGCAAGTCGGCGGTGGATTCCCGAGGAACGGTGGCTCACTGATGGCGGCGGCCTCCAAGCGGTCGAGAAGAAGAGGGGAAGGGTCGGTGAGGTGGCGGCTGAGGTGAGGACGGGTGGACAGCGGCGCTCCCAGGCGGATGGCACGGCGGCAACGGTGACGACGCAACAGGCACAGGCGAACGATGGTCGTGGATGGTCTCGGCGGTCTCACGGGTGTGAGGAGAGGGAACACGAGAAGAGAGAGAGAAAGTGGGACGGCGAGAGGGTGAGGTAGCAGCGGCGATCGGCGTGAGGGACGGTCGGCGTGGGCGGCGAAGTGGACGGCAAGGGTAGTGGCCGGCATGAAGAGGGAGAGAAAGAGAGAGAGAGAGAGAGAAGTGAGCTTGGCTTGATGAAGAAGTTAGAATGAGGAGAGAGAGAGGGAGAGATGGGCTTAAGTGGGGTTTGGTGGGGTTAGGTGACACTTGTCACAAATCCAAGGGCTTGGACTAAACACCCCTAGATCTAATGGTGGACATTCTTCTAGATCCAATAATTGAAGGGCAACTATGTCTTTTCTCCCTCCACTAACTCTTGTCCCTTAATCCATAAAAACCAATAATTAATTCTCCACTAAAACCCCAAAATTCGGAACACTATTCTAGGATTAGGGGCAAAGTCGTCTTTTGTCCAATTCCGGGCCGAAATTCCATTTTTCGACCAGACTAACCCCCTATATACATGGCCAACTCAAATTGACGTCATCCTTGCGAAATTAGACCAGTAAACCCTCGAAAATCAACCTCGAAGTCCGGATCAAATTCCACGATCAAACTAATTAAATTTCAATTCTCGAATCTCTTACTAACGAGCAGCTGTTTAGAGGTTACGCGTATCGACCTAAGGTTATTTGAGTCGTGACGGCCTCGATTACCGGGAGAACAAGAGGAATTATCGCTAGTTCAGGAGATAACGATCATTCGGTTTAAGTTCGAGACTGGTCGGCCACGTGTACTTTCGGTCATACAGAATCACATGCTATCCGATCGTACATCGTTGGCCTCGGCCAAACCAAGTCCGTTACCTTCCGAGGATCGACCTACTTTGGCCCAAAATATTTTCTCGTCGTTTCTCGGAATCGGCGTCCAATTCACGATCAGGTCCTTGGTCCACATACCGTTATCCTAGTTAGCCATTCCCATCTGGTCAGTATCTTAGGAGTGATCAGCTCCGGGTGAGACTTACGAAAATGAAATAATAGAATAGACTCGTTTTATTGATTTTCGGAAATTAAGTCGAAGTTCGGGATGTTACAATTCTTCCCCCATTACAAAAATTTCGTCCTCGAAATTTGCACTCTACGCTGCTTTACTCAAACAACTGGGGGTGCAGACGTCGCATGGCCTCTTCACTTTCCCCAAGTTGCTCCTTCCGTACCATGATGCTCCCAAACAACCTTAACTATCGGAATTGTCTTATTCCTCAGCACTCGATCCTTTCTATCCTCAATTCTGACTAGCCTTTCCACATACGACACCCTGTCATCCACATCTATTTCTTCATATCTCAAAACATGAGTCGGGTCTGGTTCATACTTCCTTAACATCGACACAAGGAACACGTTGTGTACTTGCGACAGATTGGGAGGCAAAGCAAGTCGGTAGGCCACGTCACCAATTTTCTCCAATATCTCGAATGGCCCGACATATCTTGGACTGAGCTTACCTTTCTTACCAAACCGGGACAATCCTTTCATCGGCGACACCTTGAGAAATACATAATCTCCAACTTGAAACTCCAAGGGTCGTCTCCTCCGATCAGCATAACTCTTTTGGCGATTTTGGGCTATTCTCGGTCTATCCCGAATAATCTCAACGGCTTCCATAGTCCGTTGCACTAACTCTGGGCCAGTGATACTTCTCTCACCAACTTCATCCCAATATAATGGCGTCTTACACGTTCTACCATATAAGGCCTCAAACGGTGCTATAACTTCCCGAACTTCGACTCAATTTCCGGAAATCAATAAAACGAGTCCATCTTAATATTTCATTTTCGTAAGTCTCGCCTGGAGCTTATCACTCCTGGGATGCTGACCAGATGGGAATGGCTAACTAGGATAACGGTACGTAGACCAAGGACCCGATCGTGAACCGACACAGATTCTGAGAAACGACGAGGAAATATTTTGGGCCAAAGTAGGTCGATCCTCAAAAGGTAACGGACTTGGTTTGGCCGAGGCCAACGATGTACGATTGGATAGCAGGTGATTCTATAAGACCGAAAGTACACGTGGCCGACGGGTCCTAAACTTAAACCAAACGATTGTTATCTCCGGAACTAGCGATAATTCCTCTCGTTCTTCCGGTAATCGAGGCCGTCACGACTTAAATAACCTTAGGCCGATATGCGTAGCCCCTAAACAGCCGCTCGTTAGTAAGAGATTCGGGAATTGAAATTTAACTAGTTTAATCGTGGAATTTGATCCGGACTTCAAGGTTAATTTTCGAGGGTTTACTGGTCTAGTTTCGCAAGGATGACGTCAATTTGGATTGGCCATTTATATAGGGGGTTAGTCTCGTCGAAAAATGAAATTTTGGCCCGGAATCGGACAAAAGACGACTTTACCCCAAAGCCTAGAATAGTGTTCCGAATTTTGGGGTTTTAGTGGAGAATTATTTATTAGTTTTTATGGATTAGGGGGCAAGAGTTAGTAGAGGGAGAAATGACTTTATTGCCCATCAATTATTGGTCTTGAGAGAATGACAACCATTAGATCTAGGGGTGTTTAGTCCAAGCCTTAAGATTATGACAAGTGTCACCTAACCCCCACCAAACCCCACTTAAACCCATCTCTTCCTCTCTTCGCCGGCCACTTCCCCTTTGCCGTCCGCCCGCCGTGACCGCCGCCCGCCACCTACGCTGGCCGTCCCTCGCGCCGCCGTGGAGCCACCGCCACCTCACCATCTCGCCGCCTCTCCCCCTCTCTCTTGACTTGTGTTCTCTTCCCTCTCCGCCGCTAGATCGCCGTGGGATTGCCGGTGTCACGCCCCGCGCCCTCCGCGACGCGCCACATCCCTTCTCTTGGTCGTTACGAGTGCGACGTCCCAGGAAGCGTCGCCGACCCAACACCCAACACAGAGATCATACACAAGCGGAAGCAAAACAGTAATACTAATACCCAGACATAATACAATAAGAGAACAAGGATAGCATCATAGAAATTACTGTATATAAAATATACACTTTCATATATACGCAAAAGCTTTTACAATATCCATTTACAAACCAAATACACAGATCCAAGATACATACAACAAAAGCGGGCCACGGCCACCACACTGGTCAAAAAGGGGAGAGGTGGCTAAGGAGGACTAGGTCTCAAAAAGTGTCAGTCCTCGGTCTACTAGGAGAGGGAATCTATCCTAAGGCTCCTAGTCGGGATCGGAACCCGACGCCTCCGACGAACTCTCGGAAAACTCCTGGTCATCGTCTGAACTGGTTGCCTCGGACTCGGTCTCCATCTCCGGGTCCTCATCAACCTCCATCGGCTCCTCGGCCTCCACATCCATCGGCTCCGGGGCCGGATCGACGATCTCAGGCTCATAGTCGACTCCTCCTAGCTCCTCATCCTCCTCTCCTAACTCCGGTCCCTCGTCAATCTCCCAACTCACCTCCATGTCTGAATCGGGATAGACTATGTCCCCATCGGGACAGTGAGGGTCTAACTGACCCTCCCCGGTAAACGGAACGTCCATGGAACGAAGGGGTCCATACTCCTCCCCGAACCGGTCTCGAAAGCACCAAGCTACATACTCGTGCATCTCGTAATGGGTAGTCCCTACATCTACTACAACTAGGGTATAGTGTCTCAAAAACATCTCCCCATTCCCTATGGGGTGAACCAACATGGTATGCTCCAAATGCTGAGGGATCCCATGTCGCACCGGCGCCTCCGGCTCCTGCGGCATCGTCAAGGTCTGGGGTCTGAAAGGTTGGGTTTTTCAACCGTGAGACGAATCTCAGCAAGTAAAAACCCACTAAACCTAAACTAGGCTAACATGCACCTCCCGACGAGAACAAAACTAAATCAAGCAACAATCATTGACCTAGGCCCTCGGGCCCAGATCGTACCTACCGTCGACCCTGCAGGTTAGGCAATTTAATATAATGATCAATCACATCCTCGGCATACACATCCACACTTGCGTCATACGCATGCTCAGGCTCTCAAATGTTAGATCACACACTCATCACCAAGTATCACAAACGATCACAACTGTCCATGCGCTCTTATGCGTGCCAATGCATCGATGTAGTACATGCGCGCGTATTTGGATTATAAGATGGAACCGCTCGGACACGTCCCATACCATGCCCAGCAATTCCACCACATAATCTAATACTTAACAATTTACTCATTATCTTATTTTTTTCCACGGCTCACTAGCCCGGCCTCTGGCCCAATCACAACACTCCATGGCCAGCGTAAAAACGCCCCCGGCCCAGTGTCTCTAGCCCGCGTTAAACGCATCAGGCGCAACACCGATCTCCTACGATCCAAGCCTACATGAGACTGGTCGTCATCCGGACACACCGGGCATCGTCTTGCTCCAAAGTGCATGAAGACGGAATCGACCCGAAGGCCACGACCCAAAGTACTGGTCGTCATCCGGACACACCGGGCATCGTCTTGCTCCAAAGTGCATGAAGACGGAATCGACCCGAAGGCCTTAAGTGATCACACGGCACACATGCCCCAAATTTTTATCTGAACCCGGCGACAAACGCAACGGGCAATTACACGTGATCACATGCTCATGGCAGACCCGCATTCTCACACAAATTTCGTCACATGCCTCACACTCGGCACACACGTAATGCGCAGCCATGAATGCTCATGCTCGGGCAATATGTGGCATAAATATGAGCACCAATCAACACAACTCAATACGTTCAAGCTTATCACATTTAAACATACTCATTTGCCCAAGTCACACTCCGCACATTTCGATCACACGATCAAGCGATGTTGCAAGGTCTAATTGACTTCCATAGCATATAAATCAACCAATTCAAGCATGCTAACCAATGGATCAATCACCCGGGCCATCCTAACACCTCAATCAAGTTAATCCGGCAACAAATCGACCCTTGATCCCTTGATTGGCCACATGGACAGCCACCACTAAACCTTGTTTCATGCTCCAATTCACTCCAATTATTCCTCAGACAACCAATGACATCATTCCGACACTTACCGATCAAGCCATAATTTTATAATCAACACCAAACATACTAAATAACCACTAATGACTCCTAATCCCGATCTAGAGGGCATAATCGTCCTAATTAGGGTTTAGGGGGTAATACTCACTTACACTCGGGTTCTAGGCGACGGGGAACGGCGGCCAACTACCGGTGAACGGTAAGCCGGCGGCGGATTCCCGAGGAACGGCGGTGGACGGCGGCTACGGCTTGGACGATGGCGGCCTCCAAGCGGCGGCTCACGGCTGATCGGCCTCCAAACAGCCAAGGAGAGAGAGAGGAAACGATCGGCGAGGTGGTCGACGGTGGCTCCCCGTGCGGTGGAACGGCGGACGGCGGCGGTGGGTCTTGGCGGGCGGCGAAGTGGACGGCAAGGAGGAGGAGTGGCCGGCGAAATGGAGAGGAAGAGAGGGAGAAGAGAGAGAGAAGAGAGACTTGGCTTGAAGAGAAAGAAAAGTGAGGAGAGAGAGAAGAGGTGATGGGTTTATAGTGGAGTGGTTGGGGATTAGGTGACAAGTGTCACTCATCTAAAGGCTTGGACTAAACACCCCTAGATCTAATGGTTGTCATTCTCCCAAGACCAATAATTGAAGGGCAAGAATCACCTTACTAACTCCACTAACTCAAGTCCATTATCCACTTAAAAACTAATTAATAAATCTCCACTAAAATCCCCAAATTCGGAACACTATGCTAGGCTTAGGGGCAAAGTAGTCTTTTGTCCGATTCCGGGCCGAATTTCCATTTTTCGACCAGACTAAACCCCTATATAAATGGCCAACCCAAATTGACGTCGCCCTTGCGAAACTAAACCAGTAAACCCTCGAAAATCAACCTCGAAGTCCGGATCAAATTTCACGATTCAACTAGTTAAATTTCGATTTCTGAATTTCATACTAACGGGCGACTGTTTAGGGGTTACGCGTATCGACCTAAGGTTATCCGAGTCGTGACGGCCTCGATTAACGGGAGAACGAGAGGAATTATCGCTAGTTCCGAAGATAACGATCGTTCGGGTTAAGTTCGGGACCGGTCGACCACGTGCACTTTCGGTCATGCAGAATCACCTGCTATCCGAACGTACATCGTTGGCCTCGGTCGGACCGAGTCCGTTGCCTTCCGAAGATCGACCTACTTGGCCCAAAATATTTCCTCGTCGTTTCTCGAAATTGATGTCCAATTCGCGATCGGGTCCTTGGTCCACGTACCGTTATCCTAGTTAGCCATTCCCATATGGTCAGTATCCCAGGAGTGATCAGCTCCGGGCGAAACTTATGAAATGAAATAACAAATAAGACTCGTTTTATTGATTTCCGGAAATTGAGTCGAAATTCGGGATGTTACAGCCGGAGCCGAGTCGTCCACCACTGTCCGTTGCCTGAAGCCGTTGTCGCCGTTCTGCCGTTTCTGCCGCCGTCCGTCCGTCCATGCCTAAGCCACCACCTCACCAACCTTTCCTCTCTCCCCTTGGCCGTTTAGAGGCCGTGAGCGGTGACCACCGCCGTCGTCCATGAGCCGCCGTTCCTCGGGAATCCGCCGCCAACTTGCCGTTCACCGGTAGTTGGCCGCCATTCCCCGTCGTCGTAGACTCGAGTTTAGGTGAGTAATACCCTCTAAACCCTAATTAGCACGATAATACCCTTTAGATTGGGATTAGTTGTAGTTAGTGATTAATTAGTGTGATTAAGGTGGATTATGAAATATTATTTGATCGGAAAGTGCCGAGATGACGTTATCGGTTGATTAAGGAGAATTTGAAGTGGATTGGAGGCCGAAACAAGGTTTAGTAGTGGATTGGAGAATTTGAAGGAGAATTTGAAATATTGTTTGATCGGAAAGTGTGATTAATGCCCGATGCACTTAACGTCGGGTTCAGATAAAATTTGGGCAGTGTGCCGTGTGATCACTTAAGGCCTTCGGGTCAATTCCGTCTTCATGCACTTTGTAGCAAGACGATGCCCGGTGTGTCTGGAAGACAACTAGTCTCATGCACTTTGTAGCAGACTTGGTTCGTAAGGAGATCGGTATTGCGCCTCATGCACTTTGTAGCAGGCTAGAGACACAAGGCCGAGGACGTTTTTACGCTGGCCACGAAGAGTTGTTTATTGGGCCAGTGGGCCGTGGAAAGATCAGATAATGAGTAAATCTATTGAGTATTAGATTATGTGGTGGAATTGCTGGGCATGGTATGGGATGTGTCCAAGCGGTTCCATCTTATAATCCAAATACGCACACTTGTACCATGTTGATGCATTGGCATACATGAGAATGCATAGACGAGTATGAATACGTGTGAAACTCGGTGATGGGAATGTGAACTATACATTTATAAGCTTGAGCATGCGTATGACGCACGTGTGACCACGTGTGCCCGTGGATGTGCTTGATTATTGTCTTAATTTGCCTAACCTGCAGGGTCATCGGTAAGTACGATTTGGGCCCAAGGGCCTAGATCAGTGGATGTTATTTGTTTTAGTTTGTTCTCGTCAGGAGGTGCATGTTAGCCTAGTTTAGGTTTAGTGGGTTTTACTTGTTGTCACGCCCCGCGCCCTCCGCGACGCGCCACATCCCTCCTCTTGGTCTATATGAGTGCAACGTTCCAGGAACCGTTGCCGACCCAACACCCAGCACAGAAATTCATACACAGGCGGAAGCAAAACAAATGATAATAATAATACCCGGACAGAAAATAACATGAGAACACGGATAGCACGATAGAAACTATTGAACATAAAATATACACTTTCATATATACGCAAAAGCTTTTACAATATCCATTTAAAAACTAGATACACAAACCCGAAATACATACAACAAAAGTGGGCCACGGCCACCATACTGGTCAAAAAGGGGAGAGGTGGCTAAGGAGGACTAAATCCCAAGAAATGTCAATCCTCGATCTACTAGGAGAGGGAATCTATCCTAGGGCTCCCGGTCGGGATTTGAACTCGACGCCTCCGACGAACTCTCGGATAACTCCTGGTCCTCGTCAAAACTAGCTGCCTCGAACTCGGTCTCCATCTCCAGGTCCTCATCAACCTCCATCGGCTCCTCAACCTCCACATCCATCGGCTCCGGGACCGGATCGATGATCTCAGGCTCCAAGTCCACTCCTCCCAGCTCCTCATCCTCCTCTCCTAACTCCGGTCCCTCGTCAATCTCCCAACTCACCTCCATATCTAAATCGGGATCGACTATGTCCCCGTTGGGACATTGCAGGTCTAACTGACCCTCCGCAATAAACGGAATGTCCATGGAACGAAGGGGTCCGTACTCCTCCCTGAACAGATCTCGGAAGCACCAAGGTACATACTCGTGCGTCTCACAGTGGGTGGTCCCTACATCTACCCAAACTAAGGTGTAATGTCTCAAAAACATCTCCCCATTCCCTATGGGGTGAACTAACATGGTATGCTTGAGATGCTGAGGGATCCCATGTCGCATCGGCGCACCAGGCTCCTGCGGCATCGTCAAGGTCGGGGGTCTGAAAGGTTGGGTTTTTCAACCGTGAGACGAATCTCAGCAAGTAAAAACCCACTAAACCTAAACTAGGCTAACATGCACCTCCTGACAGGAATGAATCACATTCGAATAAACAACCATAGACCTAGGCCCTCGGGCCCAGATCGTACTTACCGTTGACCCTGCAGGTTAGGCAATTTCATATAATGATCAAACACATCCTCGGCATACACAGTCGCACTTGCGTCATACGCATGCTCAGACTCTCAAATGCTAGATCACACGCTCATCACCGAGTATCACAAACGATCACAATTGTCCATGCACTATTATGGGTGCCAATGCATCGATGTAGTACAAGCGCGCGTATTTGGATTATAAGATGGAACCGCTCGGACACGTTCCATACCATGCCTAGCAATTCCACCACATAATCTAATACTTAACAAGTTTACTCATTGTCTTATCTTTCCACGGCTCACAAGCCCGACCCTCTGGCCCAATAAACAACACTTCGTGGCCAGCATAAAAATGCCCCCGGCCCAGTGTCTCTAGCCCACGTTAAACGCATCAGGCGCAACACCGATCTCCTACAAACCAAGCCTGCTACAAAGTGCATGAGACTGGTCGTCTTCCGGACACACCGGGCATCGTCTTGCTACAAAGTGCATGGAGACGGAATCGACCTGAAGGCCTTAAGTGATCACACGGCACACTTGCCCCAATTTTTATCTGAACCTGGCGACGAACGCAACGGGCAATTACAAGTGATCACATGCTCATGGCAAACCCGCATTCTCGCATAAATTTCATCACATGCCTCACACTCGGCACACACACGTAATGCGTAGCTATGAATGCTCAAGCTCGGGCAATATGTAATACTCATGAGCACAATCATTACAATTCAACAATTCAAGCTCATCACGTTAAAACATGCTCAATCACCCAAGTCACACTCTGCACAAAGTCAAACACACGATCACGGGACATGGCGAGGACCACATAGGCATCATAACATACGATTCAATCAATTCGATCATTAAAACCATCCAATCAATTACCCGGGTCATCCTAACGTCTCCATCAAGTTAATCTGACAACAAGTCATCACTTGGTCCATCATTTGTCACCATGGACAGCCCTCAAGTATTCTTGTCTCGGCCTCCAATGCTCATCTATTTCTCCCCAAACATTCAATAACATTCTCTCGGCACCTTTCGATCAATAACATTCTCCTGGCACTTTTCAATCAATAACATTCTGTCACGCCCCGCGCCCTCCACGACGCACCACATCCCTCCTTCTTGGTCGATATGAGTGCGACGTCCCAGGAAGCGTCGCCGACCCAACACCCAACACAGAGATCATACACAAGCGGAAGCAAAACAATAATACTAATACCCAGACATAATACAATATGAGAACAAGGATAGCAATACAGAAATTATTGTATACAAAATATACACTTTCATATATGCAAAAGCTTTTATAATATCCATTTACAAACAAAAATACAGACCCAAGATACATACAACAAAAGCGGGCCACGGCCACCACACTGGTCAAAAAGGGAGAGGTGGCTAAGGAGGACTAGGTCTCAAAAAGTGTCAGTCCTCGGTCTACTAGGAGAGGGAATCTATCCTAGGGCTCCCAGTCGGGATCGGAACTCGACGCCTCCGACGAACTCTCGGAAAACTCCTGGTCATCGTCTGAACTGGCTGCCTCGGACTCGGTCTCTATCTCCGGGTCCTCATCAACCTCCATCGGCTCCTCGACCTCCACATCCATCGGCTCCGGGGCCGGATTGACAATCTCAGGCTCATAGTCGACTCCTCCTAGCTCCTCATCCTCCTCTCCTAACTCCGGTCCCTCGTCAATCTCCCAAGTCACCTCCATGTCTG
Organism: Syzygium aromaticum; assembly: GCA_024500025.1. NCBI lineage: Eukaryota > Viridiplantae > Streptophyta > Magnoliopsida > Myrtales > Myrtaceae > Syzygium > Syzygium aromaticum. The sequence continues at coordinate 19,258,914 of CM044895.1, forward strand.
AATCGGGATCGACTATGTCCCCATCGGGACACTGAGGGTCTAACTGACCCTCTCCGATAAACGGAACGTCCATGGAACGAAGGGGTCCAAACTCCTCCCCGAACCGGTCTCGAAAGCACCAAGCTACATACTCGTGCGTCTCATAATGAGTGGTCCCTACATCTACTACAACTAGGGTATAGTCTCAAATACATCTCCCCATTCCCTATGGGGCGAACCGACATGGTATGCTCCAAATGCTGAGGGATCCCATATCGCACCGGCACCTCCGGCTCCTACGGCATCGTCAAGGTCTGGGGTCTGAAAGGTTAGGTTTTTCAACCGTGAGACGAATCTCAGCAAGTAAAAGCCCACTAAACCTAAACTAGGCTAACATGCACCTCCTGACGAGAACAAAACTAAATCAAGCAACAATCACTGACCTAGGCCTTCGGGCCCAGATCGTACTTACCGTTGACCCTGCAGGTTAGGCAATTTAATATAATGATCAATCACATCCTCGGCATGCACATCCACACTTGCGTCATACGCATGCTCAGGCTCTCAAATGTTAGATCATACGCTCATCACCGAGTATCACAAGCGATCACAACTGTCCATGCGCTCTTATGCGTGCCAATGCATCGATGTAGTACATGCGCGCGTATTTGGATTATAAGATGGAACCGCTCGGACACGTCCCATACCATGCCCAGCAATTCCACCACATAATCTAATACTTAACAATTTACTCATTATCTTTTCTCTCCACGGCTCAATAGCCCGGCCTCTGGCCCAATAACAACATTTCGTGGCCAGCGCAAAAACGCCCCCGGCCCAGTGTCTCTAGCCCGCGTTAAACGCATTAGGCGCAACACCGATCTCCTACGAACCAAGCCTACATGAGTCTGGTCGTCATCCGGACACACCAGGCATCGTCTTGCTCCAAAGTGCATGAAGACGGAATCGACCCGAAGGCCACGACCCGATGGCCTTAAGTGATCACACTGCACACTTGCCCAATTTTTATCTGAACCCGGCGACAAACGCAACGGGCAATTACACGTGATCACATGCTCATGGCAGACCCGCATTCTCGCACAATTTCATCACATGCCTCACACTTGGCACACACGTAATGCGCAGCCATGATTGCTCATGCTCGAGCGATATGTGATATGCATGAGCACCAAACAATTCATGAACACATTTCAAATCAAAACCAATCAACGTGCCCAATAAATCATCATCCAACGTGTTCATAGCTCAAGTCACAATCCGCACATTTCGATCACACGATCAAGCGACGTGACAAGGTTTAATTGAATCCTCATTGCATATAAATCAACCAATTCAAGCATGCCAACCAATCGATCAATCACCCGGGCAATTCTAACGCCTCAATCAAGTTAATCCGGCAACAAATAGACACTTGATCCCTTGATTTCTCCTATGGACAGCCACTACTAGACCTCTTTTCATCCTCCAATTCACTCCAATTAATCCTCAAACAACCAATAACATGATCCCCACACATTTCCAATCAAGCAATATTCCATAATCCATCATAATCACCCTAATCAATTGCTAACTACAACTAATCCCGATCTAAAGGGCATAATCGTCCTAATTAGGGTTTAGGGGGTAATACTCACTTAAATTTGGTTCTACGACGACGGGGAACGGCGGCCAACTACCGGTGAACGGTGAGCCGGCGGCGGTATTCCCAAGGAATGGCGGCTCACGGGCGGGAGGACGAACGAACGACGGTGAGGCGGTCGACGGTGGCTCCACGGTGGCGCAAGGGACAGCCGGCGGTCGACGGTTCGGCGGACGGCAAAAAGGGGAAGTGGTCGGCGAAGGGAGGGTGGTCGGCGTGAGGAGAGGAAACACGGTCAAGGAAGAGTGAGAGAGAGAGAAACGGTGAGAGGGAGAGAGTAAATGGTGATGGTGATGGCGGGACGGCGAAGTGGTGGTGGCGGAACGGCCACGACGGGCGGCAACGGGCGGCCTTGGCGACGGCCGGCGTGAGGGATGGCGGAAGCGGGAAGGGTGGCCGGCGCAAAAATGGAGAGGGAGAGAGAGAGAAGAGAGAGAGGGACTTGGCTTGAAGGAGAATGTAACATCCCGAATTTCGACTCAATTTCCGGAAATCAATTAAACGAGTCTTATTTGTTATTTCATTTCGTAAGTCTCACCCGGAGCTGATCACTCCTGGGATACTGACCGGATGGGAATGGCTAACTAGGATAACGGTACGTGGACCAAGGACCCGATCGTGAATGGGACATCAATTTCGAGAAACGACGAGGAAATATTTTGGGCCAAGTAGATCGATCTTCGGAAGGCAACGGATTCGATCCGACCGAGGCCAACGATGTACGATCGGATAGCAGGTGATTCTGCATGACCGAAAGTGCACGTGGTCGACCGGTCCCGAACTTAACCCGAACGATCGTTATCTTCGGAACTAGCGATAATTCCTCTCGTTCTCCCGTTAATCGAGGTCGTCACGACTCGGATAACCTTAGGTCGATACGCGTAACCCCTAAACAGTCGCCCGTTAGTATGAGATTCAGAAATTGAAATTTAACTAGTTGAATCGTGAAATTTGATCCGGACTTCAAGGTTGATTTTCGAGGGTTTACTGGTTTAGTTTCGCAAGGACGACGTCAATTTGGGTTGGCCATTTATATAGGGGTTTACTCTGGTCAAAAAATGGAATTTCGGCCCGGAATCGGACAAAAGACGACTTTGCCCCTAAGCCTAGAATAGTGTTTCGAATTTGAGGTTTTTAGTGGTGGTTTATTAATTAGTTTTTAAGTGGATAATGGGTCTTGAGTTAGTGGGGTTAGTAATTACCTTGGTGCCCTTCAATTATTGGTGGAGAGTGGTTTTTAGCCATTAGATCTAAGGGTGAGTTGTCCTAAGCCTTAGATGAGTGACACTTGTGACCTAATCCCCAACCACTCCACTATAAACCCATCATCTCTTCTCTCTCTCCTCACTTTTCTTTCTCTTCAAGCCAAGATCATTTCCTTCTCTCTTCTTCCTCTCTCCCTCTCCATTTTTGCGCCGGCCACCCTTCCCTCTTCCGCCATCCCTCACGCCGCCCGCCGCCCGCCGTGGCCGTTCCACCGCCGCCTCATCATCCCGCCATCACCCTCACCACTTCCTCTCTCCCTTTCGCTGTCTCTCTCTCTCTTCCCGTGCTCCCTCTTCCCTCTTGGCCGTGGGGTTGTCGTTCACCTCACCGCCCGTTCGCCGCCGTCCCTCACGCCTAGCCGCCACCTCGCCGACCGTTCCTCTCTCCCCCTTGGCCGTTTAGAGGCCGTGAGCCCGTGAACCGCCGCTTGGAGGCCGCCGCCGTTAGCCGCCGATCCTCGGGAATCCGCCGCCGATTTACCGTTCACCGGTAGTTGGCCGCCGTTCCCCGTCGTCCCGAACCAAGTTTAAGTGAGTATTTCCCCCTAAACTTTAATTAGGACGATTATGCCCTTTAGATCGGGATTAGGAGTCGTTAGTGATTATTTAGTATATTTGATGTTGATTATAATTCATGGTTTGATCGGTAAATGTCGGGATAATGTTATTGGTTGTTTGAGGAATAATTGGAGTGAATTGGAGGATGAAAAGAGGTTTAATAGTGGCTGTCCATAGGAGGAATCAAGGGATCAAGTGTCGATTTGTTGCCGGATTATCTCGATTGAGGCGCTAGAATGGCCCAGGTAATTGATTAGATGGTTGTAATGCTCGAATTAAATGAAACATATGTTGTGATGTCCATTTGATCCTCGCCATGTCGTGTGATCGTGTGATTGACTTTATGCGGAGTGTGACTTGGGCAAATGAGCATGTTTAAATGTGATGAGCTTAAACTTATTGAATTGTGTTGATTGGTGCTAATATTTATACCACATATTGCCCGAGCATGAGCATTCATGGCTGCGCATTACGTGTGTGCCGAGTGTGAGGCATGTGATGAAATTTGTGCGAGAATGCGGGTCTGCCATGAGCATGTGATCACGTGTAATTGCCCGTTGCGTTCGTCGCCGGGTTCAGATAAAAATTGGGCAAGTGTGCCGTGTGATCATTTAAGGCCTTCGGGTCGATTCCGTCTTCATGCACTTTGGAGCAAGACGATGCTCGGTGTGTCCGGATGACGACCAGTCTCATGTAGGCTTGGTTCGTAGGAGATCGGTGTTGCGCCTGATGCGTTTAACGCGGGCTAGAGACACTGGGCCGGGGGCGTTTTTACACTGGCCACGAAGTGTTGTTATTGGGCCAGAGGCCGGACTATTGAGCCGTGGAGAGATAAGATAATGAGTAAATTGTTAAGTATTAGATTATGTGGTGGAATTGCTGGGCATGGTATGGGACGTGTCTGAGCGGTTCCATCTTATAATCCAAATACGCGTGCTTGTACTACATCGATGCATTGGCACGCATAAGAGCGCATGGACAGTTGTGATCGTTTGTGATACTCGGTGATGAGTGTGTGATCTAGCATTTGAGAGCCTGAGCATGCGTATGACGCAAGTGTGGCTGTGCATGCCGAGGATGTGATTGATCATTATATTAAATTGCCTAACCTGCAGGGTCGACGGTAAGTACGATCTGGGCCCGAGGGCCTAGGTCAGTGATTGTTGCTTGATTTAGTTTTGTTCTCGTCAGGAGGTGCATGTTAGCCTAGTTTAGGTTTAGTGGGTTTTTACTTGCTGAGATTCCTCTCACGGTTGAAAAACCCAACCTTTCAGTGTAACATCCCGAATTTCGACTCAATTTCCGGAAATAAATAAAACGAGTCTTATTTGTTATTTCATTTCGTAAGTCTCGCCCGGAGCTGATCACTCCTGGGATACTGACCAAATGGGAATGGCTAACTAGGATAACGGTACGTGGACCAAGGACCCGATCGTGAATTGGACATCAATTTCGAGAAACGGCGAGGAAATATTTTGGGCCAAGTAGGTCAATCTTCGGAAGGCAACGGAATCGGTCCGACCGAGGCCAAGGATGTACGTTCGTATAGCAGGTGATTTTGCATGACCGAAAGTGCACGTGGTCGACCGGTCCCGAACTCAACCCGAACGATCGTTATCTTCGGAACTAGCGATAATTCCTCTCGTTCTCCCGGTAATCGAGGCCGTCACGACTCGGATAACCTTAGGTCGATACGCGTAACCCCTAAACAGTCGCCCGTTAGTATGAGATTCAGAAATTGAAATTTAACTAGTTGAATCGTGAAATTTGATCCGGACTTCGAGGTTGATTTTCGAGGGTTTACTGGTTTAGTTTCGCAAGGACGACGTCAATTTGGGTTGGCCATTTATATAGGGGTTAAGTCTGGTTAAAAAAATGGAAATTCAGCCCGGAATCGGACAAAAGACGACTTTGCCCCTAAGCCTTTCATAGTATTCCGAATTTGGAGATTTTAGTGGAGGTTTATTAATTAGTTTTAAGTGGATAATGGACTTGAGTTAGTGGAGTTAGTAAGGTCATTCTTGCCCTTCAATTATTGGTCTTGGGAGAATGACAACCATTAGATCTAGGGGTGTTTAGTCCAAGCCTTTAGATGAGTGACACTTGTCACCTAATCCCCATCAACTACCAACCACTCCACTTAAACCCATCATCTTCTCTCTCTCTCTCATCATTCTAACTTCTCCTTCAAGCCAAGTCTCTCTCTTCTCCCTCTCTCCATTTTGCGCCGGCCATCCTCTTCTTCCTCACGCCGTCCACGCCGGCCGCCGCCAAGGCCGCACGCCGCCGCTTCACCGCCGTTCCGCCACCACCACCTTGCCGTCCCGCCATCACCATCACCATTTCCTCACTCTCTCTCACCGTCTCTCTCTCTCTTGGCCGTGGGGTTGCCGTTCACCTCACCGCCCGTCCGCCGTTCACCCTTCACGCCGCCGCCCGTCGTGACCATTTCCGCCGGAGCCAAGCCATCCCGCCGTCCACCGCCGTTCCATCATCACCTTGCCGACCGTCCCTCTCTTCCCCTTGGCCGTTTGGAGGTCGATCCGCCCGTGAGCCGCCACTTGGAGGCCGCCCGAGCCGTAGCCGCCGTCCCTTGGGAATACCGCCGCCGGCTCACCGTTCACCGGTAGTTGGCCGCCGTTCCCCGTCGTCGTAAAACCCGAGTTTAAGTGAGTATTACCCCCTAAACCCTAATTAGGACGATTATGCCCTCTAGATCGGGATTAGGAGTTTTAGTGGTTAATTAGTATATTTGATGTTAGAGACAAATTATGGTTTGATCGGAAATTTTTGGGAGAATGTTATTGGTTGTTTGAGGACTATTGGAAGTGAATTTGAGGATGAAATAAGGTTTAGTGGTGGCTGTCCATGTGGCCATTCAAGGGATTAAGGATTGACTTATTGTCGGATTAACTCGTTTGAGGTGTTAGGATGGCCCGGGTGATTAATCGATTGGTTGAAATGCTTGAATTGGTCGATTTATATGCTATGAGGGTTAATTAGACCGTGCCATGTCGTTTGATCGTGTGATCGGAGTGTGCGAAGTGTGAATTGGGCATATGAGCATGTTTAATTGTGGTGAGCTTGAACTTATTGAATTGTGTTGATTGGTGCTCATATTTATACCACATATTGCCCGAGCATGAGCATCATGGCTGCGCATTACGTGTGTGCCGAGTGTGAGGCATGTGACGAAATTTGTGCGAGAATGCGGGTCTGCCATGAGCATGTGATCACGTGTAATTGCCCGTTGCGTTTGTCGCCGGGTTCAGATAAAATTTGGGGCATGTGTGCCGTGTGATCACTTAAGGCCTTCGGGTTGGTTTCCGTCTTCATGCACTTTGGAGCAAGACGATGCCCCCGGTACTTTGGGTCGTGGCCTTCGGGTCGAGTCCGTCTTCATGCACTTTGGAGCAAGACGATGCCCGGTGTGTCCGGATGACGACCAGTCTCATGTAGGCTTGGATCGTAGGAGATCGGTGTTGCGCCTGATGCGTTTAACGCGGGCTAGATACACTGGGCCGGGGGCGTTTTTACGCTGGCCACGAAGTGTTGTGATTGGGCCAGAGGCCGGGCTAGTGAGCCGTGAAAAATAAGATAATGAGTAAATTGTTAAGTATTAGATTATGTGGTGGAATTGCTGGGCATGGTATGGGACGTGTCTGAGCGGTTCCATCTTATAATCCAAATACGCGCGCATGATCGATACATTGGCACGCATAAGAGCGCATGGATAGTTGTGATCGTTTGTGATACTCGATGATGAGTGTGTGATCTAGCATTCGAGAGCCTGAGCATGTGTATGACGCAAGTGTGGATTTGCATGCCGAGGATGTGATTGATCATTATATTAAATTTGAGGGGTCGATGGAAGGCCTAGGTCAGTGATTGTTGCTTGATTTGGTTTTGTTCTCGTCAGGAGGTGCATGTTAGCCTAGTTTAGGTTTAGTGGGTTTTTACTTGCTGAGATTCGTCTCACGGTTGAAAAACCCAACCTTTCAGACCCCAGACCTTGACGGCCATTCTCAATGTCGGTCCACCCCATAGGGAATGGGGAAATGTTTTTGAGACACTATACCCTAGTCGTAGTAGATGTAGGGACCACCCATTACGAGATGCACGAGTATGTAGCTTGGTGAAGTCGGGGAGGAGTATGGACCCCTTCGTTCCAAGGACGTTCCGGTACGTGGTGATTAAGGTTTAGTTGGTGGACGAGGAGCTGGGAGGAGTAGTCGAGCCTGAGATGTGGACCCGAGCCGATGGATGTGGAGTTCGATAGAGGTGATGAGGACCCGGAGATGGAGACCGAGTCGAGGAGTTCAGATGTTGACCAGGTCGATAACTTAATTCCCTCTCCTAGTGCCCGAGGACCGACACTTTTTGAGACCTAGTCCTCCTTTCTCGTGTGAAGGAGTCTGTGTATTTGCTTTGTAAATGGATATTGTAAAAGCTTTTGCGTACATATGAAAGTGTATATTTTGTATACGAGTAATTTCTTTGATGCTATCCTTGTTCTCATATTGTTTTATGTCTGGGTATTATTACTATTCGTTCTGCTTCCGCTTGTGTATGATCTCTGTGCTGGGTGTTGGGTCGGCGACGCTTCCTGGGACATCTCACTCATAAAGACCAATAGGAGGGATGTGGCGCGTCACGAAGGGCGCGGGGCGTGACATCAGAGCAAGGTCAGCTCGATCCAATGTGGTCGAAGTTTGGAGTGATAAGGAGCGGTGACACAAAGGGTAGATAATAGGGTGACCTCGTGTGCTAAGTGTGCCTCCTTGACCCGTGCAGGTGCGGCAGGACTAGAGGTGAGTATATAATCCTCTTGGGTGATGTGTTGAGCTTGCTAGTATCAAGTCGCATGCTGGTTGTTGGTTGTTGTTTCATACCTGCTTAGGGCCTTAGCTTGTTAGAGCTTGAGTTAGGTCTCTAATTCCCGAGTGGAATTATAGCGGGTAGGTGTTTTAGCAAGGACTGAAGGATGAGTAGAAGGAGGGGCAAGGAACCCCAGGGGCAGCCTAGTACGGGGCATCAGGAAGCTAGAGATCCGAGGTTTGAGGAAGTAATGGAAACTCTGAGAGAGATAGGACACATCATGGGTATGCAAGCCATCAGCCCATGCTGCTGCCGAGGCCGTAGCGATTGCTGGTAACGGAGGGAATCAGGCGCAGCAAGGACAAGCTCAGCCGATAGGGGCTAGACAGATGCCTCAGTTAGTGTTCCTGAAGTTAAAGCCGCCTAGGTTTAATGGTAAGAGTTGAAGCCGCTCCGCGTTGAATAGAGGAGTTAGAGAAAGCATTTGATGTTCTAGGGTGCACCGATGCGGGGAGAGTTACGTTAGCCGTGTATCAGCTTCTAGAGGGTGCGAATGATTGGTGGAGAGCTACTAAGGAGAGAGTGTTCCCGGAAGAAACTGAGTTGGTTTGGGCGGTGTTCGTAGAGAGTTTTTATGAGAAGTACTTTTCGGAAGTTGCTCAGGAAAGGAAGTTAATGGAGTTTATGCGACTACGCCAAGGACAGATGACGATTGATCAGTATGAAGCGGAGTTTGCAAGGTTGGCAAAGTTTGCGCCGACCATGGTGCTAGGAGATTCCGAGATGGGATGAAGCCAGATCTCCGAAGTCAGATTCTGTCGCATGATATAAGGGACTATGGAGAGATGTATAGGCGAGCCCAGATTATTGAGAGAGATCAGCAGGAGAGGGCAGCCGCCGCAGGACAAGGTAAAGATAATCGTCGTTTTGTAAAGAGACCGCCAGTGAACAATAGACGTTTTACCCCACCTGTGAGAAGGGTTATTGGAAAGCCAAATCCCCCGCCAAATAGATTTGGAGCGTGTTTTAGATGCGGTAGCAGGGAGCATCATATTCGCAGTTGTCCTCAGATGCGTCCCTCAGGACCCCAAGGACCCCCGCAGCAGCCGCGTATTGAGAATCGGATCGGGAATCCCCCACCAGTGAACCAAGGTCGACCGCCCTCTCAAGGAAGGGTTTATGCTATGGCACGCCAAGAAGCGGAGAATGAAGGCGTGATCACAGGTATGGTCTCTCTTTGTGGACATGCCGCGTATGCATTGTTTGATCCGGGGGCAACCCACTCGTTCGTTTCGGAGCAATTTGTTAAGTTGATTGGTATAGAGCCCGTGTTGCTTGAGACTAGACTTTGTGTGTCGACGCCGATGAATGATAGCCTGTTAGTCTTGTTTGGGTGTCCTAAGTGTAGAATAGTTATTGGGGGTAAAGAAGAGAATATCGATTTGGTTGTGCTACCCATGTTTGACTTCGATGTGATCATTGGAATGGACTGGTTAGTCCGGCAGAAGGCTGTGATGGATTGTAGTAGTCGTACGATTCGGTTTAGTCCGGAGGGGTGTGCTAGTTTTGAGTTTCAGGGGAGTCGAGGAGGAGTCTCGATCCCTTGGATTTCTTCGCTCGAAGTGAATAGGTTGTTGGACAAAGGGTGTGAAGGATACTTGGTGAACGTTGTGGACCCGACAGTGGTGGAACCTAAATTGGAAGATATACCTGTAGTGTGCAATTTCCCCGAAGTTTTTCCTAAGGAATTACCAGGTTTGCCACCCGAGCGAGAAGTGGAGTTTGTGATTGAGTTGGCGCCAAGGACAGAGCCGATTTCGAAAGCGCCATATCGGATGTCCTTAACGGAGTTGAAGGAGTTGAAAGTTCAGATGCAAGAGTTGTTAGACAAAGGTTTCATTCGCCCTAGTGTATCCCCATGGGGAGCGCCAGTTGTGTTTGTAAGGAAGAAAGATGGGACGTTAAGGCTGTGCATAGATTATCGTCAGTTGAATCAGGTGACAGTGAAGAATAAGTACCCACTGCCAAGGATCGATGACTTGTTCGATCAGCTACAAGGAGCCGCAGTGTTCTCCAAGATAGATTTGAGGACCGGATACCATCAGTTGAGGATCAAAAAGGAGGATATACCTAAGACTGCCTTCAGGACAAGGTATGGGCACTATGAGTTCACGGTGATGCCCTTTGGATTGACGAATGCCCCAGCCGCTTTTATGGATTTGATGAATAGAGTATTCAAGGAATTCCTGGATCAGTTCGTCATAGTCTTCATAGATGATATATTGGTGTATTCGAAGAGCCCTGAGGAACATGAAATACACTTGGCTGAAGTACTACGGACGTTGAGAGAACACGCGTTGTATGCTAAGTTCAGCAAGTGCGAGTTTTGGCTCAATAAAGTGGCATTTCTTGGACATATCGTGTCGGGAGATGGAATTTCTATGGATCCGACAAAGGTCGAAGCGGTAACTAAGTGGTCAAGGCCGACATCGGTAACGGAGGTTCGGAGCTTTCTAGGACTGGCTGGCTATTATAGACGGTTTGTGGAAAGGTTCTCATCTATAGCCATGCCTTTGACACGATTACTGAAGAAGGAGACCAAATTTGAATGGGACGATAAGTGTGAAAGGAGTTTTCAGGAGTTGAAGTATAAGTTGACGACCGCTCCAAGTTGACTATTCCGTCAGGACCAGGTGGATTTGAGATTTATAGTGATGTTTCGCTAAGAGGACTTGAATGTGTGTTAATGCAATATGGTAAAGTGGTAGCTTATGCGTCGCGTCAGTTGAGGCCCCACGAAAGGAATTACCCAACGCATGATTTGGAATTAGCAGCAATAGTGTTCGCACTTAAGATTTGGAGGCATTACTTGTGTGGTGAGAAGTTTTAGATCTATACGGATCATCAGAGCTTGAAGTACCTGTTTTCGTAGAAGGAGTTGAATATGAGACAGCGTAGGTGGATGGAACTTCTGAAGGACTACGACTGCGATATTTTGTATCATCCGGGGAAAGCAAATAAGGTCGCCGATGCCTTGAGTCGCAAGTCTAGCATGGCACATTTGATGGTCAAAGAATGGACATTGTTGGAAAGGCTCAGAGACTCGGAGTTTAAGTTTGAAGTGAGCCAAGCATCAAATTTGCTAGCCGCTCTAAGGATTGAGCCGGAGATCAAGGACAAGATTAAGGCATTGCAGTCTACGGACCCCGAGATCCAGAAAATAGTCGAGATGGACACAGTGAAAAGGAAGTTAGATTTTCAAGTGTTGGAGGATGGGATTCTGAAGTTTAGAGGACGATTGTGTGTGCCAGATAACGAAGGACTGAAAGAGGAAATTTTGAGTGAAGCTCATTGGAGTCAGTATAGCATCCACCCAGGGAGTACTAAGATGTATCAGAATTTGAGGCAACACTATTGGTGGAATGGTATGAGGAGTATGGACCCCTTCGTTCCATGGACGTTCTGTTTACCGGAGAGGGCCAGTTAGACCCTCAGTGTCCCGATGGGGACATAGTCGATCCCGATTCAGTGATGGAGGCGAGTTGGGAGATCGACGAGGGACCGGAGTTAGGAGAGGAGGACGAGGAGCTGGGATGAGTAGACTTCGAGCCTGAGATCGACAATCCGGCCCCGGAGCCGATGGATGTGGAGTTCGAGCAACCGATGGAGGTTGATGAGGACCCGGAGATGGAGACCGAGTCCGAGGCAGCCAGTTCAGATGTTGACCAGGAGTTTTCCGAGAGCTCATCGGAGGCGTCGGGTTCCGATCCCGACTGGGAGCCTTAGGATAGATTCCCTCTCCTAGTAGACCGAGGACCGACACTTTTTGAGACCTAGTCCTCCTTAGCCACCTCTCCCTTTTTGACCAGTGTGGTGGCCGTGGCCCGCTTTTGTTGTATGTATCTTGGGTCTATGTATTTGGTTTGTAAATGGATATTGTAAAAGCTTTTGCGTACATATGAAAGTGTATATTTTGTATACGAGTAATTTCTTTGATGCTATCCTTGTTCTCATATTGTTTTATGTCTGGGTATTATTACTATTCGTTCTGCTTCCGCTTGTGTATGATCTCTGTGCTGGGTGTTGGGTCGGCGACGCTTCCTGGGACGTCGCACTCATAAAGACCAATAGGAGGGATGTGGCGCGTCACGAAGGGCGCGGGGCGTGACATTCAAACCCCAGACCTTGATGATGCCGCAGGAGCCGGAGGTGCCGGTGCGATATGGGATCCCTCAGCATTTGGAGCATACCATGTCGGTTCACCCCATAGGGAATGGGGAGATGTATTTGAGACACTATACCCTAGTTGTAGTAGATGTAGGGACCACCCATTATGAGACGCACGAGTATGTAGCTTGGTGCTTTCGAGACCGGTTCGGGGAGGAGTATGGACCCCTTTGTTCCATGGACGTTCCGTTTATCGGAGAGGGTCAGTTAGACCCTCAGTGTCCCGATGGGGACATAGTTGATCCCGATTCAGACATGGAGGTGAGTTGGGAGATTGACAAGGGACCGGAGTTAGGAGAGGAGGATGAGGAGCTAGGAGGAGTCGACGATGAGCCTGAGATCGTCGATCCGGCCCCGGAGCCGATGGATGTGGAGGTCGAGGAGCCGATGGAGGTTGATGAGGACCCGGAGATGGAGACCGAGTCCGAGGTAGCCAGTTCAGACGATGACCAGGAGTTTTCCGAGAGTTCGTCGGAGGCGTCGAGTTCAGACCCCGACTGGGAGCCCTAGGATAGATTCCCTCTCCTAGTAGACCGAGAATTGACACTTTTTGGGATTTAGTCCTCCTTAGCCACCTCTCCCTTTTTGACCAGTGTGGTGGCCGTGGCCCGCTTTTGTTGTATGTATCTTGGGTCTGTGTATTTGGTTTGTAAATGGATATTGTAAAAGCTTTTGCATATATGAAAGTGTATATTTTGTATACAGTAATTTCTATGATGCTATCCTTGTTCTCATATTGTATTATGTCTGGGTATTATTATTATTCGTTCTGCTTCCACTTGTGTATGATCTCTATGTTGGGTGTTGGGTCGGCGACGCTTCCTAGGACGTCGCACTCTTATCGACCAAGAAGGAGGGATGTGGCGCGTCGCGGAGGGCGCGGGGCGTGACAGAGAAGCTAGAATGAAGAGAGAGAGAGAAGATGATGGGTTTATAGTGGAGTGGTTCGGGATTAGGTGACAAGTGTCACTCATCCAAGGCTTAGGACAACTCACCCTTAGATCTAATGGCTAAAAACCACTCTCCACCAATAATTGAAGGGCACCAAGGTAATTACTAACCCCACTAACTCAAGACCCATTATCCACTTAAAAACTAATTAATAAACCACTACTAAAAACCTCAAATTCGGAACACTATTCTAGGCTTAGGGGGAAAGTCATCTTTTGTCCAATTCCGGGCCGAATTTTCATTTTTCGACCATACTAAACCCCTATATAAATGGCCAACCCAAATTGACGTCGTCCTTGTGAAACTAAACCAGTAAACCCTCGAAAATCAACCTCGAAGTCCGGATCAAATTTCACGATTCAACTAGTTAAATTTCAATTTCTGAATCTCATACTAACGGGCGACTGTTTAAGGGTTACGCGTATCGACCTAAGGTTATCCGAGTCGTGACGGCCTCGATTACCGGGAGAACGAGAGGAATTATCGCTAGTTCCGAAGATAACGATCGTTCGGGTTAAGTTTGGGACCGGTCGACCACGTGCACTTTCGGTCATGCAGAATCACCTGCTATCCGATCGTACATCGTTGGCCTCGGTCGGACCGAGTCCGTTGCCTTCCGAAGATCGATCTACTTGGCCCAAAATATTTCCTCGTCGTTTCTCGAAATTGATGTCCCGTTCACGATCGGGTCCTTGGTCCACGTACCGTTATCCTAGTTAGCCATTCCCATCTGGTCAGTATCTCAGGAGTGATCAGCTCCGAGCGAGACTTACGAAATGAAATAACAAATAAGACTCGTTTTATTGATTTCCGGAAATTGAGTCGAAATTCGGGATGTTACACATTCTCCCGGCATTATCATCCTAATTAGGGTTTAGGGGGTATTACTCACTTAAGCTTGGGTCTAGATGATGGGGAACGGCGGCCAACTACCGATGAACGGCAAGTTGACGACGGATTCCCGAGGGACGGCGGTGGACGGCGGCTTCTAAGCGGCAGCTCACGGCTTGATCGGCCTCCAAGCGACCAAGGAGAGAGAGAAGAATGGTCGGCGAAGTGATGGCTAGGCGAGGACGGGCGGACGGCGGTTCACCGAGTGGCGGAACGGCGGCGGTGAGTGGTTCGGCAATCCCACGGCCGAGTGGGGAGAGAGAGAGCACGGGAAGAGAGAGACGATGAGAGAGAGAGAGAGGAAGTGGCAATGGTGATGGCGGGACGGGTCGCACCGGCGAGGATGGCCACGGCGGATGGCGGCGGGCGACGAAGTGGACGGCGGTGGAGGGAAGAGTGGCCGGCGAATGGAGAGGGAGAAAGAGAGAAGAGAGAGAGATGAACTTGGCTTGAAGAGGAAGATAGAATGAAGAGAGAGAAGAAATGATGGGTTTATAGTGGGGTTGGTGGGAGTTGGTGACAAGTGTCAACAATCTAAAGGCTTGGACTAAACACCCTTAAATCTAATGGTCCACATCCTCCCTAGACCAATAATTGAAGGGTAAGAAAGTCATTACTAGCTCCACTAACTCAAGTCCCATTATCCACAAAAAACTAATTAATAAACAACCACTAAAAACCCCAAATTCGGAACACTATGTTAGGCTTAGGGGCAAAGTCGTCTTTTGTCCGATTCCGGGCCGAAATTCCATTTTTTGACCAGACTAACCCTCTATATAAATGGCCAACACAAATTGGCGTCGTCCTTGCAAAACTAAACCAGTAAACCCTCGAAAATCGACCTTGAAGTCCGGATCAAATTCCACGATCCCACTAGCTAAATTACATTTTCTGAATCTCATACTAACGGGTGGCTGTTTAGGGGTTACGCGTATCGACCTAAGGTTGTCTGAATCGTGACGGCCTTGATTACTGGGAGAACGAGAGGAATTATCGCTAGTTCCGGAGACAACGATCGTTCGGTTTAAGTTCGAGACTGGTCGACCACGTGCACTTTTGGTCATACAAAATCACCTACTATCCGATCGTACATCGTTGGCCTCGGCCAAACCAAATCCGTTACCTTCCGAGGATCAACTTACTTTGACCCAAAATATTTCCTCGTCGTTTCTCGGAATCGGCGTCCAATTCACGATCGGGTCCTTGGTCCACATACCGTTATCCTAGTTAACCATTTTCCATCTGGTCAGTATCCCATGAGTGATCAGCTCCGAGCGAGACTTACGAAAATAAAATAATAGAATAGACTCATTTTATTGATTTTCGGAAATTGAGTCGAAGTTCGGGATGTTATAGTGCCGCTCGTCCGTGAACGCCGCTACCACACGCCGTGGTCGTCTGCCTCACTGCCACCACCTCACCTCACCTTTCGCCAACCTCTCTCTCTTGACCGTTTGGAGGCCCCGCTATGTGGAGCCCGTCGTCGCCATGAGTGTCGTCGCCGCCGTTCACCGCCGCGCCGTTGCCTCACGCCATCGACCGCCATCCGTCGTTCACCACAGCACCGCCAACCGACCTCCCTCACCTTGTCGTCTGTGAGCCCGTCACCGTGAATGCCGCCGCCGATTTACCGTTCACCGGTAATTGGCCGCCGTTTCTCGTCGTCGTGACCCGAGATTAAGTGAGTATTATCCACTAAACCCTAATTAGGACAATAATGCCCTTTAGATCGGGTTAGGGTGTCATTAGTGAGTAATTAGTGGATAATTAGGTTGATTATGGATGATGGAGATTGATTATGGATTATCGTTTGATTGGTAAGAGCTGGTATGACATTAACGAGCTATTGAGAGGAAAATTGAAGTGGATTAGAGGCCGGGACAAGGCCAATTGGTGGCTGTCCATATCAAGATTTAATGGATTAAGTGTCGACTAGTTGATGGATTAACTGGATTGAGGTGTTGGGATGGCCCGGGTATTTGATTGGATAGTTATGATACTCAATTTAGATGATTTGTGTGCTTTGGCATTATCTGTACTCTGCCATGTCGCGTGATCGTTTGATCGACTTTGTGCAGAGTGTGATTTGGGCAATTGAGCACGTTGTGATGTTGTTAGCTTGGGCTCATTGATTAGCAATGATTGAACTCGTATCTATGCAATGATTGGTGCTCTTGTACATTTCATATTACCCGAGTATGAACATTCATGGTTGCGTATTGTGTATACCGAGTGTGAGACATGCGATGAGATCTGTGCGAGAATGCGTGTCTGCCATGAGCATGTGATCACCTTTAATTGCCCGATGTGCTTGACGCCGGGTTCAGATAAAAATGGGCAGTGTGCCGTGTGATCACTTAAGGCCTTTGGGTCGTGGCCTTCGGGTCGATTCCATCTTCATGCACTTTGTAGTAAGACGATACCCGGTGTGTCCGGAAGACGACCAGTCTCATGCACTTTGTAGCAGGCTAGAGACACTGGGCCGGGGGCGTTTTTACACTGGCTACAAAGTGTTGTATATGAGTTTGGGCCAGTGGGCCATGGAAATCGAATAATCTGTGTCACGCCCCGCGCCCTCCGCGACGCACCACATCCCTCCAACTAGTCGATATGAGTGCGACATCCTAGGAACCGTCGCCGACCCAACACCCAGCACAGAGATTCATACACAAGAGGAAGCAAAACAAATAATAATAATACCCGGACAGAAAACAATATGAGAATAAGGATAGCACCACAGAAATTACTGAATATAAAATATACACTTTTATACATATGCAAAAGCTTTTACAATATCTATTTACAAACAAAATACACGAACCCAAATATAACAACAAAAGTGAACCAGGGCCACCACACTGGTCAAAAAGGGAGAGATGGCTAAGGAGGACTAAATCCCAAAAAGTGTCAATCCTCGCTACACTGGAGAGGGAATCTATCCTTAGGCTCCCAGTCAGGGTCTGAGCTCGACGCCTCCGACAAACTCTCGGATATCTCCTGGTCCTCGCCAGAATTGACTGCCTCGGACTTGGTCTCCAACTCCGGATCCTCGTCCACCTCCATGGGCTCTTCAGCCTCCACGTCCATCGGCTCCGGGGCCGGATCGACAATCTCGGGTTCAAAATCCACGCCTCCTAGCTCCTCGTCCTCCTCTCCTAACTCGGGTCCCTCATTTATCTCCCAGCTCACCTCTATCTCCGTATCGGGATCGACTATATCTCCGTTAGGGCATTGCAGATCTAGCTCACCCTCCCCGTTGAACGGGATGTCCATAGAACGGAGGGGTCCATACTCCTCTCCAAAACGATCCCTAATGCACCACGCCACATACTCGTGGGTCTCAAAATGTGTGGTCCCTACGTCTATCCAGACTAAGGTATAGTGTCTAAGAAACATTTCCCCATTCCCTACGGGGTGGGGTGAACCGATATGGTATGCTCAAGATGCTGCGGGATCCCATGTCGCACCGGTGCATTTGGCACCTCTGGCATCGTCAGGGTCTAGGGTCTGAAAAGTTGGGTTATACAACCATGAGACGAATCTCAGCAAGTAAAACCCACTAAACCTAAACTAGGCTAACATGCACCTCCTGACGGGAACAAACTTAATCAAGCAACAATCACTGACCTAGGCCCTCGGGCCTAGATCGTACTTACCGATGACCCTGCAGGTTAGGCAATTTAAAATAATACTCAAGCACATCCTCGGGCATACACGGTCACACGTGCGTCATACGCATGCTCAAGCTCATAAATGTCTGGTTCACATTTCCATCACCGAGTTTCACACGTATTCATACTCGTCAATGCATTCTTATGTATACCAATGCATCAGTGTGGTACAAGCGCGTGTATTTGCATTATAAGATGGAACCGCTTGGGCACGTCCCATACCATGCCTAACAATTCTACCACATAATCTAATACTCTACAGATTTACTCATTATTTGATCTTTCCACGACCTACTGACCCAATCACATAAACAACTCTTTGTGGCCAGCGTAAAAATGCCCCCGGCCCAATGTCTCTAGCCTGCTAGAAAGTGCATGAGGCGCAACACCGATCTCCTTACAAACCAAGTCTGCTACAAAGTGCATGAGACTAGTCGTCTTCCGGACACACCGGGCATCGTCTTGCTACAAAGTGTATGAAGACGGAATCGACCCGAAGGCCTTAAGTGATCACACGGCACACTGCCTAAATTTTATCTAAACCCAGCATCAAGCGCTTCGGGCAATTATAGGTGATCACATGCTCATGGCAGACTCGCATTCTCGCACAATTCTCATCGCATGCCTCACACTCGGCACACACACATGTAATGCGCAGCCATGAATGTCTATGCTCGGGCAATATGGAATACACATGGGCACTAATCAATACAATTCAAGGAATTCAAGCTTATCGCATCACAACGTGCTAAATTGCCCAAATCACACTCTGCACAAAGTCGATCACGCGACATGGCAGAGTACGAATAAGCATCAGGGCACACAAATCAATCAAATTGAGTATCATAACTGTCCAATCAAACACCTGGGCCATCCCAACGTCTCAATCGGGTTAATCCGACAACTAGTCAACACCTAATCCATTCATTACTCACATGGACAGCCACCTCATGGTCTTGTCCGGCCTCAAATCCACTTCAATATCCACTTAACAACCTTCCAATTTCATCCCGGTACTTTTCCAATCAAGCAATGTTTTGTAATCAACCTTAATCGCACTAATTAACCCCTAACTACACTTAATCCCGATCTAAAGGGCATTATCGTCCTAATTAGGGTTTAGAGAGCATTACTCACTTAAACTTGGATCTAGACGACGGGGAACGGTGGCCAACTACCGGTGAACGGCAAGTCGGCAACGGAATTCCCGAAGAACGGCGGTGGACGGCGGCGGCCTCCAAGCGGCGGCTCACGGGCGGAATGGCCTCCAAGCGGCCGAGAGGGAGAGAGGAAGGGTCGGTGAGGGTGGCGGTTGAAGTGGTCGGCGTGAGATGGAATGGCGGTGGCGACGACGGAACGGCGGCAACGGCTTCGGGCGGACGACGGCGGCGCTCCCGACACGGGCGGTCTCAACTCCAACGACTACACAGCTGCAGGAAGAGAGAGAAAGAGAGAGAGAGAGAGAGAGAGAGAGAGAGAGAGAGAGAGAGAGAGAGAGAGAGAGAGAAATGGTGAGAGGGTGAGGTGGCGGTGGTGGTGACGGAACGGTGGCGATGGCGGCGGCGCGAGGGACGGCCGGCGAACGGTGAAGTGGACGGCAAAGGGGAAAGTGGTCGGCGAAGAGAGAAAGAGGAAGTGTCTTGGGTTGGTGAGAAAGAAAAATGACGAGAGAGAGAGAGGAGTGAGGGCTTAATAGTGGGGTTGGTGGGGTTAGGTAACAAGTGTCACAATCCTAAGGCTTGGACTCTTCACACCTAGATCTAATGGTTGGCATCTCTTCTAGACCAATAATTGATGGGCAACTAAGTCTTTTCTCCCTCCACTAACTCTTGTCTCCTAATCCACAAAAACCAATAAATAATCATCCACTTAAACCTCAAAATTCGGAACACTAAATAGGCTTGAGGGGCAAAGTTGTCATTTGTCCGATTCCGGGCCGAAATTCCATTTTTCGACCAGACTAAACCCCCTATATAATTGGCCAACCCAAATTGACGTCGTCCTTACGAAACTAGACTAGTAAACCCTCGAAAATTAACCTCAAAGTTCGGATCAAATTCCACAATCAAACTAGTTAAATTTCAATTCTCGAATCTCTTACTAACGGGCGGCTATTTAGGGGTTACGCGTATCGACCTAAGGTTATCTGAGTCATGACGACCTCGGTTACCCGGAGAACAAGAGGAATTATCGCTAGTTCCGGAGATAACGATCGTTCGGTTTAAGTTCGGGACCGGTCGGCCACATGTACTTTCGGTCTTACAGAATCACCTGCTATCCGAGTGTACATCGTTGGCCTCGGCCAAACCGTTACCTTCCGAATATCGACCAACTTTGGCTCAAAATATTTCCTCGTCGTTTCTCGAAATCGGTGTCCATCATGATCGGGTCCCTGGTCCACGTACCGTTATCCTAGTTAGCCATTCCCATCTGGTCAGTATCCCAAGAGTGATCAGCTTCGGGCAAGACTTACAAAAATGAAATAATAGATAAGACTCGTTTTATTGATTTCCGGGAATTGAGTCGAAATTCGGGATGTTACAATTCTTCCCTCCTTACAAAAATTTCGTCCTCGAAATTTGCTCTCTACACTACTCTACTCAAACAACTGGGAGTGCAAACGTCGCATGGCCTCTTCACTTTCCCAAGTGGCTCTTTCTGTACCATGATGCTCCCAAACAACCTTAACCATCGGAATTGTCTTATTCCTCAGCACTCGATCCTTTCTATCCTCAATCCTGACTGGCCTTTCCACATACGACACCCTGTCGTC
Source organism: Syzygium aromaticum (assembly GCA_024500025.1). Taxonomy (NCBI): domain Eukaryota; kingdom Viridiplantae; phylum Streptophyta; class Magnoliopsida; order Myrtales; family Myrtaceae; genus Syzygium; species Syzygium aromaticum. The sequence continues at coordinate 19,279,707 of CM044895.1, forward strand.
CACGTCTATCTCCTCGTATCTTAAAACGTGAGTTGGGTCTGGTTCATACTTCCTTAACATCGACACATGGAACGTGTTGTGTACTTGCAACAGATTGGGAGGCAAAGCAAGTCGGTAGGCCACATCGCTAATCTTTTCCAATATCTCGAATGGCCCGACATACCTTGGACTGAGCTTACCTTTCTTACCAAACCGAGACAATCCTTTCATCGGCGATACCTTGAGAAACACATGATCTCCAACTTGAAACTCCAAGGGTCTTCTCTTTCGATCGGCATAACTTTTTTGGCGACTCTGGGCTGTTCTCAGTCTATCCCAAATAATCTCAACGGCTTCCATAGTCCGTTGCACCAACTCTAGGCCAATAATACTTCTCTCACCAACTTCGTCCCAACACAAAGGCGTCCTACACGCTCTACCATATAAGGCTTCAAACGGTGCCATCTGAATGCTCTGCTGATAACTGGTTATTGTAGGCAAACTCCACCAAATGTAACTGCTCTTCCCATTTACCTTGGAAATCCAACACACAGGCTCTCAGCATATCTTCTAAAGTCTGGATTGTTCTTTCTGACTGGCCATCTGTTTGCGGATGATAGGCCGTGCTGAATTGCAATCTCGTTCCTAATGCCTCTTATAGACTTTTCCAAAATTTGGCAGTAAACCTGGGATTACGGTCCGAAATGATCATCACTGGCACTCCATGAAGTTGAACAATCTGCCGAACATACAACTCCGCGTACTTTTCCAATTCCAAGTTCTTTCGCACTGCTAGAAAATGCGCTGACTTAGTCAAGCGATCCACTATCACCCAAATAGAGTCATGTCCTCGTTGACTGCGCGGTAATCTCGTTACAAAATCCATCGTAATATGCTTCCATTTCCATTCTGGGATCTCCAACGGTCGCAACAATCCACCTGGCTTGTATTACTGTGCCTTCACTTGTTGGCACGTCAAACACTTGGCCACGTGCTTGGCCACTTCCTTCTTCATACCATTCCACCAATAGTGCTGCCTCAGATTCTGATACATCTTAGTACTCCCCAGGTGGATGCTATACTACCAAATCTTGAGTGCGAACACTATTGTAGCTAACTCGAGGTCATGCATCGGATAATTCCTTTCATGGGGTCTCAACTGACGCGACGCATAAGCTACCACTTTACCATACTGCATTAACACACAACTAAGTCCTCTTAGCGAAGCATCGCTACAAATTTCAAATCCACCAGATCCTGACGGAATAGTCAATACTGGAGCGGTCGTCAACTTATACTTCAACTCCTGGAAACTCCTTTCACACTTATCGTCCCATTCGAACTTGGTCTCCTTCTTCAATAGTCATGTCAAAGGCAAGGTTATAGATGAGAACCTTTCCACAACTTGTCTATAATAGCCAGCCAGTCCTAAAAAGCTCCGAACCTCCGTTACCGATGTTGGTCTTGGCCACTTAGTCACTTCTTCGACCTTTGTCGGATCCACAAAAATTCCATCTCCCGACACGATATGTCCAAGAAATGCCACCTTACTAAGCCAAAACACGCACTTGCTGAACTTAGCATACAACGTGTGTTCCCTTAACGTCCGTAGTACTTCAACCAAGTGTATTTCATGTTTCTCAGGGCTTTTCGAATACACCAGTATATCATCTATGAAGACTATGACAAACCGATCCAGAAATTCCTTGAATACTCTATTCATCAGATCCATGAAAGCGGCTGGGGTATTCGTCAATCCAAAGGGCATCACAGTGAACTCATAGTGCCCATACCTTATCCTCAAGGCAGTCTTAGGTATATCTCCTTCTTGATCCTCAACTGATGGTATCCGGTCCTCAAATCTATCTTGGAGAACACTGCGGCTCCTTGTAGCTGATCGAACAAGTCATCAATCTTTGGCAATGGGTACTTATTCTTCACTGTCACCTGATTCAACTGCCAATAATCTATGCACAACCTCAACGTCCCATCTTTTTTTCTCACAAACAAAACTGGCGCTCCCCATGGGGATACACTAGGGCGAATGAAACCCTTGTCTAACAACTCTTGCATCTGAACCTTCAACTCCTTCAATTCCGCTAAGGACATCCGATACGGCACTTTCGAAATTGGCTTTGTTCCTGGCGCCAACTTAATCACAAACTTCACTTCTCGCTCGGGTGGCAAACCTGGCAATTCCTTAGGAAAAACTTCGAGGAAATTGCACACTACAAGTATATCTTCCAACTTAGGTTCCACCACTGTTGGGTCCACAATATTTACCAAGTACCCGTCACATCCTTCGTCCAACGATCGATTCACTTCGAGCGAGGAAATCCAAGGGATCGAGACTCCTACTCGATTTCCCTAAAACTCAAAACTAGAACACCCATCCGGATTAAACCGAATCACACGATTGCTGCAATCCATCATAGCCTTCTGCTGGACTAACCAATCCATCCTAACGATCACGTCAAAGTCAAACCTAGGTAACACAGCCAAATCAATACTCTCTTCCTTGCCCCTAATGACTATCTTACACTTGGGACACCCAAACAAGACTAACAGGCTTTCATTCATCGGTGTCGACACACTAAGCCTAGTTTCAAGTAACACGGGGTCTATACCAACCAACTTAACAAACTGCTCCGAAACAAACGAGTGGGTTGCCCCCGGATCAAACAATGTATACATGGCATGACCACAGAGAGAGACCGTACCTGTGATCACGCCCGGCGCATTCTTCGCTTCCTGGCGTGCCATAGCATAAATCCTTCCTTGAGCGGGCGGTCAACCTTGGTTGGCTGGTGGGGGATTCCCTGTCTAATTCTCGATACGTGGCTGCTGCGGGGGTCCTTGGGGTCCTGAGGGACACATCTAAGGACAACTGCGAATCTAATGCTCCCTACTGCCGCACCTAAAACATGCTCCAAATCTATTTGGCGGGGGATTTGGCTTTCCAATATCCCTTCTCACAGGTGGGGTAAAACGCCTATTATTCACTGGTGGCCTCCTCACAAAGCGACGATTATCTCTGCCCTGGGCAAACCGCAATCCTGAGGCGGCTGCCCTTTCCTGCTGGTCTCGCTTAATAATCTGGGCCCACCTATACATCTCTCCATAATCCTTTATATCATGTGACAAAATCTGACTCCAAAGATCCGACTTCATCCCATCTCGAAATCTCCGAGCTTTGTCCCGTGGGTTCTCTACCATGGTCGGCGCGAACTTCGCTAACCTTGCGAATTCCGCCTCATACTGATCAATCGTCATCTGCCCTTGGCGTAGTCGCATAAACTCCATCAACTTCCTTTCTTGAGCGACTTCCGAAAAGTACTTTTCATAGAAACTCTCCACGAATACAACCCAAACCAACTCTGTTCCTTCCAGAAACACTCTTTCCTTAGTAGCTCTCCACCAATCATTCGCACCCTCTTGAAGCTGATACACTGCTAACGTAACTCTCTCCGCATCGGTGCACCCTAGAACATCAAACGCCTTTTCTAACTCCTCTATCCAACATGGAGCGGCTTCGGGGTCACCTTTACCATTGAACCTAGGCAGCTTCAACTTCAGGAACTGTTCTACTAACTGAGGCATCAGTCTAGCTCCTACCAGCTGAGCTTGTCCTTACTGAGCCTGATTCCCTCCATTTCCAGCAATCGCTGCGGCCTCAGCAACCTGAGCATGGGCTGCGGCCCTTTCCTGTGCTTGCAAACTCATGATATGTCCTATCTCTCTCAGGGTCTCCATCACTTCCTCAAACCTCGGATCCCTAGCTTCACGATACCCCGTGCTAGGCTGTCCTTGGGGTTCCTTGCCCCTTCTTCTACTCATCCTTCGGCCCTTGCTAAACAACTACCTGCTATAATTCCACTCGGGAATTAGAGACCTAACTCAAGCTATACCAATCTAGGCCTTAAGCAAGTATGAAACAACAACCAACAACCAGCATGCGACTTAATACTAGCAACCTCAACACATCACCTAGGAGGATTTATATACTTACCTCTGGTCCTACCGCACCTGCATTTACGGGTCAGTTAATCAAAGAATCACTCAAGCAAAGCACAAACAGTCAGGAGGTACACTTAGCACACGAGGTCACCCAACTGTCTACCCTTGGTCTCATCGCTCCTTATCACCCCAGGCTTCGACCAGATTGGATCGAGCTGACCTTGCTCTGATACCAAATCAAACGGGGGATGTCACGCCCCGCGCCCTCCGCGATGCGCCACATCCCTCCAACTAGTCGATATGAGTGTGACATCCCAGGAACCGTCGTCGACCCAAAACCCAGCACAGAGATTCATACACAAGCGGAAACAGTGCAAATAATAATAATACCCGGACATAAAACAATATGAGAACAAGGATAACACGACAGAATTTACTGAATATGAAATATACACTTTTATACATATGCAAAAGCTTTTACAATATCCATTTACAAACAAAAATATATGAACCCAAATACATACAGCAAGGCGGACCACAGCCACTACACTAGGCAAAAAGGGAGAGGTGGCTAAGGAGAACTAAATCTCAAAAAGTGTCAGTCTTCGCTCCATTAGGAAGGGGATCTATCCTAGGGCTCCCAGTCGGGTCTGAGCTCGATGCTTCCGACGAACTCTCGAATATCTCCTAGTCCTCGCCCAAACTGCCTGCCTCGGACTCGGTCTCCATCTCCGGGTCCTCGTCTACCTCCATCGGCTCCTCGGCCTCCATATCCATTGGCTCCGGGGCCGGATCAATGATCTCGGGCTCATAATCCACTCCTCCCAGCTCCTCGTCCTCCTCTCCTAACTCTGGTCTCTCGTCGATCTCCCAACTCACCTCCATATCTGAATCGGGATCGACTATATCTCCATTAAGACACTGCGGGTCTAGCTCGCCCTCCCCGTTAAACGGGATGTCCATAGAACGGAGGGGTCCGTACTCCTCTCCAAAGTGGTCTCTAAAACACCACGCCACATACTCGTGAGTCTCAAAATGAGTGGTCCCTACATCTACCCAGACTAAAGTGTAGTGTCTCAGAAACATCTCCCTATTCCCTATGGGGTGAACCAACATGGTATGCTCTAGGTGCTGTGGAATCCCATGTTGCACTGGTGCATCTGGCACCTCTGGCATCGTCAGGGTCTGGGGTCCGAAAAGTTGGGTTATATAACCATGAGACGAATCTCAGCAAGTAAAACCCACTAAAACCTAAACTAGGCTAACATGCACCTCCTGACGGGAACTAAACTAAACCAACAACAATCATTGACCTAGGCCCTCGGGCCCATATCGTACTTCCCGATGATCCTGCAGGTTAGGCAATTCAAAATAATAATCAAGCATATCCTCGGGCACACGTGGTCACACGTGCGTCATACGTATGCTCAAGCTCATAAATGCCTGGTTTACACTCCCATCACCGAGTTTCACACGTATTCATACTCGTCCATGCATTCTCATGTATGCCAATGCATCAACGTGGTACAAACGCACGTATTTGGATTATAAGATGGAACCGCTTGGACACGTCCCATACCATGCCCAGCAATTCTACCACATAATCTAATACTCAACAGATTTACTCATTATTTAATCTTTCCACGGCCCACTGGCCCAATAAACAACTCTTCGTGGCCAGCGTAAAAACGCCCCTGGCCTAGTGTCTTTAGCCTACTACAAAGTGCATGAGGCGCAACACCAATCTCCTTACGAACCAAGTCTGCTACAAAGTGCATGAGACTGGTCGTCTTCTGGACACACGGGCATCGTCTTGCTACAAAGTACATGAAGACGGAATCGACCCGAAGGCCCTAAGTGATCACACGGCACACTACCCAAATTTTATCTGAACCCGACATCAAGCGCATCGGGCATTTATAGGTGATCACATGCTCATGGCAAATCGCATTCTCGCATAATTTTCATCACATGTCTCACACTCGGCACACACGTAATGCGCAGCCATGAATGCTCATGCTCAGGCAATATGTAATACACATGAGCACTAATCATTACAATTCAATGAATTCAAGCTCATCACATTATAACATGCTCAATTGCCCAAGTCACACTCCGCACCAAGTCAATCACGCAATCACGCGACATGGCAAGGACCAAATAAGCATCATAACATGCAATTCAATCAATTCGAGCATTAAAACCATCCCATCAAACATCCGGGCTATCCCGACACTTTAATCGAGTTAATCCAACAACTAGTCAACACTTAATCCCTTGATTACTCACATGGACAGCCACTACTAAACCTTGTTTCGGCCTCCAATCCACTTCAAATACTCCTTGATAAACCAATAATGTCATCCTGGCACTTCCCAATCAATATTTCATAATCCACCTTATTCACACTAATTAATCACTAACTATAACTAATCTTGATCTAAAGGGCATTATCGTCCTAATTAGGGTTTAGAGGGTATTACTCACCTAAACTCGGGTCTACGACGACGGGGAACGGCGGCCAACTACTGGTGAACGGCAAGTCGGCGGCGGATTCCCGAGGAACGGCGGCTCACGGCCTCTAAACGGCCAAGGGGAGAGAGGAAAGGTCAATGAGGTGGCGGCTTAGGTGTGGACGGACGGACGGCGGTGGAAACGGCAGAATGGCAACAACGGCTTCGGGCGGCGGACGGCGGTGGACGGTTCGGCTTCGGCGATCCTTCGGCAATCTAGTGGCCGAGAGGGAAGAGAACACGGGTCAAGAGAGAGGGGGAGAGACGGCGAGATGGTGAGGTGGCGGTGGCGGTGGCTCCACGGCGGTGAGAGGGACAGCCGGCGTAGGTGGCGAACGGCGTTCACGGCGGGCGGACGGCAAAGGGGAAGTGGCCGGCGAAGAGAGGAAGTGAGAGAGAGAAGAGAGAGAGGCTTGGCTTGAAGAAGAAGTTAGAATGAGGAGAGAGAGAGAAGAGATGGGTTTAAGTGGCGTTTGGTGGGGGTTAGGTGACACTTGTCACAATCCTAAGGCTTGAACTAAACACCCCTAGATCTAATGGTTGTCATTCTCTCAAGACCAATAATTGATGGGCAATAAAGTCATTTCTCCCTCCACTAACTCTTGTCCCCTAATCCATAAAAACTAATAAATAATTCTCCACTAAAACCCCAAAATTCGGAACACTATTTTAGGCTTAGGGGCAAAGTCGTCTTTTGTCCGATTCCGGGCCGAAATTTCATTTTTCGACCAGACTAACCCCTATATAAATGGCCAACCCAAATTGACGTCGTCCTTGTGAAACTAGACCAGTAAACCCTCGAAAATCAACCTTGAAGTCCGGATCAAATTCCACGATCAAACTAGTTAAATTTCAATTCCCGAATCTCTTACTAACAGGCGGCTGTTTAGGGGCTACGCGTATTGACCTAAGGTTATCTGAGTCGTGACGACCTTGATTACTGGAAGAACGAGAGGAATTATTGCTAGTTCCAGAGATAACGATCGTTCGGTTTAAGTTCAGGACCGGTCAGCCACGTGTACTTCCAGTCTTACAGAATCACCTGCTATCTGATCGTACATCGTTGGCCTCGGCCAAACCAAGTCCGTTACCTTCCGAGAATCGACCTACTTTGGCCCAAAATATTTCTTCGTTGTTTCTCGGAATCAGCATCCAATTCACGATCGGGTCATTGGTCCACGTACTGTTATCCTAGTTAGCCATTCCCATCTGGTCATTATCCCAAGAGTGATCAGCTCCGGGCGAAACTTACGAAAATGAAATAATAGGATGGACTCGTTTTATTGATTTCCAGAAATTGAGTCAAAGTTCGGGATGTTACACTAGTAATGAACCATTGGGCAAATTTCCAAATCCTCAGGCGAAGAGCCTCTGGTGTTTATGGTTTATGGGATCATCCTTAACCACGAAATCAAAATAATTATCATAATCACCATCACCATCAATTCATGCACTTGGATAAGCAACAAAGAGAGACTCACAAACAGGTAAGTTTTTCTCCATCAATTATTAAGAACCTTTCAAAATATGTTTTAAAAAGAAAACCTTTAAACTAGATCACGATTTTCAAAAGCAAGATCCATAATCAGTTGATGTGAAATTTTCATCTTATCTTGTTTAGTGAGTCGACTAAAAATTCAGATATCATCTTGTCTTTGAGATCAACCTCTAACGAGTTCAATCTCAAAGAAGGGCAGTTGTTAACACTTGATTTTTAGCTCATTTTTTTCATATTTTAAAAAATCTCAAAATTAGGACTAGGAATCTTGACCAAGCCTAGAAATCTATTTCTAAACCAAAAATAAATTTTTTAGCATTTTTCTACATTTTTCCTTAATTTCCTTTAGTCAAAATAAGTGAGAAAATCAAGAAAAATAGTAAATAGAGTCATAAAATTCCATAAAAATAGTCATTAGTCTTCTTTTAAATCCAATTGCATTAATACATCATCAATTTTGAAAAATCTCAATCGGGTATATGTTTTTCCCAAAATTAGGCAAAATTAAACCGAATTGAACCAAAAATGCAATTAAATTTTTTCTACTCATTTTTAAGTCATAGTGTCTTCATAACAAATGATTTTGGGACCTTTAATTACATAATGGTTGATCCAATTGCACAATTTGACATAAAAATAAAAAATCCCCAAAATTTAATTGAAAATTAAGAATTTTGAACCCAAATTATGAATCATGCCCAATATGAAATTTTCAAACCATGAGACCATCATTTTTAGGGTTAATCAGATGTGGGTAATTCAATTTTGGCATCAATTTTGCCTAATAAGGTCCTTAGGACATCAAATTGTTTTACCTATTAACCCGAATACAAAAATGTAAAAATCATGTACACAATTATAACAAAAATTGGTGAAAATTATATATTTGGGTTCGGAATATGATGGGGAATTCAATTTTGGGATTAAATTTGAAAAAATCAATCGAAATTGAGCTCAATTTGAGTTTTTAATCAAAACCGGATCGCCGAGTCAACCGGGTCCACCCAACCCGACCCAACGACTCGTCTTCTTTGCCTGACTCACCAGAATGAGATAAAACCCAAGAAAAACATTTCGCGCCCGAGACTTTGCCAACCTCCCCCGATCAAATTAGCATATTTTAGTCGACTGGGCCAGCTAGAGAATTTCTAGCTGGCATTAGGTAACCAATCTAACCAATCAGAAATCGGTTCCAACAAACATTGGGCGAGAAAAATCGACGAACAAAAAGCAAGAAAACTGAACATTGCGAAAGAGAGGTGTTCGACGAAAATCCAGAGAGAGAAAAGAGAGAGAAACAAAGAGAAAAAGTGAAAAGTTTAGAGAGAGAATAGGGAGTTGAGGTCCCCTGATTGAGTGTCTGGCGTTGACGAACAAGCAGCACCGGCGAATCGATCATTCAAGGTGGACTTCCTCCTCTGTTGATCGGTGCCGGAGCTGATCATGAAGCCTTGAAACTTGGTCTCATTCAGCATGTCCCGACGTTTTCCAATGAAGCCAAAATAGCCAAATTGAAGTTCAAGTGACGAAGAACAGCTCCACAGGTTCCGATTAGCCTGAGAACTTCAATTTGTCATCGAACGAAGTAGGTAAAAATCAATCCCAATCACGGCTTTCTCAAAAATTCCCATAATTGAGTTTTATGCACATGTGATTTGGTTGATGATTTTTTCGCATTTTAATGTTTAAACATATTTCTGATCCCATTTTGTGCTGTTTGATTGCATTTAGATCATTAAAAATGCACAAAACAAGTCGGTCAACCATTAAAACCTCCTCGCCGAAATTCGGTTACCCTTGCCGGAGTATTACCGTGGCCACAAGGCCATTTAAGTTAGCTTTCTTGACCTTGTTTGATGTTTTTGTTATTGATTGGAACCGAGTTAGACGGCTAAGGTGAGTATGATAATGGTTTGAAATCTGGAAATGTTATTCTAAGTTAGCGCTAGGTTAGGTTTTTCTAGTCGGCTTTTCGCAGGCCGACTAAGGTTTGGCGACACTCCGGTTGGGCTAGATTGGTAATGAGTAATATGGACTTTGTAATGAATCAATCGGAATAGCCAAAAACCTGTCGAAAGGTTGCCGGAAATCAATCCAAACCGACGGCCCCGAAAATGTTCAATAAAGAAATGTGCACACCAGGTGCTCGGGGAAATGCCCCAATGAAATTCCTTTGAAATGGCACCGTTTTGGTGATGTGCCTACCGGAGAGGGTGACTGGCGTCGGCGACGCCCGGTTCGCCAAGCCGAACCGGGGTGAACCAGGCCAATTCAGATCACCACTTGGGCAGGAATCTAAAAAAAAAATAAATAAATCTACAAATAAAAAAATCTTAAAAATTCATAAAAATTCATAAAAACATAAAAAAAAGAACAACAAAAACAGAAAAAATTTCATAAAAATAAAAAATTGAGAAAAATTAAAAAAATTTTGGAAGTTCGAAAAAATTTCAGAAAAAATAGAAAATTCATAGAAAAAATAAAAAAAATTAGAAAATTCATAAAAATTCAGAAAATTCAGAAGATATAACTAAAAATGTGAAAAATCTAGAAAATCAATAAAAATTAAAAAAATTCATAAAAACTTTTAGAAAATCATAAAAAAATCAATTCTTGATTAATGAAATTTCCAAAAAAAAATTCAAAAAATTTTAAAATTCACAAAATGGTCCAAACACACCGTGGCCAATCATAAAAAGTGAGATTTAAAATTTTGAAAGTGCCCAAGTGGCATTTTTAAAAAATCTCAAATTCATGGGTTATAACCTCTAAAAAAACCTAAAACCCTAAAAAATGTGAATCTTGAAATGAATAAGTTTCTAGAGCTTCGTTAGGGTTTGGATGTTTTGATTAATTTTTATTTTTAGAGACCATTTAGGATTGATTGATATGATTGACATTGATTGTATATTTAATACTTGATTATTTCTTCCTACGATTAGAATGGATAGAATTAATGGGTAAGTCTCGGAAATTTGCATGACACGTTAGACATCGTATCATTCTTAGATACTGAATGGCGTTAGGGATCTCGATTCGGGATCAGTAATGTAATAAGTCCCCATACCCAGAATCTCTGGTTCGTAGAATCGTGGTATTTCTCTCGTACCTCGATTAGGTTTCTTGTCTACCTACCAATAATGACTAGTGGCGACTCCAAAATCACAAACTTAGATTAAATAGGAAATTACCACTCGCTGTCACATGAAGTGTGGTCTAGGAGAGATCCTTACACGGAGAGACCTTCTTAGCGTGCAAATCCTAATAGCCCAAAAAAAAAAAAAAAAAAAAAAAAAATGCGGCACGATAGCCTTTTAATGAATCAAAGGAATCCAAAAAGACTTGGGGGTAAAAAGGTCTTTTTTCAATTCCAGTCCAAATTTCACTTTTTCTAGGAATTTCGAGCAAACTGACAATTAGGTGGTTTGATGAGGCGATGTCCAATAGTTTAGTCTTGAAATCCTTGAAAGTTCTATACCCAAATTCGGACTCCAATTCATGATCAAAATCGATTAATTGTCACTTTAGTATATCTTAAACTAACGGGTGGCTTTTAGGAGTTACGTAAATTCGATCCGTGGTTGATTCAATGTCAATCCACGTTTGAGCTTTCTTAAGTCATGGGTGACCTCGGTTGTCATGTAATTTGTCGCGCCGCGCCTTTTTTTTTGGGCTTTCAGGGTTTATGCGCTAATGAGATATTTCCGTGTAAGGGTCTCTTCTAGACCATACCTCACGTGATAACAGATGATAATTTCCTATTTAGTCTAAGTTCTCGGTTTTGGAGTCGCCACTAGTCATCATCAGTAGGTTGACCAAAAACCTAATCGAAATATGGGAGAAATACCATAATTCTACGAACTAAAAATTCTAAGTACGAGGACTTGGCTACGCTAATGATCCCAAATCGAGATCCTAACGCTCTTTCAGTACCTAAGAATGATACGATGTCTAACATATTACACAAGTTTCTAAGACTTACCCACTAATCTTATCCATTCTAATTGCGGAAAAATCAATCAAGGATTAAATGCGCAATCAATGTCAATAAAATCAATCAATCCTAAATTGTGTCTAAAAATCAAAATGTACCCAAAAACATCCAAATCCTAATGAAGCCCTAAAGACTTGTTCATTTCATGATTTGTGTCTTTTCACTGTTTTGGGTTTTTTAGGGGTTATAACCCCTAAATTTAAGCTTTTCTAAAAATGACACTTGGGCAATTCCAAAATTTCAAATTTCACTTTTCAAGGTTGACCACAGTGTTTTTGAACCATTATGTGAGTTTTAAAATTTTTTATTTTTTTTTCAGAAATTGAATTTTTGAGAATTTCATTAACCAAGAATTGATTTTTATGATTTTCTGAAATTTTTTTATGGATTTTCAAATTTTCCAAGTTTTTTAGATTGTCTGAATTTTTCGCATTTTTTATTTGTGTTTTCTGAATTTTCTGGATTTTTATGGATTTTCTGAAAATTTTTGAATTTTTATTGAAATTTTCCAACTTTTAAAAATTTTTTCACAAATTATTTTTGAATTTTTTTAGTTTGTATGATTTTTTTTATTGATTTTTCCAATTTTTTCTAGTTTTTATTGAATTTATTGAATTTTTTAGTATTTTTTCATTATTTAATTTTCCTGCCGAAATGGCAAACCGAATCAACCTAGTTTAACCCTGTTCAGCTTGGCTGAACTAGGCCTCATCGGTGTCGATAGGTGCTCCGGCGGGCATAGCACCAAATCAGTGCCGTTTTTCTTGCTCTTCATTATGGCATTTCCCCAAACAGTGGTGTGCATGATTTTGGTTCAAATGTTCTCGAGGCCGTCTATCACACCCCAAACCCGAAGAGCACGAGAACATCCCACGGCGATCGTTAAGAGTGCGATGTCTCAAGACGCATCGCCGACCCAATCAATTCACTTACGATCATACGCATGCGGAAGCAAACTATAACACCCTATCAACATCACATATAACTCGGGGCAGCCAAGGAGACAGTAGGAGTACGCACCAACAAAACAACTTTCATAAATACATTGTTAACCCAAGTTCGGTATGATAGACAAGCCTAACCTTAGGGCGACTTTCCAACAACTATACGTACAAAAGGATTGGTTTAACCTAAACTCCTCTACAACAAGGCATCCAAAAGTAGAAAGTTCATCCCACGCCCTTATCACCCCTGATCTCTAATTCTTACGTGACGTCTATTCGTTACCCCAAACTTGAAAATGTTTAACCACGAAGGGTGAGATAACTCAGCAAGTAAACTCCCTAAACCTCATTTAGGAGAATATGTTGCCTCCGGATCATCCTAAACATATAAGTTTACTGAAATAAACGTGCCATAATACAATCACAAGCATTCTTACCTAACTTAGACACACATATATGCCACAATGATGCATTAATCATATCACATAATCAAAACATGCAATAAGAATTCACATGCATCAATGCATCACAATCGCGCGTGCCTCGATTATAAGGCGAAACCCACTTGGACACGTCCCATACCATGCCTAGCAGTTTTTACCCTATAATCAAGCACATGCATCATGACTCGCGTAAACATGTCTCAAGTCCAACAACACTTCTTCAACCCACGTCAAAACACCTCAAGCTCAATGTCTCTAGCTCGCGTAAACGAACACGCCTCGGGCATAACACCATCTCCCCTTTTACAACATAATCCGCGTAACATGCAACAAGTTGGACAACACTTCTATAGCCTGCGTCAAAACGCCTTAGGCTTAATGTCTCTAGCCCGCGTAAACGAACACTCCTCATGCGCAACACCATCTCTTTTTTACAGCGCAACTCACGTAAAACTCATCAAGTTGGCGGTCTTCCGGTAAAACCGAGCATTGTCTCGCATAACACGCCTTAGGACTGGTTCAATTCCCCGCGTAAAACGCCTCAAGGATTATGTAATTACATGAGCACACTGTGCACCATATTTTTATCTGTATCCCGCGTAAAACGCCTCAGGGCTTTTAGTGATCACTCATGCCATGCAATGCATTCATTTTGCATGTTAATCACACCACATGCTCACATAATGCATGTCAACTCAATCACAACACATGATCACCACCAAATCATCCTCAATCTCAACAACATCAATCAACATGGATACCGAGTAATCAACATCAATTCACACGTACATAAGCACCATTTAGCCACGAGACCAAATCAATCCACACACACACGCTGAATCAGCCACGTTCCCTTCCACGCACACGGTCACAATTCGGTAATCACCAACCGCCCTCGAATCAACGCATACAACACATATTCAAGCATCAATTCCAGTCATGAAAGTAGCAACTATTCAACCTTGACACCCCCACCATTCCGCTCATAAAAATGAACATCCATAGAATCAGGGTAAATCTAGGCAGTTTACACAGTGACCGAAATCCCATTAAAATAAATAGTAAACGAACTTCAAAAATTCTAATTTTTGGATATATCATAAAAACCATCTTGATAAACATTTCTTATGATGAATACGAAATCCAATCTGCAACCATGCCTTTTCGTCCCTCGAAACTGGACCAGAATCCGTTCGCTCTAGCAAACTGTTTTGTCCTCAAAATATATTTCTTTCAACACCCAAATCACCTTGAAAAGTTTTGAAATTTTTATATGTCATAAAAAGGAAAGTCGCCAACAACTTTTGTGAAGAAAGTTTATTGAAAATAGATCTGAAAAATTTTATAAAAATTTGCCAAGACAAGAAGGTCGAGATGAACAGTGTTTCTGGCAGTTTTAAAACAGTCTGAAAATGGGTTTTCGTGCGACCCAAATGGCCTCCGAAAATTCCAGATTTAAAATATGTTATACCTCAGGATGTGAGGAAAAACTTTCATGAAGGACACCACCCTTGATTCGGCCTTAAAAAATCTCCACAAAAATAGTAAATCGGGAGGATACAATAACCATGAATCAAAAATTCACCTCAAATTTCAAAGATCCGAGCCTTAGTTGATATCCACCCAATTTCAACCCACAAAACTCACTCCACAATGCTCAAACTACCATCCAACAGCCACAAGGATATCCAAGAACACCGTGAAAGATCAAGCTCTCCTCTAATCTACCTATAATCACCTCAATCAACTCCTAAACCAATCCATCCACAACCCATCGCCCTAATCAAAGTTTAGAGAGAAACTTTCCTTAAACCTAAGCAAGAAAAGCCCAACAAGCAGCAGCAAAGGCCTCGGCAAGGCAGCAACTCCGGCAAGCGACACCGGCGGCAATGCACAGCGGCGGCAACGCACGGTGGCGGCGATGGCAAGCTTGGCCAATCGGCCACGGTCACGGGACAAGGGGGAGGGGGAATCGGCCAAGAGAGGTAGAGAGGAAGAGAGGTGAGACGTGAGAATGAAGAGAAGAGAGAAAGAAAGAGAGAAAAAAGAAAGACTAAATCAAGTCAATAATTGGTGTCTACCCCCAAGCAAAATTACCATCCTACCCTCTTCTCAACTTTCCATTTGACGGCCACGATTCAACCTTATCTTAAAATCTACTACCAAGATC
This sequence comes from Syzygium aromaticum, assembly GCA_024500025.1. Lineage (NCBI taxonomy): Eukaryota > Viridiplantae > Streptophyta > Magnoliopsida > Myrtales > Myrtaceae > Syzygium > Syzygium aromaticum. The sequence goes on from CM044895.1 coordinate 19,295,205, forward strand.
AACTCTCACAAAAAATATCCAAGGGTAAAATAAAAATTTCACAAAAAGTGTAGGGGCAAAATCGTCCAAAAATTTTTATCTCTAAAATTAGTATGAAATGACCAAAATGCCCTTCTCATATTACACTTGGTCTTCACAAAATTCCAGGGGCAAAATGGTAATTTTCCACTTCCTGTCAAAATTTTAGTTTTCTAACGAATTTGGACAAATCCGAGGCTGACCACGTTCATAACGACGTCGTCTAATTACTCTGTCATGACTTTCAAAATTTTCGATATCCAAACTCGGTCTCTATTTAATAGTCAAACTCAAATAAATGCGATTTTAGCTTATTTCAAACTAACGGGCAGCTTTCGGGAAAATTTGTATATTCAACCTATGGTTGATATTAAATCGAGCTACGTTTAAGTTTACTTGAGCCATGGTGACCTCGATTGTTATATAATTGCAAAGATCAATCACTAGTTCTAAAAAACGTGATCGTTTGGAATATGTTTGAGATCGTTCGCAAATTTCGTATCCTAGCGAGGCGGAATCACCCTCGATCCAATTACACGGCATTCGCAAATCAATCAATGACCATCTTTAGATCGGTCTATATTAGCCCAAAATATGATCTTGATAATTCTTATGGTCGAAAGTCAGTCCATGGTTAGGTTCTATGGTCCCGCGAATTTAGATCCCTAATTAGCCTTTTCCCTATTGGTTAATGTCTCAAGAGTGATCAAGTCTGGGTAAGATTTACTACAAGTGCGTTATTGAAATTATGTATTTCATAAATACTAAGTGGGTCGAAATTTAGAATGTCATACTGTCGGTTCAAGGTCACCTCCGACGACCTTCTAGCGGGATTTTAACCGTTCCAATTGGTATAATGTTGAGTCCATATCATCCTCCAACTATCTAGCCTCCTTAGTTCATCATCAGACTATCGCTGGCTGGCGAAATACTGATCTAAAACGTCTATCTCGAAAACAGTTCTAACAACTTATTCTAATATTCATATCAATAAATCTAGCGCCCTAGCCATTTCTATCGCTCAAAACAATTATCAGAGCATGAATCACAATAAGAAATCACTAACTTGAGCAATGATTGGTCACAGAAACGCTCTAGCGAGGTCTAGGATGCTCCAGCGAAGGTTTTCATGGATGGCCGACTCAGTCAAATACATAGTCCCATTCAAGTTGCAATCAAACAACGTAAAACATGAGTAGGAACATGTTTTAGACATCAATAAACTCAAAATCACGAAGAAAATTGTATGATCAAACATGATTGAGCCCAAATACATATTTTGAATTTTTGTCAAAACATGATTGTAAATGAACTTTACCTTCTTAAATGAAAGTCAAATCTAAAATTCTAAGAGGTAAGAAGACTCTGGAATGATTTCTCGACGTTTTTCTTCAAGGTAGTATCACCGAGAAAGTCCTAGATTGCCTGGCTGAAGCTTATTCAAAGCCTCTCAGTTAGCTTTGTCACAGGTCTTCCAGTGAGGAGATTCACCATCAGGATCGATTTGCCGGCACCTTTCTGACCGGAAAAGTGCCAATCGCTCGATCTTAAGGAGTCTCAACTCACTCTCTTGCTCGATCTCTCTCCTCTTCTCTCTAGTTCTCTCTCTCTCTCTCTCTCTCTCTCTCTTTGGAATTTTCTCGAGCACCTTCTATGCATAATGATCGGTTTTTTCTTGTTTTTATTGATCAATTTTTCCCATCCAAATTTAGTTAGAACCGAATTCCGATCGATTGGGTCAATTCTCTAGCGCTAGTTGGATATTCTCTAGCTGGCCAACTCGATTTGCACGTGTTATATTGTTCATAAGAGATCGATGAAGTTGTGAGTTCAATAACCTTTTTTCTGGGTTTTTTACACTTTATGGGCGAACCAGGCGAAGAAGGTAATCGACCGGGGTTGGGTTAGGTTGACCCGGCCAACTCGACTAGGGGTGAGTGGTTCCAGGTTCTGGGTAGGTTCCGTCCGGAACCTAGAACCTACCCTAAGGTACAGGTTCCTCAAAATGAGAAACCTGAAACCTACCCATCATAACGTGGAACCTGGAACCTACCCTGTCACAGTTCCAAGGTTGGTTCCAGGGTCCAAAAGGTTCCTTTTTTTTTATTTCATTTTTAGTTAAACAAAACGAAAAATGAATGCAATAATATCAAATAAGAGAGAATACAAAACAAACAAAACTATCAACAGAGGAAACAGAATTAGCTGCTAATTGGCAAGGAATTTCATTAGATAAAAGAGAGGAAACATAACAAAAGTCACTAGACTTGTCACCAAGTTTTAGTCACTAGACTTGTTAGAGGACATCATAAAATGAAATGGATGTTGCCGCCGTGCAAGAGGACATCACTAACTCCTCTAAATCCTACTTCTATCAATTTAAACATTTGAAACAAAGACATTTGTACTAAAAGAGCTAAGTTTCAATCATTAGACATAATTGTTGTTCCTCGAGGACCAAATGCATGGTACCCATTGGAGTTGCTCTTTTCCTTCCAAGCAAACAACATGAGAACATATTAGCCAAGAGCACTTGAACTTTTACTAGCGGTCCTTATGCAGTAAGATATTATCATATCTGAATGAAAGAACTTAGAATGTTCAACTTTTGAATATATATAAACTGCAGCTCTTCACAACATAAACTAGCCTCCAAATAAGAAGCAAATCAGTTACAGAATCATCTAGATATCAAAAGGGTGCATCGTAGCAACAATGCAACATCACAAATTAGCATCCTCCATTTCGCAATCTTTTTTTCTCGCATGAAAGATGGGCAAATTCTCCAGATTGCTAAATCATTTTTCCTGCCCTTCACAAAATAAACAAAATTTAACAAGAGCAACAACTCTCTAGAAAATAAGTATTAGAAAGCCTCACCACATGTATTCATTGATCCATTCCACTTCAACTCGTAAACTTTATTTACCGATGATAATCTCCTCATTAAGACAATCCATATCTAAAAAAAAATTAAGAGATTAATAAAATATTCACTTATTATATATATAAAAGGAATTACAATATCCTTACCAGAAAAAAAAGGAATTACAATATATAAAGATATAAACACCACTTACTCATATCAAATTTTTCTGCATTTTCGATGCATTCTTCAACATCAATCGGCACACGAACGCTCTCAATCGATCTTAAGTGCAGATCAAAGCTTCCACTACTTTAGGAGTCAAAGAACTTCGAAAGCTATCAAGAACACGACCCGATGTACTAAAAGTCGATGTCGAAGCAACAGTAGTTACGAGAATAGACAAAACATCCCGAGCCATCAAATATAGGATTTTATATTTTGAGCCACTAGGCTTCCACCACATCAAAAGGTCAAGATCAAGAATGTTTTCATTTTTTCTTCAAGATATTGATTAAGCTCAGATTTGTTGTCATTGCACACTTGTTGGTTCGAGTGCATAAAGGTTCTTCGCCAAGCTTGGGCATCATACTTCTTGATCTTGTTACCTTCACTACCACCGGCATCGGCATTGGAACCACTATTACTAGCACTCAAACTTTGGGTACCCAAATTTCTATCACTTGAAGCAAGAGAAGATTGTTCATAAAATTCATATAAATGCTCCAATGCGTCCTTCACCTTGTAATGCATCTCATTAACTTTCAATTCATCATCATAAATTTGTCCATACAAGAAATTCACATAACTCAACTTGGCTCTAGGATCCAATACAACCGCAATCAACACCAACATCTTCACCTTATCCAAACTCCCGTAGTATTTGTCAAATTTCTCTTTCATTTTCATACCCATAGCTTGAAGCTTAAGATCCAAAGCATCCGCCACATTTTTCAAATATTTATACAAAAGAGCTATCCCTTCAAAATAATCATTTAAGGTAACATATGAACTCCCCGACATTCGATTGGTGGCATCATAGAATATTTTTAGAAATTCTGAAAGAATAATGGCATTTTCCCAATCATCATCTTTAGGAAGATCATGGTTAAGCTTACCGACAAAAGCTGAATCATCTTCTTCCATCCTTTCAAAAGCTTTTCTAAATTTTATGGCGGTGTCTAACATGAGGTAAGTGGAGTTCCATCTAGTGGCGACATCAAGAATAACTGAACTCTTGTAAGTAATCTTTTCACCCTCAATGCAAGATTTAAATGTGTTGACTCTCATGGGAGAACTCCTCACATACCTAACCACATTTCGTATACGTGCAATAGATTCCCGTACCGTAGTCAAACCATCTCTAACAATCAAGTTTAATATATGAGCAGTACACCTCATATGTAAAACACTACCATCTAAGATCAACAACTTTTCTCTTGAAAGTTTTTCCTTCAAATAACCAAATGCAACGTCATTTGAACTAGCATTATCCACAATGATTGTGGATACCTTCTTTTCTATTACCCACTCGTTGATGCATTTCTCCACCATTCTCCCAATTTCCTTACCCTTGTGACTAGGCATCACTACAAAATTGATGATTCTTTTATGCAACTTCCAATTTTCATCAATAAAATGTGCAGTGAGACACAAATAATTCAGGTTTTGATTGGAACTCCATGTATCGGTTGTGAGTACGATCCTAGAATTTATCTTACCAAAGTAAGTCTTCAAACAAGTTCTTTCACAAAAATACAGCTTCATACAATCTTTAGCCACTGTAAAACGTGACAAATGTTTAAAGAGGTGTTATAACTCGGTGACAAACTCGCGAAATCCAACATGCTCAACCAAGGAAAAGGGTAGTTCATCAACTATGATGAATCGAGCAAGCATTTGCCTGCAATGTTCTTGATCAAATGACCATGTTGATAAGACACTACTAGTACTAGAACCTCCTCTTGCCTTGCCAGCTAAGTCTACATTACGTGGTGCAAAAAATTTCTGCCTCTTATTAGCATTGCAAGAAAACTTCTTACATGTTTTCAAGTGCTTCCTCATTGCGGAAGTACCGTGAGCAACATTGTACTTTAACTCAAACCCACAATGAATGCACTTCACCTTATATGTTTTTCCATCCCCATCTTTGATTCTTGCAAAATGATTCCAGCAATCAGACGTACATTTGTTATTAAAAGGAGGACGACGAGAATCAAGCACCTTGTTTGTCGCACTCGTGGTAGGCAATGGCTCTTCTTCATTTTCATCGCCCGACAATTCAAATTCTATGATCGAAGTCATCTCCTCACATCCCTCAACCTCCATTAACATGTTATCTTGAATTCTTGATAGTTGATATGTCAATCAAACAACATTGGCCAAGCAAACAACACGAGAATATATTAGCCGAGAGCACTTGGACAATCAATCAAATGACACGAGAACAGAACAAGACAGCAGAAAAGGATGTGCAGCCATATTGGATCTTGAATGCAAAGGATGTGCATTTACACGGGCAAATAATAGGAATTGGGATGCCTATGTGAAAAAAAGACTAGATAGAGCTCCATGCAACGTAGACTAGCGAGTGACATCCCAGAAGTGGAAGCATATGCATTACCTGCTATAGACTCCAACCGCATTCCTATCTTGCTAACTCTCTCAGCGGAACCTGCAAAAAGAAAGAGAGAAATTAAGTTTGAAGCATACTGGCTTGAAGATAATGAATGTGGTCAGCTAACAAAAAAGTTTTCTAATGAATGTCCTTGAGGCAATAATTTCTTTCATGTGACAATATGCATCTTGCACTAGAAAGAAATATCTAATATTAACCTTAAAGATTTTATTCTTATAGTTCTTTCTTTTGTTAATCAACTTTATATCATTGTGTTGCTGCTCTAATAAACATTCATTTTCTTGCTTCCCCATTTTTTGTAACATTCCGAATTTCTACTCAATTTCCGGAAAATAATAAAACGAGTCTATTCTATTATTTCATTTTCGTAAGTCTCGCCCGGAGCTGATCACTCCTAGGATACTGACCAGATGACAATGGCTAACTAGGATAACGGTACGTGGACCAAGGACCCGATCGTGAACTGGACACCGATTTCGAGAAACGACGAGGAAATATTTTGGGCCAAGTAGATCGATCTTCGGAAGGTAACAAGGACGACTTGGTTCGGCCGAGGCCAACGATGTACGATCGGATAACAGGTGATTCTGTGTGACCGAAAGTGCATGTGGTCGACCAGTCCCGAGCTTAAACCGAACGATCGTTATCTCCGGAACTAGCGATAATTCCTCTCATTCTCCCAGTAATCGAGGCCGTCACGACTCAGATAATCATAGGTCGATACGCGTAGTTTCTAAACAGCTGCCCGTTAGTAAGAGATTCGAGAATTGAAATTTAACTAGTACGATCGTGGAATTTGATCCGGACTTCGAGGTTAATTTTTGAGGGTTTACTGGTCTAGTTTCGCAAGGACGATGTCAATTTGGGTTGGCCATTTATATAGGGGGTTAGTCTGGTCGAAAAATGGAATTTCGGCTCGGAATCGGACAATTGACGACTTTGCCCCTAAGCCTAGAATAGTGTTCCGAATTTTGAGGTTTAAGTGGATGATTATTTATTGGTTTTAATGGATTAAGAGACAAGAGTTAGTGGAGGGAGAAATGACATTTGAGCCCTTCAATTATTGGATCTAGAAGAGTGTGGACCACTGGATCAAGGGTAAGTTTGTCTTGTGCCTTGGATGGTCGACAAGTGGATCTTAGGAGTCAGATTCTGTTGTATAGGCGAGCCCAGATTATCGAGCGAGACCAGCAGGAAAGGGCAGCCGCATCAGGATCGCGGTTTGCCCAAGGCAGAGATAATCGCCGTGTTGTGAGAAGGCCGCTAGTGAACAATAGGCGTTTTACCCCACTTGTGATGGTTCGCTTTTGTTGAAGGGGTGCTATTGGAAAGCCAAATCCCCCGCCGAATAGATTTGGAGCATGTTTTAGGTGCGGTAGCAGGGAGCATCAGATTCACAGTTACCCTCATATGCGTCCCTCAGGATCTCAAGGACCCTCGCAGTAGCCGTGTATCGAGAATCGGACAGGGAATCCCCCGCTAGCCAATCAAGGTCGATCGCCCGCTCAAGGAAGGATCTATGCTATGGCACGCCAGGAAGCGGAAAATGCACCGAGCGTGATCACAGGTACGATCTCTCTCTGTGGTCATGCCGCGTATGCATTGTTTGATCCGGGGGCAACCCAATCGTTTGTTTCGGAGCAGTTTGTTAAATTGGTTGGTATAGAATCCGTGTTGCTTGAGACTAGGCTTAGTGTGTCGACGTCGATGAATGATAGCCTGTTAGTCTTGTTTGGGTGTCCCAAGTGTAAGATAGTTATTGGGGGCAATGAAGAGAGTATTGATTTGGTTGTGTTACCTATGTTTGACTTTGATGTGATCATTGGGATGGATTGGTTAGTTCGGCAGAAGGCTGTAATGGATTGCAGCAGTCGTGTGATTCGGTTTAATCCGGATGAGTGTTCTAGTTTTGAGTTTCAGGGAAATCGAGTAGGAGTCTTGACCCCTTGGATTTCCTCGCTCGAAGTGAATAGATTATTGGACGAAGGATGTGAAGGACACTTGGTGAATGTTGTGGACCCAACAGTGGTGGAACCCAAGTTGGAAAATATACCTGTAGTGCAATTTCCCCGAAGTTTTTCCTAAGGAATTGCCAGGTTTGCCACCCGAGCGAGAAGTGGAGTTTGTGATTGAGTTGGCGCCAGGAACAGAGCCAATTTCAAAAGCGCCATATCGGATGTCCTTGGCGAAATTGAAGGAGTTGAAGGTTCAGATGCAAGAGTTGTTAGACAAGGGTTTCATTCGCCCTAGTGCATCCTCATGGGGAGCGCCAGTTCTGTTTGTGAGAAAGAAAGATGGAACGTTGAGGTTGTGCATAGATTACCGGCAGTTGAATCAGGTAACGGTGAAGAACAAGTACCCACTGCCAAGGATTGATGACTTATTCGATCAGCTACAAGGAGCCGTAGTGTTCTCCAAGATAGATTTGAGGACAGGATACCATCAGTTGAGACTCAAGAAGGAAGATATACCTAAGACTGCCTTTAGGACAAGGTATGGGCACTATGAGTTCACTATGATGCCCTTTGGATTAACGAATGCCCCAGCCGCTTTCATGGATATGATGAATAGAGTATTCAAGGAATTTCTAGATCAGTTCGTCATAGTCTTCATAGATGATATACTAGTGTATTCGAAGAGCCCTGAGGAACATAAAATACACTTGGCTAAAGTACTACAGACGTTAAGAGAACACGCGTTGTATGCCAAGTTCAGCAAGTGCGAGTTTTGGCTTAGTAAAGTGGCATTTCTTGGACATATCGTGTCGGGAGATGGAATTTCTGTGGATCCGACAAAGGTCGAAGCAGTGACTAAGTGGCCAAGGCCGACATCGGTAACGGAGGTTCGGAGCTTTTTAGGACTGGCTGGCTATTATAGATGGTTTGTGGAAAGATTCTCATCTATAGCCATGCCCTTGACACGACTATTGAAGAAGGAGACCAAGTTCGAATGGGACGATAAGTGTGAGAGGAGTTTCCAGGAGTTGAAGTATAAGTTGACGACCGCTCCAGTATTGACCATTCCGTCAGGACCTGGTGGATTTGAGATTTATAGCAATGCTTCGCTAAGAGGACTTGGGTGCGTGTTAATGCAGCATGGTAAAATGGTAGCTTATGCGTCACGTCAGTTGAGGCCCCATGAAAGGAATTACCCGACGCATGACCTCGAGTTAGCCGCAATAGTGTTCGCGCTTAAGATTTGGAGGGACTATTTGTGCGGAGAGAAGTTTCAGATCTACACGGTTCATCAGAGCTTGAAGTACCTGTTTTCGCAGAAAGAGTTGAATATGAGACAACGAAGATGGATGGAACTTTTAAAGGACTATAACTGCGATATTTTGTATCATCCGGGGAAAGCAAATAAGGTCGCCGATGCCTTGAGTCGTAAGTCTAGCGTGGCGCATTTGATGGTCAAAGAGTGGACGTTGTTGGAAAGGCTCAAAGACTCGGAGTTCAAGTTTGAAGTGAGCCAAGCATCGAGTTTACTAGCTGCTATAAGGATTGAACCGGAAATTAAGGACAAGATTAAGGCATTGCAGTCTATGGACCCAGAGATCCAGAAGATAGTTGAGATGGACACAGTAAAGAAGAAGTAAGATTTTCAAGTGTTAGAGGATTGGATTTTGAAATTTCGAGGACGGTTATGTGTGCCAGATGACGAAGGACTGAAAGAGGAAATCTTGAGTGAAGCTCGTCGAAGTCAGTATAGCATCTACCCGGGGAGTACTATGATGTACCAGAATCTGAGGCAGCACTATTGGTGGAATGGTATGAAGAAGGACGTGGCCAAGTGTTTGACGTGCCAACAAGTGAAGGCACAGCACTGCAAGCCAGGTGAATTGTTGCGACCGTTGGAGATCCCAGAATGGAAATGGGAGCATATTACGATGGATTTTGTAACGAGATTGTCACGTAGTCAAAGAGGACATGACTCTATTTGGGTAATAGTGGATCGCTTGACTAAATCAGTGCATTTTCTAGCAGTGCAAAAGGACTTGGAACAGGAAAAGTACACAAAGTTGTATGTTCGGCAGATAGTTCGACTTCATAGAGTACCAGTGACGATCACTTCGGACCGTGATCCCAGGTTTATTGCCAAATTTTGGAAAAGTCTACAAGAGGCATTAGGAACAAGATTGCAATTCAGCATGGCCTATCATCCGCAAACAGATGGCCAGTCAGAAAGGACGGTCCAGACTTTAGAAGATATGCTAAGAGCCTATGTGTTGGATTTCCAAGGCAAATGGGAAGAGCAGTTACATTTGGTGGAGTTTTCCTACAATAACAGTTATCAGCAAAGCATTCAGATGGCACCGTTTGAGGCCTTATATGGTAGGGCGTGTAGGACGCCATTGTGTTGGGACGAAGTTGGTGAGAGAAGTATTACTGGCCCAGAGTTGGTACAATGGACTGTGGAAGCCATTGAGATTATTCGGGATAGACTGAAAACAGCCCAGAGTCGCCAAAAGAGTTATGCCGATCGGAGGAGACGACCCTTGGAGTTTCAAGTTAGAGATCATGTGTTTCTCAAGATGTCGCCGATGAAAGGATTGTCCAGGTTTGGTAAGAAAGGTAAGCTCAGTCCAAGGTATGTCGGGCCATTCGAGATATTGGAGAAGATCGGTGATGTGGCTTACCGACTTGCTTTGCCTCCCAATCTATCGCAAGTGCACAACGTGTTCCACGTGTCGATGTTAAGGAAGTATGAACCAGACCCGACTCACGTTTTGAGATATGAAGAGATAGACGTGGACAACAGAGTGTCGTATGTAGAGAGGCCAGTCAGAATTAAGGATAGAAAGGATCGAGTGATGAGGAATAAGACAATTCCGATGGTTAAGGTTGTTTTGGAGCATCATGGTACAGAAGGAGCAACTTGGGAAAGTGAAGAGGCCATGCGACGTCTGCACCCCTATTTGTTTGAGTAGAATAGTGTAGAGTGCAAACTTCGAGGACGAAATTTTTGTAAGAGGAGAAGAATTGTAACATCCCGAATTGCGACTCAATTTCCGGAAATCAATAAAACGAGTCTATTCTATTATTTCATTTTCGTAAGTCTCGCCCGGAGCTGATCACTCCTGGGATACTGACCAGATGGGAATGGCTAACTAGGATAACGGTACGTGGACCAAGGACCCGATCGTGAACTGGACACCGATTTCAAGAAACGATGAGGAAATATTTTGGGCCAAGTAGATTGATCATCGGAAGGTAACGGACTTGGTTCGGCCGAGGCCAACGATGTACGATTGGATAGCAGGTGATTCTGTGTGACCGAAAGTGCACGTGGTCGACCAGTCCCGAGCTTAAACCGAACGATCGTTATCTCCGAAACTAGTGATAATTCCTCTTGTTCTCCTGGTAATCGAGGCCGTCACGACTCAGATAATCTTAGGTCGATACGCATAGCCCCTAAACAGTCGCCCGTTAGTAAGAGATTTGAGAATTGAAATTTAACTAGTACAATCGTGGAATTTTATCCGGACTTCAAAGTTGATTTTCGAGGGTTTACTGGTCTAGTTTCACAAGGACGACGTCAATTTGGGTTGGCCATTTATATAGGGGGTTAGTCTGGTCGAAAAATGGAATTTCGGTCCGGAATCGGACAAAGGACGACTTTGCCCCTAAGCCTAGAATAGTGTTCCGAATTTTGAGGTTTAAGTGGATGATTATTTATTGGTTTTAATGGATTAGGAGACAAGAGTTAGTGGAGGGAGAAATGACATTTGAGCCCTTCAATTATTGGATCTAGAAGAGTGTGGACCATTGGATCAAGGGTAAGTTTGTCTTGTGCCTTGGATGGTCGACAAGTAGCACCAACTCCCACCAAACCTCACTTTAAGGCCATCACTTCTCTCTCTCTCCTCATTCTATCTTCTTCACCAAGCCAACACCTCTCTCTCTCTCACTTCTCTCTCTCTCTCTCTTTCCTCTCTTTGCCGACCACTTTCCCCTTGCCGTCCGCCCACCGTGACCGCCGTCCGCCACCAACGTCGGCCGCCGCTCACGCCGATCCGTCGCCGCCGTAGAGCCACCGCCACCTCACCCTCTCGCCGTCCCACTTTCTTTCCCTCTTCCTGTGTTCCTTCTCCTCACAGCCGTGAGACCGCCGAGGCCATCCACCGCCGTCGTCCGCCCGAAGCCGTTGCCGCCATTCCGCCTTCGCCACCGCCATTTCGTCTCACGCCGACCACTTCAGCCGCCGCCCTCACCGACCTTTCTTCTCTCCCTCTAGGCCGTTTGGAGGCCGTGAGCCGTGAGCCGCCACCGCCGTCCGTGAGTCGTCGCCGCTTGCTGCCGCCACCGCCGGAAATGCCGCCGCCGATTTACCGTTCACTGGTAATTGGCCGCTGTTTTCCTGTCATCGTAGACTCGAGTTTAAGTGAGTAATGCCCTCTAAACCCTAATTAAGACGATAATGCCCTTTAGATCGGGATTAGGTGTAGTTAGTGGTTGATTAGTGTGATTAAGGTTGATTATGAATTATTGCTTGATCGGAAAAGTGCCGGAGTGACATCATTGGTTTATTGAGGAGAAATAGAAGTGAATTGGAGGCCGAAATGAGGTTAAGTGATGGCTGTCCATAGTGGCAAATGATGGATTAAGTGTTGATTAGTCGATGGATTAACTCGATTATGGTATCGGGATGACCCGGGTATTTGATTTGATGGTTGTAGTGCTCAAATTGATTGATTCGTATGTTATGATGTTTATTTGCACCTCGCTATGTCGTGTGATCGACTTTGTGCGGGATGTGACTTGGGCAATTGAGCATGTTATTAAGTGATGTGTATGAGATCTTTGTTCAATGATTGATTGGGTTATGCTTATGTGATAATTAGTGCTCACATGCATTACATATTGCCCGAGCATGAGCATTCATGGCTGCGCATTATGTGTGTGCCGAGTGTGAGGCATGTGATGAAAAATGTGTGAGAATGCGAGTCTACCATGAGCATGTGATCGCCTATAATTGCCTGAAGAGCTTGACGCCGGGTTCAGATAAAATTTGGGCAGTGTGCTGTGTGATCACTTAAGGCCTTCGGGTCTTGGCCTTCGGATCGATTCCGTCTTCATGCACTTTGTAGCAAGACGATGCCCGGTGTGTCCGGAAGACGACCAGTCTCATGCACTTTGTAGCAGACTTGGTTCGTAAGGAGATCGGTGTTGCGCCTCATGCACTTTGTAGCAGGCTAGAGACACTGGGCCGGGGGCGTTTTTACGCTGGCCACGAAGAGTTGTTTATGTATTGGGCCAGTGGGCCGTGGAAAGATCAGATAATGAGTAAATCTGTAGAGTATTAGATTATGTGGTGGAATTGCTAGGCATGGTATGGGACGTACCCAAGCGGTTCCATCTTATAATCCAAATACGTGCGCTTGTACCACATTGATGCATTGGCATACATAAGACTGCATGGACGAGTATGAGTACGTGTGAAACTCGGTGATGGGAATGTGAACCACACATTTATGAGCTTGAGCATGCGTATGACGCACGTGTGACCGTGTATGCCCGAGAATGTGCTTGAGTATTATTTTAAATTGCCTAACCTACAGGGTCATCGGTAAGTACGATCTGAGCCCGAGGGCCTAGGTCAGTGATTGTTGCTTGATTAAGTTTGTTCCCGTCAGAAGGTGCATGTTAGCCTAGTTTAGGTTTAGTGGGTTTTACTTGTTGAGATTCGTCTCATGGTTGTATAACCCAACTTTTCAGACCCCAGACCCTGACGATGCTAGAGGTGCCAGATGCATCGGTGCGACGTGGGATCCCGCAGCATCTTAAGCATACCATGTCGGTTCACCCCATAGGGAATGGGGAGTTGTTCCTTAGACACTATACCTTAGTCTGGATAGACGTAGGGACCACACATTTTGAGACTCATAAGTATGTGGCGTGGTGCTTTAGGGATCGTTTTGGAGAGAAGTACGGACCCCTCCGTTCTATGGACATCCCGTTCAACGGGGAGGGTGAGTTAGACCCGCAGTGCCCTAATGGAGACATAGTGGACCTCGATACAGAGATGGACGTGAGCTGAGAGATAGATGAGGGACCCGAGTTAGGAGTGGAGGACGAGGAGCTGGGAGGAGTGGATTTTGAACCCGAGATCGTCGATCCGGCCCCGGAGCCGATGGATGAGGAGGTAGAGGAGCCGATGGAGGTAGACGAGGATCCAGAGTTGGAGACAGAGTCCAAGGCAGCTAGTTCTGACGAGGACCAAGAGATATCCGAGAGTTCATCGGAGGCGTCGAGCTTAGACCCCGACTGGGAGCCCTAGGATAGATTCCCTCTCCAGTGTAGCGAGGATTAACACTTTTTGGGATTTAGTCCTCCTTAGCCACCTCTCCCTTTTTGACCAGTGTGGTGGCCGTGGTTCGCTTTTGTTGTTATATTTGGGTTCGTGTATTTTGTTTGTAAATGGATATTATAAAAGCTTTCGCTTATGTATAAAAATGTATATTTTATATTCAGTAATTTCTGTCGTGCTATCCTTGTTCTCATATTGTTTTCTGTCCGGGTATTATTATTATTTGTTTTGTTTCCGCTTGTATATGAATCTCTGTGCTGGGTGTTGGGTCGGCGACGGTTCCTGGGACGTCGCACTCACATCGACCAGTTGGAGGGATGTGGCGCGTTGCGGAGGGCGCGGGGCGTGACATTTTTTGCAGGCACCCTCAGTTACTCTTGCACGAAATCTTCTGCTTCAGCTGAGGAGAAAACAAGACAAGCTAATGAATTAATTTTGAACAGTAATAACTACTATACTACCTTTGATCTGCTTGTTGTCTCAAGTAGCTTTGTGCTGGTTTGTCATAGATGGGTTTATGCTGAATTTGGTCGGCTTCTCCATTTCGAGCCTGTCATTGGGCTGATTGTGGAGGTGGCTCCTGTAACAAGACTTCAAGTTTCTCATGCAGTTGCCTATGTGACGAGGGCTGCTACAATCTCTTCAATCTCACTGCTTTTCCATGCTACAAACAATGTAAGTCCTCCGCCAAATGTTGGTGAGCCTAATCAGGTAATTCCTTTTGGAGGTGCAATTGGAATGGATTGCCGGAATGTGGCGATTTCATTGTCAAATGATACTGCTTCAGCACCCACTTCAGCAGACTGTGAGGGATAGAGAGGTAGTAAGGTTTACGTGAAGTCCCAAACTCAATTGGCTTTTGAGCTCTCTAAATTGCAAAAACAACTCTCTTGCAACTAGTGGAAAGTATCTTGTTTACTGACAAAAGTTTTTGTGCTTCATTTGTGCTCATGAAAGAGAAAGATGTAAGTCGAGTATAAGGCTGACAAGAGTTTCTGCAAAATTCTAATCCTTGGTAGACGCATTTTGACAAGCTTTCTCTAAAGCCTAATTGTTATGGGAGTCATTACAATGACAGCACAAGCATGAAAAATTAATCAAAATTTACTTCGCAATTTTTTATCCCAGTCAACTTCGTGATGAATGGTATGCACAAATTTGCAGAACGTTGGCGAATTATTCGCAGTTTAACAATCGAAATCCCCGAATGGAATATCG
The DNA here is from genome assembly GCA_024500025.1 of Syzygium aromaticum. Classification (NCBI taxonomy): domain Eukaryota; kingdom Viridiplantae; phylum Streptophyta; class Magnoliopsida; order Myrtales; family Myrtaceae; genus Syzygium; species Syzygium aromaticum. The sequence goes on from CM044895.1 coordinate 19,310,252, forward strand.
TGGCATTAATACAGATTGAAAGACAAAGCAGACAAGAGATAATATGAAATAATTACATAACTTGGCCCTTCGTAAAAGATGAATACTGATGTAATGCTACTTCTAACAATGGTCAATGACCTGCAACAACATCCACAATATGGTCAGAGCGTTTTATCATGTGATCAGCCAGCCACAACTTCTTCGAAGAATTAAGGGAAAGCTAGAAGATCACATGAAGTAAACCAACCAAATAATATGCCGACCAGTGAGAACCACTAGAAATTTAGAACCCAAAATTCAGAATGTTGAATCATAGGAGGAAGCTTTGTGATACTCCCCCGACTTAGCGTTAAAACCCAAAACATCCTTCTTGTCATACACCTACATTAACTCAAGGAATGGCCCTCACATAGGGCAAATTGAATCGGATTTGATCCTCTCCCTCTATAACCCACGAACCTAATAATCTTCGAGACCCGCAAAGCGAGCCCAAAAGATGCATCTGTTCGGTTCGACAAATCTCATCGCTAAACATAGGGTGACCCACTCGAGCAATAAACATGCAGAATCTCTCAAATCCGAACCACCCCCCTCTAGCCCACTGTCGATGCAGCGATCAACCGCGGAATCACACAACCAGACGCAAAAATTTCGCCAAAAACAATGTTACAATTAGGAGCGAATGACCCAAAGAACCTGAGGATCGCCATGAATAGAGAAAAGGGAGAGATTTTTTTTCCTTTGTACCTGTTGGAATTTGCAATTGAAATCGCTCTCCGAAATCGGGATGGTAAGAATGATGAACAGATAACGGCCGGGGCGTATATAGAGTTTATTCTTGTCTATAAAGGTCACTGATGAGAACGCATCGGAAATACGCGTCTGCGCGAGATGGAGGGCCAGCGAACGGCGAGGAAATCATCACTTCTCGCTGGAGATTCGATCGATTGTGAGAGTGTAGAGAGAGAGCTTAGAGAGAGAGTGGCGTGTATGTGAGAGTGAGTGAGTTTGTGGATGGGTTTGGGGGGTGAGCGTGTGTGGCCTGTGGCGGAACAGAATTAATGAAGTAGGGTTTCTTTAGGTTCTAGGTTTCGGTTCTCAGTTCCGATTCCGGTTCCAGGTTCCGGTTTCGGTTCCAGGTTCCGGTTCCGGTTCCTATTGGAACCGGGAAATGAAATCGGAACAGCTGATTCCTAAAAATGGGGAACCGGGAACCGAACCCTCTGTCCATGGAGCCTGGAACCGAACCAGTTTCATCGGGTTCGGTTCTCCGATTCCCGGTTCTACCCTGGAACCGCGCTCACCCCTAAACTCGGTAGACCCGGGTTGGTCTAAATTTACAAATTCGACCCGATTTTAACCCAATTTATCAAATTTAACCCCAAAATTTGAATTCCTCATCACATTTTGAACTCAAATATGTGATTTTCCCCAATTTTGTCAAAATCATGTCCTAGATTTTTAACTTTTTATACTTGGGTTATTAGGGTTTTATTCAATTCGATGTCTTAATGGCTTGATTAGGTAAAATTGGTGCCAAAATTAAATTACCTACATCATATTAACCCTATAAATGATAGTCTCATGATTTGATAATTTCAAATTGGACACGATTCCCAATTTGGGCTTAAAATTCCTAATTTCCAATTGAATTTGGGAATTTTTTTATTTTTCTGACAAATTGTGCAATTGGATAGACCATTATGTGATTCAAGGTCCTAGAATTCTTTTTTGTGAAGACACTATGACTTAAAAATGACTAGAAAAGATTTAATTGCATTTTTTGTTCACTTCGGGTTTGATTTTGCCTAATTTTGGGAAAAACGCATTCCTGATTGAGATTTTCCAAAATTGATGATGCATTGATGAAATTGGATTTAAAATAAGACTAATTATTTTTTTTATGGAATTTTCTAATTCCATTTGCTATTTTTCTTGATTTTCTCACTCATTTTGACTAAAAGAAAATAAAGAAAAATTCAGGAAAATGCTAAAAAAAATTGATTTTGGTCTAGAAATAGGTTTCTAGTCTTGGCCAAGATTCCTAGTCCTAATTCTGAGATTTTTGAAAATATGAAAAAAAAATGAGCTAAAACTTAGGTGTCAACATAATTGCGAGGGTCAATCGCTAGTTCCGAAATACACGATCATTAGGAATTGGTTTAGGATCATTTGTAATCCATACAATGGTCAGGCAAAAACAGCCGCGATCCGATTATATACTATTGGCGAATCATTCTATAACCATCCCTTGATCGGTTTATAATGACTCAAAATTGTCTCTCGTCAATCATTATCATTGAATTGTTAATCCATGATTGAGTTCTCAGGTCGTGTGCACTTAATTTCTCAATAGCCTTTCCCCACTAATTAGTCATCTCATGAGTGATCAATTCCCCACAATACATCGATGAAATAATCATTTCATATATCTCGAAAAAGGGTCAAATTTTAGGATGTCACATAAGTGATATCCAGGAAGGGAAAAGATCATAAGTCTATTTTGTTCATAAACAACACCAACTAACTTAAAGATCAACTCATGATCATGTTTGTGTCAATTCTGAAGATATCATGTCTTTAGTGATGTTAGAACAATGACCGTTTGAGAATGTTCGTTGGATAATCAAATATAGCTATTGTTGATTACATGTGCATAGTAGAAGAACCGCAAGTTAATAGAGAACCGAAAACAAGCTTTTGGTCAGACTTGACAGAGCTATCAAGGATGGGATAACAGCAGGACCTATTTCAGGATAGCTAGCGAATGTTCAAGATAAAAGACTGTATGAGTAGTTCTATCTCTAGATAGAAGCACCAACGGTTCTCTAACGGCTACTTGCTTCTCTGAGACATCTCCAATGAGAAGATTGAAGATACTTCTATATAAGAGAAGACCTTGAAGGCCAAATGTTAGAGACGCGCAATACATAAAATCCAAAATTTGCTATGAGCTGTGTTTTAGCTGATATTATTTCATTCTCTTAAGATCTTAACTGTAGCATTCTTGTTGTCTTGTAATCGTGAGAAAGATCAAGTGTATACAAGTGATAGCAACACTAATTCCTGATAGTATGATCCATCATCTAATATGATTAGTGTTTGCTAGTCCTAACTTTTCTATTAAATTACTACTTACTAGTACAATGCAGCCCAACTTGCGGTTGTTAGCGTGGACAATAGATGTAGGCTTAGAGATAAAGCTAAATCACTATATATCATTGTGCCATTGTTTCTCTCTCTCTCTCTCTCTCTATCTCGCTCTCTCTCTCTCTTAATTATTATAGCTCACAACATGTTCATGATATTTGAAATATCTACTTGACTTGATCTTTATAATGCTATCAATTTTCGTGAAACTATCAAAGTAAATTAAACAACCTATTCACTCCCCCTAGGTTGTATTGTTACCCGCAAAAGAAAACATCATCTAAAAAATATCATAGTTTTATTATTCACTGTGATATTTCTAATTCTCATGTGGGGACTAGGAAATGATATGGAGGAGAATCAGTTGAGAAGCAATATGTGTCATGTGACATTTTGAAATTGACTCATTTCCGAGATTTATGAAATGATTATATATTCGATGGACTTTAGTTAAATATCACTCGAAATTGATCACTCTCAAGAAAACTAACCATTAGAGAATGGCTAGCTAGGAATTAAGTACGTGGACCTAAGAACTTAGTCATGGATCGAGACTTTGACCATAAGGATTAATGAGGGAATATTTTGGGTCATTATAAACAGATCCAAGGATGGTTATAGAATGATTCGCAAATGATGTATAATTGGATTGCAGGTAATTCCGCTTGACCATTATATGAATTTGAACAGTCCCAAACCTAAACCAAACTATCGCGTCAATTAAAACTAGTGATTGACCCTTGCAATTACATGATAATCAAGGTCACCATGGCTCGAGTAAACTTGGATGTGGTTCGATATCGAATCGGCCATGAATTGATATGCATAACTCCTAAAAGCTGCCTGCTAGTTTGAGATACACTGAAGTTGCGATTGAATGGTTTTAGCCATGAATTAAAATCCGAAATGGGATATCGAACTTTCAAGATTTCATGAAAATTTATTGGATGTCATCTCACTAAGCGTGGGCAACGATTAGGTCGCTCAGAATTGTCGAAAAAGTGAAATTTGGACCGACTATGGAAAAAGACCATTTTACCCCTGAGGATATTTGAATTCATTTGAAAGGTTAAAGGGTAATTTCAACATTTGGACTTTCCCTCCTTTGGCTAAAAATTATGGACTATTCTACCCTTCTCCATCTTGTCTTTTTATTTTGGTTGCCATTTATAATTTTTGGGATATTGTTGAGAGAAAAATTAGAGACCCTTGGATCTTGGCTTAGGGAAGTGGGTAGAATGTGAGCCATTGGATGTGTGAGTGGGGTGGGTGATGGGTTTTTCTTAGTGGGGTTAGTAAAATTTCAGATCAAGTCTTCTCTCTCTCTCTCTCCCTCATCCTCATTCTCTCTTGTTCACTCTCTCTCCTCCCTTGTTCCCCTCCATTTCAGCCAAGCTTCACTTCCCCCTCCACCTGGCTAATCTGCTCGACCCTTCTCAGCCATCACCAACCACCGTGATGTCGCCGTGAAGCTGCTGGAACAGCCGCCAGCCATCGATCCTGCACCATACCGCCACCACCTCTCCCTTCTCTCTCTTTCCTCACCAATTTCGAACACCATAAAACACCACCCCTCACCATGACCACTAGCTTGTGTAACATCCCGAATTTCGACTCAATTTCCGGAAATCAATAAAACGAGTCTTATTTGTTATTTCATTTCGTAAGTCTCGCCCGGAGCTGATCACTCCTGGGATACTGACCAGATGGGAATGGCTAACTAAGATAACGGTACGTGGACCAAGGACCCGATCGTGAACAGGACATCAATTTCGAGAAACGACGAGAAAATATTTTGGGCCAAGTAGATCGATCTTCGGAAGGCAACGGACTCGGTCCGACCGAGGCCAACGATGTACGATCGAATAGCAGGTGATTCTGCATGACCGAAAGTGCACGTGGTCGACCGATCCCGAACTTAACCCGAACGATCGTTATCTTCGGAACTAGCGATAATTCCTCTCGTTCTCCCGGTAATCGAGGCCGTCACGACTCGGATAACCTTAGGTCGATACGCGTAACCCCTAAACAGTCGCCCGTTAGTATGAGATTCAGAAATCGAAATTTAACTAGTTGAATCGTGAAATTTGATCCGGACTTCGAGATTGATTTTCGAGGGTTTACTGGTTTAGTTTCGCAAGGACGACGTCAATTTGGGTTGGCCATTTATATAGGGGTTTAGTCTGGTCGAAAAATGGAAATTTGGCCCGGAATTGGACAAAAGACGACTTTGCCCCTAAGACTAGAATAGTGTTCCGAATTTGAGGTTTTTAGTGGTGGTTTATTAATTAGTTTTTAAGTGGATAATGGGTCTAGAGTTAGTGGGGTTAGCAATTACCTAGATGCCCTTCAATTATTGGTGGAGAGTAGTTTCTAGCCATTAGATCTAGGGGTGAGTTGTCCTAAGCCTTGGATGAGTGACACTTGTCACCTAATCCCCAACCACTCCACTATAAACCCATCATCTCTTCTCTCTCTCCTCACTTTTCTTTCTCTTCAAGCCAAGATCATTTCTCTCTCTTCTCCCTCTCTCCCTCTCCATTTTGCGCCGGCCACCCCATTCCTCCTTGCCGTCCCTCACGCCTAGCCGCCACCTCGCCGACCGTTCCTCTCTCCCCCTTGGCCGTTTAGAGGCCGTGAGCCCGTGAACCGCCGCTTGGAGGCCGCCGCCGTTAGCCGCCGATCCTCGGGAATCCGCCGCCGATTTACCGTTCACCGGTAGTTGGCTGCCGTTCCCCGTCGTCCCGAACCAAGTTTGAGTGAGTATTACCCCCTAAACCCTAATTAGGACGATTATGCCCTTTAGATCGGGATTAGGAGTCGTTAGTGATTATTTAGTATAGTTGATGTTGATTATAATTCATGGTTTGATCGGTAAATGTCGGGATAATGTTATTGGTTGTTTGAGGAATAATTAGAGTGAATTGGAGGATGAAAAGAGGTTTAGTAGTGGCTGTCCATAGGAGGAATCAAGGGATCAAGTGTCGATTTGTTGCCGGATTATCTCGATTGAGGCGCTAGAATGGCCCGAGTAATTGATTGGATGGTTGTAATGCTCGAATTGAATGAAACATATGTTGTGATGTCCATTTGATTCTCGCCATGTCGTGTGATCGTGTGATTGACTTTATGCGGAGTGTGACTTGGGCAATTGAGCATGTTTTAAGGTGATGAGCTTCAACTTATTGAATTGTGTTGATTGGTGCTCATATATACCACATATTGCCCGAGCATGAGCATTCATGGCTGCGCATTACGTGTGTGCCGAGTGTGAGGCATGTGATGAAATTGTGCGAGAATGCGGGTCTGCCATGAGCATGTGATCACGTGTAATTGCCCGTTGTGTTCGTCGCCGGGTTCAGATAAAAATTGGGCAAGTGTGCCGTGTGATCACTTAAGGCCTTCGGGTCGTGGTCTTCGGGTCGATTCCGTCTTCATGCACTTTGGAGCAAGACGATGACCAGTCTCATGCAGGCTTGGTTCGTAGGAGATCGGTGTTGCGCTTGATGCGTTTAACGCGGGCTAGAGACACTGGGCCGGGGGCGTTTTTACGCTGGCCACGAAGTGTTGTTATTGGGCCAGAGGCCGGGCTATTGAGCCGTGGAGAGATAAGATAATGAGTAAATTGTTAAGTATTAGATTATGTGGTGGAATTGCTGGGCATGGTATGGGACGTGTCTAAGCGGTTCCATCTTATAATCCAAATACGCGCGCATGTACTACATCGATGCATTGGCACGCATAAGAGCGCATGGACAGTTATGATCGCTTGTGATACTCGATGATGAGTGTGTGATCTAACATTTGAGAGCCTGAGCATGCGTATGATGCAAGTGTGGATGTGCATGCCGAGGATGTGATTGATCATTATATTAAATTGCCTAACCTGCAGGGTCGACGGTAAGTACGATCTGGGCCCGAGGGCCTAGGTCAGTGATTGTTGCTTGATTTAGTTTTGTTCTCGTCGGGAGGTGCATGTTAGCCTAGTTTAGGTTTAGTGGGTTTTTACTTGCTGAGATTCATCTCACGGTTGAAAAACCCAACCTTTCAGACCCTAGACCTTGACGATGCCGCAGGAGCCGGAGGTGCCGGTGCGATATGGGATCCCTCAGCATTTGGAGCATACCATGTCGGTTCACCCCATAGGGAATGGGGAGATGTATTTGAGACACTATACCCTAGTTGTAGTAGATGTAGGGACCACCCATTATGAGACGCACGAGTACATAGCTTGGTGCTTTCGAGACCGGTTCGGGGAGGAGTATGGACCCCTTCGTTCCACGGACGTTCCGTTTACCGGAGAGGGTCAGTTAGACCCTCAGTGTCCCGATGGGGACATAGTCGATCCCGATTCAGACATGGAGGTGAGTTGGGAGATTGACGAGGGACCGGAGTTAGGAGAGAAGGATGAGGAGCTAGGAGGAGTCGACTATGAGCCTGAGATCGTCAATCCGGTCCCGGAGCCGATGGATGTGGAGGTCGAGGAGCCGATGGAGGTTGATGAGGACCCGGAGATGGAGACCGAGTCCGAGGCAGCCAGTTCAGACGATGACCAGGAGTTTTCCGAGAGTTCGTTGGAGCCGTCGAGTTCAGACCCCGACTGGGAGCCCTAGGATAGATTCCCTCTCCTAGTAGACCGAGGACTGACACTTTTTGGGATTTAGTCCTCCTTAGCCACCTCTCCCTTTTTGACCAGTGTGGTGGCTGTAGCCCGCTTTTGTTGTATGTATCTTGGGTCTGTGTACTTGGTTTGTAAATGGATATTGTAAAAGCTTTTGCATATATGAAAGTGTATATTTTGTATACAGTAATTTCTATGATGCTATCTTTGTTCTCATATTGTATTATGTCTGGGTATTAGTATTACTGTTTTGCTTCCGCTTGTGAGGCGTTGGGTCGGCGACACTTCCTGGGACGTCGCACTCGTAACGACCAAGAGGAGGGATGTGACGCGTTGCGGAGGGCGTGGGGCATGACAGCTTGTGCTTGCCTTAGCCATGGATTGCCATGACCGGAGCCTCCGCCATCCTTCCAGTCCAGCCACCGGAACAGCCACTGCTTGCTAGGTTGATCTTGCTAGATTTTAAGTTTAGACTCCTAACAAGTACTTCTTAAGCCTTGATTAAGACAATAGGTTATCAATGGCATGTTTATGGGCTGATTAGGGGTGGATTAGAGTAGGTTTGTTGGCTGGTTGTGCTTGATTAACGATTTGTGGTTGCCGATATGTTTCTTGGATTTGATTCCTGAGGTGACCTATTGTTTTGTTATTTTTGTGGTGATCAATGTGGACCGAATTTAACGAAGTTTTCTTATGAAAGTTGACCCTAGCATCTTGACGTATGTCATATATTAAATCTGAAATTTTTAGAGATCGTTTTGTGTTATTCGAAAGTCCATTTCGGACTGTCACAACTCTGCCGGATTTATTGTTCACCCGACCAGCGTGTCTTTAAATTTTTATAAAATTTTTCAGACCTCATTTCAACAAACTTCTCTCATGAAAGTTGTTAAGGATACTTGTGTCATGACATATAAAAATTTTAAGGTTTTCCAAGGGGATTTGGGTACTAATTGAAATGGATTTTGAGGGCCAAACGATCTGCCCTAGTGGGAAAATTTTGATCTGATTTTGGGTGACAAAAAGAGCTATTTAAAGTTGGAATTAGATTTCGTGTCCTTCATGAAAAAAGTTTATCAAGATGTTCCCAATTACATATCCAAAATTCAAAATTTTTGGAGTTGAGTTACTATTTATTTTAAAAGAGTTTCAGTTACTGCACAATTGCCAATTTTAAGCCTGATTTTGTGCAAATTTGATTTCTTTCTCTTGGGAACTTTTCGATATTGTTGTTGCACGTGAGGGCGTGACTGTTTATCAGCTGAACATGAATTGTGTGGCAATTGGCTAATCTAAAGATGTCACGCCCCGCACCCACTGTGGCGCGCCACATCTCTCCTCTTGGTCGATTTGAGTGCGACATCCTAGGAGGCGTCGCCGACCCAACACCCAACACAGAGAATCATACACAAGCAGAAGCAGAACAAATAGTAATACCGGGACAAAAAATAATATGAGATCAAAGATAGCACAACAGAAATTACTGATTACAAAATACACACTTTTATACATATAAGGAAACCTTTACAATATCCATTTACAGCCAAAATATACAACCCCAAGTACAACAGCAAAACAGATAATAACCACCACGCTAAACAAAAAAGAGAGGTGGCTAGGGGAGATTATCAACAAAAGGGGAAAGGAGGACTAAATCCAAAAAGTATCAATCCTCGCTACACTGGAAGGGGGATCTATCCTAGAGCTCCCAGTCGGGGTCTGAGCTCGACGTCCCTAAAGAGCTCTCGAACAGCTCCTCATCCTCGTCAGAACTAGCTGCCTTGAACTCGGTCTCCATCTCTGGGTCCTCATCTACCTCAATCGGCTCCACTGCCTCCACGTCCATCGGCTTCGAGCCGGATCAACAATCTCGGGCTCAAAGTCCACACCTCCTAACTCCTCATCCTCCTCTCCTAGTTCAAGTCATTCGTCTATCTCCCAGCTCACTTCCATCTCCGATTCGGGGTCAACCACATCTCCGCTAGGGCACTGCTAATCTAGCTCGCCCTCCCCGTTGAACGGGATATCCATAGAACGAAGGGGCTCGTACTCCTCCCCAAAACGGTCTCTAAAACACCAGGCCACGTACTCATGGGTCTCAAAATGCATGGTTCCTACATCTACCCAGACTAAAGTGTAATGCCTAAGAAACATTTCCCCATTCCCTATGGGGTGGACCGACATGCTGTGCTCAAGATGCTGTGGAATCCCATGTCGCATCGGTGCATCTGGCACCTCCGGCATTGTCAAGGTCTGGGGTCTGAAAAATTGGGTTATTCAACCGTGAAACAAATCTCAGCAAGTAAAAACCCACTAAACTTAGACTAGGCTAACATGCGCCTCCTGACGAGAACAGAACTCAATCAAACAAACACAGACCTAGGCCCTCGGCCCAGATCGCACCTACCGATGACCCTACAGGTTAGGCAATTTAAAGTAATAATCAAGCACATACTCGGGCATACACGGTCACACGTGCGTTATACGCATGCTCATGCTCGTAAATGTCTGGACCACATACCCATCACCGAGTTTCACACATGCTCATACCAATTCATGCATTCTTATGTATGCCAATGCATCAATGGAGTATAAGCGCACGTATTTGGATTATAAGATGGAATCACTTGGGCACGTCCCATACCATGCCTAGCAATTCCACCACATAATCTAATACTTTACAGATTATCTGATTTCCACGGCCCATTGGCCCAAACTCATATACAACACTTCGTGGCCAGGGTAAAAACACCCCCGGCCCAGTGTCTCTAGATTGCTACAAAGTGCATGAGGCATAACAACGATCTCCTTACGAACCAAGCCTGCTACAAAGTACATGAGACTGGTCGTCTTCTGGACACACCGGGCATCGTCTTGCTACAAAATGCATGCAGATGGAATCGACCCGAAGGCCACGACCTGAAGACCTTAAGTGATCACACGGCACACTGCCCATTTTTATCTTAACCCGGCGTCAAGCGCATCAGGCAATTAAAGGTGATCACATGCTCATGGCAGACACGCATTCTCGCACAAATCTCATCGCATGCCTCACACTCGGCATACACAATACATAATCATGAATGTTCATACTCAGGCAATATGAAAAGCACAAGAGCACCGATTATTGCATAGATGCGAGTTCAATCATTGCCAATCAATGAGCTCAAGCTAACCACATCACAACGTGCTCAATTGCCTAAATCACACTCGGCACAAAGTCAATCACACGATCACGCGACATGGCAGAGTACAGATAATGTCAAAGCACACAAATCATCCAAATTAAGTACCATAACTATCCAATCAAATACCCGGGCCATCTCGACACCTCAATCCAGTTAATCCATCAACTTGTCGACACTTAATCCATTAATTCCCGATATGGACAGCCACCAATTGGCCTTGTCCCGGCCTCTAATCCACTTCAATTTTCCTCTCAATAGCTCGTTAATGTCATACCAGCTCTTACCAATCAAACGATAATCCATAATCAATCTCCATCATCCCTAATCAACCTAATTATCCACTAATTACTCACTAACAACACCCTAACCCGATCTAAAGGGCATTATTGTCCTAATTAGGGTTTAGTGGATAATACTCACTTAATCTCCGGTCACGGCGATGAGAAACAGTGGCCAATTACCGATGAACGGTAAATCGGCGGCGGCGTTTCCAGCGGCGGTGGCGGCAAGCGGCGGCACTCACGGCGACGGGCTCACGGACGGCAAGGCGACGGAGGTTGGTTGGTGGTGCTGTGGTGAACAGCAGACGGCGTTTGACGACGTGAGGCAGCGGCGCGGCGGTGAACGGCGGTGACGGCACTCACGGCGGCGACAGGCTCACAGATGGCGGGGCCTCCAAACGGCCAAGAGAGAAAGGTCGGCGAAAGGGGAGGTGAGGTGGTGGCAGTGAGGCGGACAACCACGGCGTGCGGCAGCGGCGCTCACGGACGAGCGGCATAGCGGCAACAGCGGGCGGACGGCCAACCGGTGGGAGAGAGGGGCGGCCGGCGTGAGGGAGGAAGGAGAGAGAGAGAGAGAGATGATGTTGGCTTGAAGAAGAAGAAATGAGGAGAGAGAGAAGGAGGTGATGGTTTATAGTGAGGTTTGGTGGGGGTAGGTGACAAGTGTCACAATCCTAAGCACTTGGACTATTCACGCTTGATCCAATGGCTACTATCTCTCCTAGACCAATTATTGAGGGGCAATGTGGTCATTCTTCACTCCACTAATGCTTGTCTCCTTATCCATAAAATCCAATTAATTAATCCACCAAAACTCTAAAATTCGGAACTCCAACTAGGGCTTTGGGGCAAAGTCGTCATTTGTCCAATTCCGGGCCGAAATTCCATTTTTTGACCAAACTAACCCCCTATATAAATGGCCAACCCAAATTGACGTCGTCCTTGCGAAACTAGTCCTGAAAGCCCTCGAAAATCGACCTCGAAGTCCGGATCAAATTCTACCATCAAACTTTTAAATCTCAATTCTCAAATCTCTTACTAACGGGCGGCTGTTTAAGGGTTACGCGTATCGACCTAAGGTTATCCAAGTCACGACGGCCTCGATTACCGGGAGAACAAGAGGAATTATCACTAGTTTCTGAGATCACGATCATTCGGTTTAAGTTCGGGACCGGTTAGCCACGTGCACTTTTGGTCTTACAGAATCACCTACTATCCAATCGTACATCGTTGGCCTCGGCCAAACCTAGTCCGTTATCTTCCTAAGATCGGCCTGCGTTGGCCCAAAATATTTCCTCGTCGTTTCTCGGAATCGGTGTCCAATTCATGATCGGGTCCCTGGTCCACGTACCGTTATCCTAGTTAGTCATTCCTATCTGGTTAGTATTCTGGGAGTGATCAGCTTCAGACGAGACTTACGAAAATGAAATAATAGATAAGACTCGTTTTATCGATTTCCAGAAATTGAGTCGAGATTCGGGATGTTACAATTCGAGACTCGTTTTATAGATAAGACTCGTTTTATCCTAGTTTGCACTCCACACTGCTCTACCCAAACAAATAAGGGTGCAGACGTCGTATGGCCTCTTCACTTTCCCAAGTGGCTCCTTCTGTACCGTGATGCTCCCAAACGACCTTAACCATCGAGATTGTCTTATTCCTTAGCACTCGATCCTTTCTATCCTCAATTCTGACTGGCCTCTCTACATACGACACTCTGTCATCCATATCTATCTCTTCATATCTCAAAATGTGGGTCGGATTCGATTCATATTTCCTCAACATCGACATGTGGAACACGTCGTGCACTTGCAACAGATTAGGAGGCAAAGCAAGTCGGTAGGCCACGTCACCAATCTTCTCCAATATCTCGAATGGCCCGACATATCTTGAACTGAGCTTACCTTTCTTACCAAACCGGGACAATCCTTTCATCGGCGACACCTCGAGGAACACATAATCTCCAACTTGAAACTCCAAGGGTCGTCTCCTCCGATTGGCATAACCCTTTTGGCGATTCTGGGCTGTTCTCAGTCTGTCTCGAATAATCTCAACGGCTTCCATAGTCTGTTGCACCAACTCTGGACCAGTATTACTTCTCTCACCAACTTCGTCCCAGCACAATGGCATCCTACACGCTCTACCATATAAGACCTCAAACGGTGCCATCTGAATACTTTGCTGATAACTGTTATTGCAGGCAAACTCCGCCAAATACAACTGCTCTTCCTATTTGCCTTGGAAGTCCAACACACAGGCTTTCAGCATATCTTCTAAAGTCTGGATCGACCTTTCTGACTGGCCATCTGTTTGCAGATGATAGGCCGTGTCACACCCCACGCCCTCCGCGACACGCCACATTCCTCCAACAGGTCGATATGAGTGCGACGTCCCAGGAACCGTCGCCGACCCAAAACCCAGCACAGAGATTCATACACAAGCGGAAGCAGAACAGATAATAATAATACCCAGACATAAAACAACATGAGAACAAGGATAGCACCACAGAAATTACTGTATACAAAATATACACTTTCATATATGTAAAAGCTTTTACAATATCCATTTACACACGAAATACACAGACCCAAGATACATACAACAAAAGCGGGCCACGGCCACCACACTGGTCAAAAAGGGAGAGGTGGCTAAGGAGGACTAAATCCCAAAAAGTGTCAGTCCTCGGTCTACTAGGAGAGGGAATCTATCCTAGGGCTCCCAGTCGGGTCTGAACTCGACGCTTCCGACGAACTCTCGGAAAACTCCTGGTCCTCGTCTGAACTGGCTGCCTCGGACTGGGTCTCCATCTCCGGGTCCTCATCAACCTCCATCGGCTCCTCGACCTCCACATCCATCGGCTCCGGGGCCGGATCGACGATCTCAGGCTCATAGTCCACTCCTCCCAGCTCCTCATCCTCCTCTCCTAACTTTGGTCACTCGTTAATCTCCCAACTCACCTCCATATCTGAATCGGGATCGACTATGTCCCCATTGGGACACTGCGGGTCTAACTGACCCTCTCCGGTAAACGGAATGTCCATAGAACGAAGGGGTCCATACTTCTCCCCAAACTGGTCTCGAAAGCACCAAGCTACATACTCGTGCGTCTCATAATGGGTGGTCCCTACATCTCCTACAACTAAGGTATAATGTCTCAAATACATCTCCCCACTCCCTATGGGGTGAACCGACATGGTATGCTCCAGGTGCTGAGGGATCCCATATCGCACCGGCGCCTTTGGCTCTTGCGGCATCGTCAAGGTCTGGGGTCTAAAAGGTTGGGTTTTTCAACCGTGAGACGAATCTCAGCAAGTAAAAACCTACTAAACCTAAACTAGGCTAACATGCACCTCCTGATAGGAATACAACACACCCAAATAAACAATCATAGACCTAGGCCCTCGGGCCCAGATCGTACTTACCGTCGACCCTGCAGGTTAGGCAATTTCATATAATGATCAAACACATCCTCGACATACACAGTCACACTTGCGTCATACGCATGCTCAAGCTCTCAAATGCTAGATCACACACTCATCACCGAGTATCACAAACGATCACAACTGTCCATGCGCTCTTATACGTGCCAATGCATCGATGTAGTACAAGCGCGCGTATTTGGATTATAAGATGGAATCGTTCGGACACGTCCCATACCATGCCCAGCAATTCCACCACATAATCTAATACTTAACAATTTACTCATTATCTTATCTTTGCACGGCTCACTAGCCCGGCCTCTGGCCCAATAACAACACTTCGTGGCCAGCGTAAAAACGCCCCCGGCCCAGTGTCTCTAGCCCGCGTTAAACGCATCAGGCGCAACACCGATCTCCTACGATCCAAGCCTGCTACAAAGTGCGTGAGACTGGTCGTCATCCGGACACACCGGACATCGTCTTGCTACAAAGTGCATGAAGACGGAATCGACCCGAAGGCCTTAAGTGATCACACGGCACACTTGCCCAATTTTTATCTGAACCCGGCGACGAACGCAACGGGCAATTACACATGATCACATGCTCATGGCAGACCCGCATTCTCGTACAAGTTTCATCACATGCCTCGCACTCGGCACACACGTAATGCGCAGCCATGAATGCTCATGCTCGGGCAATATGTGGTATATATGAGCACCAATCATTACAATTCAATAAGTTCAAGCTCATCACATTAAAACATGCTCATTTGCCCAAGTCACACTCCGCACATTCCGATCACACGATCAAGCGACATGGCATGGTCTAATTAAACCTCATAGCATACAAATCAATCAATTTAAGCATTTCAACCAATTGATTAATCACTCAGGCCATCCTAACACCTCAATCAAGTTAATTCGACAACAAATCATCACTCGGTTCATCATTTGTCACCATGGACAGCCACCACTAAACCATGTTTCATCCTCCAATCCTCATCTATTTCACCTCAAACATCCAATAACATTATCCCGACACATTTCCAATCAAGCAATATTCCACAATCCACCTTAATCATACTAATTAATTACTAACTACAACTAATCCCGATCTAGAGGGCATAATCGTCCTAATTAGGGTTTAGGGGGTAACACTCACTTATACTTGGTTCTACGACGACGGGGAACGGCGGCCAACTACCGGTGAACGGTAAGCCGGCGGCGGTATTCCCAAGGAATGGCGGCTCACGGACGGTGGCGGCCTCCAAGCGGCGGCTCACGGCTGATCGGCCTCCAAACGGCCAAGGAGAGAGAGAGGAAAGGTCGGCGAGGTGGTGGCTAGGCTTGGACGGCGGACGGCGGCTCTCCGAGCGGCGGAACGGCGGACGGCTCGGCGGCGGTTTCACGGGAGAGAGAGGAGAGAACACGGGAAGAGAGAAAGACGGTGAGAGGGAGAGAGGAAGTGGTGATGGTGATGGCGGGACGGCGAAGTGGTGGTGGCGGAACGGCCACGGCGGGTGGCGGCAAGCGGCCTTGGCGGCGGCGAAGTGGACGGCGTGAGGGAGAAGAGTGGCCGGCGAATGGAGAGGGAGAGAGGGAGAGAAGAGAGAGAGGCTTTGGCTTGGTGAGAAAGAAAAGTGAGGAGAGAGAGAGGAGATGATGGGTTTAAGTGGAGTGGTTGGGAGTTGGTGACAAGTGTCACTCATCCAAGGTTCAAGACAAACTACCCCTAAATCTAATGGTTGGAAATCACTCTCCACCAATAATTGAAGGGCAACAAGGTAATTGCTAACTCCACTAACTCTAGACCCATTATCCACTTAAAAACTAAATAATAATCTACCACTAAAAACCTCAAATTCGGAACACTATTCTAGGCTTAGGGGCAAAGTCGTCTTTTGTCCAATTCCGGGCTGAAATTCCATTTTTCGACCATACTAAACCCCTATATAAATGGCCAACTCAAATTGACGTCGTCCTTGCGAAACTAAACCAGTAAACCCTCGAAAATCAACCTTGAAGTCCGGATCAAATTCCACGATCAAATTAGTTAAATTTCAATTTCTGAATCTCATACTAACGGGCGGCTGTTTAGGGGTTACGCGTATCGACCTAAGGTTATCTAAGTCGTGACGGCCTCGATTGTCGGAAGAACGAGAGGAATTATCGCTAGTTCCGAAGATAACGATCGTTCGGGTTAAGTTCGGGACTGGTCGACCACGTGCACTTTCTGTCATTCAGAATCACCTACTATCTGAGCGTACATCGTTGGCCTCGGCCAAATCGAGTCCGTTACCTTCCGAAGATCGACCTACTTGGCTCAAAATATTTCCTCATCGTTTCTCGATATCGGTGTCCGGTTCACGATCGGGTCCTTGGTCCACGTACCGTTATCCTAGTTAGCCATTCCCATCTAGTCAGTATCCCAGGAGTGATCAGCTTCAGGCGAGACTTACGAAAATGAAATAACAAATAAGACTCATTTTATTGATTTCTGGAAATTGAGTCGAAATTTGGGATGTTATAATTCTTCCCCCCTTACAAAAATTTCGTCCTCGAAATTTGCATTGTAAACTACTCTACTCAAACAACTGGGGGTGCAGACGTGACATGGCCTCTTCACTTTCCCAAGTAGCTCCTTCTGTACCATGATGCTCCCAAACAACCTTAACCATCGGAATTGTCTTATTCCTTAGCACTCGATCCTTTCTGTCCTTGATTCTAATTGGTCTTTCCACATACGACACCTTATCGTCCACGTCTATCTCTTCGTATCTCAAAACATGAGTCGGGTCTGGTTCATACTTCTTTAACATCAACACATGAAACACATTGTACACTTGCGACAGATTCGGAGGCAAAGCAAGTCGATAAGCCATGTCACCAATCTTCTCCAATATCTCGAATGGTCCGACATACCTTGGACTGAGCTTACCTTTCTTACCAAACCGGGACAATCCTTTCATCGGTGACACCTTGAAAAACACATGATCTCCCACTTGAAACTCCAAGGGCCTTCTCCTCGGATCGGCGTAACTCTTTTGGCGACTCTGGGCTGTTCTCAGTCTATCCCGAATGGTCTCTACAGCTTCCATAGTCCGTTGTACCAACGCTGGGCCAGTAATACTTCTCTCACCAACTTCATCCCAACACAACGGCGTCCTACACGCTCTGCCATACAAGGCCTCAAATGGTGCCATCTAAATACTTTGCTGGTAACTGTTATTGTAAGCAAACTCTACCAAATGCTAACTGTTCTTCCCATTTGCCTTGGAAATCCAACACACAGGCTCTCAGCATATCTTCCAAAGTCTGAATCATCCTTTCTGACTAACCATCTGTTTGCGGATGATAGGCCGTGCTGAATTGCAACCTTGTTCCTAATGCCTCTTGCAGACTTTTCCAAAATTTGGCAGTAAACTTAGGATCACGGTCCGAAGTGATCGTCACTGGCACTCCATGAAATCGAACAATCTGCCGAACATACAACTCTGCGTACTTTTCCAGTTCCAAGTCCTTTCGCACTACTAGGAAATGCGCTAACTTAGTCAAGCGATCCACTATCACCCAAATAGAATCATGTCGTCTTTGACTGCGCGGCAATCCCGTTACAAAATCCATCGTGATTTGCTCCCATTTCCATTCTGAGATCTCCAACGGTCGCAACAATCCACCTGGCTTGCAGTGTTGTGCCTTCACTTATTGGCACGTCAAACACTTGGCCAAATGCTTAGCCACGTCCTTCTTCATACCATTCCACCAATAATGCTGCCTCAAATTCTGATACATCTTCGTACTCCCTGGGTGGATGCTATACTGACTTCGATGAGCCTCACTCAAGATCTCCTCTGTCAGTCTTTCGTCATCTGGCACACACAATCGTCCTCTAAACTTCGAAATCCCATCCTCCAACACTTGAAAATCTGACTTCCTTTTCACTGTGTCCATCCCAACTATCTTCTGGATCTCGGGGTCCGTAGACTGCAATGCCTTAATCTTGTCCTTAATCTCCGGCTCAATCCTTAGAGCAGCTAGCAATTTCGACGCTTGGCTCACTTCAAATTTGAATTCTGAATCCCTGAGTCCTTCCAACAACGTCCACTCTTTGACCATCAAGTGCGCCACACTAGACTTGCGACTTAAAGCATCGGCGACCTTATTTGCTTTCCCCGGATGATACAAAATATCGCAGTCGTAGTCCTTTAAAAGTTCCATCCACTTACGCTGTCTCATATTCAACTCCTTCTGCGAAAACAGGTACTTCAAGCTCTGATGATCCGTATAGATCTGAAACTTCTCTCCACACAAATAATGCCTCCAAATCTTAAGCGCGAACACTATCGCTGCTAATTCCAAATCATGCGTCGGGTAATTCCTTTCATGGGGCCTCGACTAACACGACGCATAAGCTACCACTTTACCATACTGCATTAACACACAACCGAGTC
Organism: Syzygium aromaticum; assembly: GCA_024500025.1. Lineage (NCBI taxonomy): Eukaryota > Viridiplantae > Streptophyta > Magnoliopsida > Myrtales > Myrtaceae > Syzygium > Syzygium aromaticum. The sequence goes on from CM044895.1 coordinate 19,329,343, forward strand.
CTCTTAACGAAACATTACTATAAATCTCAAATCCACCTGGTCCTGACGGAATAGTCAACACTGGAGCAGTCGTTAACTTATACTTCAACCCCTAAAAACTCCTTTCACACTTATCGTCCCATTCGAACTTAGTCTCCTTCTTCAGTAGTCGTGTCAAAGGCATGGCTATAGATGAAAACCTTTCTACAAATCGTCTATAATAGCCAGCCAGTCCTAAAAAGCTCCGAACCTCCGTTACTGATGTCGGTCTTGGCCACTAAGTCACTGCTTCGACCTTTGTCGGATTCACAGAAATTCCATCTCCCGACACGATATGTCCAAGAAATGTCACTTTACTGAGCCAAATCTCGCACTTGCTGAACTTAGCATACTACGCGTGTTCCCTTAACGTCCGTAGTACTTCAGCCAAGTGTATTTCATGTTCCTCCGGGCTCTTCGAATATACCAATATATCATCTATGAAGACTATAACAAACTAATCCAGAAACTCCTTGAATACTCTATTCATCAGATCCATGAAAGCAACTGGGGCATTCGTCAATCCAAAGGGCATCACTGTGAACTCATAGTGCCCATACCTTGTCCTAAAGGCAGTCTTAGGTATATCCTCCTTCTTGATCCTCAACTGATGGTATCCGGTCCTCAAATCTATCTTGGAGAACACTGCAGCTCCTTGCAACTGATCGAACAAGTCATCGATCCTTGGCAGTGGGTACTTATTCTTCACTGTCACTTGATTCAACTGACGATAATTGATGCACAACCTTAACGTCCCATCTTTCTTCCTTACAAACAGAACTGGCGCTCCCCATGGGGATACACTAGGCGAATGAAACCTTTGTCTAACAACTCTTGCATCTGAACTTTCAACTCCTTCAGCTCCGTTAAGGACATCCGATACGGCGCTTTCGAAATTGGCTCTGTTCCTGGTGCCAACTCAATTACAAACTCCACTTCTCACTCGGGTGGTAAACTTGGTAATTCCTTAGGAAAAACTTCGGGGAAATTGCACACTACATGTATATCTTCCAACTTAGGTTCCACCACTATTGGGTCCACAACATTCACCAAGTATCCTTCACATCCTTCGTCCAATAATCTATTCACTTCGAGCGAGGAAATCCAAGGGATCGAGACTCCTCCTCGACTTCCCTGAAACTCAAAACTAGCACACCCCTCCGGACTAAATCGAATGACACGACTGCTGCAGTCCATCACAGCCTTCTGCCGAACTAACCAATCCATTCCAACGATCTCATCGAAGTCGAACATGGGCAACACAACCAAATTAATATTCTCTTCCTTATCCCCAATAACTATCTTACACCAGGCTATCATTCAACGGTGTCGACACACAAAGCCTAGTCTCAAGCAACACAGGTTCTATATCAACCAACTTAACAAACTGCTCCGAAACAAACGAGTGGGTTGCCCCCGGATCAAACAATGCATACGCGACATTACCACAAAGAGAGACCATACCTGTGATCACGCCTAGCGCATTCTCCGCTTCCTGGCGTGCCATAGCATAAACCCTTCGTTAAGCGAGCGGTCGACCTTGGTTAGCTGGTGGGGGATTCCCGGTCCTATTCTCGATACGTAGCTGCTGCGGGGGTCCTGAGGGACGCATCTGAGGACAACTATGGATCTGATGCTCCCTGCTACCACATCTAAAGCATGCTCCAAATCTATTCGGCGGGGGATTTGGCTTTCCAATAGCCCTTCTCACAGGTGGGGTAAAACGTCTATTGTTCACTGGCGGCCTCTTCGCGAAACGACGATTATCTCTACCTTGGGCAAACCGCGATCCTGAGGCGGCTGCCCTCTCCTGCTGATCTCGCTCAATAATCTGGGCTCGCCTATACATCTCTCCATAGTCTCTTATATCATGCAACAGAATCTGACTCCGGAGATCCGGCTTCATCCCATCTCAGAATCTCCGAGCTTTGTCCCGTGGGTTCTCTACCATGGTCGGCGCAAACTTTGCCAGCCTTGCAAATTCCGCCTCATACTGATCAATCGTCATCTGCCCTTGGCGTAGTCGCATAAACTCCATTAACTTCCTTTCTTGAGCGACTTCTGAAAAGTACTTCTCATAGAAACTCTCCACGAACACTACCCAAACTAACTCAGTTCCTTCTGGAAACACTCTCTCCTTAGTAGCTCTCCACTAATCATTCGCACCCTCTTCAAGCTGATACACAGCTAACGTAACTCTCTCCGCATCGGTGCACCCTAAGACATCAAATGCCTTTTCTAATTCCTCTATCCAACGCGGAGCGGCTTCGGGGTCACTCTTACCATTAAACCTAGGCGGCTTTAACTTTAGGAACTGCTCTACTAACTGAGGCATCAGTCTAGCCCCTACCGGCTGAGCTTGTCCTTGCTGAGCCTGATTCCCTCCATTACCAGCAATCGCTGCGGCCTCGGCAGCTTGAGCATGGGCAGCGGCTCTTTCCTGCGCTTGCATACCCATAATATGTCCTATCTCTCTTAGGGTTTCCATCACTTCCTCAAACCTCGGATCTCTAGCTTCTCGATACCCCGTACTAGGCTGCCCCTGGGGTTCCTTGCCCCTCCTTCTACTCATCCTTCAGTCCTTGCTAAACACCTACCTGCTATAATTCCACTCGGGAATTAGAGACCTAACTCAAGCTCTACCAAGCTAAGGCCCTAAGCAGGTATGAAACAACAATCAATAACCAGCATGCGACTTGACTCTAGCAATCTCAAAACATCACCCCAAGAGGATTTATGTACTTACCTCTGGTCCTGCCGCGCCTGCACTTACGGGTCAATTAAACAGAGAATCACTCAACCAAGCACAAACAGTCAGGAGGTACACTTAGCACACGAGGTCACCCTAATGTCTACCCTTGGTCTCATCGCTCCTTATCACTCCAGGTTTCGACCGAATTGGATCGAGCTAACCTGGCTCTGATACCAAAACAACGGGGGATATCACGCCCCGCACTCTTCGCGACATGCCACATCCCTCTAACAGGTCGATATGAGTGCGACGTCCCAGGAACCGTCGCCGACCCAAAACCTAGCACAGAGATTCATACACAAGCGGAAACAGAACAAGTAATAATAATACCCAGACATAAAACAACATGAGAACAAGGATAGCACCACAGAAATTACTGTATACAAAATATACACTTTCATATATGCAAAAGCTTTTACAATATCCATTTACACACGAAATACACAGACCCAAGATACATACAACAAAAGCGGGCCACGGCCACCACACTGGTCAAAAAGGGAGAGGTGGCTAAGGAGGACTAAATCCCAAAAAGTGTCAGTCCTCGGTTTACTATGAGAGGGAATCTATCCTAGGGCTCCCAGTCGGGATCTGAACTCGACGCCTCCGACGAACTCTCGGAAAACTCCTGGTCCTCGTCTGAACTGGCTGCCTCGGACTCGGTCTCCATCTCCGGGTCCTCATCAACCTCCATCGGCTCCTCGACCTCCACATCCATCGGCTTCGGGGCCGGATCGACGATCTCAAGCTCATAGTCCACTCCTCCCAGCTCCTCATCCTCCTCTCCTAACTCTGGTCCCTCGTCAATCTCCCAACTCACCTCCATATTTGAATCGGGATCGACTATGTCCCCATTGGGACACTGCGGGTCTAACTGACCCTCTCCGGTAAACGGAATGTCCATAGAACGAAGGGGTCCAAACTCCTCCCCGAACCGGCCTTGAAAGCACCAAGCTACATACTCGTGCGTCTCATAATGGGTGGTCCCTACATCTACTACAACTAAGGTATAATGTCTCAAATACATCTCCCCACTCCCTTTGGGGTGAACCGACATGGTATGCTCCAGGTGCTGAGGGATCCCATATCGCACCGGCGCCTCCGGCTCCTGCGGCATCGTCAAGGTCTGGGGTCTGAAAGGTTGGGTTTTTCAACCGTGAGACGAATCTCAGCAAGTAAAAACCCACTAAACCTAAACTAGGCTAACATGCACCTCCTGATAGGAATACAACACACCCAAATAAACAATCATAGACCTGGGCCCTCGGGCCCAGATCGTACTTACCATCGACCATGCAGGTTAGGCAATTTCATATAGTGATCAAACACATCCTCGACATACACAGTCACACTTGCGTCACACGCATGCTCAGGCTCTCAAATGCTAGATCACACACTCATCACCGAGTATCACAAGTGATCACAACTGTCCATGCGCTCTTATGCGTGCCAATGCATCGATGTAGTACAAGCGCGCGTATTTGGATTATAAGATGGAACCGCTCGAGCACGTCCCATACCATGCCTAGCAATTCCACCACATAATCTAATACTTAACAATTTACTCAATATCTTATCTTTGCACGGCTCACTAGCCCGGCCTCTGGCCCAATAACAACACTTCGTGGCCAGCGTAAAAACGCCCTCGGCCCAGTGTCTCTAGCCTGCGTTAAACGCATCAGGCGCAACACCGATCTCCTGCGATCCAAGCTTGCTACAAAGTGCATGAGACTGGTCGTCATCCGGACACACCAAGCATCGTCTTGCTACAAAGTGCATGAAGACGGAATCGACCCGAAGGCCACGACTCGAAGGCCTTAAGTGATCACACGGCACACTTGCCCAATTTTTATCTGAACCCGGCGACGAACGCAACGGGCAATTACACGTGATCACATGCTCATGGCAAACCCGTATTCTCGCACAAGTTTCATCACATGCCTCCCACTCGACACACACGTAATGCGCAGCCATGAATGCTCATGCTCGGGCAATATGTGGTATATATGGCACCAATCATTACAATTCAATAAGTTCAAGCTCATCACATTAAAACATGCTCATTTGCCCAAGTCACACTCCGCACATTCCGATCACACGATCAAGCGACATGGCATGGTCTAATTAAACCTCATAGCATACAAATCAATCAATTTAAGCATTTCAACCAATTGATTAACCACTCGGGCCATCCTAACACCTCAATCAAGTTAATTCAACAACAAATCATCACTCGGTTCATCATTTGTCACCATGGACAGCCACCACTAAACCTTGTTTCATCCTCCAATCCTCATCTATTTCACCTCAAACATCCAATAACATTATCCCGACACATTTCCAATCAAGCAATATTCCACAATCCACCTTAATCATACTAATTAATTACTAACTACAACTAATCCCGATCTAGAGGACATAATCGTCCTAATTAGGGTTTAGGGGGTAATACTCACTTATACTTGGTTCTACGACGACGGGGAACGGCGGCCAACTACCGGTGAACGGTAAGCCGGCGGCGGTATTCCCAAGGAATGGCGGCTCACGGACGGTGGCGGCCTCCAAGCGGCGGCTCACGGCTGATCGGCCTCCAAACGGCCAAGGAGAGAGAGAGGAAAGGTCGGCGAGGTGGTGGCTAGGCTTGGACGGCGGACGGCGGCTCTCCGAGCGGCGGAACGGCAGACGGCTCGGCGGCGGTTTCACGGGAGAGAGAGGAGAGAACACGGGAAGAGAGAGAGACTGTGAGAGGGAGAGAGGAAGTGGTGATGGTGATGGCGGGACGGCCACGGCGGGCGGCGGCAACGGCTTGGCGGCGGCGAAGTGAACGGCGTGAGGGAGAAGAGTGGCCGGCGAATGGAGAGGGAGAGAGGGAGAGAAGAGAGAGAGGCTTTGGCTTGGTGAGAAAGAAAAGTGAGGAGAGAGAGAGGAGATGATGGATTTAAGTGGAGTGGTTGGGAGTTGGTGACAAGTGTCACTCATCCAAGGTTCAAGACAAACTACCCCTAAATCTAATGGTTGGAAATCACTCTCCACCAATAATTGAAGGGCAACAAGGTAATTGCTAACTCCACTAACTCTAGACCCATTATCCACTTAAAAACTAAATAATAATCCACCACTAAAAACCTCAAATTCGGAACACTATTCTAGGCTTAGGGGCAAAGTCGTCTTTTGTCCAATTCCGGGCCGAAATTCCATTTTTCGACCAGACTAAACCCCTATATAAATGGCCAACTCAAATTGACGTCGTCCTTGCGAAACTAAACCAGTAAACCCTCGAAAATCAACCTCGAAGTCCGGATCAAATTCCACGATCAAACTAGTTAAATTTCAATTTCTGAATCTCATACTAACGGGCGGCTGTTTAGGGGTTATGCGTATCGACCTAAGGTTATCTGAGTCCTGACGGCCTCGATTGTCGGAAGAACGAGAGGAATTATCGCTAGTTCCGAAGATAACGATCGTTCGGGTTAAGTTCGGGACTGGTCGACCACGTGCACTTTCGGTCATTCAAAATCACCTGCTATTCGAGCGTACATCGTTGGCCTCGGCCGAATCGAGTCCGTTACCTTCCGAAGATTGACCTACTTGGCTCAAAATATTTCCTTGTCGTTTCTCGAGATCGGTGTCCGGTTCACGATCGGGTCCTTGGTCCACGTACCGTTATCCTAGTTAGCCATTCCCATCTGGTTAGTATCCCAGGAGTGATCAGCTTGAGCGAGACTTACGATATGAAATAACAAATAAGACTCGTTTTATTGATTTCCGGAAATTGAGTCGAAATTCGGGATGTTACAGGCCGTGCTGAATTGTAATCTCGTTCCTAAAGCCTCTTGCAGATTTTCCAAAAATTGGCAGTAAACCTGGGATCACGGTCCGAAGTGATCGTCACTGGTACTCCATGAAGTTGAACGATTTGCCGAACATACAACTCTGCATACTTTTCCAGTTTCAAGTCCTTTCATACTGCTAGAAAATGCGTTGATTTAGTCAAGCGATCCACTATCACCCAAATAAAGTCATGTCCTCTTTGATTGCGCAGCAATCCTGTTACAAAATCCATTGTAATATGCTCCCATTTCCATTCTAGGATCTCCAATGGTCGCAACAATCCACCTGGCTTGCAATGCTGTGCCTTCACTTGTTGGCACGTTAAACACTTGACCACATGCTTGGCCACGTCCTTCTTCATACCATTCCACCAATAGTGCTGTCTCAGATTCTGGTACATCTTGGTACTCCCTGGGTGGATGCTATACTGACTTCGATGAGCTTTACTCAAGATCTCCTCTTTCAATCCTTCATCATCTGGCACACATAATCGTCCTCTAAATTTCAAAATCCCATCCTCTAGTACCTGGAAATTTGACTTCCTCTTCACTGTGTCCATCTTAACTATCTTCTTGATCTCGAGGTCCGTACACTGCAATGCCTTAATCTTGACCTTAATTTCTGGTTCAATCCTTAGAGCAGCTAGCAAATTCGATGCTTGGTTCACTTCAAACTTGAACTCTGAATCTTTAAGCTTTTCCAACAACGTCCACTCTTTGACCATCAGGTGCGCTACGCTAGACTTGCGACTTAAAGCATCGGCAACCTTATTTGCTTTTCCCGGGTTATACAAAATGTCGCAGTCGTAGTCCTTTAAAAGTTCCATCCACCACTTTACCATGCTTCATTAACACACAACCAAGGTCCTGACGGAATAGTCAATACTGGAGCGATCGTCAACTTATACTTCAACTCCTGGAAACTCCTCTCACACTTATCGTCCCATTCAAACTTGGTCTCCTTCTTCAATAATCGTGTCAAGGGCATAGCTATAGATGAGAATCTTTCCACAAATTGTCTATAATAGCCACCCAATCCCAGAAAGCTCCGAACCTCCGTTACCAATGTCGACCTTGGCCACTTAGTCACTGCTTCGACCTTTGTCGAATCCATAGAAATTCCATGTCCCGACACGATATGTCCAAGAAATGTCACTTTACTGAGCCAAAATTCGCACTTGCTGAACTTAGCATACAACGTGTGTTCTCTTAACATCCGTAATACTTCAGCCAAGTGTATTTCATGTTCCTCAGGGCTCTTCGAATACACCAGTATATCATCTATGAAGACTATGACGAACTGATCCAGAAATTCCTTGAATACTCTGTTCATCAGATCCATGAAAGCGGCTGGGGCATTCGTCAATCCAAAGGGCATCACAGTGAACTCATAGTGCCCATACCTTGTCCTGAAGGCAGTCTTGGGTATATCCTCCTTCTTGATTCTCAACTGATGGTATCCGGTCCTCAAATCTATCTTGGAGAACACTGCGGCTCCTTGTAGCTGATCTAACAAGTCATCAATCCTTGGCAATGGGTACTTATTCTTCATTGTCACCTGATTCAACTGCCGATAATCTATGCACAATCTCAGCGTTCCGTCTTTCTTTCTCACAATCAGAACTAGCGCTCCCCATAGAGATGCACTAGGGCGAATGAAGCCCTTGTCTAGTAACTCTTGAATTTGGACCTTCAACTCCTTTAGTTCCGCTAAGGACATCCGATACGGCGCTTTCGAAATTGGCTCTGTTCCTGGCGCCAACTCAATCATAAACTCCACTTCTCGCTTGGGCGATAAACCTGGCAATTCCTTAGGAAAAACTTCGGGGAAATTACACACTACAGGTATATCTTCCAACTTATGTTCCACCACTGTTGGGTCCACAACATTTACCAAGTATCCTTTACATCATTCGTCTAATAATCTATTCACTTTGAGTGAGGAAATCCAAGGGATCGAGACTCCTACTCGATTTCCCTGAAACTCAAAACTAGAACACCCATCCGGATTAAACCGAATCACACGGCTGCTGCAATCCAATACAGCCTTCTGCCGGACTAACCAGTCCATTCTAATGATCACATCAAAGTCAAACATGGTCAACACAGCCAGATCAATACTCTCTTCCTTGCCCCTAGTGACTATCCTACACTTGGGACACCCAAATAAAACTAACAGGCTATCATTCATCGGCGTCGATACACTAAGCCTAGTCTCAAGCAACACTGGTTCTATACCAACCATGTAACATCCCGAATTTCGACTCAATTTCCGGAAATAAATAAAACGAGTCTTATTTGTTATTTCATTTCGTAAGTCTCGCCCGGAGCTGATCACTCCTGGGATACTGACCAGATGGGAATGGCTAACTAGGATAACGGTACGTGGACCAAGGACCCGATCGTGAATGGGACATCAATTTCGAGAAACGACGAGGAAATATTATGGGCCAAGTAGATCGATCTTCGGAAGGCAACGGACTCGGTCCGACCGAGGCCAACGATGTACGATCGGATAGCAGGTGATTCTGCATGACCGAAAGTGCACGTGGTCGACCGGTCCCGAACTTAACCCGAACGATCGTTATCTTCGGAACTAGCGATAATTCCTCTCGTTCTCCCGTTAATCGAGGCCGTCACGACTCGGATAACCTTAGGTCGATACGCGTAACCCCTAAACAGTCGCCCGTTAGTATGAGATTCAGAAATTGAAATTTAACTAGTTGAATCGTGAAATTTGATCCGGACTTCGAGGTTAATTTTCGAGGGTTTACCGGTTTAGTTTCGCAAGGACGACGTCAATTTGGGTTGGCCATTTATATAGGGGTTTAGTCTGGTCGAAAAATGGAAATTCGGCCCGGAATCGGACAAAAGACGACTTTGCCCCTAAGCCTTTCATAGTATTCCGAATTTGGAGATTTTAGTGGAGGTTTATTAATTAGTTTTAAGTGGATAATGGACTTGAGTTAGTGGAGTTAGTAAGGTCATTCTTGCCCTTCAATTATTGGTCTTGGGAGAATGACAACCATTAGATCTAGGGGTGTTTAGTCCAAGCCTTTAGATGAGTGACACTTGTCACCAACTCCCAACCACTCCACTATAAACCCATCACTTCTTCTCTCTCTCCTCATTCTAACTTCTCCTTCAAGCCAAGATCACTTCTTCTCTCTCTCTTCTCCCTCTCTTCCTCTCCATTTCGCCGGCCACTCCCCCTCCTTGCCGTCCACTTCGCCGCCCGCCAAGACCGCCCGTCGCCGCCCGCCGTGGCCGTTCCGCCGCCGCCTCACCATCCCGTCACCGCCACTTCCTCTCTCTCCCTCTCACCGTTTCGCCGTCTCTCTCTCTCTTCCCGTGCCCCCTCTTTCCTCTCGGCCGTGGGGTTGCCGGACCACCCACCGCCGCCGTTCGCCGTTCCACCGCACGGGGAGCCACCGCCGACCACCTTGCCGACCGTTTCTCTCTCCCCCTTGGCCGTTTGGAGGCCGATCAGCCGAGAGCCGCCGCTTGGAGGCCGCCACCGTCCAAGCCGTAGCCGCCGTTCCTCGGGAATCCGCCGCCGGCTTACCGTTCACCGGTAGTTGGCCGCCGTTCCCCGTCGTCGTAGAACCGAGTTTAAGTGAGTATAACCCCCTAAACCCTAATTAGGACGATTATGCCCTCTAGATCGGGATTAGGAGTTTTAGTGGTTAATTAGTATATTTGATGTTAGTGATAAATTATGGTTTGATCGGAAATTATTGGGAGAATGTTATTGGTTGATTGAGGATTAATGGAAGTGAAATTTAGGATGAAATAAGGTGTAGTGGTGGCTGTCCATGTGGCCAATCAAGGGATTAAGGATTGATTCGTTGTCGGATTAACTTGATTGAGGCGTTAGAATTGCCCGGGTGATTGATCAATTGGTTAGCATGCTTGAATTGATTGATTTATATGCTATGGCAGTCAATTAGACCTTGCAACATCGCTTGATCGTGTGATCGAAATGTGCGGAGTGTGACTTGGGCAAATGAGTATGTTTAAATGTGATAAGCTTGAACGTATTGAGTTGTGTTGATTGGTGCTCATATTTATGCCACATATTGCCCGAGCATGAGCATTCATGGCTGCGCATTACGTGTGTGCCGAGTGTGAGGCATGTGACGAAATTTGTGCGAGAATGCGGGTCTGCCATGAGCATGTGATCACGTGTAATTGCCCGTTGCGTTTGTCGCCGGGTTCAGATAAAATTTGGGGCATGTGTGCCGTGTGATCACTTAAGGCCTTCGGGTCGGTTTCCGTCTTCATGCACTTTGGAGCAAGACGATGCCCGGTGTGTCCGGATGACGACCAGTACTTTGGGTCGTGGCCTTCGGGTCGATTCCGTCTTCATGCACTTTGGAGCAAGACGATGCCCGGTGTGTCCGGATGACGACCAGTCTCATGTAGGCTTGGATCGTAGGAGATCGGTGTTGCGCCTGATGCATTTAACGCGGGCTAGAGACACTGGGCCGGGGGCGTTTTTACGCTGGCCACGAAGTGTTGTGATTGGGCCAGAGGCCGGGCTAGTGAGCCGTGGAAAAATAAGATAATGAGTAAATTGTTAAGTATTAGATTATGTGGTGGAATTGCTGGGCATGGTATGGGACGTGTCTGAGCGGTTCCATCTTATAATCCAAATACGCGCGCATGTACTACATCGATGCATTAGCACGCATAAGAGCGCATGGATAGTGGTGATCGTTTGTGATACTCGGTGATGAGTGTGTGATCTAGCATTTGAGAGCTTGAGCATGCGTATGACGCAAGTGTGGATGTGCATGCCGAGGATGTGATTGATCATTATATTAAATTGCCTAACCTGCAGGGTCGACGGTAAGTACGATCTGGGCCCGAGGGCCTAGGTCAATGATTATTGCTTGATTTGGTTTTGTTCTCGTCAGGAGGTGCATGTTAGCCTAGTTTAGGTTTAGTGGGTTTTTACTTGCTGAGATTCGTCTCACGGTTGAAAAACCCAACCTTTCAGACCCCAGACCTTGACGATGCCGCAGGAGCCGGAGGCGCCGGTGCGACATGGGATCCCTCCGCATTTGGAGCATACCATGTCAGTCCACCCCATAGGGAATGGGGAGATGTTTTTGAGACACTATACCCTAGTCGTAGTAGATGTAGGGACCACCCATTACGAGATGCACGAGTATGTAGCTTGGTGCTTTCGAGACCGGTTCGGAGAGGAGTATGGACCCCTTCGTTCCATGGACGTTCCGTTTACCGGAGAGGGCCAGTTAGACCCTCAATGTCCCGATGGGGACATAGTCGATCCCGATTCCGACATGGAGGTGAGTTGGGAGATTGACGAGGGACTGGAGTTGGGAGAGGAGGATGAGGTGCTTGGAGGAGTCAACTATGAGCCTGAGATCATCGATCTGGCCCCGGAGCCGATGGATGTGGAGTTCGAGGAGCCAATGGAGGTTGATGAGGACCCGGAGATGGAGACCGCGTCCGAGGCAGCCGGTTCAGACGAGGATCAGGAGTTTTCCGAGAGCTCATCGGAGGCGTCGGGTTCCGATCCCGACTGGGAGCCTTAGGATAGATTCCCTCTCCTAGTAGACCGAGGACCGACACTTTTTGAGACCTAGTCCTCCTTAGCCACATTTCCCTTTTTGACCAATGTAGTGGCCGTGGCCCGCTTTTGTTGTTTGTATCTTGGGTCTGTATATTTGGTTTGTAAATGGATATTGTAAAAGCTTTTGCGTATATATGAAAATGTATATTTTGTATTCATTAATTTCTGTAATGCTATCCTTGTTCTCATATTGTTTTATGTCTGGGTATTAGTATTACTGTTTTGCTTCCGCTTGTGTATGATCTCTGTGTTGTGTGTTGGGTCGGCGACGCTTCCTAGGACGTCGCACTCGTAACGACCAAGAGGAGGGATGTGGCGCGTCGCGGAGGGTGCGGGGCGTGACAAACCAACTTAACAAACTGCTCTGAAACAAACGAGTGGGTTGCCCCCGGATCATATAATGCATACGCGGCATGACCACAGAGAGAGACCATACCTATGATCACGTCCGGCTCATTCTCCGCTTCCTGGCGTGCCATAGCATAGATCCTTCCTTGAGCGGGCAGTTGACCTTAATTGGCTGGTGGGGGACTTCCAGTCCGATTCTCGATGCGTGGTTACTGCGGGGGTCCTTGGGGTCTTGAGGGACACATATGAGGACAACTGTGAATTTGATGCTCCCCGCTGCTGCACCTAAAACATGCTCCAAATCTGTTTGGCTGGGGATTTGGCTTTCCAATAGCCCTTCTCACGGGTGGAGTAAATCACCTATTGTTCACTGATGGCCTCCTCACAAAATGACGATTATCTCTACCCTGGGCAAACCACAATCCTGAGGCGGCTGCTCTTTCTTGCTGGTCTCGCTTGATAATCCGGGTTCGCCTATACATCTCTCCATGTCCTTTATATCATGCGACAGTATCTGACTCCAGAGATCCGGCTTCATCCCATCTCGACATCTCCGAGCTTTGTCCCGTAGGTTCTCTACCATGGTCGGTGCGAACTTCGTTAGCCTTGCGAATTCCGCCTCATACTGGTCAATCGTCATTTGTCCTTGACGTAGTCATATAAACTCCATCAACTTCCTTTCTTGAGCGATTTCTTAAAAGTACTTCTCATAAAAACTTTCCACAAACACAACCCAAACTAACTCTGTTCCTTCCGAGAACACTCCTTCCTTGGTAGTTCTCTACCAATCATTCGCACCCTCATGAAGCTAATACACTACTAACGTAATTCTCTCCGCATCGGTGCACCCTAGAACATCAAACGCCTTCTCTAGTTCCTCTATCCATCGTGGGGCGGCTTCGAGGTCACCTTTACCATTAAACCTAGGCGGCTTTAACTTTGGGAACTATTCCACTAACTGGGGCATCAGTCTAGCCCCTACCGGTTGAGCTTGTCCTTGCTGAGCCTGATTCCCTCCATTACCAGCAATTGCTGCGGCCTCAACAGCCTGAGCGTGGGCTGCGGCTCTTTCCTACACTTACAAACCCATTATATGTCCTATCTCTCTCAGGGTCTCCATTACTTCCTCAAACCTCGGATCCCTAGCTTCACGATTCCCAGTGCTAGGCTGCCCCTGGGGTTCCTTGCCCCTTCTTCTACTCATCCTTCAGCCTTCGCTAAACACCTACTTGATATAATTCCACTCGGGAATTAGAGACCTAACTCAAGCTATACCAATCTAAGGCCCTAAGCAGGTATGAAACAACAACCAACAACCAACATGCGACTTACTACTAGCAACCTCAACACATCACCCAGGAGGATTTATATACTTACCTCTAGTCCTGCCGCAACTGCACTTACGGGTCAGTTAATCAAAGAATCACTCAAGCAATGCACAGACAGTCAGGAGGTACACTTAGCACACGAGGTCACCCTACTGTCTACCCTTGGTCTCATCGCTCCTTATCAGTCCAAACTTCGACCGTATTGAATCGAGCTAACCTTGCTCTAAAACCTAAACCTACAAGGGGATGTCACACCCCGCACCTTCTGCGGCGCGCCACATCCCTTCTCTTGGTCGATTTGAGTGCGATGTCCTAGGACGCATCGTCGACCCAACACCCAACACAGAGAATCATAAACAAGCGAAAGTAGAACAAATAGTAATACCCGGACAGAAAATAATATGAGAACAAGAATAGCACAACAGAAATTACTAATTACAAAATACACACTTTTATACATATAGGGAAACCTTTTTACAGCCAAAATTTACAACCCCAGGTACAACAACAAAACAGATAATAACCACCACGCTAAACAAAAAGGAGAGGCGGCTAGGGGAGACTATCAACAAAAGGGGAAAGGAGGACTAAATCCAAAAAGTGTCGGTCCTCGCTACACTGGAAGGGGGATCTATCCTAAGGCTCCCAGTCAGGGTCTGAGCTCGACGTCTTTGAAGAGCTCTCGGACAGCTCCTGGTTCTCGTCAGAACTAGCTGCCTCGGACTCGGTCTCCACCTCTGGGTCCTCATCTACCTCCGTCGGCTCCACTGCCTCCACGTCTATCGGCTCCGGGGCCGAATCAACAATCTTGAGCTTAAAGTCCACACCTCCTAACTCCTTATCCTCCTCTCCTAGTTCAGGTTCCTCGTCTATCTCCCAACTCACTTCCATCTCCGAGTCGGGGTCAACCACATCTCCATTAGGGCACTGCTAATCTAGCTCGCCCTCCCCGTTGAACTGGATATCCATAGAACGGAAGGGCCCGTACTCCTCCGCAAAACGGTCTCTAAAACACCAAGCCACGTACTCATGGGTCTCAAAATGAGTGGTTCCTACATATACCCAGACTAAAGTGTAATGTCTAAGAAACATTTCCCCATTCCCTATAGGGTGGACCGACATGGTGTGCTCGAGGTGCTGCGAAATCCCATGTCGCACCGGTGCATCTGGCACCTCTGGCATCGTCAGGGTCTGAGGTCTGAAAAGTTGGGTTATTCAACCGTGAGAGGAATCTCAGCAAGTAAAAACTCACTAAATCTAAACTAGGCTAACATGCACCTCCTGACGGGAACAGAACTCAATCAAACAAACACGGACCTAGGCCCTCGGCCTAGATCGCACCTACCGATGACCTTGCAGGTTAGGCAATTTAAAGTAATAATCAAGCACATACTCGGGCATACACGGTCACACTGCGTCATACGCATGCTCATGCTTGTAAATGTCTGGACCACATACCCATCACCGAGTTTCACACATGCTCATACCAATCCATGCATTCTTATGTATGCAAATGTATCGATGGAGTACAAGCCCGGGTACTTGGATTATAAGATGGAACCATTTAGGCACGTCTCATACTATGCCTAGCAATTCCATCACATAATCTAATACTTTACAGATTATCTGATTTCCACGGCCCACTAACCCAAACTCATATACAACACTTCGTGGCCAACGTAAAAACGCCCCCGGCCTAGTGTCTCTAGCCTGCTACAAAGTGCATGAGACTGGTCGTCTTCCGGACACACCGGGCATCGTCTTGTTACAAAGTGCATGAAGACGGAATCAACCCGAAGGCCATGACCCGAAGGCCTTAAGTGATCACACAACACACTACCCATTTTTATCTGAACCTGGCATCAAGCGCATCGGGCAATTAAAGGTGATCACATGCTCATGGCAGACACGCATTCTCGCACAAATCTCATCACATGCCTCACACTCGGCATACACAATACGCAACCATGAATGTTCATACTCGGGCAATATGAAATGCACAAGAGCACCAATCATTGCCTAGTTGCGAGTTCAATCATTGCCCAATCAATGAGCCCAAGCTAACCACATCACAACGTGTTCAATTGCCCAAATCACACTCTGCACAAAGTCGATCACACAATCACGCGACATGGCAGAGTACAGATAATGTTAAAGCACACAAATCATCCAAATTAAGTACCATAACTATCCAATCAAATACCCAGGCCATCCTGACACCTCAATCCAGTTAATCCATCAACTTGTCGACACTTAATCCATTAATTCCCGATATGGACAGCCACTAATTGGCCTTGTCCTGGCCTCTAATACACTTCAATTTTCCTCTCAATAGCTCGTTAATGTCATACCAGCTCTTACCAATCAAACGATAATCCATAATCAATCTCCATCATCCCTAATCAACCTAATTATCCACTAATTACTCACTAACGACACCCTAACCCGATCTAAAGGGCATTATTGTCTTAATTAGGGTATAGTGGATAATACTCACTTAATCTCGGGTCACGGCGACGAGAAACGGCGGCCAATTACTAATGAATAGTAAATCAGCGGTGGCGTTTCTGGCAGCGCCGACAGCAAGCGGCGGCAAACGGCAACGGCGGCACTCATGGCGACGGGCTCATGGACGGCAAGGCAAGGGAGGTTGGTCGACAGTGTTGTGGTGAACGGCGGACTGCGGTCGACGGCGTGAGGCAGCGGCACGGCGGTGAACAGCAGCGACAGCACTCACGGCGACGACAAGCTCATGGACGGCGGGGCCTCCAAACGGCCAAGAGAGAGAGGTCGGCGAAAGGGGAGGTGAGGTGGTGGCAGTGAGGCGGACGACCACGGCGTGCGGCGACGGCGCTCATGGACGAGCGGCATAGTGGCAACGGCAGGCGGACGGCCAACCGGTGGGAGAGAGGGGCGGCCGGCGTGAGAGAGGAAGGAGAGAGAGAGAGAGATGATGTTGGCTTGAAAAAGAAGAAATGAGGAGAGAGAGAAGGAGGTGATGGTTTATAGTGGGGTTTGGTGGGGGTAGGTGACAAGTGTCACAATCCTAAGCACTTGGACTATTCACGCTTGATCCAATGGCCACTATCTCTCCTAGACCAATTATTGAGGGGCAATGTGGTCATTCTTCACTCCACTAATGCTTGTCTCCTTGTCCATAAAATCCAATTAATTAATCCACCAAAACTCTAAAATTCGGAACTCCAATTAGAGTTTCGGGGCAAAGTCGTCATTTGTCCAATTCCGGGTCGAAATTTCATTTTTCGACCAGACTAACCCCCTATATAAATGGCCAACCCAAATTGATGTCGTCCTTGCGAAACTAGTCCTGAAAGCCCTCGAAAATCGACTTCGAAGTCCGGATCAAATTCTACGATCAAACTAATTAAATCTCAATTCTCGAATCTCTTACTAACGGGCGGCTGTTTAGGGGTTACGCATATCGACCTAAGGTTATCCGAGTCACGACGGCCACGATTACCGGGAGAACGAGAGGAATTATCACTAGTTCTTGAGATCACGATCATTCGGTTTAAGTTCAGGACCGGTTGGCCACGTGCACTTTCGGTCTTACAAAATCACCTGCTATCTGATCGTACATCGTTGGCCTCAGCCAAACCTAGTTCGTTACCTTCCGAAGATCGGCCTGCGTTGGCCCAAATTATTTCCTCGTCGTTTCTCAAAATCGGTGTCCAATTCATGATTGGGTCCCTGGTCCACGTACCGTTATCCTAGTTAACCATTCCCATCTGGTCAGTATCTTGGGAGTGATCAGCTCCGTGCGAGACTTACAAAAATGAAATAATAGATAATAGTCGTTTTAATGATTTCCAGAAATTGAGTCGAGATTCGGGATGTTACAAAAGATGAGAAATTGATTTTAGTGTTGAATGCTCGTATGCTCACATAATACCTTGAGGCGTTTTATGCGGGGTTGTAACCCATCTTTATGCGTTTTACATTAGATGATGCCCAATTTATCGAATACCCAGCGGCTAACTGGATGCCAATTGTAGTGGAGGCTGAATTGATGCTCCTCATGGAATGCCGTCTTGATGCGTGTGACGAGGGATGATGCCTTGTTACGCCGAAAGCCGTATGGCCTGATGCATTTTACACGGGTTCGAGGAGCCCGAGGGGCCGCTAATAATCTTGACCTTGTGATTGTGTTATGCATTGTGGTATGCTATGTGAGATTATTAATGGACATGTCCAGATTATGAAGTGTGCTATGCGTGTGATTGCCCCGATTTGGGTTGTTATGTGTGATGAATGGTTGCCATGTGGTGGTAGTGTACTAACGTGCAGGGCTTGTGTGTGTGCCAAGGCTAGATAAGGATACATGTGATTGTTGTGGCACGTTGAGTGATGAATCTTGCATACTCCGAATTGTCCTGCGATATGTGTTAGCCTAAGCGAGACTTAAGTAGTGACTTATTGAGATTTATTCTCATTATTGAATTATAAACCTTTTAGTCCCTTGACCATGGACCTCAATGGCCCTCTGCAACGTTTTGGGGTCCCTATGGACATGGATCACATGTTGACAAAGTTTCCAGTAAGGGAGGATAGGGTATATATTAGACATGCAAGTATAATGTGGGTAGATGAGGGTGAGGTTGCTTAGAAAACCCATACCTTTTTGGCATGGTTTTACTAGGAGGGAGATGCCTTATTTGGACCGTTACGAGGGTTCGATGGTCCCCCGGATGATGGAGCAGAGAGATAGGACCCCATGGAGATCATGCCACCAAACGATGTCGTCACTAGCCCGGACACCGGCCCGGAGGATTCGAAGCCCAAGCCAGAGCCGATGGAGTTTGATAAGGAACCACTGCTTGGAGAGTCCGAGCCTGAGTTGTCCGACGACATGGTCGACCTTGGTTCGCCGAAGTTCTTTGATTCTGATCTGGACACCGGCCCGGAGGATTCGAAGCCCAAGCCGAAGCCGATGGAGTTTGATAAGGAACCATTGCTTGGAGAGTCCGAGCCTGAGTTGTTCAACGACATGGTCGACCTTGGTTCGCCGAAGTTCTTTGATTCTGATCCGGAGACGCTGCCTGGTCATGAGGGTGATTGATCAGCTTGTCCTTCCGTCCAATGGGTACCCTTTTGAGTAGTGAAACCCAACCACCCAGTCCTTTTTTAATGCACGTGGTCTGTAGTGATATGTATGATGTGAATTTTGTAAGTAACACTTTGTCTATATAAGTGTTTTGTTAATGTGATTTCGTTGTCTCCTTACTGCCCGTTTAATTGCATGTTGTATGGAGAGTTCGATTTGCTTCTGCATGTTCTGCTCTTTTGTTTATTCGTTTGGGTCGGCGACAAACCCTGGGATGTCGCATTCTTAACGATCGTGGCGGGATGACGCGTGCCCATAGAGATTGGGGTGTGACAAGGCATTTAAGAAGAAATAGGTGGAGAGAAAATTATCGACTTGGTTAAAGAAGTGAGATACTTTTAGTAATAGAGAAATTTATTTGATTGGACAAAGTAGAGGATGTCACGCCCCGCGCCCTCTGCGGCGCGTCACATCCCTCCTCTTAGTCGATTGAGTGCGATGTCCCAGGAAACGTTGTCGACCCAACACCCAACACACAGAGATTCATACACAAGCAGAAGCAGAACAAATAATAATACTTGTACAAAAAAGAATATGAGAACAAGGATAGTACAACAGAAATTACTGATTACAAATATACGCTTTTATACATATATAGAAACTTTTACAATATCCATTTACAGTCAAAATATACATCCCAAAGCATAACAGTAAAAGCAGACAATAACCACCACGCTACTCAAAGAGGGAGAGGCGGTTAGGGAGAACCATCAGCAAAAAGGGAAAGGAGGACTAAATTCCAAAAAGTATCAGTCCTCGCTACACTGGAAAGGGGATCTATCCTAAGGTTCCCAGTCGAGGTCAAAGCTCGACGTCTCCAAAGAACTCTCGGATAGCTCCTAGTCCTCGTCAGAACTAACTGCCTCGAACTCGATCTCCATCTCTGGGTTCTCATCTACCTCCATCGGCTCCGCTGCCTCCACGTCCATCGGCTCCACTGCCTCCACGTCCATCGGCTCCAGGGCCGAATCAACAATCTTGGGCTCGAAGTCCATGCCTCCTAACTCCTCATCCTTCTCTCCTAGCTCGGGTCCCACGTTTATCTCCCAGCTCACTTCCATCTCTGAGTCAAGGTCAACTATATCTCCATTAGGACACCGCGAATCTAGCTCACCCTCCTCGTTAAACGGGATATCCATAGAACGGAGGGGTCCGTACTCCTTCCCAAAGCGGTCTCTAAAACACCAAACCACGTACTCGTAGGTCTCAAAATGCGTGGCTCATACATCTACCCAAACTAAGGTGTAATACCTAAGAAACATCTCCCCATTTCCTATGGGGTAGACCGACATGGTGTGCTCGAGGTGCTGCGGAATCTCATGTCGTACCGGTGCATCCGGCACCTCTGGCATCATCAAGGTCTGGGGTCTGAAAAGTTGGGTTATTCAACCGTGAGACGAATCTCAGCAAGTAAAAACCCACTAAACCTAAACTAGGTTAACATGCACCTCCTGACGGGAACAAAACTTAACCGAATAACAACCACTGACCTAGACCCTCGGGCCCAAATCATACTTACTGATGACCCTGTAGGTTAATCAATTTAAAATAATAATCATGCACATACTCGGCATACACGGTCACACGAGCATCATACGCATGCTTATGCTCATAAATGTCTAGACCACATACCCATCATCGGATCTTGCATACCCTCACACTCATCCATACGTTCTTATGTATGCCAATGCTTCAATGTGGTACAAGTGCGCGTATTTGGATTATAAGAATGAACCACTTGGGCACGTCCCATACCATGCCTAGCAATTCCACCTCATAATCTAATATTTTACAGATTATCTGATTTCCACGGCCCACTGGCCCAAACTCATATACAACACTTCGTAACTAGCGTAAAAACGCCCCCGGCCCAATGTCTCTAGCCTGCTACAAAGTGCATGAGGCGCAACACCAATCTCCTTACGAACCAAGCCTGCTAAAAAGTGCATGAGACTGGTCGTCTTCCGGACACACCGGACATCATCTTGCTACAAAGTGCATGAAGACAAAATCGACTCGAAGGCCTTAAGTGATCACGCGGCACACTACCCATTTTTATCTGAACCCGGTGTCAAGCGCATCGAACAATTAAAGGTGATCACATGTTCATGACAAATACGCATTCTCGCACAGATTTTATCACATGCCTCACCCTCGGCATACACAATGCGCAACCATGAATGTTCATACTCGAGCAATATGAAATGCACAAAAGCACCAATCAATGCAAATCAATGAGGTCAAGCTTATCACATCATAACGTGCTCAATTGCCCAAATCACACTTCGCACCAGGTCGATCACACGGCATGGCAAAGTACGAAAAAAAACACCATAACACACAAATCATCCAATTTGAGTACCACAACTACCCGATCAAATACCCGGGTAATCCCGACACCTCAATCGAGTTAATCCATCCACTTGTCGACACTTGAACCATTAATTACCGATATGGACAGCCACCAATTGGCCTTGTCCCGGCCTCAAATCTACTTCAATTCCCTCTTGATAACTCATCAATGTTGCCTCGGCTCTCACCAATCCAACAATAATTCATAATCAATCTCAATCAACCCTAATCAACCTAATTATCCACTAATTACTCACTAACGACACCCTAACCCGATCTAAAGGGTATTGTCGTCCTAATTAGGGTTTAGTGGATAATACTCACCTAAACTCAAATCGGGATGACGGGGAACGGCAACCAACTACCAGTGAACGGTAAGTCGGCGGCAAGTGACGGCTCACGGTGGCAAGCAGCGACTCCCCGGGCTGACACGGCTGGCGGCTCACAGTGAGAAAGACGGATGAACGGCGGGCGACGGTCGACAGCGTGAGGCAGCGGCGCGGCGGCTCACGGCGGCGATGGGCTCACGGCGGCAACAGGCTCACAGTGGCGAGGCCTCCAAACGGCCGAGAGAGGAAGGGAAAGGGTCAGTGAGGGTGGCTGAGGTGGGCGGCAGTGAGGCGGACGGTGGCGGCGGGCGGCCATGGCGAGTGGCGGCGGACGGACGAAGGTGATCTTGGCTCCAACGATCGTACGGCCGAGGGAAGAGAGAGAGAGAGAAAAAACGGGAAGGATACGGTGATGGTGGTGGTGGCACGGCTTGAACAGCGGTGGCTCGGCGACGGCACGGCTGGTGTGACGGCGAACTGGCGGGAGAGAAGAGCGGCCGGCGTGAAGGAGAGCAAATGGAGAGGGAGAGAGAGTGTGTCTAGCTTGAAGAAGAAGAAAAGTGGGGAGAGAGAGAGAGAGAAAGGGAGAGTTTATAGTGGAGTGGTTAGGGGGTTGGTGACAAGTGTCACAATCCTAGGAGGTTTGACAATCATACCCTTGATCCAATGGCCACTATCTCTCCTAGGTCAATTATTGAGGGGCAAAGTGGTCATTACTCCCTCCACTAGTGGCTTGTCTCTTGTTCATTAAGTTCAATAAATAATCCTCCAAAAATTCTCAAAATTCGGATCACTAAATGGGCTTGAGGGGCAAAGTCGTCATTTGTCCGATTCTGAGCCAAAATTCCATTTTTCGACCAGACTAATCCCCTATATAAATGGTCAACCCAAATTGACGTTGTCCTTGTGAAACTAGACCGGTAAACTCTTGAAAATCAACCTTAAAGTCCGGATCAAATTCCACAATCAAACTAGTTAAATCTCAATTTTCGAACCTCTTACTAACGGGCAGCTGTTTAGGGATGACGCGTATCGACCTAAGGTTATCTGAGTCATGACAGCCTTGATTACTGAGAAAATGAGAGGGATTATTGCTAGTTCTAGAGATAATGATCGTTCGGTTTAAGTTTGGGACTAATTGGCCACGTGCATGTTTGGTCTTACAGAATCACCTGCTATCCGAGTATACATCATTGGCCTCGGCCAAACCGAGTCTGTTACCTTCTGAAGATCGACCTATGTTGGCCCAAAATATTTCCTCGCCGTTTCTCGGAATCAGTGTCCAATTCATGATCGGGTCCTTGGTCCACGTACCGTTATCCTAGTTAGCCATTCCCATCTGGTCAGTATCCCGGGAGTGATCAGCTCTGGGCGAGACTTACGAAAATGAAATAATAGATAAGACTCGTTTTATTGATTTCCAGAAATTAGGTCGAAATTCGGAATGTTACAGAGGAACATTTTGGGTAATATAGAGAAAAATTGGAAACACCCGAATATTGGAAACACCTCTGACTGGACGAGGTCGATGGACGATCATGAAGGCCCATGGCCTAGGTTAGCGACCTCCATTGCACACCAAAGGGGCGCTCGCCTAAGGTCAACCCATAGTGGTAGAGCCTACTTCATGATTTGTGGCACTTCCTACTAGAAACATGCCTACCTTTTCATGCAATGGGGTTATAATATTACCAATAATAATTATGATAAGATGTTGGATTAGTTTCACTTACCAAATTCTACCTCCCTCCTCCATCTTGTAAAAGTAGACTATTTAAACCAAAATGGAGGATTCACAGCAAATTACTTCTTCTACCTTGATTTTAGATGATTACATAAACAAAAAAATTGAAAGTGAGATGTAAGAACGATTTTGATGCCTCATTCTATCAACTTGAACATAACGATTAATCTTTAGGGAAAATTTAATATAAACTTCTGGGGTAGCGTCCATAGGTTGTCTTGGTATCATGCTTACTTATGGATATGTTATTAAATAGGTCAATCTGAACACGACATATTAATCCTTATAACCTGTTAAATTAAGTGGATCAAATCAATATAACCCAAAGATGACCCGGCAACTAGAATAGCATCTTTGAGGGATATTATGGCTTCTTTCACTTAATTGGTGAATTTAACGAGTTATTAATGTGATTTTTTAAAGACAATCAAATTGGTTGAAAAATCAAGACAATGATTAACCTTTTTTTAAAAAAAATTTATAGAGAGTTAACTGAAAATTTATAATTTTAGCACTACAAAAAAACAAGGGTTTTGCCACGAATTTTGCCACGAAAAATTTGGCAAAATTCGAGGCAAAACGAATTTCCAACGAAATTAGCGACAAACAAAAATTCGTCGGTAATTCATCGTTGCAAATTTTTGCGACAAAAAATTTCCATTTTCGTTGGTAATTTGCGACGAAATTTTTTCGTCGCAAAATTCGTGACAAAATTTGTGGCTACATTCGTGGCTAAATTCGTTGCAAAATTTGTCGCTAATTATTCCTTGTAAAAATCATGGCAAAATTCGTCGGTAATTATTCGTGGCAAAATGAATTTCTGATGAATTAGCAACGAAAAAAAATTCGTCGCTAATTCAGCGTCGGAAATTTTTGCGACAAAAAATTTTGATTTTTCATTGGTAAATTGCAACGAAAACAAATTCGTGGCAAAATTCGTAGATAAATTCGTGGCTAAATTTGTTGCAAAATTCATTGCCAAATTCGTCGTTAATTATTCGTTGCAAAAATCGTGGCAACATTCGTCGCTAATTATTCGTGGCAAATGAATTTCTCATGAAATTAGCAACGAACAAAAACATTCATGGCAAATTTTTTTTTGCAAAATTCGCCGACAAAAAATTTGAATTTTCGTTGGTAATTTGCGATGAAAATAAATTCATGGCTAAATTTGTAGCAAAGTTCGTTGTAAAATTCGTGGCAAAATTCGTTGCTAATTATTCATTGTAAAAATTGTTGATAAATCCGTCGCTAATTATTCGTGGCAAAATTCGTGACACAACGAATTTTCCACAAAATTAGGGATGAAAAAAAATTCGCGGCATCACGAATTTTTGTGACAAAAAACTGCAATTTTCATTGGTTATTTGCGATGAAAACAAAATTCATGGCTAAATTTGTGGGCAAATTCATCGCAAAATTTGTCGCTATTATTCGTTGCAAAAATCGTGGGAAATCTTGAATTTTTCCAACAAAAAATTTCATTTTTTGTGGTAATTTGCGACGAAAACAAAATTCGTGGGAAAATTTGTTACAAAATTTGTCGCTAATTTATTCGTTGCAAAAATTGTGGGAAATCGCGAATTTTGCCGACAAAAAATTTCAATTTTTGTTGGTAATTTGTGATGAAAACAAAATTCGTGGCAAAACGAATTTCCCATGAAATTAGCGACAAAAAAAAATTAACGATGTCGCAAATTTTTTCGATGAAAAATAATTCGTAGCAAAATTTGTCGCTAATGATTCGTTGCAAAATTTGTTGCTAATTATTCATAGCAAAATTCGTCGCTAATTTTTCACGAACTGTATTCATGGCTAAATTCGTTGCTAGTTTGCCAAGAAAGTTTTTTTTTTTTTGGGTCACTAAATTGCGACCAAATCTATTCGTGACAAAATTCGTCGCTAAGTTTGCAACGAATTTTGTTTAGGGACAATTTCGATTTTAAATCTAATTAGTAGCAATATTAATTTCTACAATGTAAAAGTTGCAAAGTCTCACATGATGGTATTCGATATTCAATCTCATAATACATAGAGGTAGCTAAGTACTAATGAATATCATGTAATACATTCAAAACATTGAAAGGACGCGGGACAACCATAAAACGTTGGCAACTTTGGTACTTGGCAGGACATCAGGAACAGTCACCAAAATTTGACACCTAATGAAATATGGATACATAAATAAAGATATCAAATTTGTCCAAAATATAAAAAAAGCATTTATTCATGGACGTGGAACTAACTATAAAAAAAATAAGTAGGAGGATTTTAAAAAAATGTTGAAGGACCAATGTTCTTACATTTGAATATAAGTCAACTTTCACATCCATTAGAAGAAAGAATATATCGCCTTTTCACTACAATGGATGTAAAAACAGAAATTGGTCATGTTCAAAGACCAGCAGAATGACCTCGTAATATATAATCAAAAAACACGAAAATGCACTCTTTATCACTTACAAAAGTTCTAGAATGGAAGACTTCATTCAATTACTTCCAACAAAACCTGCTAAGCTTTCATAAAATCTTAACTATGGGATCCCAGTAATGCGCCTCATAATCCTAAAAGCATCCCACCTTATTTCAATATTCCAAAATAGAAAGGGACTTAACAAAACATCAAATAAAAACAACAGAAAACAAACATATAAAGAAGAAACACCCAGCCAAAGCATATATTCCGTTTTTCCCTTCTTCGAATAAGCTCGATAGCCTAGAGGGGCTCAAGCAACTTGCTCAAGCATCAACACTAGAAGATAGCAACACCATCCATGAAACACAGCCAACAAAAAAGAACAGAAGCACCAAAACCCAATTTTCAATCAAAGCACGAAAGCAAATCAAATCTCAGCACAGAGAGAGACCCAGAAGATTGAAACCCCCTAACGAAGTGCGCGGTTTCACCCACACCCAAAATGAACAAACAAGAAAAATGAAAAGTAGAACATCACATCACACTACAACACAGCAACCCTCGAACTCCCAACAATTCAGCCCTCCACCAATCCCTCAGCTAGCCGAACCCCAAAAATCACCAAATCAACGCATCACCGCCTAGCCACAGTACCGCATTGCCGTTCAGATCCGAGGCAAGACGAAACCCGTACGGATCAGATTGAGAAAAGCGACCAGGAACTCACCAACTCCATCTCCATCAATGGTGCCGCATAAGGATGCGGGAAAAGGCCGACAGTTGCCGTCGCTCGAAATTGGAGGGCGGAGGGATTCAATCCGCAGCCCGAGTGCGAGGGCGCTATGTCCAGGCGAGTGCCGCGAGTCACACAACAATGACCCCTTCCTCATCCTTCTTCTTCTTCTGCTCGTGGATTTAACAGCGACACTTTTCGTCAAGACGATGAAAGAACAAAGAAGAAGATAGGGTTACGTAATGTACATCAGCTTGTTTCTGTGTTTCAGTTGGGCTCGAGTGTGAATAAGAAGAAGAACCTCGGGGCAATATATAATTCTCCTATATACTTGAAATTCGTGGTAAAATTCGTAGAAAATTTGCCATGAAATTCAAGTTTCCGGGCAATTATTGAACTATATACTATTTTTGTGGCAAAATCAGTGGGAAATTTGCCACGAATTTTGCCACAAAATTCAAATTTCCGGCATTCTGGGCTTTTATAAAAATTCGTGAAAAATTTCCCACGAATTTAAAAACCTCGGGGCTATATATAATTCTCTTATATACTTGAAATTCATGGCAAAATTCATAGGAAATTTGCCACGAAATTCAAGTTTCTGGGAAATTATTGCACTATATACTATTTTTGTGGCAAAATTCATGGGAAATTTCTCACGAATTTTGCCACGAATTTCAGGCTTTCGGCAATTATTGCACTTTATACTATTTTTATGGCAAAATTCGTGGGAAATTTGCCACAAAATTCAAATTTCCGGCGTTATGGGCTTTTTTTAAATTTCATGGGAAATTTGTCACGAATTTTGCCATGAAATTCAAGTTTCCGGGCAATTATTGCACTATATACTATTTTTGTGGCAACCACGAAATTCAAATTTCCAGCGTTCTGGGCTTTTAAAAAAATTCGTGGTAAATTTCCCACGAATTTAAAAACCTTGGGGCAATATATAATTCTTCTATATACTTGAAATTCGTGGCAAAATTCATGGAAAATTTGCCACGAAGTTCAAGTTTTTGGGCAGTTATTGCACTCTATACTATTTTCGTCGCAAAATTTGTGGGAAATTTCCCACGAATTTTGCCACGAAATTCAAATTTCCAGTGTTTCGGGCTTTTGTAAAAATTCGTGGCAAAATTCATGGGAAATTTCCCACGAATTTAAAAACCTCGGGGCAATATATAATTCTCCTATATACTTGAAATTCATGGCAAAATTTGTGAAAAATTTCCCACGAATTTTGCCACAAAATTCAAATTTCCGGCATTCTAGGTTTTACAAAAATTCGTGGAAAATTTCCCACGAATTTTGCCATGAATTTCAAATTTCCATGCAATTATTGCATTATATACTATTTTCGTGGCAAAATTTGTGACAAATTAGGGGTGGGGATGGATATCACAAAAATTATTTTCCGTGTCGCAAATTAAAGACAATTTTTTTTTCCGTTGCAAATTAGTAACGAATAATTTTTCGTCGCAAATTTATCACGAATAACTTTTCGTGCCAAAATTTGTTGGAAATTTGCGATGAAAAATGTTTCGTCGCTAATTTCCAACGAAATTTGAGACAAAAAAATCACAAATGTCGTCGGAAATTAGTGACGAAACATTTTTCATCACAAATTTCGTCAGAAATTAGCGACGAAACATTTTTCATCACAAATTTCGTCGGAAATTGGCAACGAAAGCTTTTTCGTTGTTAATTTCATCGAAAATTAGTGACGAAAAATTTTTCATCACTAATTTCCAACGAATTTAGTTTCCGTCGCAAAAGTCGTCGCTAATTTCTGAAGAAAAATTTTTCATCGCAAATTTTCATGGCAAAATCCTAGTTTTTTTGTAGTGTAGTAAATTATTAAAAGGTGTTGATTACACTTAACCTATATTTATAGTAAAAGGAGTAATCCAACCAATTGAGATTAAATAGGTCATGTTAACCAAATCGATATGATCTATGTATTAAACAGGTCAATTTCGCGTTACGTGGGTTGAACCCAATCAAGACCTACTTATTAATCATATTAGAGGAGTTGACACCATTTGGCACGAGCACGATTGGTATAAACCCAAACCCACCGAATTTGTGTCGTTTAAAAAAATTACCATTCCTTTCGACCAAAAAAAAATTGCCATGTAATCACCGGACGAAAGTAACCACAATGCAAGAAATTAATAACAACTCAGTTTTTTTTAACGAAATCCAATATTATCCTTACGAATGCGAAAAAAATTTCAATGCTAAACTAATTTGAATTTAGTCTTAAATCTCTTCATTAAATTAATGTGGTCATAAATCTTTGAGAGTAAATACAATCAAGTCCTTCTAGTTAAGATATATTTAAAATTGCTAACGTGGCGATTCAGTTATCGCCGCCCATCTACCATCACGGCTAGCAATTTGATGTAAATAACTTTACTCAAAATGATGAGATTTTGCTTAATTTTTTAATTTTCATTTTTCTTTTATTTCCTTTTGTTATCTTCTGCATTTTATAGATAAATCTGATTACTGTTCATGTTCATCTTCCTCTCCGAAAGGTCAACTCCTCGTTGGCCATTGTCTACTATTGGAACAATCTCACAATCATTCCAATTGTCCCTCACAACAACATTTAACGATGTGTTGACCACCATGATCACAGTCGTCCATCATCATCTTCGCCCTTAATCTCTGCCGCAACCCTTCGCTTTCCACCACCTCCTCACCACAGATCTTCACCACCAATCCCTCTAGTCTCGATCGATGACCCCTCAGCCTTTGATTTCCACTCACGTGGCAGCAGTTCATTGCCGCTGTCGTCAAGTGAGCCTGAGATCAAGGTTGAGCGGCACCAAGCTCAAAATCCGAGGCTTGCAATCGATCCAAGCTTTGATCACGGCTGAGGCTCGCTGCAGCCACGTCCCTTTCCCCAGACGATGGCGATGATGAGCAGGTAGAGAAAGCAAAGAGACAATGCTTTGTAGGTTCAATTGCGAGAAGGAAGAAGGAGACGCCAAATCTGGCTGAAGAAGAAGGGAGAAGAAAAGGGAAAGAGAAGAAAAACAGAAATAATAAAAACCAGAAAATTTAGACAATTAAGCAAAACATCGTTATTTTGAGTAATAGATGTAAGACTGTCCACGCTCGGCTAGACATTCGGTTAGCGATAACTGAACAGCAATAATAGCAATTTTAATAAGATTTGATTGGGAGAACTCGATTGTAATTTTACTCAAAAATTTAGGACTATATTAGTTAATTGAAAGATTTAAGACTATATTCAAATATATACTATAGGTTTAAGATTAAAAATAATTTTTTTCCTTCTCCTAATGAACCATCAAAGTGTAATTGGGTTGATCTCATCTATACTTACACTCATAAAACAGACAATGAAATTGATAAGTAACCTTTTCGGTACTTATAATAGAGGTATTTTATTACGCACTCAGCCTTTTGCCAGAGAGGTGGAGAACAGCAATCATTCCCACAACATCCCACATTCTCATTTCAATGTACTGAAAAATCACCTTTAATGATTCCTTCACTCAAGTATATCTACAGGCGCTCTCCCCATCCTTTTCTCTCTCTTCCCCTTCCTTCAATCATGCTAACTTTCTTCTTTCCATGCCCCCACCCACACACCCCGAGAAAAAAGCACGAGAATTCACGCCTTCCAAAAGGAAAAAGTAAACAAAAACACAAAAGAAAAGACACTAGCTTTGACTCTGCAACGTTACTCCATTTTTAAAAAACACTCCCGCACTCCCCCAACCCCCGTCTCTTTGCTCTTCTATTGCTCCCGAAACATGAACGCCCATCCCGAGCCTTCCCTCCCTTCCCCTTTCTCTGCCGTCGCCTTCGCTCTCCTCCTCTTCCTCCCTCGTTCTCTCTCCTCACCGCCCAATGACACCGGCGCTCTCACTCTCTTCCGCCTCCTGGCCGACCCCCACGGCCACCTGCTCTCCAACTGGACCGGCTCCGACGCCTGCTCGGCCGCCTGGCGCGGCGTTCGGTGCTCCTCCTCCGCTCCCTCGAGCGGCCGCGTCACTGCCCTCTCCCTCCCTTCCCTCAACCTCCGCGGACCCGTCGACCCTCTCTCTTCCCTGGACCAGCTCCGCCTGCTCGATCTCCACGATAACCGGCTGAACGGTACCGTCGGGCCCCTCGCCAACTGCACCAACCTCAAGCTCCTCTACCTCGCCGGGAACGACTTTTCCGGCGAGATCCGACTGGAGATATCCTCTCTCCGGCGCCTCGTCCGTCTCGACATTTCCGACAACAACATCCGGGGTGTGATCCCAGGGGAGCTGCGAGGCCTGAGCCGCCTTCTGACTCTCCGGCTTCAGAGCAACCTGCTCTCTGGCGAGGTGCCCGATCTCTCCGCGTCGCTCAAGAACCTGAAGGAGCTCAACCTGACGAACAACGAACTGTTCGGGCGTTTGCCGGATGGACTACTGAGAAAGTTTGGTGTTCGGAGCTTCGTCGGGAACGAAGGACTATGTGGCTCGAGCCCATTACCAGCTTGCTCGTTATCTGGGACTTCACCACCGGCTTCTTCCTCTCTCACGGTACCGTCTAACCCCAGCTCCATGCCGGAGACGCCAGCAATTGGACCGCGTCAGAAGCATCGGCAAAAAGGACTGAGCACAGGGGCTATAGTGGCGATTGCCCTCGCGAATTGCGTGGCATTACTTGTTGTGACATCTTTCGTGGTTGCTTATTGCTGCTCGAGAGAGCGGAATTCGAGCTTGAAAGCAAATGGAGAGAGCACTGGGAAGAGGAGAAGTGGGAGTAGCCATGGAAGTGAGAAGAGAGTGTATGCAAGTGGAGGTGCGGATAGTGATGGGACAAACACTACTGATAGGAGTAAGCTTGTGTTCTTCGAGCGGAAGAAGCAGTTTGAACTCGAAGATTTGCTCAGAGCATCGGCAGAAATGCTTGGGAAAGGAAGCTTAGGGACAGTGTACAAGGCTGTGCTTGATGATGGGGGTGTCGTGGCCGTTAAGAGATTGAAGGATGCCAATCCGTGTATGAGGAAGGAGTTCGAGCAGTACATGGACGTAATTGGGAAGCTTAAGCACCAAAATGTGGTCAAACTCAGAGCTTACTACTATGCCAGAGAAGAGAAGCTCATGGTATATGATTATCTCCCAAATGGCAGCCTGCACTCACTGCTTCATGGTCAGCATAATTCTATCGTCAAATAATGTTTCATTCTGAATGGACTAATTCTATTGTCGAGTTGAGCCTATAATCTTTATCTTGTTCTTGTTACTCTTGCTTTAATCAGGTAACAGAGGTCCTGGAAGGATTCCTCTGGATTGGACAACAAGAATTAGCTTGGTACTTGGAGCGGCTCGGGGGCTTGCCTGGATCCACGAAGAGTACAGTGCAGCGAAAATCCCCCATGGAAACATCAAGTCTTCCAACATACTTCTCGACAAGAATGGCGTTGCTTGCGTCTCCGATTTTGGGCTCTCACTGCTTCTGAATCCGGTTCATGCCATTGCTAGATTGGGGGGATACCGAGCTCCGGAGCAGGCAGAAACCAAGCGGCTCTCTCAAAAAGCCGATGTCTATGGCTTTGGCGTCCTGTTACTAGAAGTCCTCACTGGCAGAGCTCCATCGCAGTATCCCTCCCCGACACGGCCTCGAGCTGATGAAGAGGAACAGGCAGTCGATCTCCCCAAATGGGTGAGATCTGTGGTGAAGGAGGAGTGGACGGCTGAGGTGTTCGATCAGGAGCTTCTTCGCTACAAGAACATCGAAGAGGAACTCGTGTCCATGCTTCATGTGGGCTTGGCCTGCGCGGCGGCTCAGCCTGACAAGAGGCCTTCGATGGCGGAAGTGGTGAAGATGATCGAGGATATTAGGGTCGAGCAGTCACCGTTGGGAGAGGACTATGACGAGTCGCGAAACTCGCTCTCTCCTTCGCTTGCCACAACGGAAGATGGGCTTTGAAGGTTCGGAGTGATGGATCAGTTCACTGGGTTGTTCCGTGATTGGCTTCTGTATGTTTTTCGCATTGTCTCATTGCAATTGCATGTGGTTTGTCCTGGGTTTAAGTTTGTAAAATTGGCTTAGCCTATTATATTTCTAATGTTATCGGTGGCAGAATTTGGGGATCTTCACCATATTCGACCAATTTGATCTACTCGGTCAGCTATCGTTCACCGGAAGATGTACATCAGTACTCAGTAGAGTCGTCTTCTTGTCGGAAAGCTTCATTTCTGTTCTCAAATTATGGACCGCACTGAACTCTACTAGCGTTATCAATTGGATAGTCTCCACATAATTAATGATACTTCCGTCGAATGAATTTCCCGTGTCAAGAAGCAGAAGAAAAATAATTCATGTTGGAAACATTTAAGAAGTATATTGAATGTTATTTATCAAACGATATGGTTAATATCATTTTTTAATGTCTAAACAAATCGGATTTGTGTTTATTATCAAAAATTAATACCATAAAAAATCCCAAATTGATACACCTGTGATCAATTTACCAAAAACTAATTTTTTAACCATAAAAATTCTCAAACTAGTACATTTATAACAAATTTAGTCTCCATTAAATTGAATTAATATAAAAAAATCATAAACTAGTACATTTGAGATAAACAAAGGGAAAAATCTCAAATTAATTCATTCGTCAACTGTCATGTGTCATTTAATTAAGCAATTTGATAGTAAAATTTAACGAAAATTAAAGAAGAGTAAATTTGTCATAAGTGTACAAGTTTAGACTTTTTTATGGTAAAAAAATTAATTTGGGATGAATTTATCATAAAGATACAAGTATGAGATTTTTTGTAGTAATAACCCTATTATCAAACCCTAATTGCTCATCGCTAGGTGCACGCTTGGGCAGAGAGAGAGGGATATATGATGGTTAGGCTTTTGTGATTTCGATTTCTTTATGGGGTACAAGAATGGCAGGTCATTATATGAGAAATGGTAATCTGGTAAATAACAAAAAAAAAATTGTTAATCTGATGTTAACTGTAATCTGAAGTCTACCGACGAAAGTCAAACTGTCAAACAGCAAAATGGCTAAAATAAAAATGCCAGATGATCATTCTCAACACAAAGGATATAAAATTAAGGTGGTTTTTCTTTTAATTTTAGACAAGACAAAAAAGGCGACTAGTGCTAACGACTTACTCTAATCAATGGTCTACATGTGCTAATGAAATATTCAAATTGAATCATAACTACTCTACAATACATGTGATCATCACGAGATACGCTACAACATTTAGCCGTTCACAAATTCAGTCTCAACATGAATAAAATTGGCATGAAAGGCAGGTGAATCTTTAATGACTAGTCCAATCATCTTGGTGGTAAATAGAGGCAGGTTGTTTTTCGTTTTCCTTTTCTCCCTTTAAAGTGCTGCCGGTCATCCAGAGTTTCTATAGCAATGACTTCGCTTATCTTTGAAAAAGAAAAATTAAAGTTATTCTCGCCAACGTCTTGTCTGATAAAACAGGGGCAGAATTATAAGCTTATGAAAAAGCAAACCGCGTTGGACTTAGACCCGGGCGGGCCTCGCCCACGTTGCAGGTGGTTGGTTAGTCCGTATATAAAATTATCAAATCCAAATACGATTAGAATTATTGCTAAATAAGCATCAACCGTGTAAAATATTTTTACACTGAAGATATGAAATGTAGTTGTCGAGGCTTCATTCAGAGACTCATCCAGATCTCCAGATCCCCGGGATAGATAAGTCAATTAGAGGACATTATCTCTCTCTCAGGAATATAAAGATAGAGAGAATTGAGGGTATCGGTGCGTTAAAATAAAAAACGTATTCATGGAGCCCATTGTCTCTATATATCAAACAGACAAGTCGTAAAAGCTTTTATGTGAGTTTCGACTCCTTTTATGAGGTGAGGTTTACACTTAACCAAATACCGAAAATTCATGGAAGATCCCTAATTAAGTGTAATACTTTTTAGATACTTTTTATTTTGCATGAATACAAAAAGGAAATTAAAACATAATTGACATGACGAATAATATTTGAAAGAAGAACAGAAAGATAAAGGAGAGAGGGCCATCAATTGTGATGTCCCAACAACCACCATTCTGGTGGATCTCACTTTCCTCTTCGTCAGATCTCGAAGGAGATCTGATACCTGACGAAACTTCCAAGTTCCAACACCTCACCTCCCGACCGCCATAACATGTGCAACACCTCTAATTTCCAAATTGAGGGTCGCCATTTAAATGGTGTCACGATTCCTAAAGTCTTCCCAACTCCTAATTTTAGGTTATCGCCATATCAAAAACCTAAAAACTAGACTAGAGTTGTCAATAATCAATTTTGGACAAACTTAGGTCAATTTGACACCCGGACAACTCAAGTAGTGTTGGGCAAGTACTCGTGGAACTGGTTAAGTGAAACCTAGGGATCTTAGGTCTAGAATTCTGTTACACGTGGAACGAATTAGTATCCAACGACACCATTTAAGTATTGCAACCTGTTTTTGGTCAAGTCCTAAATTATACATCAAGTATGTAGCACCTTGAATCTCGCAAACTAGGGAATTGCCACCTAGTAGTTCCTCGATTTGTAAGATCTTCCCAAATCCCACATTCAAGTAATCTATCGGATCAAAATATGATCATTAATTTAAATACCAAACTAGAGTCTCCACTAATCAATTTAATTGAACCTTGGTTGATTGGACACCTAGAGGGCCTAGATCTTGGGGATTGATTATGCCCGTTTGACAGAAGTAGTCAAATGGAAACGTGAGATCTTACATCTTGGGGATTGATTATGCATGGAATGGATCAATATTCGACGACTCCCTTTTGGTAACGGAAATCTACTTTAGGTTAAGTCCTTAAGCATTGATTAATTAATTTTCTAAGCATGCACGATATTTTTGTTTTGAAAGATATTAAATGTGGCCAAAACACTTATTTGATTTCATTGTTAATGAGGTTTTTTTTCTCATTCATAGTGGTGTGATTTCATCTGTGTGTGGAAATGCGTACGTAAATTTCAATCAAAATGCAAAATTCAGTTAAGATTGTTGCGACCCTCCCCTTCAAGAGATCTCTTTGAGTCGAAGGAAATGGGTTTGGAGGTATTACTTAAGAGGCACGCCAAATGGCCCATTGGTTAGGCCCAAGCTCTCTCAAGCCCATACCTCACATAACATTGAATTTTTATTAGTTCTTTTTAAGCCTAATGATTGCTAGGAGTTGCCACTAGCCATTTGGGGTTAGTTAGAAATCAAATGAGATGCAAGAGATTTGTCTCATTTTTTACGCAATCAGAGATTCTAACTCGAAAAGTTGATTATGTTAATGTTTTTATTAGCGCCATTTTAGTTCCACTAACTTGGAATGTTGTTTTATCTAAGTGATAATGCAATCTTAATTACTGATTATGATCTTAAAGGTATCGAAGCCGTTAAAGCTGCGAATGATAATCATTATATCTCTCTATTTTTTTGTTCCCAAGTATTGACACTTGATTTTTACCTCGTTTTTCAAAATTTTCCAAAAATCACAAAATTATGATTACAAACCTTGGCCAAGCTTAAGGACCTATTTCTAAACCAAAAATAAATTTTTTAGAATTTTCCTTAAAATTTTCTTTTAGTCAAAATAATAGAGAAAATCAAGAAAATAGCAAATGGAATCCAAAAATTCCATAAAAATATCCATTAGTCTCCTTTTAAATCCAATTTCATCAATACAACATCAATTTAGGAAAATTTCAATTGAGAATATGCTTTTTCTCAAACTTGGGTAAAAACAAGCCCAAATTGAATAAAAAATTCAATTGAGTAATTTATAGTCATTTATAGGCTATAGTGTCTTCACAATAAATGATCTTGGAATCTTGAATTACATAACGGTCAGTCCAATTGCACAATTTACTAAAGAAATCTAAAAGCCCCAAAATCTAATTAAAAATTAGGGATTTTAAGCCCAAATTAGGGATCATGCTCAATTTAAAATTGCCGAACCTTGAGACCATCATTTCTAGGGTTAATCAATAATGTGTAATCTAATTTTGGCATCAATTTTGCCCAATAAGGTCATCTAGATGTTAAATTGAACAAAACCCGTAATGATTCGAATTTACAATTTGAGAATTTTGGGTTTAATTGTGACAAAAATTAAGGCAAATCTCATATTTAGGTGTAAAATGTGATGATGAATCCAATTTTGGGGCTAAAATAAAAAAATAGGGTCAAAATCTATTCGAATTTGTAAATTTAGACCAATTTGGATTTGCCTGGTCGGTCGAATCGACCCGACCCGACCTAACCCAGGTTGGCCTCCTTCTTCACCCGACTCATCTAGAACGTGATAAATGCAAAAATTATCTTCTCCGGCCCGTAACTTTACCAATTGAATCCAATCAAATTAGCACGTGTTAAATTCCGATTTCAATTGTAGAATCTCCAGCTGGCATCAGAGATTCAATTTAACCGACTCAAAAATCGGTGATAATAAACTTTGGGCAGGAAATCAAGCTAGAAAAAGGGAAAAAAACATTATCAAAGGCATAGAGGGTGTTCGATGAAATCACTAAGAGATAGAGAGAGAGAACTAGAGAGAGAGAGAGAGAGAGAGAGAGAGAGAGAGAGAGAGAGAGAGAGAGAGAGAAATCAAAGAGAGAAAAGGGAGTTGAGGGCCCTTGATAGGGGGATAGGCGTTGATTGATTGAACGGCTGTTGACACTTAATTTTTAACTTTTTTTTTTTTTCATATTTTCAAAAGTTTCAAAATTAGGATTAGGAATCTTGGCCAAGCCTAGAAATCTATTTCTAAACCAAAAATGATTTTTTTAGTATTTTCCTGAATTTTTCTTTAATTTCTTTTAGTCAAAATGAGTAAGAAAATCAAGAAAAATAACAAATGGAATAAAAAAATTCCATAAAAATAGTCATTAGTCTTCTTTTAAATCCAATTTCATTAGTACATCATCAATTTTGAAAAATCTCAATCGAGAATATGTCTTTTCCAAAATTGGCAAAATCAAACCCGAATTGAACCAAAAATGCAATTAGATCTTTTATAATCATTTTTAAGTTATAGTGTCTTCACAACAAATGATTTTGGGACCTTGAATTACATAATGGTCAGTCCAATTGAACAATTCAACAAAGAAATAAAAAAAAAATCCTAAAATTCAATTGAAAATTAAGAATTTTGAGCCCAAAATTGGTGTAGGGGTCGACATAGGGTTTCACAGTTGTTAAAATGCAGCGGAATATATTTGTAAACCGAAACTCTAAAACCCTAGATAGGATCCATGTGTATATTGAAATTGAGACAGAAGTTCGATACGTACATTTTGCAAATCGAATGTAAATTAACAATTGATTGTGTCTGGATTAGCGCTCCAAGTGTTGCACCTCTACCAGTATCTATACACGCGAACAGAAGTCTCCAACGATCCAAGTGCTAGCTAAAGATCTTGAAATTCCTTTTCTTCAACGCTTTTTGATTTTCGATACTCTGTCGAAAAAAAAACCCCTAAACAGAGAACGATTCTCTATCTATTTATACAACCTCATTATCTAGCAGAATTAAAACAAGTGGGCCAGGAGATTTGGGCCCGCCAAACTGTTCACCTTCAATCGTACATTTAATCATTATCTCATAACGTGTATGACTGCGTAGATAAGTTGAAAGGAGAATAAATTAAAATCTACCTTTTATTTTAAGTAGATCTTGATGGATAGAAAATATTAACTCAGTTCGCTTTTGTGTGTGACCCTATAAGTTCACTAGACATTAGCAATGTGCTCAAAACTCTTTTTGGTCCACAAGTGATAAGCGATCTCTAGCAATACATTATGACTACCTAAGTATAGTGAAGGTCGATTTTCTAACACAATCTAATCCATAATTAATATTAGAGTATCAATCTTGATTGATTCTTAGGACAGACCACTAACAATCTCCCACTTGTACTAGAATCAATTATATAAACTAAGTCCCTTTGTCACTTGATTTTCGAGTTAAGCATAAGGTAGGACAAGTGTCATCCTTATATAGCTTAAACTCATTTTCCCGATACCGCAGTTAGACTGTCAAAACAAGTAGTTGACTCTTCAACTCACTTGAGCATGACCATGCATTTCATAGTCTCAACTCTATAGGAGGCCAGGAAATCATATCCTTGTTATATGAGAGGGACAAATCCCATCTTGTCTATGCACATCACTAAACACGATTCATGACATGCCCAGCCATTACCTTTATAATCACATGTTATGGCTGACGTTTGGCAATGTTAAAGCATGCCAATTTACGTCTAGGAAACTATGGCAGACTCAAGTCAAAGGACTATACTCTATAATTGTGATGAGAAATACTGATGACATTATATAACAATCCTACAGTATTCTCATAGTGGGTCTATCCAATATAATGTTCTCCAACATGTATTCCATGTGATCAACTTTATATCTCATAGTCATGACCCGTGAAACTTGGTCATCAGTTGACTCACATGCTAGTCTTAAACACCATTTGCTTCCCAATGCACAATGGTAATTGACTAGTGACATTTAGAATATTAATATCCACTCTATTAATAGAGTTTCACGATTAAATCACGTATTTGATTATCTATTAAGGATATTCAATATTGAGGGGATAAAGATTTCGCATTCAATTATATACTCAAATCAAATCGAAATCAAATATAATATATATTTTATTAATGAACAATGAAAATGTATATCACATATACTCCCACTCACATCAAGACCAATCACTAATGTGTCTAAGGCCTAAAGCGTTACAATGACGCTCATGCTTAGGTTGTGGAAAAGCCTTTGTCAACGGATCAGTTGTATTCAACTTCGTTGTAATTTTGCACATCTTGACATCACCTCTTTCAATGAATTCTCGAATGAGATGATACTTCCTGAGTATGTGTTTGGTCTTCTGGTGAGATCTAGGCTCTTTAGCCAAAGCTATGGCCCCATTGCTATCACAATAGAGGTTCGTTGGATTAGAACTTGTATGACTGATTCCCAATTCTTCTATGAACTTTCAAATCCAAATAGCTTTTCTTTGATGCTTCTGAAACAGCAATATACTCAGCTTTTGTCGTAGAATCTGCAAGAGTATCCCGTTTGGAACTCTTCCTACACACCGCTCCACCATTCACGCAAACTACAAAACCTAACTGCAATCGAAGGTCGTCTGTGACATTCGGAATTCGAACCACTTCCAGGATCAATAAAATATATGTGTATTTCTTATTTCGTTTTAGTAAGTCTCGTCCGGAACTGATTACTTTGGGGATATTGACCCATGGGGAAAAGCTAACTAGGAAAACGGTATGTGAACCCAAGAACTTGACCATGAATTGAGCACTGATTCCGAGGAACAATGAGGGAATATTTTGAGCCAATGTGAGTTGATCTAAGGAGGGCGATGGATTTGATTGCTAATAACGTACGATCGGATTGCAGGTGATTTTGCACGACCGAGGATACGTATGGCGAACGATCCTAAACTTATTACGAACAATGGCGACCTTCGGAACTAGTGATAGATCCTCGCGTTCTCTTGAGAATCGAGACCGTCACGACTCGAGTAACTCTAGGTCGATACGCATAACCCCTAAAAAGCCGCCTATTAGTAAGAGACGTTAAAATTGCATTTGAGCGAAATTAATCGTTGAGTTGAATCCGGACTTAAGTGTTGAATTTCACGGATGTACGCAACTAATTTGCAAGGACGACGTCATATTAGTGTGGCCAATTATATTTGGGATTGGTATGGTTAAAAAATGGAATTTTAGACCGGGAGTGAAAAATTACCATTTTGCCCTTGAGCCCATGCATTAATTCCGAATTTTGGAGGGCATTTTGGGACTTATTCAGCCCCCTTGAGTGCTGAAAATCTTGGACAAATGAGCCCCCATCACCCTTGTTAATTCCCAAGTTGCCCTTAGATATTTTGTGTAAGAACCAATCTTGGCCATTGATCTTGGATGTGAATGATGGGTGTTTGAATTTCAACCATTAGATTGGTTAGTTAGTGGGGTGGGTAGCATGGACATTGTGAGTGGAGTTGGTCAATGACCCCACTCAAGCTTTTCGATCAAAACTCCCTCATTCTCTCTCTCTCCCCTCACTTCCCCATTTCCAACCACTCTCTCCCTCTCATTCTCTCCATTTTTTTCCCTCCCCTTCTCCTCCCTTGGCCGTATGAAGCTAGCCTCGTCGGAGCACCACCACCGCGATCACGCCGCCGTCGCCCGATCACCGCCGCAGTCCATGCGACCAGCCTGCCACCACTACCATCACCACTTATCTGTCTCTCTCTCTTTTTGTCATCACCACCACCATTATCAGCATCCTTCCTTGCCGTTCGACTCAACCGTGAACCACCAATTGCCGCTCGCTGCCATACGCTGCTTGTGGAGCCACCGGAGCACCCGCCGGTCGGGCGTGAACCAGCCACCGTTTAGCCTGTTTCTCCCCTAGTTCGATTCTCATTTGAAGCTTAAGACCTTGGTGAGTAGAAACTCTAAACCCTAATTAGGATTTTGTGCATATTTAGATAAGTTTATGGGTTAATTATGATATTTTAGGGGTTAATTGATGGCTGGTGATTAGGGATAGTAATGCAATGATTTTGATGGCCTAGTATGCTAATTTGAAGGTTATTTAGTGGCCTAGAGTGGGCTGATTAGTGGCTAATCATCTTGGACTTGATTAGACTTTGTACGGCTAATTTATGGTTTAATGGTGAATTGCCATGTGTGCCTTGATTTGTCCATGAAGTGACTAATTGTATATGATCCGTGATTAATTTTGGGAGATTAAAATTGGTGTTTGCTGTAGCCGAATGATGAGAGACTTTGTGGGCTATAGGCTCGTACAATTTTAATAGCTTAATTGCATGATTTCGTGTGCTAATTATGTACCGTTGCTAATTTGATTTATTTGGTTAATTGGGTATGTTGATATACCGAATTGAGTAATTATTGTGAGTCAATTGATGGCCGAGTGTTGGATGTTATGGTCAGAGATTGTGCATATTAAGTATTGGCATAACGTGTGCATCATATGAGTGTGCATGAATGGCATTGAGTATGTGATCACCTAAAATGTCTTGAGGTGTCCCACATGCGGAGTTTAAATAATAAGTGGTGAATTATGTACGTGTAATCACATAAACCCTGAGACGTTGTTTAAGCAGGATAATAAACCCGTTTTGAGGCGTTTAACGCTCGACGATGCCCGGATTACTGGAAGATGGCCAACCTGAGGCGTCCCATATGCAAGTTGTGTCATGGGCCTAATGCGTTTAACGTGGGCCAGAGATTGATTGAGAAGTGATGGATCTGATGCGTTTAACGCGGGTCGGACCTAATGCGTTTAACACGGGTCGAAGAAAAAATGAGAACTTGGTATGTATACAAAGTATGCATCGATGAGTGCAAGTATAAGCATGGCATGTGTTCATGGCCAAGTGATATTGTGTATGTGCCATAATTGGTTTCCGTATTACCATTGTTATTATTATGTGCCTAACCTATAGGGCTGATTATGTGTTTGTTTTGGGCCGAGGGCCTAAGTCGTATATATTTTGGATTGTATGTTTAGTTAGTGCTTGTTTGGAGGTGCATGTTAGCCTAGTTTAGGTTTAGGGAGCCTATTTGTTGAGATTCGTTCTTACTATTGTTAAACCCCAATATTTCAGACTCTTAGTCTTAAGGATGATAGGAGTACCTCTGCGTTTTGGGATCCCGGACCGTATAGACCATTTGATGACCGAGTACCCCGGTTGGAACGGGGAGACCTGTATTAGGTTTTGTACTATCGTTTGAGTCGACAAGGATGAGCCACAGCTCAAGGCTCATCCCCACCTTAGTTGGTGTTACTGGGGCGAGACTGGCTTATATGGATCCCTTAGGACTTTCGACATCTTGTTTGATGGATTAGGTCAGTAGGACCCGCATGTTGCTGATGGGGAGTTAGCGAGCCTCGACCCGGCGTCTGTGACAGATTCTGACCCCCGGCTAGTCATCTTCAAGGCCGACTCGAATCTCGATTACGAGGAAGATGAGCCGATAGAGTGGGAGTCCAATCCTGAGCCGGAGCCGATGGAGCTGGGGTTAGAACCAGAGGATGATCCCGAGGAGGAGACTTTGGAGGTCGAGTCCGAGCTTGAGTCTATGGATTCCAAGTTCGAGTCGTTCAACGATTCATCCGAGTCTTCAGGATCCGACTCGGACTGGGTACCCTAGGGGTTAGCCTGACCATAGCTAGGGTTTAGGGCCGACACTTTTTGGTATGAGCCCTTATTATATCTAGCTCCTGACCGCCTCGAGCCATATATGCTTTTTTTATTATAGTGGTTTGCTGACCCGTTTTGGTCTATGTATATTGTTGTATATTGGATATTATAAATCCTCTTTATTAATGTAAGTATGTGTTTTTGGTATTTGATGCTATCCTTGGTCTTGTTTAATTATGTACGGGTGTATAATCATTTCCGTATGTGTATTGTTCTTTGATTTGGGATTTTGGGTCGGCGACGCGTCGTAGGACGTCGCACTAACACGATCGAGGAAGGGGTTGCTTGCACACCGTAGGATTCGGGGCGTGACATCGTCTTTGTCGGTTTGGAAACTAGCATCAGTGTAGCCACCCACAGTGATCTGTTCCTTACCTCCATAGACTAAGAACAAATCCTTAGTTCTTCTTAAGTACTTAAGGATATTTTTGACAGTAATCCAGTGAGGTTCCCTTGGATCTGACTGGTATCTACTTGTCATGCTCAATGCATAAGCAACATCAGGACGAGTGCATAACATAGCATACATGATAAATCCCACAGCTGATGCATAAGGAATCCTACTCATGCGGTCTCGCTCATCTTGTGTTGAAGGACACTGAGCCTTGCTAAAACTTATGCCATGTGTCATCGGGAGAAAACCTTTCTTGGAGTCTTGCATATTAAACCTATTGATGACTTTGTCAACATATGTACTTTGACTCAGTCCAATAAGTCTCTTAGATCTATCTCTATAGATCCTGATCCCCAAGATATAGTTTGCTTCTCCCATGTCCTTCATGGAGAAAAATTTTTCTAGCGATGTCTTAACTGACTGAAGCATAGGAATGTCGTTTCTAATGAGTAGTATGTTATCCACATACAACACTAGAAACACAATTGCACTTCCACTAGACTTCTTGTATACACAAGCTTCTTCTTTATTTCTGATGAAGCCAAACTCTTTGACAGTTTCATGAAAATGAATATTCCAACTCTGTGATGCCTGCTTCAATCCATAAATAGAACGTTGAAGCTTGCATATCTTCCCAGTGTTATCTAGTGATGTAAAGCCTTCAGGTTGTGTCATATACACATCCTCCTCTAGATTTCCGTTAAGAAAAGCTGTCTTTACATCCATTTGTCATATCTCATAGTCATAATATGCAGCAAATGCTAGGATAATCCGAATGGACTTAAGCATGGCCACTGGTGAAAAGGTCTCGTCATAGTCAATACTATGAGTTTGCTTGAAACCTTTAACTACTAGCTGTGCTTTATAGATGTGAACATTTCCATCCATATCAGTTTTCTTCTTGAAAACCCACTTGCACCCTATAGGTTTGACACCTTCGGGTGGATCATTCAAATTCCAAACTTTGTTTTGATACATTGAGTCCATTTCGGATTTCATGGCCTGAAGCCATTTATCGGAGTCTGGGCCCATCATAGCTTCTGTATAGGTCGTAGGTTCGTCATTTTCTATTAACAATAAATGACAATGTTCTGTCACGTGAAAACCATATCTCATAGGCTCACGATGTGTTCTTTCAGACCTACGAACTATAGGTGCCACTGGAGTAGACTCTACAACTCTTTGTAGATCTAATTGAGGTTCCTCATGAACTGGAACACCCTTTTGTGGCACAACAACTTCTTCGAGGTTTACCTTACTCCCACTAGTTCCTTTATTAAGAAACTCTCTCTATAAAAAGACACCATTTTGAGCAATAAACACTTTGTTCTCTGATGAATTGTAAAAGTAATGTCATTTCGTTTCTTTAGGATATCTCACAAAGAAGCATTTATCATATTTGGGCCCAAGCTTATCAGAAAGTAAATGTTTTACATAAGCTTCACAACCCCAAATCTTTAGAAAAGACATACCAGGAACTTTTTCTGTCTACATCTCATATGGTGTCTTCTTTACAGCTTTTGATGGACTTCTATTTAGTGTAAACACAGCTATCTCGAGTGCATATCCCCATAAAGATAATGAAAAATCTAAATGACTCATCATTGATCGAACCATATCTAACAAAGTTCTATTTCTCCTCT
The DNA here is from genome assembly GCA_024500025.1 of Syzygium aromaticum. Lineage (NCBI taxonomy): Eukaryota > Viridiplantae > Streptophyta > Magnoliopsida > Myrtales > Myrtaceae > Syzygium > Syzygium aromaticum. The sequence goes on from CM044895.1 coordinate 19,374,250, forward strand.
CAAAGACACCATTCCACTATGGTGTTCCAGGGGGAGAGAGCTGTGAAATAATTATACACTCTTTGAGATGATCATTGAACTCTTGGCTTAAAAATTCTCCTCCTCGATCAGATCGAAGAGCCTTGATACTCTTGCCAAGTTGATTTTGTATTTCATTATGAAATTCCTTGAACTTTTCAAAGGAGTCGGATTTATGTTTCATCAAGTAAATATATCCATATCTACTGAAATCATCAGTAAATGTAATGAAGTATTGATAACCTTATATGGCTGTAGAACTTAGTGGTACACACACATCAATATGTATAAGGGCCAATAATTCTTTTGTCCTCTCACTTTGATTAGTAAATGGAGCTTTTGTCATTTTTCCAATTAAACAAGATTCACACGTATCAAATGATTCAAAATCAAATGAATGTAATAGTCTATCATTATGAAGCTTGTGAATTCGTTTTTCATTTAAGTGGCCTAATCGACAATGCCATAGGTAGGTTGGATTCAAATCATTAGATTTAAACCTTTTTGTATTTATATTATAGATTGACACATCAAGATTTAGAACATATATCCCATCCACAATATGGGGGCTACCATAAAACAATCCATTAATATAAAATGAACAGCTATTATTCTTTATATCAAAGTGGAAACCTTCCTTGTCCAAACAAGAAACAGAAATAATATTCATGCGTATAGCAAGTACACAGTAGCAATTATTTAGTTCTAAAATCATGCCAGAAGGTAAAGCTACATTATATGTTCCTATGGCTAATGTAACGACTCTTGTTCCATTTCCAACACGTAGTTCCACTTCACCTTTTTTAAGTGTTATACATCGTTTTAGTCCATGCACATTCATACAAATGTGAGTACCACAACCGGTATCCAATACCCAAGAAGTAGAACTAGTAGTAACATTTATTTCTATAACATAAATACCTGAATTGGAAGTCTCACTTCCCTTTTCTTCAGATCCTCCAAATATTTCTTGCAATTCCTCTTCCAATGTCCATTCTTGCCACAATGAAAGCATACATCATCAACAGTCGGACCCGATTTGGTCTTGAATTTGGGTTTTGGCTTAGTGCCCTTGCCCTTACCTTTAACCTTACCTGACTTCTTAAAGCCTTTCCCCTTTTAAACCATGAGAACATTAGGAGTAGGGTCCTTCTTGATGTTCTACTCAGTAGTTTTGAGCATCTCATGCAGTTTAGTTAAAGACTTGTTCAGATTATGCATGTTATAGTTCATAACAAACATGCCATAATCTTGAGGCAATGACTGAAGAATAACGTTAATAGCCAATTCTTGGCTAAAGGGAAAGCCCAGTCGCTTCACGTTTTCAATATAACCTATCATCTTTATGACAAGTGGGCTAATTGAGCTCCCACTTGCTAGTTTGCATTCAATTAAAGTCTTTACCATTTGGTACCTTTCAGTGCATGCCTGCTCCCGAAACAAATTTTTCAGGTTAATAATCATATCATAGGCATCCATGCTCTCAAACTGCTTCTGAAGGTCTGAGTTCATGATAGCTAACATTAAACATGATGCATCCAATGCATCATCTTTATGCTTCTGATAAGCATTCCTTTCAGCATGGGGAGCATTGGAAAGAGGTGCCTTTTGAGGGAGTGGTTTCTCCAAGACATAATCCTTTTTCTCCTGCTTGAGAACAATTCTTAAGTTTCTATACCAGTCCAAAAAGTTTGAACCATTCAATTTGTCCTTCTCAAGAATAGATTGCAGTGAAAAGCTTGATGCAAAGGTAGTTGTCATTATCTACAACAAATATGCAAAGTGAATTGTTTGTTAATATTATTTCTAATAAACTCCCATTATACTTTTATAATATGTGTCCCAATAAGTATAGTGGACCAAGATCCATATTTCATCAAGACTCGAGTAAGCTTTGGCTTACCGCTCAAGACTAAGTTATTTAGGTAGACAACTCTTTGTTAATTGTATCGAATACAACACTTGATTATTGGGGTTAACATCTCATATCTTATCCCCAAACACTATGCCTCAAGGCCCAAAACCGTTTTGATAGCCTCGTTAAGTAAACCAATCTTGACTTATGGATAATCATTATACATCATATTTTACTCAAATAGTTAAAGACATCCTGCTTTGGCAGGCCCATCTGTTCACGATTCAAGTCTTAATAGGTGTATGATTGAAAATGCATCATATTATTACTTTATTTTATTAGGGACTCTTAATGTTTATTTAGTGATAGATGTATGCATGTTATGAACATAAACGAAACATCACTTATAATAACAAAGGTACATCAATCATACAGGAACGACCAATTCTATGTAGGGGTCAAGGGGGCGCAGCCCCCTTGCCGGGTTAAGGGGCAGCGCCCCTCGCGGGTCAAGGGGCATAGCCCTTTTCTGAGGAGAGCCCTGAAAACTTAGACAGAATTCTCAATTCTGTGTTCTTGAGAGTCTATCCGTTGCTGCCACCTCCCACGCCCTTGCTGTACCCATCCGGCCGAACGCCTCGATGCACTTGTTGACTCGGCGAGCCGCCGTGTCTGCCTTGGGCAACAGCCTAGGCACGACGCCGTCTCCACCTCGGGCAACAGGATCGACCCATCCCTACTTCGTTTCTTCTCAATTGATCATATCAATTCGTATTTCAAATTCATCTAACCCTAATTTAGACTCTTCAAGCATACATCATATGCATCAACAATTAGGGTTTCCGATTCAACTTTAATATGTCACAAGTTGCTCTGATACCACTATAGGGATCGACATAGATTTTCACAGTTGTTAAAATGCACCAAAATGTATTTCTAAACTGAAACCCTAGAATCCTAGATAGGATCCATGTGTATATTGAAATCGAGACAGAAGTTTAATACGTACCTTTTACAAATCAAACGTAAATTGATAATTGATTGTATCTGGATTAATGCCCCAAGTATTGCACCTCTACCGGTATACATACACACGAACAGAAGTCTCCAATGATCCAAGTACTAGCTAAAGATCTTGAAGTTCCTTTTCTTCAACGCCTTTTGATTTTCGATACTCTGTCAGAAAAAAAAACCCCTAGATAGAGAATGATTCTCTATCTATTTATACAGTCTCATTATCCAGCGGAATTAAAAGAAGTGGGCCAGGTGATTTGGGCCTGCCAAACCATCCACTTTTAATCGTACATTTAATCGTTATCTCATAACGTGCACAACCGTGTAGATAAGTTGAATAGGAGAATAAATTAAAATCTACTTCTTATTTTAAGTAGATCCTGGTGCACAGAAAATATTAACTTAGTTCGCAAAACATTAGTAGTGTGCTCAAAACTCTTTTTGGCCCATAAGTCATAAGCGGTCTATAGCAAGACATTATGACTACTTAAGTATAGTGAATGTCGATTTTCCGACACAATCTAATCCACAACTAATATTAGAGTATCAACCTTGATTGATTCTTAAGGCAGACCACTAACAATTGGGAATCGTGTCCAATTCAAAATTGTCGAACCATGAGACCATCATTTCTAGGGTTAATAAGATGTAGGTAATTCAATTTTGGCACCAATTTTGCCTAATCAGGTTATTAAGGCATTGAATTGAACAAAACCCCAATAACCTAAATATAAAAAACTAAAAATCTTGGACATGATTATTACAAAAATTGGGGAAAATCACATATTTGGGTTCAAAATGTGATGAGAAATTAAATTTTGGGGTTTAATTTTGAAAATTCAGTTAAAATTGGGCTCAATTTGATTTTTAGCCAAAATTGGGCTTACCAGGTCGGCCGGGTCAACCCGACCCAACCTAGGAACTCGTCTTTTTCACCCGGTTCGTCCTAAAACATAATGAACCCAGCAATATCTTCTCACACCCACGACTTTGCCGACCTTCTTCAATCAAATTAACACGTTTTAATTGAGTTGGCTTGCTAGAGAATCTTTAGCTGGCGCTAGAAAGTCATTCTAACTGATCGGAAGGTAGTGGAAACAGATTTTAGGTAGGAAAAGTTGATCAACAAAGAGAAGAAAAACTGAATGAAAAATATAGAGAGGTGTTTGACGTTATGCCATAGAGAGAAAAGAGAGAGAAACAAGCCTAAAATAAAGGAAATCTAAAGAGAGAGCAAGGAGTTGAGGTCCTTTGATCGAATGTTTGGCGCCGACGAATGGAACAGCACCGGCAAATTGATTGTTCAAGGGGGTCCTCCTCTGTTGATCAGTGAAGAATTGATCGTGAAGCCCTGAAGATCGTGCTCCACCGGTGTGTCCAGAGCCCTTTCGACGATTCCAAGACCATTGATTTGAAACCTGGGTGTCGGAGAAGGACTCTATAGCAGCAAATCAGTTCAGAGAAGTCGTTTGATCATCGAACAAGATAGGTAAATATTGATCGGCATCATAATTTTTACCAGAATTCCAGATTGAACATTTGAACTTCACTGTGCTAGATCTTGCAACTTTCTTGATTGTCGATGCTCAGAATTTGATTCTGACTATGCTTTATGTTGTTTGCATGCATTTTTTGATTGAAAAACGTGCATAAAACATTTTGGTCGCCCATTAAACCACCTCGCCGGAGCTTGGACAATGTCACCGGAGCATCACCATGGCCATAAGCTTGTCAAGTTAGCTTCCTTTAACCATTTTTAATGCTTTGTTAGTTGTTAGAATCGGTTTAGATGGCTAGGGCGAGTAGGATAGTTATCTAGGTTATGGAAATACAAATCTTAACCAGTGAACGCTAGTGTTTTTTTGAGACTGGATTTTGCCGGCCGGCGAAGGTCCAACGGAAAAATTATAGGCTAAGGTGGATAGTCGGTGATACAAGGAATACATAGAACTAAAAATTAGCCATATAGGTTGCTGGAAGCTCGTTGGCGACGAGCTCAAACTGGCGACCTCGAAAACTCTAACACATGGATTATGCACACTAAGTGCTCGGCGAAAATGCCAAAGAGAGGAAACAGCCAAATGGTGCCGTTTTGGCACAGTGCTTGTTGGAGAAGGTGATCGACGCCGGCACCGGTGATTCTCGGTTCGACTAGGCCGAACCGGGTTGGATCGGCTGGTTCGACCCGGTTCACTAATATGATGGAAAATTAAAAAAATTTCAAAAAATTCAATAATAAAAAAATATAAATTTTTGAAAAATTCATACTAATTTCAAAAAATAGAAAATTTCATAAAAATCCAAAAAAATTTACAAAATTTGAAAATTCATAAAAATATTTAGAAAATCATAAAAATCTATTCTCGGCTAATGAAATTCTTAGAAATTTAATTTTAAAAAAAAATAAAAAAAAAGATCAAAAATTTCAAAAATTCACAAAATGGTCCAAAAACATTGTGGCTAGCCTTGGAAAGTGAAATTTGAATTTTTGGAAGTGCCCAAGTGGCATTTTTAGCAAACCTCAAATTCAGGGGTTATAATCTCAAAAAAACCCAAAAACCCTAAAAAGACATAAATCATGGAATGAATAAGCCTTTAAGGTTTCATTAGGGTTTGGATGTTTTTTTATTAGGTGCATTTTGATTTTTAGAGACAATTTAGGATTGCTTGGTTTGATTGACATTGATTGCGCATTTAATTCTTGATTGATTTCCCTACAATTAGAATGGATAGGATTAGTAGATAGGTCTCAAAAACTTGTGTGGCACGTTAGACATTGTACTTTTCTTAGGTATCGAAAGGGCATTAGGGATCTCGATTTAGGATCATTAGCGTAACTAAGTCCCCTTACTCAAAATCTCTAATTCGTAGAATCGTGATATTTCTCTCATACTCCGATTAAGTTTTTAGTCAACCTACCAATAATGACTAGTAGAGACTCCAAAATCAAAAACTTAGATCAAATAGAATATTACCATCCACTGTCACGTGAGGTATGGTATGCGAGAGACCATTGCACGGAAATACCTCCTTAGCGTGCAAACCCCAAAAACCCAAAAAGTGCGCGACGCGACGGGCTTGGCGACTCCACTGGGGAGTCACTTTTTCTAAGTGGACTTTGGCTGTAACATCCCGAATTTCGACTCAATTTCCGGAAATAAATAAAACGAGTCTATTCTGTTATTTCATTTTCGTAAGTCTCGCCCGGAGCTGATCACTCCTGGGATACTGACCATATGGGAATGGCTAACTAGGATAACGGTACATGGACCAAGGACCCGATCGTGAATGGGACATCAATTTCGAGAAACGACGAGGAAATATTTTGGGCCAAGTAGATCGACCTTCGGAAGGCAACGGACTCGGTCCGACCGAGGCCAACGATGTACGATCGGATAGCAGGTGATTCTGCATGACCGAAAGTGCACGTGGTCGACCGGTCCCGAACTTAACCCGAACGATCGTTATCTTCGGAACTAGCGATAATTCCTCTCGTTCTCCCGGTAATCGAGGTCGTCACGACTCGGATAATCTTAGGTCGATACGCGTAACCCCTAAACAGTCGCCCGTTAGTATGAGATTCAGAAATTGAAATTTAACTAGTTGAATCGTGAAATTTGACCCGGACTTCGAGGTTGATTTTCGAGGGTTTACTGGTTTAGTTTCGCAAGGACGACGTCAATTTGGGTTGGCCATTTATATAGGGGTTTAGTCTGGTCGAAAAATGGAAATTCGGCCCGGAATTGGACAAAAGACGACTTTGCCCCTAAGCCTGGAATAGTGTTCCGAATTTGAGGTTTTTAGTGGTGGTTTATTAATTAGTTTTTAAGTGGATAATGGGTCTTGAGTTAGTGGGGTTAGTAATTACCTAGATGCCCTTCAATTATTGGTGGAGAGTAGTTTCTAGCCATTAGATCTAAGGGTGAATTGTCCCAAGCCTTAGATGAGTGACACTTGTCACCTAACCCCCAACCACTCCACTATAAACCCATCATCTCTTCTCTCTCTCCTCATTCTAGCTTTCTCTTCAAGCCAAGTCTCTCTTCTCTCTCTCTCTCTTCTCCCTCTCTTCCTCTCCATTTCGCCGGCCACTCCCCCTCCTTGCCGTCCACTTCGCCGCCCGCCAAGACCACTCGCCGCCGCCCGCCGTGGCCGTTCCGCCGCCGCCTCACCATCCCGCCACCGCCACCGCCACTTCCTCTCTCTCCCTTTCACCGTCTCTCTCTCTTCCCGTGCTCCCTCTTCCCTCTCGGCCGTGGGATTACCGGACCACCCACCACCGCCGTCCGCCGTTCCACCGCACGGAGAGCCGTCTTCCGCCGTCCCTCACGCCTAGCCGCCACCTCGCCGACCTTTCCTCTCTCTCTCCTTGGCCGTTTGGAGGCCGATCAGCCGTGAACCGCCGCTTGGAGGCCGCCACCGTCCGTGAACCGCCCGAGCCGTAGCCGTCCGTGAGCCGCCGTTCTCCGGGAATCCGCCGCCGGCTTACCGTTCACCGGTAGTTGGCCGCCTTTCCCCGTCGTCGTAGAACCCGAGTTTAAGTGAGTATTACCCCCTAAACCCTAATTAGGACGATTATGCCCTCTAGATCGGGATTAGGAGTTTTAGGGGTTAATTAGTATATTTGATGTTGGTGATAAATTATGGTTTGATCGGAAATTATTGGGAGAATGTTATTGCTTGTTTGAGGACTAATTGAAGTGAATTGGAGGATGAAAAGAGGTTTAGTAGTGGCTGTCCATAGGAAGAATCAAGGGGTCAAGTGTTGATTTGTTGCCGAATTATCTCGATTGAGGCGCTAGAATGGCCCGGATGATTGATCAATTGGTTAGCATGCTTGAATTGGTTGATTTATATGCTATGGGAGTCAATTAGACCTTGCCACATCGCTTGATTGTGTGATCGAAATGTGCGGAGTGTGACTTGGGCAAATGAGTGTGTTTAAATGTGATGAGCTTGAACTTATTGAGTTGTGTTGATTGGTGCTCATATTTATACCACATATTGCCCGAGCATGAGCATTCATGGCTGCGCATTACGTGTGTGCCGAGTGTGAGGCATGTGATGAAATTTGTGCGAGAATGCGGGTCTGCCATGAGCATGTGATCATGTGTAATTGCCCGTTGCGTTCGTCGCCGGGTTCAGATAAAAATTGAGCAAGTGTGCCGTGTGATCACTTAAGGCTTTCGGGTCGGTTCCGTCTTCATGCACTTTGGAGCAAGACGATGCCCGGTGTGTCCGGATGACGACCGGTCCTTCGGGTCGTGGCCTTCGGGTCGATTCCGTCTTCATGCACTTTGGAGCAAGACGATGCCCGGTGTGTCCGGATGACGACCAGTCTCAAGTAGGCTTGGATCGTAGGAGATCGGTGTTGCGCCTGATGCGTTTAACGCGGGCTAGAGACACTGGGCCGGGGGCGTTTTTACGCTGGCCACGGAGTGTTGTGATTGGGCCAGAGGCCGGGCTAGTGAGCCGTGGAAAAATAAGATAATGAGTAAATTGTTAAGTATTAGATTATGTGGTGGAATTGCTGGGCATGGTATGGGACGTGTCCGAGCGGTTCCATCTTATAATCCAAATACGCGCGCATGTACTACATCGATGCATTGGCACGCATAAGAGGGCATGGACAGTTGTGATCGCTTGTGATACTCGGTGATGAGCGTGTGATCTAACATTTGAGAGCCTGAGCATGCGTATGACGCAAGTGTGGATTTGCATGCCGGGGATGTGATTGATCATTATATTAAATTGCCTAACCCGCAGGGTCGACGGTAAGTACGATCTGGGCCCGAGGGCCTAGGTCAGTGATTGTTGCTTGATTTAGTTTTGTTCTCGTCGGGAGGTGCATGTTAGCCTAGTTTAGGTTTAGTGGGTTTTTACTTGCTGAGATTCGTCTCACGGTTGAAAAACCCAACCTTTCAGACCCCGACCTTGACGATGCCGCAGGAGCCGGAGGCGCCGGTGCGACATGGGATCCCTCAGCATTTGGAGCATACCATGTCGGTTCACCCCATAGGGAATGGGGAGATGTTTTTGAGACACTATACCCTAGTCGTAGTAGATGTAGGGACCACCCATTACGAGATGCACGAGTATGTAGCCTGGTGCTTTCGAGACCGGTTCGGGGAGGAGTATGGACCCCTTCGTTCCATGGACGTTCCGTTTACCGATGAGGGTCAGTTAGACCCGCAGTGTCCCGATGGAGACATAGTCGATCCCGATTCGGACATGGAGGTGAGTTGGGAGATTGACAAGGGACCGGAGTTAGGAGAGGAGGATGAGGAGCTAGGAGGAGTCGACTATGAGCCTGAGATCGTTGATCCGGCCCCGGAGCCGATTGATGTGGAGTTCGAGCAGCCGATGGAGGTTGATGAGGACCCGGAGATGGAGACCGAGTCCGAGGCAGCCAGTTTAGACGATGACCAGGAGTTTTCCGAGAGTTCGTCGGAGGCGCCGAGTTCAGACCCCGACTGGGAGCCCTAGGATAGATTCCCTCTCCTAGTAGACCGAGGACTGACACTTTTTGGGATTTAGTCCTCCTTAGCCACCTCTCCCTTTTTGACCAGTGTAGTGGCCGTGGCCCGCTTTTGTTGTATGTATCTTGGGTCTGTGTTTTTGGTTTGTAAATGGATATTGTAAAAGCTTTTGCGTATATATGAAAATGTATATTTTGTATTCAGTAATTTCTGTAATGCTATCCATGTTCTCATATTGTTTTATGTCTAGGTACTATTATTACTGTTTTGCTTCCGCTTGTGTATGATTTCTGTGCTGGGTGTTGGGTCGGCGAAGCTTCCTGGGACGTCGCACTCATAACGACCAAGAGGAGGGATGTGGCGCGTTGTGGAGGGCGCGGGGCGTGACATTGGCCTAGATAGAATGATACGCTTGTAATTTGTGCTCGCAAGGATCTCAGGTATGTTCCGCTGACAATTATGTTAAATGTTTTTGCAGACGCGAGGTATAAGGAGTGCAGTCTGTGTTAACCTTTGTTTTGCAAGATAATATTGAGAACGAATGTGAAATGGTTATTTTAGAAGTGTTGTTTGATTACTAATTGCTATGCATGCATTTCAATAGCTTAGGCACTGCACCATTAGCACACACCACTTATGGCCCAACCTCGACTATAATTAGGTTTACCTTTAGAAGGTATATATTTAGACAAAACTGTGAGCCGATTGCTCATAAGATCGTTTAAATATAATACCGATCACCGAGATGAATAATATTCCTTCACTTTATGCTAATTGCCTATTGGCATGGAATCCCTTATCCATTAAGGTAGTGACCTCAAGCCTTTAGAATATCTTACCCTTTTAGGCCTTAGAACCTCACTGGTTGTATTCGCTTGTCTTTATGGTTGGTATACCTAAAACCAAACCGAAACATTTTGGTGAGAAAGTATCGTTCCACTTCCTTCTTTTATAATTTTGCAAATTAGTTGGCACATTTTCAAAAAATGCCTAAATGGTGATCAATGATTAGTTTAAATGCCCTTTTATATTAGAATGAATGATTAAGGCATCGTACTCCATCATGACCATTCTTTCATTTTTAGATGAAATGTATAGGTCCGCGGCATTCAATTGTTTATCCATTCATTTTGATATTTTTGAAATTGTAAACCATAGTTTAGGACTTTATGGTCTAAATGGAGTGTAATGAAATGGGCATTTACACTAAACATTGAATTTATCCCTGATTTCAATTATATGCTCTTTTAAGGCCCAAACGGATTTAAAGTGACATTTGCATTACTTTTTAAGTATGCAAGTGTACTTTACCTCCATTTTACCTTAAAAGGACATATAATTGAAATGAATGCATTAAAATTAATAGGTAATCCATGGTGAATTATAATCAATTTCGTTTACGTGTTTTAGATCGAAATGAGGAAACTAGACATACAAGCCATTCCGATTCCAAGAAAGGGCTTTTGGCATGGTGGGTAAACATGACAAAAGACAATAAGGCGTACGTGAAGGAAAGACTCAGGTATTTGTTCAAGCTCATCAACCTAGAGTATCAAGTGAGCTTAATTTAAGCATTATCTTATTTCTGGGAAGTTACCACCACCACATTTCAATTGGGCAAGCACGAGATGGTACCTATACTAGAAGAATAAAAGGCAACCATTGGGATTGATTTCGAGTCAAGAATCGTTGAGCCCCCAATTGGATTACCATCCATAAGTATTATAGCTGAATTCTTAAACTTGAAGACCCCTCAAGTGGAAACGTTGATCAAGTCAAATACTAGGAGGTTTCCTCTATCCTACTTGGAGGCAATTACTCCAAATTGCCAAAAGAAACTAAAAATACTTCTGTAAGGGTTTTCATTCTTACCTTATTCGGATTTGTCTTATTCCCTACATCAAGGACTAGATTGAATCCTCTTGTTGCAGAAATCGCTAGGCAAGCTTGCCTAAAATGGAACTTCTCTAATATGCTTTTTGCGGAGACTATTATTTCATTTTTTAAAATTTTTTCAAAAATTTTAAAATTAGGTCTAGGAATCTTGGCCAGGCCTAGAAACCTATTTTTAAACCAAAAAATAATTTTTTTTAGCATTTTTCTGTATTTTTCCTTAATTTCTTTTAGTCCAAATAGGTGAGAAAATCAAGAAAAATAGCAAATGGAATCAAAAAATTCCATAAAACTAGTCATTAGTCTTATTTAACTCCAATTTCATGAATACATTGTCAATTTTGAAAAATCTCAATCGGGTATGTGTTTTTCCCAAAATTGGGCAAAATTAAACTCGAATTGAGCCAAAAGTGCAATTAAATTTTTTCTAGTCATTTTTAAGTCATAGTGTCTTCATAACAATTGATTCTAGGACCTTTAATTGTATAATGGTTGGTCCAATTGCACAATTTGACGTAAAATAAAAAAAAATTCCCAAAATTTGATTGAAAATTAAGAATTTTGAACCCAAATTGGGAATCGTGCCCAACATGAAATTTTCGAAATATGAGATCATCATTTTTAGGGTTAATCAAATGTGAGTAATTCAATTTTGGTATCAATTTTGCCTAATCAGGTTATTAGGACATCAAATTGAACAAAATCCTATTAACCCGAATATAAAATTAAGAAAATCTTGGACACAATTATAATAAAAATTGTGGCAAATTATATATTTGGGTTTGGAATATGATAGGGAATTCAATTTTGGGATTAAATTTGGAAGATTGGGTTAAAATCGAGTCAAATTTGTGAATTTAGACTAACTCGAGTCTGTCAGGTCGACCGAGTTAACTTGACCCGACCCGGGTAGGCTATCTTCTTCACCCGATTTGCTAGAACACACTAAACCCAGAGAACAACAACTCATGCATGAGACTTTGCCGACTTAGTGTGGGAAATTTAGCACGTTTTAATCGATTTTACCAGCTGGGAAATATCTAGCTGGCACTAGATAATTATCCCTAACAGATTATGAGTTAGTTTTAACTGAATTTAGGCACGAATCGATAAAAAAAAATGATGAAAACTGACTCGAGAAGAGGGGAACGTGTTCGACGAAATTCTAGAGAGAGGTAGAAGAGAGAAACAGAGAGGAAAAGCTTGAAATCTAGAGAGAGAGAGGAGTAGAGATCCTCCAAGTTGAGTGATCAGTGCCGATCAATTGAACAGCATCGGCAAATTGACCGTTTAGGGAGGATCTCCTCCTCGGGTGAACCAAAAAGAGGCTGATCGGGAACGTCTGAAAATCAAGCTTGATCGACCAATCCAGACCTATATCGGCGAAGCCACGACCATCAGAGTGAAGACCAAGTGTCAAGGAACAACACTATAGGCGCAAATTACGTCGACAATTTCGTTTATTCATCAAACTAAAAAGGTAAAATTCTTTCACGGTCACGGTTTTTCTAGAATTCAAAAAATGTGATTTGATTCAATTTGATTGTTCTTACGATTTCTTTTTACGATTTTGCATTCCAGGATGTTCATTACTAGTTTCCAATCATCTTGTTGTTGTTTGATTTTGTTTTTAGATATCAAAATGCATGAACCGAGTCGGCCCTGCCATTGAAACCCCTTGCTGGAGCTCAGTGCTGGAGCGTCGTTGTGACCATAGGTCATCCAAGTAGGCTTCCTTTCATTTTGTTTGATGTTTTGATGCTGATTGGAATCGATTTAGATGGTTAGGGCGATTGGTGTAATAATCCGTGGACTTGAATACATGGGTTAGGACAGTTAGCAAATTAGGGTTTTTTGGACTGAGTTTTAGCTGGTCGGCAGACGTCCGGTGACACTCTGATTAGGCTGGATCAATATTAGAATGTATGAGCTTGGTAATGGAGCAAAAGAAATGGCCAAAAGGTCATCAGAAGGCCGTCGACAGTGAGCTCAAATCGGCGGCTTTGAAAACTTTCAAACCTGGTTTGTGCCAACCATGTGTTCGGCAAAATGCTGAAAAGAAAATCGTCTGGAACGATGTCGTTTTGGCGTTGTCCTTCACCAGAGACGATGACTAGTGATCGGCGCCAGCGACGCTTGGTTCGGCCAAGCTGAATCGGGTCAAACCGGGCCAGTCCGATTCTTTTCCTAGCGGGAAAATTTTAAAAAATTGTCGTAACGTAAATTTTCTCAGGCTAATGGATTATTAAGACTAAGCTTAACTCGAGCCCTCCTAAGCTCTACCAATTCGCAACTTAGGATTTAAGTTCTTAACGTGCAAATATTTTCATGCTTGGAGTCGCCACTAATCTATCTGCGGTAGGTCGATTAGAAACCTAAATAAAACATAGGGAGATATGTTTTATTTCTACGAATCAAAGATTCTAAGCTCGGGGACTTAGTTACGTTAGATCTAGTCTAATGCCCTTTCGGTACCTTTTCTTTTCAAAAAATGTTTTGGCAGATAGTTTAGATTCATTTTAACTTAGTCACTAGCATGTAATGTGATCATACGGGTGCGCAAACCACCAAAGTAACACATAATAATTAAAACATTAAATAAATTGCAAAATTGGAAGAATTACTTATCTTGAAGTAACGTAAGCATCTGCATTGTTAACTAGAAAATCACATCAACAATCATAATATGATTTCTAATTAACAAGCAGTTCACTCAACATTTTTTAGATTTTCACTTATTTAAATAAAAGCTAACCTATATGTAATGATATGTAAAAATTAACATGCGATTAATGCAGCCTAACAAGCAAACTATGTGTCATGCGACGATGTGACATAATTCTAATGATGGACAAATGATTTATTTTTGGTAATTTCAAATGTAATTCGGAATTAAAAATAACTCAAATTAACATGCAATTTATCGTAGAGAAAATGATTTAATCTATCGTAGAGAAAATTAACATGCACTTGGAATTTGTTTGAGCGATTGGTTTGGTGAAGACAAGCTCGCGGAGGGTCACGATCACCTACGGCAAGAAGGAACTGCTGGGTCGAGCAAGGAAGCAACATCAATAGTGTCGATGGGGCTCGGCAACGCGGGGACACAGCAAGTATGGAGCTCGGACTAGGCACGAACGATGCAGGTACAATGGTGGGGCGGAGCGGACGCAGCGAAAGGGGGTAGCGCGGACATGGTGGTTGCACACGTGCGCAGCCGATTCTCTCTCTCTTGCTCCTTGCTCTTGCTTCTCTCGTGCTCTCAAGGATTATGATCTGGAAATTATAAGAGCCCCCCTGAAATGAAGCCCCCCTCCTCCTTTTATATACTTTTTTTCGCAACAAATCTTTGGACGTATGCATATTTTCTTTCCTCTTTCTTTTCAATCAAATATCCCTTTTATTGACTAAATCTTGCTCTCAATTGTTTATTCCCTCAAATAATTGGTCTCACAAATATCACGGGAATTATGCCGATTGCTTGTTTTTTATTTGCAATGTGACCAAAATCTTGATAATATCAAGGTTTATCGCTTCAAATTTTCATTAAATTTTCCTAACTTGATACACATGATTTCGGCCACCACAGGCTTAGTCTAGTTAAGTTTAGAATTATTCACTCAAGTCCACCCGCCACGCTCCAATGCAAATGTAACTATATGACTCTAAGTTCAAATGTTCCTAATTTATGTGCAATTTAACTAATTTTTTAGTCTAGGGACAGGGATCAATCCCTAATTTTTTATGCAACGAACGACTGACTGGATCATCAAAATTTAGGTATCAACAGCTACCCCTCTTTGAAGGAAAGCTCAAAAAGGTTTCATTCAAAGACAAAATTATACCTAAATTTTGACTATGCAAATGTAATGAGAAAAATTAGTCTTTTTGTCAAGCAAATGGGATCTCAATGAGTCCACACCCATTTTCTAATGTGATATGAAAATGCAAATGCAAAAATAGAAAACATACCTGCATTTACTTACCTAAAGATTTGGGAAAGCAAAATTAGGGTATGGAACAACTTTCGAAACCCGCCAAGTTTCTAGAATTCCCAATAGTATTTGAAAGCTCGAAAATTCCCTATAGATTTTCGAAATAAAACTTGAAATAACCTCAAAAATTCCGTTCAGATTTTTAGAGAAGATGCTTGAGATGAAATGGGCTCGAAAATTCCCTTCAGATTTTCGATAAAAGGTATTGAATAATTCCCTTCAGACTTTCAAGAAAGATTTCTGAAACTCCAATCAGGTATTTGAATTGCCTAAAAAATTCCCTTCGGATCTTTGAGAAATATATCTGAAACTGCAATAAGATATGATTAATAAGATCGAAAATTCCCTTCGAATTTTCGGAAATAATACCTGAAACTGCAATAAGATATTTGAACGTTGAAAATATTTAGATGAATTCGAGATAGCGACTCGAGCGTCGGGAACTCTTCAGTCTTTGAGGAAACATTACCTGTCAGACATGACTAGAGCAAAACACATATGCATTCATCAAAGAGATTAGCAATCACGGCTATTCTAGAACACACATTTCAGAATTCATCAATTCAATTGAGGTTTATGCATGATGGTTTTACCATATTTGCATAACCAAATTTCCACTAAAGAGAATTATCATTAAGACAATTTTTACTCATAACGTGGATTTCTTAAGAATGCTAAATGAGAGACTTTCAGTTAGAAATGATTTTCACTCACTCTCATTCAGAAGGGCTATTTTATGAGAATCTCTCCATCTCACCATCATCATGTCGACAAGGATCCGAATATTCTCACAAGCGGTACGACCTTACCAATCTAAGAGGTCTTTATCAGGACCATAGTGTCAATTTGGTCAATGGCTTAACAAAGGAGACTCTTCCAGTCGAGGCTATTGAAAGAAAATACTCCACAATCGTCTCCCGGTTTACAAGTCAAGAATCCTGCAAAATGAGATAGAAATAGACTTGCTCGCACTTCTTCGACCTAAGCTTATAAACATATGAATTCTACGTTAATTCAAGTGCTCTAATCCGAAGAGACTTTGCAAAGGATGTAACGTAGGCTGAATTCATTGGTTAAGAAACAAAATAACACATCAGGCTCAAAGATGTGTATAAACAAGGTGAGAGTTGGTGATCATCTAGGCATTATCACGGGTCCTCTTTTTTGTCAGGGATTGTCTTCTTGGTTGATGCTCCATTAGCCTCGAGAGCTTGTCGCTTGACTCCTTAAGACTGTGGATATCTTTGTGACTTTGTCACATCATATCTCAACATTTTCTCCTCCGAAGTTCTCTCCTTTTTCTTCATTTTTTTCTTTCTCTTCTTTTTTTCATGGGCATTGGCCTTGCTTTTACCAGGCACACTGCTTTTTCATGTCTCCTAGTTTTTTTTTTTTTTAACTTTTGACACACACACTGTTTACAATGCATACATTGGCCAGCCACACTTTGGCTTGTTTTGATCGAATGACTAACATTTGGACTCTCAGGGTCTTCGTCTTCTATTGATGCTCCAAATATGTTGCGTGGACAGTGATAGCTTTTACCTTGCCCCGGTGTGGAGGATGATCACCAATTGGATTTTTATAAAATGAAATTATAGGTTCAAGTGGGCTAAGCAATGGATAAAGTGTGTAGGATAAAGAAAGAACCTCTCTTCATCATCCTAAGGCATTTGGATTAATGTTTGAGTTCATTTGCAATAGCAACACTTGAAGATTGATGCAAGTGTGAGCAAGAAAATTTCTATCCATTTTTCTCACCTCGCGTTGTCGACTTACCTCCAGTTTACCCCAATGTGGGGCGGTTTTTGACAGGGGTAATTTGAAAAAATTTCACCAAGTGTTTAGGCTCAAAGTGATGAAACAATGGATAATTTGTAGTGTTTGGAATAGAGAAATGAACTGCCTTTTGTCATTTTGGCCGTCGTACCTTTCACAAAAGAACCCTTTCTCTTGTAAACATGGAATTTTCCCACTCAGATCGTAGTATATAAATAGTGGACTATGTATAGGATAGGGTTCGCCTTTCATCATCCCGAGACATCTCATTTAGCATACTCAATCATTCCACATCATTTATTGAATTGTCAATCTTGACAAATTTCCACATGAAATTGATGAGTTAAACAGGTAAAATATCATGCAAATTTTCTTTTCAAAAGAGCTTAGCAACTTTTAACATGAAACAGTTTAAAACTTCAGAACAGATTTATCATACTCAAAAATTTCATCATAAGTATGAGAAATATGGCATGAATTCAAAAAAAATGGCCCTTGCAAAAGGTGTGAGAACAACAACATAGAGCGACATTTTTAGAAATGAGAGCCTTTTGACTACTCCTACTTGTAAGGGATGGACGTAGAAATGCTCTATCTTTGCTTTTGCACAAGAAAGCGTGCATGAATAGGATACTAAACAAACATGAATCGAGACTAAGAGGATTCCAATTAGAACCATGGCATTATCTCAGTTGGATTTGTCGATCCACTATCAACATGAAAGTTCAACATGTCCCTCAATTCGTCATCTGCAAGAGAAGAGGGAGATAATGTCATTTTCAAAGTTAGTTACATTTAGGAATGCGATGTACCTCTTTCTTCAAAGATGGATTGTCCTTTTTTACTTGCCCCTACAGTCGGGTACTTATTTTCGCTCTTTAGAGATAGCATCATGCCGAGGTAAGAGGTGATCATTTGCCCTATAGGTTCATCATCATTTGAACTTGATGTATCATTTTCAAATGCCTCCTTGTCATCAAGAGTTCTAAGACAAAAAGTAAGCGAATCAGAAAAACAAACAGGGTTTATTTGATGCACTCTTTGGAAATTTTTTTTTTTAAAGCAATGAAATGCTTTTTATTTTCAAAAAGTCTTTTTTTAGAGGGAGCATGAGAAAGCCCAGCCCTCAGAATTTCTCCTTTGATGATATTTTCTTTTTATGGTTGGATATCATCACCGGGCTAGTTTGGTATACTTCAACATGCCCTCAAAATGCAAATAAACTTGTAATTTCATTAAATAGAGTCGAATGAATTACATTATTGGAAGGGAAATACAAATAATCAAAGTCCTACGAATAAAAACATAAACATGAATTGAAATCCTAAAAAGCAAAAAATCCTAGAAAACACTTGAAATCCTAAAAAGCATGAAAGACTCCTTCGTAGAGGAGTACAAAAATTTCTCTACTCAATAACAGCATTCGCATTTCCAACATTGTTGGGTAGAGGGTTCCGCTGGACATTTGGTTGGTCACTGAGGAAAGAGAATGCCTTTGTGTCCAAGAGGTCTTGAATTCTATACTTCAGTACGTAACAATCATCAGTAGAATGACCAACCTCCCCCATATGATACTCACACTTCTTAGAGAAATCATAACCAGAGAACCGCTCGGGGTTTGGGCGTTTTGGCTTACTTGAAAGTAAATTTTTCTTTTGGAGGACAGGCAAAACTTTGGATAATGGCCAAGGCAGAGGCGTGAAGTTCCTTTTAGTATCTTGTTGTCGACTAGTGAATTGGCATCCACCTTGTTGTTCGCCAGCAGACTGCATTGTCGGGGCAATGTCATGGCTTTGTTGAGAGTAAACTATATTCACTTCAAGTGTCGGTTCTTTATCTTTCTTGAGAGTGAATTTCTTAGTGGAGGTATTCTGCTCAGTGGCCCAACCGTCATGCAGAGCGATCTCGATACGTTCTCCTGCTGGTATCAGCTCAGCTAAAGAATTAAAAGTAGAACTCAACATTCGATTACGAAACTTGAATGGTAAAATTTTCATAAAAGTATTGAGCATCTCTTTCTCAATTAACTCGGGAATAATTTATACAGCTAGAGCTCTCCACCTAGTGGCATAGGCCTTGAAGGTTTCGACCTTTTTCTTCTCAGTGCGAATCAAATCCTCACATGGCGGGGCCATGTCAATATTGAATTTGTATTGACGAATCAAGGCATTAGACAAATCATCCCATGTCTTGAGTGAGTGAATCTTCTTCAGAACGAACCATTGTAATGGGAGTTCGGTTAAGCTATCTTGGAAAGTGTGGATCATGAGTGGCACATTATTGGCATATAGCGCCATTCTCGTCGTGTAGTACTATAAATGGATCTTAGGATAGGAAAGGCCATTGAACTTATTAAACTTAGGCGCCTTGAACTTCTTAGGGACTTGAACCTAGACAATGTGAGCAAGACCTCATGAGAGTTGATCATCAAAGCCTTGCATTTGACGGAATTTTTCTTCAAGCTTATTAATGCGATCAGCCTCATCACTCTTTGGTGGCTTAGAAGATGTATCGCCCCCATTTGTAATGATCGAACGAGCTTTGCCAGTTAAAGTTGCACCATTCTCGGTCGAGAAAGTGCCCATGGCAACTGTTTTTCCCATATCTTTTGACTTAACAAGAGAAGAGTCATCGGGCAGTAAAATCTCTACACTCGATTAAGTAGGTGCGGACAGTGTGGAAATGCTTGTCTGTACGGAAGCAACTTGTTTGGTGAGATTCTCGAGCACATTCAGGACTTGCTTCATCTCGGTTTCAAGGACAGCAACACGAGTCTGCTCATTTTGGTCAGTCATTCTTGTTCTTGAGCGAGTACGGATCGGGGAACATTGACGATCCATAATAACCTATTTCAAAAATAGAGCATGGGAAGTATGCATCCTCAAAATGATTAGTCCATGACTCAGTCTAATTGTCCCATTTTTCATGACATTTTTCATTACTCCATGTACTTGTGAAAATGATGGCAAATTTCTTAGAAAATAATGACTTATTACAGACTTAGGAAAATAATAATAAGAATTGAAAGTAATTTCTTTTCAAAGCTTTATTTTTTCTTTTTCTTTCCCTTTCAAAAAATTTAATGATTATTACTTTAAAAAATTACAATCGACCTAGACCTATCATGGACTAACTCGAAAAATGCAATAACTAAATAAATTGCAAAAAAGAGAGTTC
Source organism: Syzygium aromaticum (assembly GCA_024500025.1). Taxonomy (NCBI): domain Eukaryota; kingdom Viridiplantae; phylum Streptophyta; class Magnoliopsida; order Myrtales; family Myrtaceae; genus Syzygium; species Syzygium aromaticum. The sequence continues at coordinate 19,394,460 of CM044895.1, forward strand.
AGAAGACTTACTTTATCCGATAAGACCATGGCAATCACATAGACATATGCATGAAATGTGAGGTTCGATATCTATCTAGACTCTGGCTTGCAAAGTGGAGACGTGAGGATTACCGGGCTAAACCTATCATAGTTGTGGTTAGGCCGGGGTTTCCCTGACTCCGGCTTAGTCAAGAAGCCGACCCGGGTTGCAAATGGTGCAACTATGGTGGGAACTCGATGACACCGTGAAAAAACTTTCGGGACCAAGGAGGGCAACCTGTGCCACGCAGATGTGGTTGAGGTATCCACTATCTTAGTACCATCCTAAACCTGTACTGCCCAGGTCCGGCAACGGGTAGTGTGTGCGGTATAGTGTAGATGCAAGGCATGCACAGCAGATTATATCATACAACGCTTCGTGCATAAAATAAATCATACATCCAAACACCTCCTTAAAAAACAAAGGTTAATAATCACTCATTCCCTTATACCTCCAATTTTGTAAAAACATTTAACACCTAAAATGTTAGGGACGTACCTGGGATTCTCACTGCCAAGAAAAAATATTTTTTTGAAAAGAAAAACTGGCATAAGTCTACTAAGAGTTTTAACCTAATCCCCATTGGAGTCGCCAAACTGTCGCGATCTAAATTTTCTCAGGCTAATGGATTATTAAGATTAAGCTTAACTCAAGCCCTCCCAAGCTATACCAATTCGCAACTTAGGATTTAAGTTATTAACGTGCAAATGTTTTCATGCTTGGAGTCGCCACTAATCTATTTGCGGTAGGTTGATTAGAAACCTAAATAAAACATAGGGAGATATGTTTTATTTCTACGAACCAGAGATTTTAAGTTCGGGGACTTGGTTACATTAGATTTAGTCTAACGCCATTTCGGTACCTTTTTATTTCAAAAAATGTTTTGGTAAATAGTTTAGATTCATTTTAACTTAGTCACTAACATTTGAGGTGATCATACGGGTGTGCAAACCACCAAAATAACACATGATAATCAAAACATTAAATAAATTGCAAGATTGAGAGAATTACTTACCTCAAAACAACGTAAGCATCTGCATTGTTAGCAAGAAAATCACATCAACAATCATAATATGATTTCTAATTAACAAGCAGTTCACTCAACATTTTTTAGATTTTCACTTATTTAAATAAAAACTAACATATATGTAATAACGTGTAAAAATTAGCATGTGATTAATGCAGCCTAACATGTAAACTATATGTCATGCGACGACATGACATAATTATAATGATGGACAAATAATTTATTTTTGGTAATTTCAAATGAAATTCGGATTAAAAATTACTCAGATTAACATGCAATCTATCGTGGAGAAAATGATTTAATCTATCCTAAAGTGATTCCTTTTTTGGGATTTTTATTAAAATTCGAAATCATTAAATATCCTAAATAATCCACTAAGATTAAAACAATCTTTAATTTAAACTAGGAAATATGCTACCCTAAATCCCAATTTAAATCAAATAATTATCTTATTCTTTTGGATATATTTAAGATTCTCTAAGCATGCAAAATTTCTAATTTAAATCCTAACTAACATATTTTTGGATTTTCTTTATTTAAAAGGAAAACAATTAAACAAAGATAACAATCACGTTCAAACAATCCACGCAATCCGCAAGATTCTTCTTATCAAATTCAAATTAGGCAAATAAATCAAACTACTAGTCATATCTATAGGGTTATAGATATCGACGGAAAGTTGATTGTTCGAATTTGGAAAACGAATAAAATCTATTATCGTATCCAAGTGATTATGGATAAGATAACGATGTTCCGTATCGCTGCGTATCGTACCTTAAGGATAAGGTCGGATAGTCGTCCAGATACATTGCCAAATTAGGAATGATTCCTAATTTTGGACATTCTAGAACATTGCGGATATCACAAAATTATTCTAAGATATATAGCTATCCACCAAAATATTTACGAAATATCTAAATTATCTGAAAAACTAGGAAATTAAATATTTAAAGGAAATATTCGAATAATCTTACCTAATTTCACGGATAACTTCCAATTTGAACTTGGATCGGATTCGGGCTTGCGGATCGGGACGGTGATTGACGATGGATCACAAGCGGCTCGGCCCACGGGCTGCTCGACGGAGGCTGATGTGATAGTGTGGACTTCTCGGCTTGGACCAATCAGTGAAGAGAGATCATCCGCGTCCAGTTGTCTTTGATGATTACTCGTTCGTTGATCAACAATGAACAACCTCAGGAAAAATCAAATTTGGACTCAACAGATGGTGATCCCGGTGGTGCTCACAATTACTAGCCAAGGGCGTCAAGGATTGATGTGGCTAGCTCGGTGGTTCAATAGGTTGTGTCGGAATATTGGGCACATGAGAAGATGAGTTGCCATCAGAGTTTATTGAGGTTGTCAGTCACTTGTGTTCTTCTTCTTCGTGAATGATCCAAGTGCACTCCTCCAGGACTTTTCACCACTTCAGTTGTGAATCACACCTGCACACATGCAAAAACAATTCTTTCTTTTCTTATTTTAGCAATAACCTCCAATGGACACAACGTCTAGAGATCTCTGGCACAGCCACACGCACTTGGAATTTGTCTGAGCAATTGGTTTGGTGAAGATAAGCTCGCGGAGGGTCACAGTCACCGACGGCAAGAAGGAACTGCTAGGTTGAGCAAGGAAGCAACGTCAATAGTGTCGATGGGGCTCAGCAATGTGGGGTCACAGCAAATATGGAGCTCGGACTAGGCACGAACGATGCAGGCACAATGGTGGGGCGGAGCGGACGCAGCGAAAGGGGGCGGCGCGGACGTGGTGGTTACACATGTGCGCAGCCGACTCTCTCTCTTGCTCCTTGCTCTCGCTTCTCTCATGCTCTCAAGAATTATGATCTGGAAATTATAAAAGCCCCCCTGAAGAGAAGCCCCCCTCCTCCTTTTATATACTTTTTTTCACAACAAATCTTTGGACGCATGCATATTTTCTTTCCTCTTTCTTTTAAATCAAATATCCCTTTTATTGACTAAATCTTGCTCTCAATTGTTTATTCCCTCAAATAATTGGTCTCACAAATATCACGGGAATTATGCCGATTGCTTCTTTCTTATTTGCCATGTGACCAAAATCTTGATAATATCAAGGTTTATCGCTTCAAATTTTCATTAAATTTTCCTAACTTGATACAATATGATTTCGGCCACCACAGGCTTAGTCCAGTTAAGTTCAGAATTATTCACTCAAGTCCACCCGCCACGCTCCAATGCAAATGTAACTATATGACCCTAGGTTCAAATGTTCCTAATTTATGTGCAATTTAATTAATTTTTTAGTCAAGGGACTGGGATCGATCCCTAATTTTTTATGCAACGAACGACTGACTGGATCATCAAAATTTAGATGTCAACAAAAATAAAAAATAAAAAAAATTCAAAAATATAGAAATTTTAAAAAAATCCAGAAAACAAATAAAAAAATCAGAAAATTCATAAAAACTCAAAAAATTCAGAAAATATAAATAAAAAATTCAAAAAAATTCAAAAAATTCAAAAAATTGGAAAATTCGTAAAATTTTTTGGAAAAACATAAAAAAATCAATTCTCGGTTTAAAAATTTTTTCAAAAAAAAAATCAAAAATTTTGAAAATTCACAGAATGGTCCAAAAACATAGTAGCCAACCACAAAAAGTGAAATTTGAATTTTCGGAAGTGCCCAAGTAGCATTTTTAGAAAATTTCAAATTCAGGGGTTATAACCCCTAAAAAACCCCAAAACCTTAAAAATGTGAATTATTAAATGAACAAGCTATTAGAGCTTCATTAGGGTTTGGGTGTTTGATTGATTTCAGTTTGAAAGACCACGTAGGATTGATTGACTTGATTGACTTTGATTGTGCATTTAATACTTGTTTGGTCTTTCCTACGATTAGAACAGATAGGAATAGTGGATAAGCCTAAAAAATTTACGTGACATCATAAACATCATATCGTTCTTAAGTATCGAAAGGGCGTTAGGGATCTTGATTTGGGATTAATAACATAACCAAGTCCTCGTACTTAGAATCTCTAATTCGTAGAATCGCGGTATTTCTCCCATAACTCGATTAAGTTTCTAGTCTACGTACCAATAATGACTATGGTGCCTCTAAAATCATAAATCTAGACTAAATAAGAAATTACCTTTCATTGTCACATGAGGTATGGTCTGGGAGAGACCGTTACATGGAAATACCTCCTTAGCATGCAAATCCCGAAAGCTCCCAAAAAGCACGGCACGACAGGCTTGGCAACTCCGCTGGGGAAAGCATGAACCTTTTCTAAGTGGACTTAGGCCTAGATAGAACGATATGCTTGCATTTTGTGCTTGCAAGGATCCTAGGTACATCCTGCTAATGATAGTGTTAAATGGTTTTGCAGGCGGGTGTTATAAGGGGTGTTGTCTTTGCTAATCCTTGTTTTGCAGGATGGTGTTGGGATTGAATGTATTTTCAATAAATTTTAGAAGTGCTATTTGGTCATTAATTGCTATGTATATTTTTCAATTGCTTTAGCACTACACCATTAACGCACACCACCCATGGCCCAACCCCGACTACATTTAGGATTACCCTTAGGAGGTATGTGTTTAGGCAAAACTATGGGCCGATTGCTCATGGGATCGTTTAAATACAATGCCGATCACCGAAGTGGAATAATATTTCATTACTCTAAGTCGATTGCCTATTGGAATGGAATCCCTTGTCTATTAAGGTGATGACCTTGAGCCTTTAGTATATCCTACCCTTTTAGGCATCAAAACTTCACTTGTTGTATTTGCTTGTCTTTGTGGTTGATATACCTAAAACCAAATCAAAATATCATGGTAAGCAAGTATCATTTCATTCCATTCTTTTACAATTATGCATGTTAGTTGGCACATTCTTAAAAATGCCTAAATGACATTCAATGCTTGGTCTAAATGCCTTTTCATTTTAGAATGCATGATTAGGGCATCATACTCCATTTGACCATTCTTTCATTTTTAGATTAAATGTATAGGTCCATGACGGATTTCTCATGCAATTCAAATACTTATTTCAATGCGTTTGAAGTTGCAAATCATAGTCTATGATTTTATGGTCTAAATAGAGTATGACAGAATGGGCATTTACATCACACATTGAATTTGTCCATAATCTAAACTATATGCTCTTTTAAGGTTTAAATGGACTCCAAATGATATTTGCATTACTTTCGAGGCATGCAAATGTACATTACCTCCGTTTTACCTCAAAAGGACAAATGATTGAAATGGAAGCATTAAAATTGATTCGCAATCCATGGTGCTTAATGACAAATCTTTTTGCATGATTAGGCTCAATGAGAAAACTAAACATCCAAGTAATTCCCATTCCTCGGAAGGAACTCGTTGCTTGATGGAAAGGTATGTCCAAGGACAACCAAACTTATGTCCAAGAAAGGCTTGGAATCCTTCTCGAGCTTATGTATGTGGAACATCAAGTCAGTTTAGTCCAAACTTTAGCGCATTTTTGGGAGGCTTCCACCACCACATTCCGTCTTGGAGAACATGAGTTGGTATCAACATTAGAAGAATATCAAGCTGCCATTGAAATTAATTCTAAACCTAGAGTTGTAGAGCCACCCCGTTAGACTTAATCCTGTGAGCATTTTAGCCAAATTCCTCAACCTCAAAATTTCTAAAATTGAAAAGCTAATAAAATCAAACTCGGGTAGATTCCCATTATCCTTCCTAGTGGACAATTTTTCAAAACTTCCTTAGGAAATGGAAAACACTTCGGCTTGAGTATTCATTCTAACTTTCTTCAGCTTTATTCTATTCCCCGTGTCTAAAATAGGATTAGATCATTTAGTAGCTGTGATAGCAAGACAAGCATGTCTTAAATGGGACTTCCCTAATATGCTTCTTACCCAAACCATTATCTCCTTAAACACATACCAAAATCATAGGAAGGGTATCTTTCAAGCTTTTACAGGTTTTTTGTCATTATGGTTCATCTCACACATGATTTGGAACTAGTAATAATTCCTCTCTCTCTCTATGATCGGGACTGCCATGACTCGGACAACCTTAGGTCAATACACGTAACCCCTAAACAGCCGTTCGTTAGTGAGGGATTCTGAAATTGAAAATTGAGTGAGTTTTAGTCACAAAATTTGACTCGGACTTCAATGTCAATTTTTGAGGGCTTGTGCCACTATTTTGCGAATCCGACATCATATTATGTTGGCCAGATACATTTGGGGTTGGTACGGTCGAAAAATGGAATTTCGACCCGGGACCGAAAAAATGACCGTTTTGCCCCTGGCCTATTTTTGGAGCTCCGAATTTTGGGAAAATTTGGGATAATTAATAATTGAATTGCAGCTCGATTATTGGGGATAAAGACCATAATGCCCCTCAATTATTAGATGAGATCAAACAAGGGCATTTTGGTCAAATTGCTTGGATGGGTGACACGTGGCACCCACCAGCCACTATACTTGACCAAGTTGGACTCAATTCTCTCCCCTTACTCCCCCATTTGGTTGACTCTCTCTCCCTCTCCTCTCTCTCGGCCGTGAAGACGTTGCCGGAGCCGCCGCTCGCTAGAGCTGGTCGCCGAGCCATCGTGCCGTCACTACCATCACCACCACCATCTCGTCACCATCTCTCTCCCCCTTCCCCTTCTGTTTGGTGAGAGGAATCGTCGAAGCCGCCGTTTGCCTCACACCACCGCTAGCCGCCGTGCTCGTCATTGTCCACGCCGACCAGCCGATACCATCGCCGTCATTCCGCCACCCTCACCGACCCACTCTCCCTCGCCTTGCCCTTATTGCCGCCGTACGATCAACCGTGACCGCCGGAGCCGATCACCACCGGCCACCGAGAACCGTCGTCACCGTCACCGTTGGAACACCGCCACCGATTTCGCCGTTCACCGGCAATTGGTCACCCGTTCTTATCGCCTTAAGTTAGAAATTAAGTGAGTAAAATTCCTAAGCCCGGATTAGGACTGATTGGGCGTTTCTAAGACTGGATTAGGTATTGCTAGCATGTGTTTAAGACGGGATTGAGGACTGATCGGTGGAAATTGTTGACGAGGCAAACTTGGTGAATCAGTATGGATAAATATTGACCTCGGAGTGGATGAATAGTGGCTATTCACATTTGAGAAATTATTAGACTAGTATTGACTGATTGAGGATCTTTGGGGCTGAATTGATAGGATTTGCCAGATTGGTTGATTGTTGATCGACTGTGCTCGATTGTGATAAATTATGTATTGCCATGCCGTGTGCTCGTTTGGCCGAATTGTACGTGGTGTGATTGGCCGGTTGATGGCTTGAATGGGATGCCAGATTGTGAATTGTAAATTGGGCCGCACAATATTAATTGGCCAAGTAAGCATGTTGTTTATGACTTAGGCACTGGGTGTGGCATTATTTTGACTGAGTGCCAGTGATATGTTGCTGCTCATGAGGCATTGTATGACATTGTATGGCCATGCATTGTGTATGCCAAGAATGAGGCGTGTGATGAAATTGTGCGAGAATGCGTGTCTAACATGAGCACGTAATTACCTAAAATGCCCTGATGCATTTTACGTGGGGTTCAGATAAAACTGGCTGTGTGAATGTGTGATCACAATGCACCCTGATTCGTGTTACGCGGGGTTGAACCCATCCTGATGCGTGTTACGCGGGATGATATCCAGTTCGTAAGGAGATTGGTATTGCGCCTGATGTGTTTTGACGTGGGCTAGAGACACTGGGCCTGGGGCATTTTTACGCTGGCCACGGAGTGTTGTGATTATGTGGACCTGTTGCAAATGGCACGGGTCAGACTTGATGCGTGTTATGCGGGTCGAGCTCTAAATGATAAATTGAGTATTTGCCAGTATGCAATTGAGCCAGAGTGAAAGTATGGCATTTCAATAGCATTTGCATGCATAAGAATGTATGGGCCAATGTGTGAGTATGCAAGGCTCGGTGAAGGGCATGTAATATGAACACTGATGAGCCTAAGCATGTGCATGACGTACGTACGAATATCATATTCGCGTATGTGATTTGGGTTTTATACGAAATGACTAACCTGCAGGGACAGCCAGGTGAGTGATTTGGGCCCAAGGGCCTAGGTCGGTGTTATTGGTGAATTGTTGTGTGTTGCTTGTCAGGAGGATGCATGTTAGCCTAGCTTAGGTTTAGGGGTTTTACTCGCTGAAATTCGTCTCACGGTTGAAATAATCCAACTTTTTAGACTCCCAACCCTGAGGATGTCTAAGCTGCCACCAGTTTTTGGGATCCCTACGCAGATTCAGTCTACAACGAGGGTATTCCCCTCAGGAAATAAAGAGGCATACGTCCGATACCGTTCGATAGTATTTGTTAACGTGGGTGAGTACTTCTATGAGACTCAGGAGTATGTAGCTTGGTACTTGCGAGATGCAGATGGAAACATTGGGCGACCCCTCAAGGCTTTCGATGTCCCCATGGATATAGATGGGGTGATGATACCCCAGATGGTCGACGGCGAAGTTGTAGATCCCCAGACCATAGACCTTTTTAACTGTAGTCCTCCTCTTAGGTTTAGTTTGACTCACCCTAGCCACCCTACCCTTTTTGTTTAGCTGTGGCTGTTGGTTATATATTTTTATGTGTATAAGCAGATGTTGTAAAAAGGGTTTTCAATAGTTATATAAAGCGTATGTATGTTCAGCCATGTTGATTGCTGTTTTGCTATCCGTTGTCTCGTATTATTTTGTCAGGGTTTGTTTATATATTGCTTTCGCTTGTGCCTTGTCTATGTTTGGACGTTTGGGTCGGCGACGCTTCCTGGGACGTCGCATATAAATCGACCAAGGTAGGAATGTTCGCGTGTCGTAGGGTTCGGAGCGTGACAATACTGACCCTGCAGGTTAGTCAATTTAATATAATAACCACGACACATACACGAACACACTAGTCATACATACGTCATACGCATGCTCATACTCATTAGTATTCGTATCGCATACACTGCACCGAATTGCACACACTTGCACACCTACACACCTGTGCTATCAATATGCCATGCTCACATTCCAACTCACTATTGCACACTGGCACATTATTTAATTCTCAATTAGAGTTCGACCCACGTAAAACGCATAAGGTTTGACCTGTGCCAAACGCAACTAATCTATCTCAATAACAACACTACCTGGCTCATGTAAAACGCATCATGCTGGCCATCTTTCGGACAAACCGGGTATCATCCCACATAAAACGCATCAGGATGGGTTTAACCCTGCGTAAAACGTATCAAGGCTCTTAGTGATCACACATTCACACAGTCAGTTTTATCTGAACCCCACGTAAAACGCATCAGGGTGTATTAGGTGATCACATGCTCATGTCAGGCATGCATACTCGCATAATTTTCGTCTCATGCTCATTCTCAGCATACGAAATGCGTGGCCATGCAATTCCTGCACTCGAGCAATACTGTAATGTACAATAAGTGGCCAATACCATAGGCACACAATCAGTTAATGTCAAATCAACGGCCATCTCAACGCGCCCAAACAAACATCATTAACATGCATTCTTGGCCAATTAATACTATGTGGCCCAATACACAATTTACACACTTGGGTAGTAATATTTGTACCAAACGATGACCAGTCACACACTGTACTAAGTCGACCACACGACACACGGTATGGCAATACATATTTGAGCACATTAAAACACAACTCAGTCAATAACTACTCAATCGTGACTCTCCAGGCAATTATGCCACTTAATCCCCAAATTTCCGGTCTTAGTCTAATAATTTCCAATTATGGATAGTCATCAAACGACACCTTCTCGACTTCAAATCCAATTCCAAATTGAACCTATTCGTCCACCAAAATTACCTCGCATCAATCGCGCTTCACAGTCTACTGTTTACCCCTAAATCGTACTAACATACCTAAACTCGTTTAGAAATTCACAATTATCCTAATTTGGGTATAGAGGATAATACTCACCTAAACTAAGCTCAAAAGGGTGGCTGAACCAATGGGAGAATGGCAGTTGGTCGGCGGCGAGTGGCGGCTCCGGCGATCCACGGCGATCACGGCGGTCCTTGGCTAGACCGTACAGTGGTGAGGGAGAGGGGAACGAGACGGTGGTGATGGTGGTAGGGCGAGAAGGTGGCGGCGGCACGACGGTGTGCGGTGGCTCGTCTATCAGCGACTCCAGTGGTGGCGGCGGCACAACGACGTGCAGTGGCCCATCTATCAGCGGCTCCAGTGGTGGCGGTCTTCACGTGGCCGAGAGAGGAGAACGACGAGAGGGAGAGTAAGGGAGAGAGAGGGAGAATGGGATGGTCATATTGGGATGATGGTGGTGAAGAGGCGAGACAAGGCGGGGTGGTATAGCGGCGGCGCACGGCGGACGGAGCTCCAACGAACGATGGCCACGGATAGTGAGGGAGAGAAAGCTAGTGAAATGAGAGAGAGAGGAGAGAGAGAAGTGGTCGGAGAATGAGGGGGAGAGAGAGAGTCAAAGAGGTCAAATAGTGGGGCTAGTGGAGTTCAAGTGTCAACCATCCAATTGCTTTGACCAAATTGCCCTTGATCCAAGGGTTGAGATTCATTCTTATCAAATAATTGAGGGTTATTTTGGTCATTTGGTTGCATTATTGGGGCTGATCCAATTTAATTAATTAAATCCTTAATTAATCCCCAAAATAGCCCCCAAAATTCGAAATTATCAAGATAGGCTTAGGGGCAAAATGGTCATTTTCTCGTACCAGGTCAAATTTCCATTTTTCTATCGTACCAACCCTAAATACGATTGGCCAACATAATTTGACAACGTCCTCGCAAAAATTGTCGCATACATCCTCGAAAATCGACGTCCAAGTCCGTATTCAATTTCGTGATCAAAACTTGCTTAATTCAAATGTTAGGGTCTTTCGCTAATAAGCGGCTATTTAGGAGTTACGCGTATTGACCTAGGGTTGTCCGAGTGGTAACGGTCCCAATTACCGGGAGAACGTGATGAATTATCACTAGTTTCAGAGGTCACGATCGTTCGGTTTAAGTTCGGGATTTGTTCGCTACGCGTACTCTCGATTGTGCGGAATCACCCGCGATCCGATTGTACGTCGTTGGCCAAACCAAATCCATCACCCTCCTAGAATCGGCCCAAAATATTTCATCTTTGTTTCTCGAAATTAGTACCCGATTGGCGATTGGGTCCTTGGTTCGCATACTGTTTTCCCAGTTAGCCATTCCCTAATGGTTAGTATCTCGAGAGTGATCAGCTCCGGGCGAGACTTACTAAAATGAAATGAGAAATAATGTCAATTTTATTAATTTCGAAATTAAGTCAAAATTCATGATGTTACAAGAAAGGACTATAAAGATGAGCAGAATAAGGGGAAAGGAACCCCAAGGTCAATCGAGTGCTGTAGGCCAAGAGGCCAAAGACCCAAGATTAGATGACGTGATTCAATCCCTACAGGAGATAGGAAATATTATGGGTAGGCAGGCTCAGGAGAGGGCCGCCACGATTGCCCATGCTCCTGAGGCTACAACAACTGCTGCTGTAAATAGGAATAATGCCAATCAAGGGCAAGCTCAAATGGCAAGGAATAGACAGATGCACCAATTGGTAGAGCAGTTTCTGAAGCTGAAACCACAAAAGTTGAATGGTAGAGGTGACCCTGAAGCCGCCCCACGTTGGGTAGAAGAGCTGAAGAAAGCAGTTGAGGTGTTGGGGTGCATTGAAACTGAGAAGGTGACGTTGGCAGTATATCAATTATAGGATAGTGCAAATGATTTGTGGAAGGCCACCAAAGATAGGGTGTTTCCAGAGGGTACTGCCCAGACTTGGGCCGCGTATACTGAGAGCTTCTATAGCAAGTACTTTTCTAAGAGCGCCTAGGAAAAAAAACTAGCGGAGTTTATGCAACTTCGCCAAGGACAGATGATGGTGGATCAGTACGAGGCGGAGTTCGCGAGGTTGTCTAAGTTTGCACCTAGGATAGTAGAGAACCCCCAGGACAAGGTTCGGAGATTCCAGGATGGATTGAAGCTGGATTTTCGAAGTCATATGATTTCCCTAAACATTAGAGATTATGGAGAAATGCATGAATGAGCTCAAGCCATTGAGCAAGAACAGATGGAAAGGGCAACCGCTTCTAGATCGTGGTTTGCCTATAATCGAGATAACCGCCGTTTTGGGAAGAAACCAATGGTGGGAAACAAGCGATTTGTTCCACAAGCAATAAAGGATATCTAGAAGCCGAGTCACCAGCTGAGCCGATTTGGGGCATATTTCAAATGTGGGAGTTTGGAGCACCATATCAGAAATTGTCCTCAGCAGTGCCCCTCAGGACAATTGGTGCAATAGCAACAACCCCAAGTAGGGAATCAAGCTAAGAATCTCCCACCGGCCATTTAAGGAAGACCGCCAGCACAAGGATGAGTTTATGCTATGGCGCGAAGAGAGGCGGAGGACACGCCAGGCGTGGTCACACATATGCATTATTTGATCCGGAGGTGACCCACTCGTTTGTTTCGGAGTAGTTTGTTAGATTGGTTGGTATTGAGCCTGTTATGTTGGAGATTATGCTTTGTGTGATGACCCCACTGTATGATAAGGTGTTAGTTTTGTTGGGGTGTTCTAACTGTAAGATAGTGATTGGGGGTAGAGAAGAAAGTATCGACTTAGCAGTATTGGCTATGTTCAATTTTGTTGTGATAGTTGGAATGGATTGGCTAGTAAGACAGAAGGCCTTAATGGATTGCGGCAATAGGGTGATCCAATTCAACCCGGTTGGATGTCCTAGATTTGAATTGATTTTTCCGATTTTCTACGATCATTTTTTGAAAAAAATTTCTTCATAAAAGTTGTAGAGCACATTTTAATCTATTCATCATAAAATTTTCATAAAATTTCAAGCATGTTAGCATGATACGATCTGCAACGTCATCTAGGCATGAATCGAGTGACAAACTAGATTCTGATTGACCTTTGTGTGTTCTTCGATTTTCATAAATTCTTGTGTTCACAATATGAAAAAGTTTTCTTCACAAAAGTTCACACTGAGATCAAGATCTTTCTATTGATACTAATTTCATCAAAATCGGAGGTCATTTGAATTTTCAAAAGGAATTTTCACAATATGATCAGTATCTGTGTCAAGATTTGATTTTCATTCCTTTAGAGTTCAGAAGATGTTTCTTCGAAATTGATAAAGTTAGAGTCCTTTTTTGCAAAAAATCAAAATTAAAAAGTTGTTCATTAGGGTCTCATTATGTTAACTGGAAATTTTGAGGGCCTAATAGCAATTTTTGGATGGTCAATTTGCTCAAAATTTCATAAAAGACCTTCTCGGGTTGAAGTGTGATTTGCAATTGAGTCCTTTTTGCAAGCTGAATTTTATAAAATTTGAGGGACTTTTTTAGCAAAAAATCAAAACACGAAACTTGTTGCACATGAAGAATCATAACTTCACAAAAATTTTCACGTGGTTTTGATAAGATTTGTTATTTTTCCCTCAATTATTTTGAAATCCATAACAGAATCGAGTCTAGTCTGTCACCGAGGGTAAATTTGTCATTTTCGGGAAAATCGGCTAGGATTTAGAAAAAATGGTCTTCTTGACTTTTGATCCTCATTTCATAAGCTTTTCTAATGACACTTGAATCATTTCATTTGGATGTCCTTAGGGTAGTTAATCACATCTGAACAGAAGTAATTCGAATTAGATAAAAACTGAATAAGTGGTCTCCTTATGAAGCCCACTTCTCATTGCTTGATTGGCTTCGAAATAAGGCCTATGGGCTTGAATGCATACTTATTTCATGGCTATGCACGTGTTTGTTAGATGAATGTTAGGCCCAGTGCATGTTCAGTGGGTAATCCATCGTGATCATTTAGAACCCGACTTTAGGGGTTAATTGATATGAGTTGCCGTTTTGTGAATGCAAATGATAGCCCATTATCGTTAACCATTGATCAAATAATGTTAGATGATTAGGTGGGTGGTGAATTGAAATGCATGAAAAACAAAAGGTCGATCCCGAGGCTCGTGTTTGTTTAGTGAATTGTTTACGCCTTTATTTTTCTTTGGTTGTTCCTTTGTGTATTGTTTGTCAAGAATGAATGTTATGAATGTAAACCGATACCCGAGAGGCGGTCCATGGGAGGATAATCCGAAATGATAAAAAACCAAAGTGATTGACCGATGTCCAATCCGGTTTCCATTTGTATTCATGTGATGATGGTGATAGACCGATGTCCGATCCGGTTTCAATTTGTACTTAATTCATTCATCCCTGATCATGTCTCGGGTTTTCAATTTGTGTTGTAATAAACACCCGACGAGTTGCGGGTTTTTACTTTCTCACACTTAAAATTGGCTCGTCTTTTCAATATTTTTGAATTTTTTTTATTTCACGAAATGTCTTTCAATACAATTGATTGATTCTTTCTTTTTTCTAGACTAAGATAGGATTAGTTTAGAATCTTAAATGAAAATACAAAAACATGATGCATGATCACCTAGTGGATTAAAACTTTAAACATGAAAATGGTAAAGAACAAATGCATGACAACTTAGATAACAATCATGATAAGTTTAGCGGTACCGAAAAAGGCGTTAATATAAATATTAACGTAAGCTAGTCCCCTAACCTTTGATCTCTGATTTTCGCAGAAACTGAAACGAAAATCCCACGTTTCGGTTGGGTATTCTAGCCGACCCCCAATCTAGGCTAGTAGCGACTCCTGAAAAAGACAAAATCGATCCACTGTCACGCGAGATATGGATTTAGGGAAGATCCACGTTCATGATCAATGGATCATATGGATAGCCAAAAGATTTATACTTCAATAAAATCATTTTTGATAATATGTCATATGAACCATTTCATGAACACTTATCTCTAAACCCGCCTTACTGAGTTTGGCCCTTGTGAGGTAGGTCGCGACAGGCTTAGCGACTCCACTGGGGACTAGGTTACAAATCTAAGTGGATTAAAGCTGTAATAAACTTGTTGGTTGTTATCTCACTTGTCTACATTTTGTAGCATTGACCGCATGTCAAAGTCACGTGGAAAATGAGGTTAGTCCACTAACCATGTGTTTAATGGTTTTGTAGGTGGGAGACATAAGGGGTGAAGTGAATGCAAACCCCTTGTTTTGTAGGTGGCGTTCGGATGTATGTCGAATGTATGAGATTATATTGAAGTGTTGTTTGTTTTAAATTCAAATGCATGATTACTTGCTTTAGCACAACACAATACACCCACATCCCACGGTCTAAAACCCCGGATCACTTTTACGGCACCTTTAGGAGGTATTAAGAGTGGAATCCGCATGTGAATGCATGTGGTAATCCATTCTTCGTTACCACTCATCTTGATTAGTAAGAAGCGCACCAACCGACGTTAGTAGTGGCGGGTAAACTCTTCTTATCTAATTAAGGTGGGGACCTTAAACCTTTAGAATCCTACCCTTAGATGTCAAACCTCACAAATTCTCATGCGATGAGTCGATGTGTTTGCCATTTTTTTTTCGTGGTAAGGTTGATTGTATCGTTCTACAATTTCAATTATGCCATTTCAATTCCACGTTATATTCCTTTCTATAATACGTGGTGATTAATCTCGATGCCCCAAATTAGGGTCAATCAAAATGGATATGTCGGAGATTCGAATCATCTCCGTACCAAGAGCTCTCGTGACCATGTGGGAAAGTCTCGAGTCAAGGCATATGGACTACGTGGAAAAGAGGATTGGTTATCTTCCCGCGTCTTATACATCGAGCCTCGTGTTGCTACGATCAAAGCATTGTCCCATTTTTGGAACTCAAAGACATCTACTTTTGTGTTTGGTCGAAATGAATTAACCCCTACAATTGAGGAGTACGATATTGCCATTGGAAGAGTCGAGTCTTTTGGTCTAGTTAGTCCTTCGATAGATATAGATCCAATAACTCTCTTGAGCCAATTCTTAGGAGTTGACATTCTCCAAATCAAAGGCATTCTTAAAGGAAATTCCAATGCACTTTCCTTCGCATTCTTAGAACAACATTTTTCTAACTTGCCAAAGGAAGCGGGTAATCAAATTCCTCGAATCTTTCTCTTAGCATTCTTTGGTTTTGTGGTTTTTCCATTCACCAAAAAAACCATGGATCCTTAGGTAATTCACATTGTCAATCAAGTGTGTATGTTCAAAAGATTCTCCAATATGATCCTAGGTGAGACCTTCATATCACTCAATAGGTTCAAACAAAACAGAAATAGTGTTTTTAGAGCCCCAATAGGTTTACTCCAAATTTGGTTTGTCTCTCATCTCAAAGACTTCTGTTTGAGCTTGAAAATCATAGATGTGTCTAAAGATTGTCATCCTATCTCGCTTTTTCAAGAAAAGGAAGAAATCTTTCCTTATTGGTCATTCTCAACTTGGTTTAATTTTTTTAAGAGCCTTGTTCCAAATCAAATCCAATGGCATGTTCGTTGGCTTGGAAATCTCGAGGTGCACCTTAATAACGGATCTGACAACCCAATCCCACTTTTGGGTCTCACGGGGTCCACGTCATATTACCCTTTTGGGGTGATCCGTCAATATCGCGCGCTTCAAAAGATTTTGCCATTCCTCAAGCAGGGGTTATATCATTTTGACTATCGCAAAGATGTCATCCAAAAGGACCAAATGGCAGATTTGAAGGAAATGATCAAGTCCATCATTGATATGTGGTATAAATGCCACCCAGAGCCAATTCTCATTATTGATGAGTCAGAGTTGGAAGAAGAAATGAAGATACATCATGCATTGCTAGAGTACATACACCGTCGTCTCGAGCCTGAGCTTAAAGTGGATCTCCCTAATGTCCCCGAGAAGCGAACTCAACAACAAGTTATAGCTGTAAGAACTCTTAGGGAAAGGGATGGGCTTTAGCTGAGGTTGAACGTTTGACCCAAGAAAACAAACGAATTTGCCTCGCATCTAAAGAAGATCCAGTACAATTTTTGCTATATTCCATGAGGAAATCTCCCTTCATGTAATTTTCGTTTTATAGACTTGATGTATAGGGACTCCTTTTTACTCATTTTAGTAATGATGTAATAGGATCATCTTTTTGTTTTTAGATTGATCTATAGGGATTGTATTTCACGAATTTTGTTGTTAATAGTGAAATTTCCCTTTGTGTGTACTTTCTTTTTCGAGATTCCAATGGAATATAGATGGGGCATCTTGATTAATCATTGTGTGTTACCCCTTTAATTGTATAATTTCTTGTGAAGAAATTGTGATAAGAGATTATTCACATGATATTGGGATCATGAAAATATTTCTTATCTCTATTTCATCCAAAGAAAATATAAAATTGAAGGGTTTTATATTTTCGTTTCAATTCATTTTCTTCATACTAACTTGATTTCTATTGTTTTAACAGAAGGTACTAAAATACGGCTGAGACGCATTCTATTATACGCACCCGTTGCCAAGCAAGGATGGAAAACGAGGACACTCATAGCCGCATTATTACCATTGAGAATCGGATGGCGCAAATGATGGCGCTCTTAATTGACCTTGCAAACCAAGTAAAGAATCTCACGCCGGCGGCTCCTGCTGCTGCAACTTCTACTCCTAATGCGCCTGCTAATGCACCGGTGATAGATCCTGTTGAAAAAGGATTGGCTAAAGAGGTCCCTGTTAATGCTATTCCTACTATCATTGATTTAGAAGCTCTACCTAAGGAGTCGCCTGTTGTTCATATGGATGAAGAGAGTGCGAGACATATTGCAAAATTGGAAGAACGTTTGTGCATGTTGCAAGGTTACCAACTCCAAGGTTTTGATAAGCTGTTGCTTTTCACAAAGGTGAAAGTCCCTGATTTTTACAAGGAGCCCAAATTCTCAAGAAAGTATGATGGAACTGGGTGCCCTAAGACCCACTTGAAATATTATTTGAATACGATGGCACGTTACTCTGATAACACTCCATTGTTGATCAACAATTTTCAAGATAGTTTGGCTGATTCCGCTTTAACGTGGTTCATCGAGTTGAATTTGGAGAAAATTTGCACCTGGGAAGACCTTGCAGACGAATTCCTCCAACAATATAAGTTTAATACCGAAATTGCTCCAACTAGTAAAGAGCTGGTCCGAGTTGATAAAAGAAGAAACGAAACTTTTAGGGCGTATGCCCAAAGGTGGAGAACTACGACGTCCCAAGTTAAACCTCCGCTGTTCGAGAAAGAGATCATGCAGCTGTTTCTTCGAGCTCTACCTCAAGAATACTTTGATAAGATGTTTAATAACACTTGCATCAATTTCCCTGCAATGGTTGAACTGGGAGAATGTATTGAAGAAATCATGCGAGAGGGTCAATTATCCGAGATGACAACTTGCAGATTTACCTCAAAGAAGGATAAGGAGCCAATGGTGGAGGTTGCCTATATTCAAAATCCTAACACTCAAAAGCCATTAAACACACCGGGTTAAAGGTCCGTTATGGAAATAAGGGTCTCTTCCCGAAATTTTGATCGAAAAGGAAAAGCTCCACAAAGACAATTCACTCCGTTGCCAAGACCTATGTCTCAATTGCTGCCGATGTTGATTGAACAAAGACTCGTAGCAAAAAAAATCCCGAGAGATAACCCACCGAAGTTTGTTGGGTTTGATTTGGCAAAATCTTGCGTGTATCACATGGGCGAGAAGGGCCATGATGTGGACAATTGTTATACTCTCAAGATCAAGATTCAGAACCTGTTGGATAAGAAGATCTTGTCGTTTAAAGATGCTACACCAAATGTTCAACAAAATCCACTCCCCAATCATACCGAAGCCGTTAATGTGATATTTGGAGACGAGAATGAGAAACCTTTCTTGTTCGACATGGTGAAATTGGAAGAGCTATTGATTATAGCTTGAAATCAACCGAAAGAAGGAAATGTATCCTGAGAGGAGAAAATGTATTGCCTAGCCAAGATGGCTGCTTTAGGCATAATTCAGCCTCTTCAAGGAAGGAAACCCGAAGGGTCCATCGAGACTGCTGTAATTGATTTGTCGTCCGAAAAATTCTCTTGCAAGTTCACAAACGAAGTCTCATGCTCTAAGTTGAAAGATGATGGATACGAGCCAGATGTTGATGAACCACGGAGTGACATATTTTCCGATGGTGATTTGGAATGTGAGAGCAAGAAAGCCCGTCGAGGTCGTGAATTTATGAAGAAAGCCCATGAGAAAGACACTGTTCTAATTGAATGGAACGATGAAGATAATAGAAAGATTCTTTCCGATGCTGATTCGGAATTTGAGCGCCATACCTCTCACTAGGATTAAGAGTTTATTAGGAAGGCAATTGAAAAAGGTGAAATTGTTGATACTCTCGGGCAGCCGAGTGGTAAGTACAACTTCATGGTAAAATACTCTCCTCCTCTAAGCGCTTTTATCCACCCTAAGACTATCGTCCCAAGTGGATGGGGCTATGAATTTGAAGATGATGGCATGGTAGCCGTGATTGATCCTGTTGTGATTGAATTGAATGCTACTAGTGAAATCCAAGCGCATGTTATAGAACTCGTGGTTATAGATTTAATGGCTGATGGCTTCGGAAATATAAAGATCTCTAATGAGGACTTTGAGCCTGTTGTAATCAAGCTGCCACCAAAGAAAGACGAGAATTTGAAAGCAAGAATATCTCTTGTTTACGACTCCAAGGCAGTTCCTTGGAATTATGAGTCTAATGAAATAGATGCTATTACTCGGTCAGGCCGATGTTTTCCATCTCGTGAAAATGTTGAGAAAAAGGCTGTAACTGAAGAGGAGGCGGAGCAACTCCTCAAAACTCTCAAAACGAGTGAAGTAGAAGTGATCGAGCAGTTAAGAAAAATGTCGGCTCAAATCTCGTTACTTAAACTATTCAAGTCTTCCGAGAAACATAGGAATGCTCTCTTAAAAATTCTTAATGAAGTACATATACCCGAGACAATCAGAGAGGTACAATTGGAAGAGTTTGTAGGTGCTATTCTTCTTAAGGATCAAATTTCTTTTTCCGAAAAGGATTTGCCGCCGAAAGGGCGAGCGCACTCTAAAGCATTATACATCTCTGTTCAACACTTCAATACAAGGATATCAAGAGTACTCATTGATAATGGTTCAGCTCTCAATATCTATCCGTTATCAACCTTGCGCCGTCTAGGTGTAAGTATGGATAATGTTCGTTCTTCTAAAACTCCAGTCAGAGCCTTTGATGGCATGAAGAAGGAAGCTCTAGGAGAAATTGACTTGTAGCTAATGATTGGTCCAGTCATGTGCACCTAGAAATTTCAAGTGCTCGATATCCCAAGTAACTTCAGCTTGTTGCTTGGGCAACCTTAAATTCACGCTGTAGGTGTTATACCCTCAAGTCTACATCAGATGATCCGTTTTGTTGTGTGTGGCAAGATTATAACTATCCATTGCGAGAAGGACACCGAAACCTTCAACAATACTGCAATTCCCTACATGGAGCTAGAAGTAAAAGGAGAATCAAGTTACCATTCATTTGAGTTGGTGTCAATATCTCATGTGCCCGCAAGTACTGTTATGAGAAAACCTCACTATTCAAAGGCGGCCCTTATGTCTAGCAAAGTGTTGATCGAACATGGATTTACTATTGGCAAAGGATTGGGAAAGCTGTCCCAAGGCATTCTCACACCAATTGAGGTGACTAAGAGAAAGAAACGAGAAGGCTTAGGTTACCAAGGCGATCAACAAGATCAAGGTAATCAGAAAAGCCCGAGAATCAAAGAAAAGAGTTATCGACGTTTGGTCCCTCCTCTGTTGAAAGATTTCTTCCCTGGACCGCCAAAGTTTTTCCAAGATGAAGAAATAGATATCTATGATATCATCGACCTATTTAAAGAGAGTTATGTGGGTGCCATTTCCAAAAGTTTTGAGGATGATCTACTTACCGATCCCGTTGTGTAAGGGATGTTTCCGTGTTCTACTTTTTTTTCAATTGTAATCCATCTAATTCTCTCCTGCGAGGGACTTCCATTTGTTCATTTCATTTGTTTCGTTCATTTCATGTTGTAATAATTCGGATTACGAACTTTGGATCTAAAGCACTATATGACATTTACTGCATATCAATAAAAGCATTCCCACATTTTGTTAATAGACGTGCGAAAGTATACCAAACGAGCCCTATGATGATGCTTTGAGGCTTGGGCTTTTGCACGATCTGTAGTTTTCAAAATAATCCTTTGGAACAAGGGTGTCCAATGATATGAGGATGAGTTC
Organism: Syzygium aromaticum; assembly: GCA_024500025.1. Taxonomy (NCBI): domain Eukaryota; kingdom Viridiplantae; phylum Streptophyta; class Magnoliopsida; order Myrtales; family Myrtaceae; genus Syzygium; species Syzygium aromaticum. The sequence continues at coordinate 19,415,736 of CM044895.1, forward strand.
CCCATGAAATTTTCGAAAATCTGGAATCCAAAAAGCTTTTTTCATCACATCTTCATGCATTGCATATCTTATCTTCATATACTAACCATTTTTTGTTGCATCTCAGGCATGACACTCTGCATAATCATGATAGTCATATGCATGGCTTAGATTCATGTCCAAAAAACTCATATGAATCTAATTATTCTGATCTTGAAAATGAAGAAGATTCCAGGGCTATTAAAAGAGAATGGATCCAACATGAAGAATCCAAACCTCCCACGGAAGAACAAACTGTCGTTATAAATTTGGGTAATTCTGAAAATCTCAAAGAAAGAAAAATTGGGGCAAGTCTCTCTCAAACAGATGCTGATCGACTGATCGAACTATTGAAGGAGTATCGGCATATCTTTGCTTGGTCTTATGCTGACATGCCGGGTTTAGACCCCAACATTGTAGAACACACGTTGCCTTTTGATCTTGCCATCCTGCCTAAGAAACAAAAGCTTAAGAGGACGAAGCCAGAATTATCCAAGAAGATTGAGGAAAAAGTCATGAAACTGTTAAAAGTTGATTTCATTGAAGTTGCTCATTATGCTGACTGGATTGCTAATGTTGTCCCAGTCATGAAGAATGATAGGTGAGTTCGAGTATGTGTCGATTACCGCGACTTGAACAAAGCAAGTCCCAAAGATGATTTCTCATTACCTCATATTGACGTCTTGGTCGACAGCACAGCAGGATTTGAATTATTTTCCTTCATGGATGGTTTCTCTAGCTATAACCAAATCCAAATGAAGGAAGAAGATAAGACTAAAACATCTTTCATCATCCCATGGGAAACATTCTGTTACAAGGTTATGTCCTTCGGCTTGAAGAACACGGGGGCAACTTACCAAAAAGCCATGGTGACACTATTCCATGACATGATGCATAAAGAGATTGAAGTTTACGTCGACGACATGATCGTTAAATCACGACAAGGTGAAGACCACATTGAAGTCTTGAGGAAACTGTTTGATCGACTTAGAAAGTTCAAGCTAAGGCTTAACCCCGCTAAATGCGTGTTTGGGGGCAAAGTCTGGAAAGCTCCTTGGATTTATGGTTAGTAACAAGGGCATAGAGATTGATACCTTAAAGGTGAAGGCCATTTGCGATTTGAAACCCTCTTCTACCGTCAAGGAGGTTCGAAGCTTGCTGGGAAGACTGAATTATGTTGCAAGATTTATTTCCCAGTTATCTGAAATAGCCAAACCATTCTTCAAGCTATTGAAAAAGAATGCCAAAGTTGAATGGAACGAAGATTGTCAAAAATCCTTTGAACAATTGAAACAAAATCTTTCACAACCACCAGTTTTAGTACCGCTTACTTCGGGTAATATCTTTGATTTTGTATCTCACCATTCACAATGAATCTTTGGGAGCTATGTTAGCACAAAAGAGACCGGAGGATGGAATGGAACACGCTATTTACTACCTCAGCAAGAAGTTTACCTCTAGTGAAGCTCGATACCCTGAAGTTGAGAAAACATGTATAGCCTTAGTTTGGGTATTATACAGATTATAACAATATACTATTTACCATCGTATCCTACTTGTGAATGAAAATGATTCTATCAAGTATCTTTTGGAAAAGCCTGTGCTGGTTGGAAGGCTTTCCAAATGGCAAATATTGCTCTCCGAATTTGGTATCTAGAGCATGTCTCAAAAGTTCGTCAAAGGGCGAGCCATAGTTGACATGTTAGCTGAAAGTCCCTTAAGTCAAACGACTGGTATGAAATTGATGAAAGAATCCATTTGGTGTCACAAGACAAGTGGACCATGTATTTTGATAGAGTTGTTAACCTTTCCGGTTCTGGCACTGGAGCAGTTCTGATATCCCCAGTGGGTCAACAATATCCAGTGTCGCAACCTACCTTACGAGGGCCAAACTCGGTAAGGCAAGTTTAGAGATAAGTGTCCATGAAATGGTTCATACGGCATATCATAGAAAATGATTTTATATAAATCTTTTGATCATCCATATGATCCATTGATCATGAAAGTGGATCTTTCCTAAATCCATATCTCGCGTGACAGCAGATCGATTTTGTCTTTCTTAGGAGTCGCCATTAACCTAGGTCGGAGGTCGGCTAGAATACCCAACCGAAACGCGGGAATTTCATTTCGGTTTCTACGAAAACTAGAAATCAAAGGTTCAAGGACTAACTTACGTTAATATTTCTATTAACGCCCTTTCGGTACCGCTAAACTTAACATTGTTGTTATCTAAGTTGTCATTCATTTGTTCTTTACTATTTTCATGTTTAAAGTCTTAGTCCACTAGGTGATCATGCATCTTGTTTTTGTATTTCCATTTAAAATTCTAAACTAATCCTATCTTAGTCTAGAAAAAGAAAGAAACAATCAATTATATTGAAAAAAAACATTTTTGTAAAATAAAAACTCAAGATATTAAAAAGATGAGCCAATTCTAAGTGCGAGAAAGTAAAAATCCACAACTCGTCGGGTGTTTATTACAACACAAATTGAAAACCCGAGACATGATCGGGGATGAATGAATTGAGTACAAATTGAAACCGGATCGGACATCGGTTTATCACCATCATCAAATGAATACAAATGAAGACCGGATTGGACATCGGTCAATCACCTTTTTTTTTTATCATTTCGGATTATCTTCCTATAAACCGCCTCTCGGGTATCGATGTTTACATTCATTACATTCATTCATGACAAACAATGCACAAAGAAACAACCAAAGAAAAACAAAGGTGCAACCAATTCACTAATCAAACACGGGCCTCGGGATCAGCCTTTGTTTTTCATGCATTTTGATTCACCACCCACCTAATCATCTAACATTATTTGATCAACGGTTAATAATAATGGGCTACCATTTGCATTCACAAAACGGCAACTCATATCAATTAACCCTTAAAATTGGATTCTAAATGACCAAAACGGACTACCCGCGAACATGCACCGGGCCTAACATTCATCTAACAAACACATGCATAGCAATGAAATAAGCATGCATTCAAGCCCATAGGCCTTATTTCGAAGTCAATCAAACAATGAGAAATGGGCTTCATAAGAAGACCACTTATTCAGTTTTATCTAATTCGGATTGCTTCTGTTCAGATGTAATTAACTATCCTAATGATGTCCAAATGAAGTGATTCAGGTGCCATTAGAAAGCTTATGAAATGAGGATCAAAAGTCAAGAAGACCATTTTTTCTAAATCCTAGCCGATTTTCCCGAAAATGACAAATTTACCCTCGGTGACAGACTGGACCCGATTCTGTTTAGATTTCAAAATAATGACGGGAAAAATAACAAACCTTATCAAAACCACGTGAGAATTTTTGTGTAGTTAGGATTCTCTGTGTGCAACAAGTTTCGTGTTTTGAGTTTTTGCTAAAATGTCCTCCAAATTTTTATAAAATTCTGTTTTTACGAAGGACTCAATTGCAAATCACATTTTAGCCCGAGAAGACCTTTTATGAAATTTTGAGCAAATTGACCCTCCAGAAATTGCTATTTGGCCCTAATTCTCCAGTAAACATAATGAAACCCCAATGAACAACTTTGTAATTTTGATTTTTTGCAAAAAGGACTCTAACTTTATCAAATTCAGAAAAACATCTTCTGAACTCTAAAGGAATGAAAATCAGATCTGGACACAGATACTGATCAGATTGTGAAAATTCCTTTTGAAAATCCAAATGACCTCCGATTTTGATGAAATTAGTATCAATGGAAAGATCTCGATCTCAATGTGAACTTTTATGAAGAAAATTTTTTCAGATTTTGAATACACGAATTTATGAAAATTGAAGAACACATGAAGGTCAATCAGATTCAGTCTGTCATCCGATCTACACCTAGATGACGTTGCAGATCGTACCATGCTAATATTCTTGGAATTTTATGAAAATTTTATAATGAACAGATTAAGATGTGATCTACAACTTTCATGAAGAAAGTTTTTTCAAAAAATGATCATAGAAAATCAGAAAAATCATAGAACAGCACAACATCAATTAGGACATCATCAGAATAGATCTGTGCATTACATTTCAGATTCTGATCCTTACTTCCGAAATAGTTTTGACATAGCAAATCAAGTCCGATCAAGGCATATAATATATCAAATCGAAGCTTAAAACATGCTCTACGATTCTCTAGTTCATCACTTCGCAAGATTTCAACACTAACGAGCTGAAATCGGCATCATAAGCATGCAGGCTCAGTATACACGAATTTGCAGAATCATGTTCAAGTGCACTTTCCTTGTTCAACAATGCTCCGACGCAAAATCGAGCGATCCGGCCTCCGTGTTCAGAATCGGAAAAACCTATGATAATAAATTGCACAAACTAAGTGAGAATCGGTCCGTTTTCGTACTATCGAGCAAGTGACGAAGAATCAAATCAAAATATGCGATCCGGTGGCCGTTTAACGAGCCGTCAGACACCAAAGCGACGTGAAGACACCGGGGAGTGCAGTCGCAAGTTTTGGATTGCTGGAAGAAGCTGCCGATCAGCCGGTTCAGCCGCTTGAACTGGCTGATCACATCACCAACAGCAGCGTTGGTGATGTCGCCGAGGGACTGATCTGGTCGAAACAGCAAGTTTCGGCCACCGACGATGATGGCTGGTCTTGCGACCAGCCTTGGGCCGCCGTGGGGGACGTCGGTAAGGTGGTGGTTCGCCGGAAAAGTGGCCGGAGAGAGAGAAATGGCCGGTGGCCGGGAGAGGACACGAGAGAGAGAGAGAGAGAGAGAGAGAGAGAGAGAGAGAGAGAGAAGAGAGAGAAGAGAGAGAAACCAGATCTGAAAATGAGAGAGAATGCCAAATTTTGGAGGGAAAAAACACTATATGTTTTCCCTAACTTTGAATCCTAACCCTTAGATTGATCCAATAGCCTAAAATGCATCCTTAATGATTAAGAATATTCCTTATGGGCTAAGGATTGGTGACATGGCACTATGGATGGACATGATCAATTCTAGATGAATGGCCATGATTGATTTGCTTATCCCCTAATTAATTTGCTTAATCCTTAAGGAAGGGTATTTTGGTAATTTTCACTTAATGGCATCTTTGTAATTTTTGAGCTCAAAGGGATGGGGTCGGCCTTGGCTAGTCGGAATAGATTGTCGATCTTCGAATTTTTAACCGAAAAATGGCCAGTCCGGTTGGACCGGTTCAATTTGAATCAAACCGAGTTAAGCCTTCAACCCTTGATTCATTTGTTCCAATTTTGTGTGATTTGATTAATTGAGCCCATTAATATCGAATCAAATTGGATTGAATCGATCTAAAATTTATGCACAAATTGATCCAATTTAGCTTGTTTGTCTCAATTGCTCTTGAATTTGAGTAATTGCATGGCCAAGCAAGACTAACAAATTTAATTGAAGTCCAATTAACCGAATTGAGTCACAATTCATCAAATTGAATATTAGTCTAGAGTGGGTCAAGTTGAATTGCACTAATTGGACCAATTACTCTTAAACTACTTGATCATTGGATCACTAAATTGATCAAATTGACTCAAATTCATGTGAATCTTCCAAAATTGATTTTGAATTTGGATTTCATATAAGAAATTAGGCCCATTCGTGTGTCAATTGTGCAAATCATGAAGAATCGATTCAAATCACTAATTAGGGCCAAAATTGGGAGTTTTTGTGTTTGGCTTGGAATTACAAAATTGGCTCCAAAATTGAATATAAGATGACCTCTAAATCGAATGTCGTGAAGAAAACTAACCTAAAAAATGACTAGAAATGAAGTAATTTCTTTTTTGGCCGATTTTGAATCAAATTCTGCAAATTGGGAAAAAGTTGATTTTAAACCGATTTTTGCAAAATTTTAAATGCCAAAGGTAAATTGAATGTGAAATCAGATGATTTTTGAATTTTTGTATTTTCTGATTTTTTGGTCAAAGGTTTGACCAAAAGTCAAACCCTAGTTGACTTTTCATTAGGAGCTTGATTTTATGATCAAATCTTTGAAATTTTTTGAAATTTCCACTTCTAAAGTGAAATTAAACTTGAAAGGAATCTTTTTATGCGAAAAGTCCCAATTTGACCAGGGGTTGACTTTTGGTCAAAGGGTTGACCAAAAAGTCAACCCGAAAGTCAACCGTTTGACTTTTCGATTTTTTGCATGAAATGAATAGAAAATCATCTACAGAAGCTTGACCAACAGACAAAATTTAAAAATGACACTTTTTGCTCAAGAAACGGGTTATGTCGTGATCGGAAACCATAATCTCGAATTTTCTATTTTTAATATCTCGTCGGCTAAAAATTAGGTGTCAATAGCTGCCCCTCTTTGAATGGGAGTTCGAAGAAGTTCCGCTCAAAGACCAATTAGCACCTGCAAATTTTTAGTCGACCCCACTTGGAAAATAAAAGACATTAAAGATAAAGACATTTGATCAGAGTCTTACCTGAAGTATTTACCATTGACCTTTTGGATTGTCAACTCATTCACGTGTTTTTCTCTTCTCTCTCTCATATGATGGAATGAAGGAAGAAAAGAAAAAGAAAGAGGACTTTATAGGAAATCTATGGTTTAAGGATAACCAACAACCTAAGGACAAAGTTTAAGGATGACCAGGAACTTAAAGACAAGGTTTAAGGATGACTTAGAACCGAAGGACAAGGTTTAAGGATGACCTAGAACCGATGGATAAGGTTTAAGAATGACCTAGAACCTAAGGACAAGGTTTAAGGATAACCTAGAACTGAAGGACAAGGTTTAAGGATGACCTATAATCGAAGGATAAGGTTTAAGAATGACCAGGAACTGAAAATGAGAGGTATGGTTTAGGCTGACCAAAAATCGAAAATGGGGAATATGGTTTAGGATGACCAAAAACCAAAAATGGGGAATGTGGTTTAGGATGACCAAAAATCGATCCATTGGGGAAAGATATTTTGAAAGAAGTTCTGAGATTGTTTAACAACAAATCAAATGGAATTATTCCTATTTTGGTAAACGATATTGACTATCAAAATCCTTAAGAGGAAATTTTAACAAAATGATGCTTTGAATAACCATCTGAAGAGATTAGATAAAAATGCCAAATTGGAAATAACCTAATCAAAAAGGTCTTTCGCACTGGCTCTCATGATGGCTTTGATTCACATTCATTGATGTGGGGAAGCTATTCAATTCTCACTGGTAATACCTCACGAACCTATGTCAAAGGTTTTCGGAAACATTCACATTGAATACAAATTGATTGATCAAAAAGGTCTTTCAAAAGGACCATAATATAGGTTTGGTCATGAGCTTACACAAAGGGTATTTGCTTTGAAGCCAAGAAAAGAAATATATCATCAACATCTTCAACGGGTTTACAAGCCAAGAACCTTGAAGATAAGACAAGATAGGATTACTTCCACTCCTTCTAGCGGTAGTTTCTTTGTGAAATCTTTATGTCAACTCAAACTATCCCAATCGGAAGAGACTTCGAAGAGGGTTGTAATGTTGGTTCGAGTTAGGCTCAAAAGGCTTGAAATTTTGTAAAAGGGGTTTGAAAGAGAAATGATGATTATCTTGGCATCATTATCAAATCATCCAAATTTGACATTATTTGACTCTTGAAAATCAAATTGTCTCGAGAGTCCATTTTTCTTGCAACATAAGAGCTTTGCTCTTTCTAAGCATCTTTTGCAATAACAATTTTGTCTTCATCATAAGCATGTTGCTTTTTTTGCTTTTGCTTTTGATACATTTTCTTTTTCATGGGCATCAGCCTTGCTTTTACCAGGCACACTGCCTTTTCGTGCTCCCTAATATTTATGTTTTGAGCTCTTTGGACTCTCGAGACATTTTATACATATTCACCAATTTTTCCAAATTTTCTTGATAAATCATGTGCATTGCCCCAATGTAGGGAGATAATCAACATTTTGGGCTTTGAAATGAACATGCTTAAGGCTCAATTTGGTTAAATAAGGGATAACTGTGTTTGGGTAAAGGAAAAGAATGTTTTTCTTCACTTTGGGATGTTTCGAACGTCCATAAAGATCCACCTGAAATTACTACAAGAAAGTTGATGCAAGTGAAGGCAATGCAATCTTTCTTAATCTTTTTGTTCCGAAAAATGATCAATCACAACTCCTTAACTTGCCCCAATATAGGGCGGTTCTTGACAGGGGTATTTTGAAAATTCTCCCTATTTGGCTCAAAGTGGCTAGCAAAGGATAAAATGAGTATTTAGGATAGAGAAATGAAATGTCTTTTATCAATTCAATCCATGTATTCAATGTGAACGAACCCTACGTCCTAAGACATGGCTTTTTCGTTCAATTCTCTCGAAATGTGTATAGGGACGTGTTTGATCAAAGGTTTGTCTTTTATCATTCTAGGCATTCCCACTCGGCATTTTTAAGAAATCTTTGTTTTTCAAAGGATCATTTGGTTAAATCTCCCATCTGTGGGGAATTTTGATAAACCAAAACATTTGAAAATCTTTTTGTCTCTCCTGGGGATGTTTTTTTAATAAGATTTCAGACTTGAAAAACATTTTAGACAGAAAAAGTCATTACAAAAAAAAAATCTACTTCCTAAACTCTAGGGAGAAGACTGATTTTTGATTTTTTTTTTTTGGTTACTTCCTCGAGCTTGACTCGTTGAGGTTTGGAATCGCTTCTTTGGAGAACAGCTGAATACCTACAAAATGAACAAATATGCAAAAATGCCATGTATGCATGAGATGCATGATGCAAATGCCCTAAAGTGATTTGGATTCAATCCAAAGGCTGCTCAAAGGCTTTTTATTCAGGGAAAATATTTCTTGACAGCATCAGCATTTACAGGTTTTGGCAACTCTTGGCCATCCATTTCTACAAGAATCAATGCTCCACCTGGCAACACTTTCTTGACGACATACGGTCCTTCATAATTGGGGGTGAATTTCCCACGATCTGGAATGATAGGTATGACTTTCCTCAAAACCAGGTCATTGTCTTCAAAATGCCTGGGTCGAACCTTACGGTTGAATGACTTAGCCACTCGCTTTTGGTAGCTTTGTCCATGGCATAGGGCTTTTACCCTTTTTTCATCAATCATGTTAAGCTGTTCAAATCTTTGTTGAATCCATTCTGCTTCAGAAAGCTTTACTTGAGAAAGTACCCTTAATGAAGGAATTTCCACTTCCACAGGTAAAACTGCTTCCATTCCACATGCTAATGAGAATGGTGTTGCCCCAGTCGAAGTGCGAATAGAAGTTCGGTAAGCCATTAATGCATACGGCAACCGCTCGTGCCAGTCTCGGTAATTCTCTGCCGTTTTGGACAGAATCTTCTTTACATTCTTGTTTGCCGCTTCCACAGCTCCATTCATTTATGGGCGGTAAGGAGAAGAATTCAAGTGGCGAATGTGAAACTTATTGAGTAGCTCATCCACTACTTTGTTATTCAGGTTTGACCCATTATCTGTGATAATTGCTTCTGGAACCCCGTATCGAGCAATAATGTCTCGAAGAATAAATTTTGCCACACTTCTCGCAGTGACGTGGGCATAAGAATTAGCATCAATCCATTTGGTGAAGTAATTGATAGCCACTAGAATGAAACGGTGTCCATTTGATGTCTTAGGATTAATTGGTCCAATAATGTCAATCCCCCACATTGAAAAAGGCCATGCTTCGGACATTTGATGCAATTCATTTGGAGGAGCATTAATTTTGTCTCCATAAACTTGACATTGATGGCAACATCTAACATATTGAATACAATCAGCTTCCATGGTTAGCCAGTAATAACCTAGCCTCATGATCTTCCTTGCTAGAAGATGGCCGTTCATATGAGGATCACATTCTCCTTCATGTATCTCTTTCATTAATAAATTGGCCTCTTTGGTGTCTACACACTTCAACAGGACCGAATCAAAAGACCTATTGTATAAAGCAACTCCGCTAAGAAAGAATTTGGAAGCTAACTTAGTCAAGTATTTTTTATCCGTAGCTCGACTTCCTTGGGGAAATTTTCCTTCTCGAAGGTAGTTCATAACGTCATAATACCATGGCTGGCCATCAAGTTCTTCTTCTATAACCATGCAATACGCAGGCTTTTTCAAAATATCGATTTGCAAAGGATCAATATTCAAACTATCAGTTACTTGTAACATTGAGGATAATGTTGCCAAGGCATCAGCAAATTGATTATGAGATCTTGGCAAATAATCAAATGAGATCTCTTTGAATTCTTCCACCAGGTCTTTAAGATACTCATGGTAAGGAATCAATTTTGAATCACGAGTTTGCCATTTACCTCCTATTTGGAGAATGATAAGCGCAGAATCACCATAAACTTGTAATTTCTTAACCTTCATATCGATGGCTAATTAAAGACCAAGAATGCAAGCTTCATATTTTGAAATGTTATTGGTACAAGAAAATACCAACTTTGCAGCTACTGGATAATATTGACCCACTGGGGATATCAAGACTGCTCCAGTGCCAGAACCGGAAAGGTTAACAGCTCCATCAAAATACATGGTCCACTTATCTTGTGACACCAAATGGATTCTTTCATCAATTTCATCCCAATTGTCTGATTTTAAGGGACTTTCAGCTAACATGTCAGCTATGGCTCGCCCTTTGATGGACTTCTGAGACATGCTTTGTATATCAAATTCGGAGAGCAATATTTGCCATTTGGCAAGCCTTCCAACCAATGCAGGCTTTTCCAAAAGATACTTGATAGGATCATTTTCATTCACAAGCAAGATACGATGGTGAAGAGTGTATTATCGTAATCTGTGTAATACCCAAACTAAGGATACACATGTTTTCTCAACTTCAGGGTATCGAGCTTCACCAGAGGTAAACTTCTTGCTGAGGTAGTAAATAGCGTGCTCTATTCCATCCTCTGGTCTCTTCTGTGCTAACATAGCTCCCAAAGATTCATCATGAATGGTGAGATATAAAATCAAAGGTATACTTGAAGTAGGCGGTACTAAAACTGGTGGTTGTGAAAGATATTGCTTCAATTGTTCAAAGGATTTTTGACAATCTTCGTTCCATTCAACTTTGGCATTCTTTTTCAATAGCTTGAAGAATGGATTGGCTGTTTCAGATAACTGGGAAATAAATCTCGCAACATAATTTAGTCTTCCCAGCAAGCTTCGAACCTCCTTGACGGTAGAAGGGGGTTTCAAATCGCAAATGGCCTTCACCTTTAAGGGATCAATCTGTATGCCCTTGTTACTAATCATAAATCTAAGGAGCTTTCCAGACTTTGCCCCAAACACACATTTAGCAGAGTTAAGCCTTAACTTGAACTTTCTAAGTCGATCAAACAATTTTCTCAAGACTTCAATGTGATCTTCACCTTGTCGTGATTTAGCGATCATGTTGTCGACGTAAACTTCAATCTCTTTATGCATCATGTCATGGAATAGTGTCACCATGGCTCTTTGGTAAGTTGCCCCCGCGTTCTTCAAATCGAAGGGCATAACCTTGTAACAAAATGTTCCCCATGGGGTGATGAAAGATGTTTTAGTCTTATCTTCTTCTTTCATTCGGATTTGGTTATAGCTAGAGAAACCATCCATAAAGGAAAATAATTCAAATCCTGCTATGCTGTCGACCAAGATGTCAATATGTGGTAATGGGAAATCATCTTTGGGACTTGCTTTGTTCAAGTCGCGGTAATCGACACATACCCGAACTCGCCCATCATTCTTCATGACTGGGACAACATTAGCAATCCAATCAGCATAATGAGTAACTTCAATGAAATCAACTTTTAACAGTTTCATGACTTCTTCCTCAATCTTCTTGGATAATTCTGGCTTCGTCCTCCTAAGCTTTTGTTTCTTAGGCGGAATGGCAGGATCAAGAGGCAACGTGTGCTCTACAATGTTAGGGTCCAGACCCGGCATGTCAGCATAAGACCAAGCAAAGACATCCCGATACTCCTTCAATAGTTCGATCAGTCGATCAGCATCTGTTTGAGAGAGACTTGCCCCAATTTTTGTTTCTTTGGGATTTTCAGAATCACCCAAGTTTATAATGATAGTTTGTTCTTCCGTGGGAGGTTTGGATTCTTCATGCTGGATCCATTATCTTTTAATAGCCTTGGAATCTTCTTCATTTTCAGGATCAGAATAATCATATTCATATGAGTTTTTTGGACATGAATCCAAGCCATGCATGTAACTATCATGATTATGCAGAGTGTCATGCCTGAGATGCAACAACAAATGGTTAGTATATAAAGATAAGAAATGCAATGCATGAAGATATGATGAAAAAAAAAACTTTTCGAATTTCAGATTTTCGAAAATTTCATGGGGAACTCGTCCTCATATCATTGGACATCCTTGTTCCAAAGGATTATTTTGAAAACTATAGATTGTGCAAAAGCCCAGGCCTCAAAGCATCATCATAGGGCTGGTTTGGTATACCTTTGCACGTCTATTAACAAAACATGAGAATGCTTTTATTAATATGCAGTAAATGTCATATAGTGTTTTGGATCCAAAGTTCGTGATCCGAATTATTACATCATATGAAATGAACGAAACAAATGAACAAATGGAAATCCTTCGCAGGGGAGAATTAGATGGATTACAATTGAAAACAAAGTAGAACACGGAAACATCCCTTACACAGCGGGATCGGTAGGTAGATCATCCTCAAAGCTTTCGGAAATGGCACCCACAGAACTCTCTTCAAATAGTTCAATGATATCATAGATATCTATTTCTTCATCTTGGAGAAACTTTGGCGGTCCAGGGAAGAAATCTTTCAACGGAGGAGGGAGCAAACATCGATCACTCTTTTCTTTGACTCTCGGGCTTTTCTGATTACCTTGATCCTGTTGATCGCCTTGGTAACCTAAGCCTTCTCGTTTCTTTCTCTTAATCACCTCAATTGGTGTGAGAATGCCTTGGGACATCTTTCCCAATCTTTTGCCAATAGTAAATCCATGTTCGATCAACACTTTGCTAGACACAAGGGCCGCCATTGAATAGTGAGGCTTTCTCATAACAGTGCCTGTGGGCACATGAGATATTGACACAAACTCAAATGAATGATAGCTTGATTCTCCTTTTACTTCTGGCTCCACGTAGGGAATTGAAATATTGTTGAAGGTTTCGGTATCCTTCTCACAATTGATGGTTATAATCTTGCCACACACGACAAAATGGATCATCTGATGTAGACTTGAGGGTATAACACCCGCAGCGTAAATCCAAGGTCGTCCCAGCAACAAGCTGAAGTTACTTGGGATATCGAGCACTTGAAATTTCTGAGTGAACATGACTGGGCCAATCATCAGCTGCAAGTCAATTTTTCCTAGAGCTTCCTTCTTCATGCCATCAAAGGCTCTGACTGGAGTTTTAGAAGAACGAATATTATCCATACTTACACCTAGACGGCGCAAGGTTGATAACGGACAGATATTGAGAGTTGAACCGTTATCAATGAGTACTCTCAATATCCTTGTATCGAAGTGTTGAACAGTGATGTATAATGCTTTAAAGTGCGCTCGCCCTTCCGGTGGCAAATCCTTTTTGGAAAAAGAAATTTGATCCTTAAGAAGAATAGCACCTACAAACTCCTCCAGTTGTACCTCTCCGATTGTCTCGGGTACATGTACTTCATTAAGAATTTTTAAGAGAGCATTCCTATGTTTCTCGGAAGACTTGAATAGTTCAAGTAATGAGATTTGAGCCGGCATTTTTCTTAACAGCTCGATCACTTCTGCTTCACTAGTTTTGAGAGTTTTAAGGAGTTGCTCCGCCTCCTCTTCGGTTACAGCCTTTTTCTCAACACCTTCACGAGATGGAAAACATCGGCCTGACCGAGTAACAGCATCTACTTCATTAGGCTCATAATTCCAAGGAACTGCCTTGGAGTCGTAACCAGGGGGTATTCTTACTTTCAAATTCTCGTCTTTCTTCGGTGGCAGCTCGATCACAACAAGCTCAAAGTCCTCATTAGAGATCTTTATATCTCCGAAGCCATCAGCCATTAAGTCTATAATCACAGGTTCTACAACATGTGCTTGGATTTCACTAGTAGCATTTTATTCAATCACAACAGGATCAATCACGGCTATCATGCCATCATCTTCAAATTCGGACCCCCATCCACTTGGCATGATAGTCTTAGGGTCGATAAAAGTGCATGGAGGAGGAGAGTATTTTACCATGAAGTCGTACTTACCACTTGGCTGCCCGAGAGTATCAACAATTTCACCTTTTTCAATTGCCTTCCTAATGAACTCTCGATCCCAACAGGAGGTATGGCGCTCAAATTCCGAATCAGCATCGGAAAGAATCTCTATATTAACTTCATCGTTCCGTTCAATTAGAATAGTGTCTTTCTCGTGGGCCTTCTTCATAATTTTACGACCTCGGCAAGGTTTCTTGCTCTCACATTCCAAATCACCATTGGAAAATATGTCACTCCATGGTTCATCAACATCTAGCTCGTATCCATCATCTTTTGGCTTAAAGCATGAGACTTCACCTGCGACCTTGCAAGAGAATTTTTTGGACGACAAATCAATTACAGCAGTCTCGATGGACCCTTCGGGTTTCCTTCTTTGAAGAGGCTGAATTATGCCTAAAGCAGCCATCTTGGCTAGGCAATACATTTTCTCCTCTCGGGATACATTTCCTTCTTTCGGTTGATCTCTAGCTATAGTCAATAGCTCTTCCAACTTCACCATGTTGAACAAGAAAGGTTTCTCATTCTCGTCTCCAAATATCACATTAACGGCTTCGGTATGATTGGGGAGTGGATTTTGTTGAACATTTGGTATAGCATCTTTAAACGACAAGATCTTCTTATCCAACAGGTTCTGAATCTTGATCTTGAGAGTATAACAGTTGTCCACATCATGGCCTTTCTCGCCCATGTGATACACACAAGATTTTGCCAAATCAAACCCAACAAATTTCGGCGGATTATCTCTCGGGATTTCTTTTGCTATAAGTCTTTGTTCAGTCAACATCGGCAGCAACTGAGACATAGGTCTTGGCAACGAGTTGTCTTTGTGGAGCTTTTTCTTTTCGGTCAAAATTTCGAGAAGAGACCCCTGTTTCCATAACGGACCTTTGAACCGGTGTGTTTAATAGCTTTTGAGTATTTGGATTTTAAATATAGGCAACCTCCACCATTGGCTCCTTATCTTTCTTTGAGGTAAATCTGCGAGTCGTCATCTCGGATAATCGATCCTCTCGCATGGTTCCTTCAATACGTTCTCCCAATTCAACCATTGCAGGGAAATTGATGCAAGTGTTATTAAACATCTTATCAAAGTATTCTCGAGGTAGAGCTCGAAGAAATAGCTGCATGATCTCTTTCTCGGACAGCGGAGGTTTAACTTGGGACGCCATAGTTCTCCATCTTTGGGCATACGCTCTAAAAGTTTCGTTTCTCCGTTTATCAACTCGGACCAGCTCTTCACGGGTTGGAGCAATTTCGGTATTAAACTTGTATTGTTGGAGGAATTCATCTGCGAGATCTTCCCAGGTGCAAATTTTCTCCAGATTCAACTCGATGAACCACGTTAAAGTGGAATCGACCAAACTATCTTGAAAATTGTTGATCAATAGTGGAGTGTTATCGGAGTAACGAGCCATCTTATTCAAGTAATATTTCAAGTGGGTCTTAGGGCACCCAGTTCCATCATACTTCCTTGAGAATTCGGGCTCCTTGTAAAAATCAGGGACTTTCACTTTTGTAAAAGGCGACAGCTTATCAAAGCCTTAGAGTTGGTAACCTTGCAACATGCACAAACGTTCTTCCAATTTTGTGATACGTCTTGCACTTTCTTCATCTATATGAACAACAGGCGACTCCTTAGGTGGAGCTTCCAAATCAATAACGGCAGGAAAAGCATTAACGGGGACCTCTTCAGCCGGTCCTTTTTCAACAGGATCAATCACCGGTGCATTAGCATTAGCAGGCGCATTAGGAGTAGAAGCTGTAGCAGCAGGAACCACCGGCGTGAGATTCTTTACTTGGTTTGCAAGATCAGTTAAGAGCGCCATCATTTGCGACATTTGATTCTCAATGGTAATAACGCGGCTACGAGTATTCTCATTTTCCATCTTTGCTTGGCAACGGGTGTGTATAATAGAATGTGTCTCAGCCGTATTTTAGTACCTTCTTGTTAAAAAAAAAACAAAAATCAAGTTAGTATACGGAAAATGAATTGAGACGAAAATATAAAACCCTTCAATTTTATATTTTCTTTGGATGAAATAAAGATAAGAAATATTCTCATGATCCCAATATCATGTGAATAATCTCTTATCACAATTTCTTCACAAGAAATTATACAATTAAAGGGGTAACACACAATGATTAATCAAGATGCCCCATCTATATTCCATTGGAATCTCGAAAAAGAAAGTACACATAAAGGGAAATTTCACTATTAACAATAAAATTCGTGAAATACAATCCCTATAGATCAACAAGAAGAGAATCCTATTACATCATTGCTAAAATAAGTAAAAAGGAGACCCTATACATCAAATCTATAAAACGAAAATTACATGAAAGGATATTTCCTCATGGAATATAGCAAAATTGTAATGGATCCTCTTTACGGCTATAGCTTGGGTCAAACGTTCAACCTTAGCTAAAGCCTCATCCCTTTCCCTAAGAGCTCTTACGGCTATAACTTGTTGTTGAATTAGCTTCTCGGAGACATTAGGGAGATCCACTTTAAGCTCGGGCTCGAGACGACGGTGTATGTACTCCGGCAATGCATGATGTATCTTCATTTCTCCTTCCAACTCGGACTCGTCGGTAATATGAATCGGCTCCGGGCGACATTTGTACCACATATCAATGATGGACTTGATCATTTCCTTCAAATCCACCATTTGGTCCTTTTGGATGACATCTTTGCGATAATCAAAATGATATAATCCCAACTTGAGGAATGGTGGAATCTTTTGAAGCGCGCGATATTGACGGATCACCCTAAAAGGGTAATATGACGTGTACCCGGTGAGACCCAAAAGTGGGATTGGGTTGTTTGATCCATTATTAAGGTGCACCTCGGGATTTCCAAGCCAACGAACATGCCATTGGATTTGATTTGGAACAAGGTTCTTGAAAAAATTAAACCAAGTTGAGAATGACCAATAAGGAAAGATTTCTTCTTTTTCTCGGAAAAGCGAGATAGAATGACAATCTTTGGACACGTCTATGATTTTCAAGCTCAAACCGAAGTCTTTGAGATGAGAAACCAACCAAATTTGGAGTAAACCTATTAGGGCTCTAAAGATACTATTTCTGTTTTGTTTGAACCTATTGAGTGATATGAAGGTCTCACCTAGGATCATATTAGAGAATCTTTTGAATATACACACTTGATTGACAATGTGAATTATCGAAGGATCCATGGTCTTTTTGGTGAATGAAAAAACCACAAAACCAAAGAATGCTAGAGAAAGACTCGAGGAATTTGATTACCCACTTCCTTTGGTAAGTTAGAAAAATGTCGTTTCAAGAATGTGAAGGAGAGTGCATTGGAATTTCCTCTAAGAACGCCTTTGATTTGGAGAATGTCAACTCCTAAGAATTGGCTCAAAAGAGTTATCGGATCTATATCTATCGGAGGACTAACTAGACCAAAAGAACCGACTCTTCCAATGGCAATATCGTACTCCTCAATTGTAGGGGTCAACTCATTTTGACCAAACACAAAAGTGGATGTCTTCGAGCTCCAAAAATGGGACAATGCTTTGATCATAGCAACATGAGGCTCGATGTATAAGAGTGCGGGAAGATATCTAATCCTCTTTTCCACGTAGTCCTTGTGCCTTGACTCGAGACTTTCCCACATGGTCACGAGAGCTCTTGGTACGGGGATGATTCGAATCTCCGACATATCCATTTTAACTAACCCTAATTTGGGGCATCGAGATTAATCACCACGTATTATAGAAAGGAATATAACGTGGAATTGAAATGGCATAATTGAAATTGTAGAACGATACAATCAACCTTACCACGAAGAAAAAATGGCAAACACATCGACACATCGCATGAGGACTTGTGAGGTTTGACATCTAAGGGTAGGATTCTAAAGGTTTAAGGTCCCCACCTTAATTAGATAAGAAGAGTTTACCCACCGCTACTAACGTCGGTCGGTGCACTTCTTACTAATCAAGTTGAGCGGTATTGAAGAATGGATTACCACATGCATTCACATGCGGATTCCACTCTTAATACCTCCTAAAGGTGCCTTAAAAGCGATCCGGGGTTTTAGACCACGAGATGTGGCTGCATTGTGTCGTGCTAAAGCAAGTAAACATGCATTTGAATTTAAAGCAAGCAATACTTCAACATAATCTCATACATTCGACATTCATCCGAACGCCACCTACAAAACAAAGGGTTTGCACTCACTCCACCCCTTATGTCTCCCACCTACAACACCATTTAACACATGGTTAATGGCCTAACCTCATTTTCCACGTGACTTTGACATGCGGTCGATGCTACAAAATGTAAACAAGTGAGATAACAACCAACAAGTTTATTACGGCTTTAATCCACTTAGGTTTGTAACCTAGTCCCCAGCGGAGTCGCCAAGCCTGTCGCGACCTACCTCACGAGGGCCGAACTCGGTAAGGCGAGTTTAGAGATAAGTGTTCATGAAATGGTTCATATAGCATATCATAGAAAATGATTTTATATAAATCTTTTGATCATCCATATGATCCATTGATCATGAACGTGGATCTTCCCTAAATCCATATCTCGCGTGACAGCGGATCGATTTTGTCTTTTTTAGGAGTCGCCACTAGCCTAGGTCGGGGGTTGGCTAGAATACCCAACCGAAACGTGGGAATTTCGTTTCGGTTTCTACGAAAACTAGAGATTAAAGGTTCGGGGACTAACTCACGTTAATATTTCTATTAACGCCCTTTCGGTACCGCTAAACTTAATATGGTTGTTATCTAAATTGTCATTCATTTGTTCTTTACTATTTTCATGTTTAAAGTCTTAGTCCACTAGGTGATCATGCATCTTGTTTTTGTATTTCCATTTAAAATTCTAAACTAATCCTATCTTAGTCTAGAAAAAGAAAGAAACAATCAATTATATTGAAAAAAAAAGCATTTTTGTAAAATAAAAACTCAAGATATTGAAAAGATGAACCAATTCTAAGTGCAAGAAAGTAAACACTCGCAACTCGTCGGGTGTTTATTACAACACAAATTGAAAACCCGAGACATGATCGGGGATGAATGAATTGAGTACAAATTGAAACCGGATCGGACATCGGTTTATCACCATCATCAAATGAATACAAATGGAGACCGGATTGGACATCGGTCAATCGCTTTGGTTTTTTATCATTTCGGATTATCCTCCCATGGACCACCTCTCGGGTATCGATGTTTACATTCATAACATTCATTCATGACAAACAATGCACAAGGAAACAACCAAAGAAAAACAAAGGTGCAAACAATTCACTAATCAAACACGGGCCTCGGGATCGGCCTTTGTTTTTCATGCATTTCGATTCACCACCCACCTAATCATCTAACATTATTTGATCAACGGTTAATGATAATGGGCTATCATTTGCATTCACAAAACGGCAACTCATATCAATTAACCCTAAAGTTGGGTTCTAAATAACCACAATAGATTACCCACCGAACATGTACCGGGCCTAACATTCATCTAACAAACACATGCATAGCAATGAAATAAGCATGCATTCAAGCCCATAGGCCTTATTTCGAAGCCAATCAAACAATGAGAAATGGGCTTCATAAGAAGACCACTTATTCAGTTTTATCTAATTCGGATTGCTTCTGTTTAAATGTAATTAACTACCCTAATGATGTCCAAATGAAGTGATTTAGGTTCCATTAGAAAGCTTATGAAATGAGGATCAAAAGTCAAGAAGACCATTTTTTCTAAATCCTAGCCGATTTTCCCGAAAATGACAAATTTACCCTCGGTGACAGACTGGACCCGATTCTGTTATGGATTTCAAAATAATGGCGGGAAAAATAACAAATCTTATCAAAACCATGTGAAAATTTTTGTGTAGTTAGGATTCTCTGTGTGCAACAAGTTTCGTGTTTTGAGTTTTTGCTAAAACGTCCTCCAAATTTTTATAAAATTCTGTTTTTGCGAAGGACCCAATTGCAAATCACATTTTAGCCCGAGAAGACCTTTTATGCAATTTTGAACAAATTGACCCTCCAGAAATTGCTATTTGGCCCTAATTCTCCAGTAAACATAATGAAACCCCAATGAACAACTTTGTAGTTTTGATTTTTTGCAAAAAAGGACTCTAACTTTATCAATTTCGGAGAAACATCTTCTGAACTCTAAAGAAATGAAAATCAGATTTGGACACAGATACAGATTAGATAGTGAAAATTCCTTTTGAAAATTCAAATGATCTCCAATTTTGATGAAATTAGTATCAGTAGAAAGATTTTGATCTTAGTGTGAACTTTCATGAATAAAACCTTTTCATATTTTGAACACACGAATTTATGAAAATTGAAGAACACATGAAGGTCAATCAGAATTCAGTCTGTCACCCGATTCATGCCTAGATGACATTGCAGATCTTACCATGCTAACATACTTGGAATTTTATAAAAATTTTATGATGAACAGATTAAGATGTGATCTACAACTTTCATGAAGAAAGTTTTTTCAAAAAATGATCATAGAAAATCAGAAAAATCATAGAACAACACAACATCAATCAGGACATCATCAGAACAGATTTGAACATTACATTCCAGATTCTGATCTTAACTTCCGAAATAGTTTTGACATAGCAAATCAAGTCCGATTGAGGCATATGATATATCAAATCGAAGCTTAAGACATGCTTTACGATTCTCTAGTTCATCACTTCGCAAGATTTTGACATTAACGAGCTGAAATCGGCATCTCAAACATACAGGTTTCTATGTACACGATTTTACAGAATAAAGTCCAAGTGCACTTACCTTGTTTAATGATGCTCCGATCCGGCCTCCGTGTTTAGATCAAAGACAGCACGGAGAAGTCTCGGAAAGCTCGGCCAACCTATGATAATAGATTGCACAAACTAAGTGAGAATCGGTTCGTTCTCGCACTAGTAGACTAATAATGGAAAATCAAATCAAAAGACATGATCCGACGGCCGTTTAACGAGAAGCCGGCCACCACAGTGACGTGAAGACACCAGGGAGTGCAGTTGCAAGTTTTGGATTGCTGGAAGAAGCTGGCGATCAGCCAGTTCAGCCGCTTGAACACCGGCAAATCACATCACCGACAGCAGCGCCGGTGATGTTGCCGAGGGAAAATCTGGCCGGAACAGCAAGCTCCGGCCACCAACGAAGGTGGCTGGTCTTGCGACCAACCTTGGGCCGCCGTAGGGGACGTCGGTGAGGTGGTGGCTCGCCGGAAAAGTGGCCGAAGAGAGAGAAATGGCCGAGAGAGAACACTAGAGAGAGAGAGAGAGAGAGAGAGAGAGAGAAGAGAGAAATCAGATTTGAAAAATGAGTGTCTTCTCAAATTTTGGAGGGAAAAACATTATATACTCCCCCCAACTTTGAATCCTAGCCCTTAGATTGATCCAATGGCCTAAAATGCATCCTTAATGATTAAGAATATTCCTTATGGGCTAAGGATTGATGACATGGCATTATGGATGGACATGATCAATTCTAGATGAATGGCCACGATTGATTTGCTTATCCCCTAATTAATTTGCTTAATCCTTAAGGAAGGGCATTTTGGTAATTTTCACTTAGGGGCATTTTTGTAATTTTTGATCAAGGGCATTTTTGTAATTTTTGAGCTCAAAGGGATGGGGCCGGCCTTGGCTAGTCGGAATGGATCGTCGATCGCCGGATTTTCAACCGGAAAATGGCCAATCTGATCGGACCGGTTCAATTTGATTCAAACTTAAGCCGGTTAGTCCTGAATTTGACCTGATTGAACTAGTTCAATCCTTGATTCATTTGTTCTAATTTTGTGTGATTTGATTAATTGAGCCCATTAATATCGAATTCAATTAAACTGGATTGAACCGATTTGAAATTCATGCACAAATTGATCCAATTTCACTTGTTTGTCTCAATTACTCTTGAATTTGGGTAATTGCATGGCCAAGCTAGACTAACAAATTTAATTGAAGTCCAATTAATCAAATTAAGTCACAATTCATCAAATTGAATATTAGTCTAAAGTGGGTCAAGTTGAATTGCACTAATTGGACCAATTACTCTTAGACTTCTTAATTATTGGATCACTAAATTGATCAAATTAACTCAAATTCATGTGAATCTTCCAAAATTGATTTTGAATTTGGATTTAATATAAGAAATTAGGCTCATTCGTGTCACAATTGCGCAAATAATGAAGAATCGATCCAAATCACTGATTAGGGCCAAAATTGGGGGTTTTCGTGTTTGGCTTAGAATTACAAAATTAGTTCCAAAATTGAATATAAGATGACCTCTAGATCAAATGTCATGAAGAAAACTAACCTAAAAAATGACTAGAAATGAAATAATTTCATTTTTGGCCGATTTGAATCAAATTCCACAAATTGGGAAAAAGTTGATTCTAAACCGATTTTTGCAAAATTTCAAATGCCAAAGGTAAATTGAATGTAAAATCAGATGATTTTTGAATTTTTGTATTTTCCGATTTTTTTGGTCAAAGGTTTGACCAAAATCAAACCTTTGGTTGACTTTTCACTAGAAATTTTATTTTATGATCAAATCTTTGAATTTTTCTGAAATTTCCACTTCTAAAGTGAAATTGAACTCGAAAAAAATCTTTTTATGTGAAAAGCCTCAATTTGATCCGAGATTGACTTTTGATCAAAGGGTTGACCAAAAAGTCAACCCGAAAGTCAACCGTTTGACTTTTCGGGTTTTTGCATGAAATGAATAAGAAATTATTTACAAAAGCTAGGCCAACAAACAGAATTAAAAACGACATTTTTTGTTCAAGAAATGGGTTCTGTCGCGATTGGAAACCATAATCTCGAATTTTTTACTTTTAATGTTGCGTCGGCTAAAAATTAGGTGTCAACAGTTTCTAGGCTTGGCCAAGATTTCTAGACCTAATTTTGAAAATTTTGAAAATATGACAAAAAATGAGCTAAAAATTAGGTGTCAACAGTTGCCTCTCTTTGAGATTGAGCTCGTTAAAGGTTGATCTCAAAGACAATGTGACACCTTAAATTTTTATTCGAGTCACTAATGAAAATGGAAGTTTCACAACAACTGATTGGGGTCTTTACTTTTGAAATTCATGATATAATCCCAAAGGTTCTTTTTGGAACATATTTTGAAAGTGTTTGTTAATTATTCGAGAGAGAGGGAGAAAGAAACTTACTTGTTTGTGAGAGTTTTTATTGCTCCTCCAAGGATATGAATGAATGGTTGTTCTGATTTCTTGATTTAAGAATGAATCCACGCATCTTGAATGCCTGCAGCTCCTTGCCTTAGGACTTAAGTTTGCTTAGTAATTCCTTATCAAATAGTATTTTGAAGTTACCTGGTGGCTCTTCGCCAAATAGAATTTGAGAATTTGCCTAGTGACTCATCGTCAAATAAGACTTTGGAATTGCTAGTGGCTCCTCGCCAAATAGGATTTGAGAATATGCCTAGTGTCTCCTTATCAAATAAGACTTTGAAACTGCCTAATGGCTCCTCGCCAAATAGGATTTGAGAATTTGCCTAGTGACTTCTCATCAAATATGATTTTGAAACTGCTTAGTGGCTCCTCGCCAAATAGGACTTGTGCAATAGTTTTCTGAAGCTACAGTTTTGTGATCACTTACAGTGGATTAATTCTCTATGGTTACAAATCCGCGATCAATTAGGAGAACTATAACAAGACCATGTTTTAAGCCTAAAAAGTCATCCAAAGTTACAGGTTGCGAACACTCGGAGGGTGATAGCTCAGAAACTACAAACCTGCGAACACTTGGTAAGACCATAAAAATCACCATGAAAAGGCCATTCTTCGAGCCAGAAAAAGTCATTTAGAGCTATAGGTTGTGAACACTCGGAGGGTGATGGCTCCAAAGCTACAAACCTACGAACACTTGGTAAGACTATAAAAATCACCATGAAAAGGCCATTCTTTGGGCCAGAGAAAGTCATCCAAAGCTCCAGGTTCCGAACACTCGGAGGGTGATGGTTCCAAAGCTACAAACCTACGAACACTTGATAAGACTATAAAAATCACCCTATCCAAAGCTGCAAAACTGCGATCACTCACGAAAATCATTATTCAGAGGCTACGAAGATGCAATTTGCTTTCGAAATACCTATTTTAACAAAATGTACTTTTGTATGTTTTTTTTTTAGTTAACCAAAAACTATTTTGAAACGTGTTTTCCTGAAGAAACAACATTCTTCATATCGATGCATTTTGTCAATCAAATTTCCCTTTAAAGGAAGTATTTGAGCAAATGACTTGAAATTTTTCAAGAAATGTTTTGAATGATCATTTAGAAGACCTTCATTAGAAAGGATTTATCTTGATCTATAAATTTGGTCTTTCTTTCATTCGATTGAAAGGGGATTAATCTGACATCCTTCAATTTTATCTCTCCTAACCAATCCTTAGGTGTTCAGAGATATTCGCAATGTACACAATCCAATTGATCCGATAGGGTCCTTCAAATGGTTGTAATGTTGGCTTGGTCAATGGCTATTCAAAGGATAGGCATTCAGAGACCAAGAAAAATATTTTATCATCTTTCAACTCACTTCGGGTCTTCAAGTTAAGAACCTGGAGGATAAGACAAGATAATATTGCATGCACTTCTTTGAGCGATGACTTTTTGTTATGAAATCATATTTTCACTCTCAACATCCCAATTTGAAGAGTCTTTGGGGAGAGGTTGTAATGTTGGTATTGAGTAGGCTCAAAAGGTTCAGTTGTTTTGTTTTGAATTCAGGGTTTTCATACAATTGGTGACCTTCTCGATATCACCACCCTTTTTCTTATTCACTAGGGATCTTTTCTTAGCATGAACACGAGAGTCCCTTGGATTTCTATTGAAACTTTCAATCGTTGATTTGTTGTGACTTTTGATTTTTTCACAACTTTTGCTTGACTTCTACCATTTTTCCTTTGAATGCTCTCCTTTCCTTTTCCTTTTGCTCTTTTTTCTAGACATTGGCCTTGCTTTTACCAGGCACACTGCTTTTTTCATGCCCCAGACTCCTTTGCCTTTGATCTTCTTTTTGCATTCTGAGGACTTTGTGTTCTGCCCTTTTTGCTTTCTATTTATCAAGGTGGGTCATATGCTCATGCTCTAGTGTAAAGAGATGATCACCAATCTTGGGGTTCTGAAATGAATATTCAGGCTCAATTGGGCTTTGCCAAAAGTAAATGTGTTTGGGATATGGAAACAAAATGCTCTTCTTCCTCTTGGGATGTTATGAGCTTCCATATGAATTCATATGAAGTTATCGCAGAAAGATTGATGCAAGCGTATGCAATAAAATCTTTCTTGATCCTATTCTCCATAAATGTCAACCATGAACCTCCTAATTTGCCCCAATGTATGGTGGTTCTCAACAGGGTTGTTTTTTGGGAAATTTCTCCACTGTCTAGGCTCAAATTTGGTTTGCAAAGGATAATCATGTGTTTGGGGTAGCGACATGATATGCCTTTCATCATTTCAATTCATGTATGCATTGCAAATACCCCCTATTTCCTACAGATAAGGTATTCTCTCATTCTGATACTCATCCTTCCATTCACTCGAGTGTATAAGGGATGTGTTTGGATATAGCTCACCTTTCATCATTTGAAGGCTTTTTATTTGATTTGATCCAAACTTTTCTTTGAAATTTTTCATGACTTTCGTCAAAACTTCCTTTTTAAGGAATTCTGATGCATAATGCATGCTTAAAGAATGTGTATTTCAAAACCTTTTTGAAATAACTTTTCATGTCGATCCGCTTAGGGAAAAGAAGTTTTATTTTCCGGAAACTTAACTTCTTTGAGACTCAAATTTACGAGTTAAGGATACTTACCTGATTGACTTGATGAGTCTCCTTTTGCTTTCTAACTTTGTTGAAAAATTTTAGAGGTCTTGCATCATTTCAGATTTCCTCACATCATATCCTGCAATATGAGCAAACATATTCTGTGGAATGCATAATATGCATGATATGCACATGTTATAACTAGTACCAATTTTCTTGAATGTCTGCCTTCATTTCATGGGTAGAAAATCTTGATAGTATCCGCATTTACAGGATAGGCTAGTTCTGTTCCTGTTATGTCTACAAGAATTAATGCTCCACCAGGAAGAACCTTCTTGACAATGTATGGACCTTTGTAGTTCAGAGTGAACTTTCCACGTAGGTTTGAATTGTTAGGAGTAACCTTCTTCACAACTAAATCATTCGTCTTGAAACGTCTTGGTTTTACCTTTTTGTTGAAAGATTTAGCGACTCTTTTCTAGTAAGCTTGTCCATGACATATAGCCTATAATCTTCTCTCATCGATCATATTTAGTTGTTCATATCTTTGTTGGCGCTATTCGGCTTCTGAGAGCTTTATTTGAGATAATATCCTTAATGAAGGAATTTCTACCTCAACGGGTAACACTGCTTCCATCCTATAAACTAAGGAGAATGGAGTTGCCCCAATTGATGTTCGAATTGAATACACACTTGATTGACAATATGAATTACCGAAGGATCCATGGTCTTTTTGGTGAATGGAAAAACCACAAAATCAAAGAATGCTAAGAGAAAAACTCGAGGAATTTGATTACCCATTTTTTTTGGCATGCTAGAAAAATGTCGTTCTAAGAATGCGAAGGAAAGTGCATTGGAATTTCCTCTAAGAACGCCTTTGATTTGGAGAATGTCAACTCCTAAGAATTGGCTCAAAAGAGTAATTGGATTTATATCTATCGGAGGACTAACCGGACCAAAACATATTGTACTCCTCAATTGTAGGGGTCAACTCATTTTGACTAAACACAAAAGTGGATGTCTTTGAATTCCAAAAATGGACATTGCTTTAATCATGTCGATACGAGGCTCGACATATAAAAGTGAGGGAAGATATCCGATCATTTTTTCCACGTAGTCCTTGTGCTTTGATTCGAGACTTTCCCACATGGTCACGAGAGCTCTTGGTACAAGGATGATTCGAATCTCCGACATATCCATTTTAACTAACCCTAATTTGGGGTATCAAGAATAATCACCATGTATTATAGAAAGGAATATAACGTGAAATTGAAATGGCATAATTAAAATTGTAGAACGATACAATCAACCTTACTACGAAGAAAAAATGGCAAACACATCAACACATCGCATGAGGACTTGTGAGGTTTGACATCTAAGGTAGGATTCTAAAGATTTAATGTAACATCCCGAATTTCAACTCAATTTACGGAAATAAATAAAATGAGTCTATTCTGTTATTTCATTTTCGTAAGTCTCGCCCGGAGCTGATCACTCCTGGGATACTGACCAAATGGGAATAGCTAACTAGGATAACGGTACGTGGACCAAGGACCCGATCGTGAATTGGACATCAATTTCGAGAAACGGCGAGGAAATATTTTGGGCCAAGTAGATCGATCTTCGGAAGGCAACGGACTCGGTCCGACCAAGGCCAATGATGTACGATCGGATAGCAGGTGATTCTGCATGACCGAAAGTGCACGTGGTCGACCAGTCCCGAACTTAACCCGAATGATCGTTGTCTTCGGAACTAGCGATAATTCCTCTCGTTCTCCCGGTAATCGAGGCCGTCACAATTCGGATAACCTTAAGTCGATACGCGTAACCCCTAAACAGTCGCCCGTTAGTATGAGATTCAGAAATTGAAATTTAACTAATTTAATCGTGAAATTTGATCCGGACTTCGAAGTTGATTTTCGAGGGTTTACTGGTTTAGTTTCGCAAGGACGACGTCAATTTGGGTTGGCCATTTATATAGGGGTTTAGTCTGGTCGAAAAATGGAAATTCGGCCCGGAATCGGACAAAAGACGACTTTGCCCCTAAGCCTAACATAGTGTTCCGAATTTGGAGATTTTAGGGGAGGTTTATTAATTAGTTTTTAAGTGGATAATGGACTTGAGTTAGTGGAGTTAGTAAAGTCATTCTTGCCCTTCAATTATTGGTCTTGGGAGAATGACAACCATTAGATCTAGGGGTGTTTAGTCCAAGCCTTTAGATGAGTGACACTTGTCACCTAATCCCCACCAACTACCAACCACTCCACTTAAACCCATCATCTTCTCTCTCTCTCATCATTCTAACTTCTCCTTCAAGCCAAGTCTCACTTCTCTCTATCTCTTCTCCCTCTCTTCCTCTCCATTTGCGCCGGCCACCTTCTTCTTCCTCACGTCGCCCACGTCGCCGCCACTAAGGCCGCCCGTAGCCGCCCGCCGTGGCCGTTCCGCCACCGCCACTTCGCCGTCCCGCCATCACCATCACCATTTCCTCTCTCCCTCTCACCGTTTCTCCCTCTCTTTCTCTTCCTTGACCGTGTTTCCTCTCCTCACGCCGACCACTTCCCCTTTTTGCCGTCCGCCCGAACCGTCCACCGCCGGCTGTCCCTTGCGCCGCCGTGGAGCCATCATCGACCGCCTCACCGCCGTTCGTCCGCCCTTCCACCCGTGAGCCGTGAACCGCCGCTTGGAGGCCGTCCACCGCCGAGCCGTAGCCGCTGCCGTTAGCCGTCATTCCTTGGGAATCCGCCGCCGGCTTACCGTTCACCGGTAGTTGGCCGCCGTTCCCCGTCGTCGTAGAACCAAGTTTACGTGAGTATTACCCCCTAAACCCTAATTAGGACGATTATGCCCTTTAGATCGGGATTAGGAGTTTTAGTGGTTAATTAGTATATTTGATGTTAGTGACAAATTATGGTTTGATCGGAAATTATTGGGAGAATGTTATTGGTTGTTTGAGGACTATTGGAAGTGAATTTGAGGATGAAATAAGGTTTAGTGGTGGCTGTCCATGTGGCCATTCAAGGGATTAAGGATTGACTTATTGTCGGATTAACTCGATTGAGGTGTTAGAATGGCCGGGGTGATTGATCGGTTGGTTGAAATGCTTGAATTGGTCGATTTATATGCTATGAGGGTTAATTAGACCGTGCCATGTCGTTTGATCGTGTGATCGGAGTGTGCGAAGTGTGAATTGGGCATATGAGCATGTTTAATTGTGGTGAGCTTGAACTTATTGAATTGTGTTGATTGGTGCTCATATTTATACCACATATTGCCCGAGCATGAGCATTCATGGCTGCGCATTACGTGTGTGCCGAGTGTGAGGCATGAGATGAAATTGTGCGAGAATGCGGGTTTGCCATGAGCATGTGATCACGTGTAATTGCCCCTTGCATTTGTCGCCGGGTTCAGATAAAATTTGGGGCATGTGTGCCGTGTGATCACTTAAGGCCTTCGGGCCGGTTTCCGTCTTCATGCACTTTGGAGCAAGACGATGCCCGGTGTGTCCGGATGACGACCAGTACTTTGGGTCGTGGCCTTCGGGTCGATTCCGTCTTCATGCACTTTGGAGCAAGACGATGCCCGGTGTGTCCGGATGACGACAAGTCTCATGTAGGCTTGGATCGTAGGAGATCGGTGTTGCGCCTGATGCGTTTAACGCGGGCTAGAGACACTGGGCCAGGGGCGTTTTTACGCTGGCCACGAAGTGTTGTGATTGGGCCAGAGGCCGGACTAGTGAGCCGTGGAATAATAAGATAATGAGTAAATTGTTGAGTATTAGATTATGTGGTGGAATTGCTGGGCATGGTATGGGACGTGTCTGAGCGGTTCCATCTTATAATCCAAATACGCGCGCATGTACTACATCAATGCATTGGCACGCATAAGAGCGCATGGATAGTTGTAATCGTTTGTGATACCCGGTGATGAGTGTGTGATCTAGCATTTGAGAGCCTGAGCATGCGTGTGACACAAGTGTGGATTTGCAGGCCGAGGATGCGATTGATCATTATATTAAATTGCCTAACCTGCAGGGTCGACGGTAAGTACAATCTGGGCCGGAGGGCCTAGGTCAATGATTGTTGCTTGATTTGGTTTTGTTCTCGTCAGGAGGTGCATGTTAGCCTAGTTTAGGTTTAGTGGGTTTTTACTTGCTGAAATTCGTCTCACGGTTGAAAAACCCAACCTTTCAGACCCCAGACCTTGACGATGCCGCAGGAGCCGGAGGCGCCGGTGCGACATGGGATCCCTCAGCATTTGGAGCATA
Source organism: Syzygium aromaticum (assembly GCA_024500025.1). Taxonomy (NCBI): domain Eukaryota; kingdom Viridiplantae; phylum Streptophyta; class Magnoliopsida; order Myrtales; family Myrtaceae; genus Syzygium; species Syzygium aromaticum. The sequence continues at coordinate 19,445,992 of CM044895.1, forward strand.
CTATGTCAGTCCACCCCATAAGGAATGGGGAGATGTTTTTGAGACATTATACCCTAGTCGTAGTAGATGTAGGGACCACCCATTACGAGATGCACGAGTATGTAGTTTGGTGCTTTCGAGACCGGTTCGGGGAGGAGTAAGGACCCCTTTGTTCCATGGACGTTCCGTTTACCGGAGAGGGCCAGTTAGACCCTCAGTGTCCCGATGGGGACATAGTCGATCCCGATTCAGTGATGGAGGTGAGTTGGGAGATCGACGAGGGACCGGAGTTAGGAGAGGAGGACGAGGAGCTGGGAGGAGTAGACTTCGAGCCTGAGATCGACGATCCGGCCCCGGAGCCGATGGATGTGGAGTTCGAGGAGCCGATGGAGGTTGATGAGGACCCGGAGATGGAGACCGAGTCCGAGGCAGCCAGTTCAGACGGTGACCAGGAGTTTTCCGAGAGCTCGTCGGAGGCGTCGGGTTCCGATCCCGACTGGGAGCCTTAGGATAGATTCCCTCTCCTAGTAGACCGAGGACTGACACTTTTTGAGACCTAGTCCTCCTTAGCCACCTCTCCCTTTTTGACTAGTGTGGTGGCCGTGGCCCGCTTTTGTTGTATGTATCTTGGGTCTGTGTACTTGGTTTGTAAATGGATATTGTAAAAGCTTTTGCGTATATATGAAAGTGTATATTTTGTATACGAGTAATTTCTTTGATGCTATCCTTGTTCTCATATTGTTTTATGTCTGGGTATTATTACTTTTCGTTCTGCTTCCGCTTGTGTATGATCTCTGTGCTGGGTGTTGGGTCGGCGACACTTCATGGTACGTCGCACTCATAAAGACCAAGAGGAGGGATGTGGCGCGTCGCGAAGGGCGCGGGGCGTGACATCCCCCGTTATTTTGGTATCAGAGCAAGGTCAGCTCGATCCAATATGGTCGAAGTTTGGAGTGATAAGGAGCGATGAGACCAAGGGTAGACAATAGGGTGACCTCGTGTGCTAAGTGTGCCTCCTGACTGTTTGTGCTTGGTTGAGTGATTCTTTGATTAACTGACCCGTAAGCGCAGGTGCGGCAGGACCAGAGGTGAGTATATAATCCTCTTGGGTGATGTGTTGAGCTTGCTAGTATCAAGTTGCATGCTGGTTGTTGGTTGTTGTTTCATGCCTGCTTAGGGCCTTAGCTTGTTAGAGCTTGAGTTAGGTCTCTAATTCCCGAGTGGAATTATAGCAGGTAGGTGTTTAGCAAGGACTGAAGGATGAGTAGAAGGAGGGGCAAGGAACCCCAGGGGCAGCCTAGTACGGGGTATCAGGAAGCTAGAGATCCGAGGTTTGAGGAAGTAATGGAAACTTTGAGAGAGATAGGACACATCATGGGTATGCAAGCACAGGAAAGAGCCGCAGCCCATGCTCAAGCTGCCGAGGCCGCAGCGATTGCTGGTAACGGAGGGAATCAGGCGCAGCAAGGACAAGCTCAGCCGGTAGGGGCTAGACAGATGCCTCAGTTAGTAGAGCAGTTCCTGAAGTTAAAGCCGCTTAAGTTTAATGGTAAGAGTGACCCCGAAGCCGCTCCGCGTTGGATAGAGGAGTTAGAGAAAGCATTTGATGTTCTAGGGTGCACCGATGCGGAGAGAGTTACGTTAGCCGTGTATCAGCTTCAAGAGGGTGCGAATGATTGGTGGAGAGCTACTAAGGAGAGAGTGTTCCCGGAAGAAACTGAGTTGGTTTGGGCAGTGTTCGTAGAGAGTTTCTATGAGAAGTACTTTTCGGAAGTCGCTCAAGAAAGGAAGTTGATGGAGTTTATGCGACTACGCCAAGGACAAATGACGATTGATCAGTATGAGGCAGAGTTTGCAAGGTTGGCAAAGTTTGCGCCGACCATGGTAGAGAACCCACGGGACAAAGCTAGGAGATTCCGAGATGGGATGAAGCCGGATCTCCGAAGTCAAATTCTGTTGCATGACATAAGGGACTATGGATAGATGTATAGGCGAGCCCAGATTATAGAGCGAGATCAACAGGAAAGGGCAGCCGCCTCAGGATCGCGGTTTGCCCAAGGTAAAGATAATCGTCGCTTTGTAAAGAGGCCGCCAGTGAATAATAGACGTTTTACCCCACCTGTGAGAAGAGCTATTGGAAAGCCAAATCCCCAGCCATATAAATTTGGAGCGTGTTTTAGATGCGGTAGCAGGGAGCATCATATTCGCAGTTGTCCTCAGATGCGTCCCTCAGGACCCCAAGGACCCCCGCAGCAGCCGCGTATTGAGAATAGGATCGGGAATCCCCCACCAGTGAACCAAGGTCGACCGCCCGCTCAAGGAAGGGTTTATGCTATGGCACGCCAAGAAGCGGAGAATGCACCAGGCGTGATCACAGGTATGGTCTCTCTTTGTGGACATGCCGCGTATGCATTGTTTGATCCGGGGGTAACCCACTCGTTTGTTTCGGAGCAATTTGTTAAGTTGGTTGGTATAGAACCCGTGTTGCTTGAGACTAGACTTTGTGTGTCGACGCCAATGAATGATAGCCTGTTAGTCTTGTTTGGGTGTCCTAAGTGTAGAATAGTCATTGGGGGTAAGGAAGAGAATATCAATTTGGTTGTGCTACCCATGTTTGACTTCGATGTGATCATTGGAATGGACTGGTTAGTCCGGCAGAAGGCTGTGATGGATTGTAGTAGTCGTACGATTCGGTTTAGTCCGGAGGGGAGTGCTAGTTTTGAGTTTCAGGGAAGTCGAGGAGGAGTCTCGATGCCTTGGATTTCTTCGCTCGAAGTGAATAGGTTGTTGGACGAAGGGTGTGAAGGATACTTGGTGAACGTTGTGGACCCGACAGTGGTGGAACCTAAATTGGAAGATATACCTGTAGTGTGCAATTTCCCCGAAGTTTTTCCTAAGGAACTACCAGGTTTGCCACCCGAGCGAGAAGTGGAGTTTGTAATTGAGTTGGCGCCAGGAACAGAGCCGATTTCGAAAGTGCCGTATCGGATGTCCTTAACGGAGTTGAAGGAGTTGAAAGTTCAGATGCAAGAGTTGTTAGACAAAGGTTTTATTCGCCCTAGTGTATCCCCATGGGGAGCGCCAGTTTTGTTTGTAAGGAAGAAAGATGGGACGTTAAGGCTGTGCATAGATTATCGTCAATTGAATCAGGTGACAGTGAAGAATAAGTACCCACTGCCAAGGATCGATGACTTGTTCGATCAGCTACAAGGAGCCGCAGTGTTCTCCAAGATAGATTTGAGGACCGGGTACCATCAGTTGAGGATCAAAAAGGAGGATATACCTAAGACTGCCTTCAGGACAAGGTATGGGCACTATGAGTTCACGGTGATGCCCTTTGGATTGACGAATGCCCCAGCCGCTTTTATGGATTTGATGAATAGAGTATTCAAGGAATTCTTGGATCAGTTCGTCATAGTCTTCATAGATGATATATTGGTGTATTCGAAGAGCCCTGAGGAACATGAAATACACTTGGCTGAAGTATTACGGACGTTAAGGGAACACGCGTTGTATGCTAAGTTCAGCAAGTGCGAGTTTTGGCTCAGCAAAGTGGCATTTCTTGGACATATCATGTCGGGAGATGGAATTTCTGTGGATCCGACAAAGGTCGAAGCGGTAACTAAGTGGTCAAGGCCGACATCGGTAACGGAGGTTCGGAGCTTTTTAGGACTGGCTGGCTATTATAGACGGTTTGTGGAAAGGTTCTCATCCATAGCCATGCCTTTGACACGATTACTGAAGAAGGAGACCAAATTTGAATGGGACGATAAGTGTGAAAGGAGTTTTCAGGAGTTGAAGTATAAGTTGACGACCGCTCCAGTGTTGACTATTCCGTCAGGACCAGGTGGATTTGAGATTTATAGTGATGCTTCTCTAAGAGGACTTGGTTGTGTATTAATGCAGTATGGTAAAGTGGTAGCTTATGCGTCACGTCAGTTGAGGCCCCATGAAAGGAATTACCCGACGCATGATTTGGAATTAGCAGCAATAGTGTTCGCACTTAAGATTTGGAGGCATTACTTGTGTGGAGAAAAGTTTCAGATCTATACGGATCATCAGAGCTTAAAGTACCTATTTTCGCAGAAGGAGTTGAATATGAGACAGCGTAGGTGGATGGAACTTCTGAAGGACTACGACTGCGATATTTTGTATCATCCGGGGAAGGCAAATAAGGTCGCCGATGCCTTGAGTCGCAAGTCTAGTATGGCACACTTGATGGTCAAAGAATGGACATTGTTGGAAAGGCTCAGAGACTCGGAGTTTAAGTTCGAAGTGAGCCAAGCATCAAATTTGCTAGCTGCTCTAAGGATTGAGCCGGAGATTAAGGACAAGATTAAGGCATTGCAGTCTACGGACCCCGAGATCCAGAAAATAGTTGAAATGGACACAGTGAAAAGGAAGTCAGATTTTCAAGTGTTGGAGGATGGGATTCTGAAGTTTAGAGGACGATTGTGTGTGCCAGATGACGAAGGACTGAAAGAGGAAATTTTGAGTGAAGCTCATCGGAGTCAGTATAGCATCCACCCAGGGAGTACTAAGATGTATCAAAATTTGAGGCAGCACTATTGGTGGAATGGTATGAAGAAGGACGTGGCTAGGCATGTGGCCAAGTGTTTGACGTGCCAACAAGTGAAGGCACAGCACTGCAAGCCAGGTGGATTGTTACGACCGTTGGAGATCCCAGAATGGAAATGGGAGCATATCACGATGAACTTTGTAACGGGATTGCCGCGTAGTCAAAGGGGATATGATTCTTTTTGGGTGATAGTGGATCGCTTGACTAAGTCAGCGCATTTTCTAGCAGTGCGAAAGGACTTGGAACTGGAAAAGTATGCAGAGTTGTATGTTAGGCAGATTGTTCGACTTCATGGAGTTCCAGTGACGATTACTTCGGACCGTGATCCCAGATTTACTGCCAAGTTTTGGAAACGTCTACAAGAGGCATTAGGAACGAGATTACAATTCAGTACGGCCTATCATCCGCAAACAGATGGTCAGTCGGAAAGGACGATTCAGACTTTGGAGGATATGCTGAGAGCCTGTGTGTTGGATTTCCAAGGCAAGTGGGAAGAACAGTTACATTTGGTAGAGTTCACCTACAATAACAGTTATCAGCAGAGTATTCAGATGGCACCGTTTGAGGCCTTATATGGTAGAGCGTGTAGGACGCCGTTGTGTTGGGACGAAGTTGGTGAGAAAAGTATTACTGGCCCAGAGTTGGTACAACGGACTATGGAAGCGGTAGAGATTATTCGGGATAGACTTAGAACAGCCTAGAGTCGTCAAAAGAGTTACGCCGATCGGAGGAGAAGGCCCTTGGAGTTTCAAGTGGGAAATCATGTGTTTCTCAAGGTGTCACCGATGAAGGGATTGTCCCGATTTGGTAAGAAAGGTAAGCTCAGTCCAAAGTATGTCGGGCCATTCGAGATATTGGAGAAGATTGGTGATATGGCTTACCGACTTGCTTTACCTCCTAATCTGTCGCAAGTGCACAATGTGTTTCATGTGTCGATGTTAAGGAAGTACGAACCAGACCCGACTCATGTTTTGAGATACAAAGAGATAGATGTTGACGACAGAGTGTCGTATATGGAAAGACCAGTCAGAATCGAGGATAGGAAGGATCTAGTGCTGAGGAACAAGACGATTCCAATGGTTAAGGTCGTTTGGGAGCATCATGGTACAAAAGGAGCTACTTAGGAAAGTGAAGAGGCCATGCGACGTCTACACCCCCAGTTGTTTGAGTAGAGTAGTGTAGAGTGCAAATTTCGAGGACGAAATTTTTGTAAGGGGGGAAGAATTGTAACATCCCGAATTTCAACTCAATTTACGGAAATAAATAAAACGAGTCTATTCTGTTATTTCATTTTCGTAAGTCTCGCCCGGAGCTGATCACTCCTGGGATACTGACCAAATCGGAATGGCTAGCTAGGATAACGGTACGTGGACCAAGGACCCGATCGTGAATTGGACATCAATTTCGAGAAACGGCGAGGAAATATTTTGGACCAAGTAGATCGATCTTCGGAAGGCAACGGACTCGGTCCGACCAAGGCCAATGATGTACGATCGGATAGCAGGTGATTCTGCATGACCGAAAGTGCACGTCGTCGACTAGTCCCGAACTTAACCCGAATGATCGTTGTCTTCGGAACTAGCGATAATTCCTCTCGTTCTCCCGGTAATCGAGGCCGTCACGACTCGGATAACCTTAAGTCGATACGCGTAACCCCTAAACAGTCGCCCGTTAGTATGAGATTCAGAAATTGAAATTTAACTAATTTAATCGTGAAATTTGATCCGGACTTCGAAGTTGATTTTCGAGGGTTTACTGGTTTAGTTTCGCAAGGACGACGTCAATTTGGGTTGGCCATTTATATAGGGGTTTAGTCTGGTCGAAAAATGGAAATTCGGCCCGGAATCGGACAAAAGACGACTTTGCCCCTAAGCCTAACATAGTGTTCCGAATTTGGAGATTTTAGGGGAGGTTTATTAATTAGTTTTTAAGTGGATAATGGACTTGAGTTAGTGGAGTTAGTAAAGTCATTCTTGCCCTTCAATTATTGGTCTTGGGAGAATGACAACCATTAGATCTAGGGGTGTTTAGTCCAAGCCTTTAGATGAGTGACACTTGTCACCTAATCCCCACCAACTACCAACCACTCCACTTAAACCCATCATCTTCTCTCTCTCTCATCATTCTAACTTCTCCTTCAAGCCAAGTCTCACTTCTCTCTATCTCTTCTCCCTCTCTTCCTCTCCATTTGCGCCGGCCACCTTCTTCTTCCTCACGCCGCCCACGTCGCCGCCGCTAAGGCCGCCCGTCGCCGCCCGCCGTGGCCGTTCCGCCACCGCCACTTCGCCGTCCCGCCATCACCATCACCATTTCCTCTCTCCCTCTCACCGTTTCTCCCTCTCTTTCTCTTCCTTGACCGTGTTTCCTCTCCTCACGCCGACCACTTCCCCTTTTTGCCGTCCGCCCGAACCGTCCACCGCCGGCTGTCCCTTGCGCCGCCGTGGAGCCATCATCGACCGCCTCACCGCCGTTCGTCCGCCCTTCCACCCGTGAGCCGTGAACCGCCGCTTGGAGGCCGTCCACCGCCGAGCCGTAGCCGCCGCCGTTAGCCGCCATTCCTTGGGAATCCGCCGCCGGCTTACCGTTCACCGGTAGTTAGCCGCCGTTCCCCGTCGTCGTAGAACCAAGTTTACGTGAGTATTACCCCCTAAACCCTAATTAGGACGATTATGCCCTTTAGATCGGGATTAGGAGTTTTAGTGGTTAATTAGTATATTTGATGTTAGTGACAAATTATGGTTTGATCGGAAATTATTGGGAGAATGTTATTGGTTGTTTGAGGACTATTGGAAGTGAATTTGAGGATGAAATAAGGTTTAGTGGTGGCTGTCCATGTGGCCATTCAAGGGATTAAGGATTGACTTATTGTCGGATTAACTCGATTGAGGTGTTAGAATGGCCGGGGTGATTGATCGGTTGGTTGAAATGCTTGAATTGGTCGATTTATATGCTATGAGGGTTAATTAGACCGTGCCATGTCGTTTGATCGTGTGATTGGAGTGTGCGAAGTGTGAATTGGGCATATGAGCATGTTTAATTGTGGTGAGCTTGAACTTATTGAATTGTGTTGATTGGTGCTCATATTTATACCACATATTGCCCGAGCATGAGCATTCATGGCTGCGCATTACGTGTGTGCCGAGTGTGAGGCATGAGATGAAATTGTGCGAGAATGCGGGTTTGCCATGAGCATGTGATCACGTGTAATTGCCCGTTGCATTTGTCGCCGGGTTCAGATAAAATTTGGGGCATGTGTGCCGTGTGATCACTTAAGGCCTTCGGGCCGGTTTCCGTCTTCATGCACTTTGAAGCAAGACGATGCCCGGTGTGTCCGGATGACGACCAGTACTTTGGGTCGTGGCCTTCGGGTCGATTCCGTCTTCATGCACTTTGGAGCAAGACGATGCCCGGTGTGTCCGGATGACGACCAGTCTCATGTAGGCTTGGATCGTAGGAGATCGGTGTTGCGCCTGATGTGTTTAACGCGGGCTAGAGACACTGGGCCGGGGGCGTTTTTACGCTGGCCACGAAGTATGGTGATTGGGCCAGAGGCCGGGCTAGTGAGCCGTGGAATAATAAGATAATGAGTAAATTGTTGAGTATTAGATTATGTGGTGGAATTGCTGGGCATGGTATGGGACGTGTCCGAGCGGTTCCATCTTATAATCCAAATACGCGCGCATGTACTACATCGATGCATTGGCACGCATAAGAGCGCATGGATAGTTGTGATCATTTGTGATACCCGGTAATGAGTGTGTGATCTAGCATTTGAGAGCCTGAGCATGCGTGTGACGCAAGTGTGGATTTGCAGGCCGAGGATGCGATTGATCATTATATTAAATTGCCTAACCTGCAGGGTCGACGGTAAGTACGATCTGGGCCCGAGGGCCTAGGTCAATGATTGTTGCTTGATTTGGTTTTGTTCTCGTCAGGAGGTGCATGTTAGCCTAGTTTAGGTTTAGTGGGTTTTTACTTGCTGAGATTCGTCTTACGGTTGAAAAACCCAACCTTTCAGACCCCAGACCTTGACGATGCCGCAGGAGCCGGAGGCGCCGGTGCGACATGGGATCCCTCAGCATTTGGAGCATACCATGTCAGTCCACCCCATAGGGAATGGGGAGATGTTTTTGAGACACTATACCCTAGTCGTAGTAGATGTAGGGACCACCCATTACGAGATGCACGAGTATGTAGCTTGGTGCTTTCGAGACCGGTTCGGGGAGGAGTATGGACCCCTTCGTTCCATGGACGTTCCGTTTACCGGAGAGGGCCAGTTAGACCCTCAGTGTCCCGATGGGGACATAGTCGATCCCGATTCAGTGATGGAGGTGAGTTGGGAGATCGACGAGGGACCGGAGTTAGGAGAGGAGGACGAGGAGCTGGGAGGAGTAGACTTCGAGCCTGAGATCGACGATCCGACCCCGGAGCCGATGGATGTGGAGTTCGAGGAGCCGATGGAGGTTGATGAGGACCCGGAGATGGAGACCGAGTCCGAGGCAGCCAGTTCAGACGGTGACCAGGAGTTTTCCGAGAGCTCGTCGGAGGCGTCGGGTTCCGATCCCGACTGGGAGCCTTAGGATAGATTCCCTCTCCTAGTAGACCGAGGACTGACACTTTTTGAGACCTAGTCCTCCTTAGCCACCTCTCCCTTTTGACTAGTGTGGTGGCCGTGGCCCGCTTTTGTTGTATGTATCTTGGGTCTGTGTACTTGGTTTGTAAATGGATATTGTAAAAGCTTTTGCGTATATATGAAAGTGTATATTTTGTATACGAGTAATTTCTTTGATGCTATCCTTGTTCTCATATTGTTTTATGTCTGGGTATGTATCATGATTGTTATCAAAGTTGTCATGAATTTGTTCTTTACCATTTTCATGTTTAAAGTCTTAGTCCACTAGGTGATCATGCATCTTGTTTTTTGTATTTTCATTTAAGATTCTAAACTAATCCTATCTTAGTCTAGAAAAAGAAAGAAATAATCAATTGTATTGAAAGACATTTCGTAAAATAATAATAAAAAACTCAAAATATTGAAAAGACGAGCTAATTCTAAGTGCGAGAAAGTAAAAACCCGCAATTCGTCGGGTGTTTATTATAACACAAATTGAAAACTCGAGACATGATCGGGGATGAATGAATTGAGTACAAATTGAAACCGGATCGGACATCGGTCTATCGCCATCATTAAATGAATACAAATGGAGACCGGATTGGACATCGGTCAATCGCCTTGGTTTTTTATCATTTCGGATTATCCTCCTATGGACTGCCTCTTGGATATCGGTGCTTACATTTATAACATTTATTCATGACAAACAATGCACAAATGAACAACCAAAGAAAAACAATGGTTTAAACAATTCACTAATCAAACACAGGCCTCGGAATCGGCCTTTGTTTTTCATGCATTTCGATTCACCACCCACCTAATCATGTAATATTATTTGATCAATGGTTAACGATAATGGACTACCATTTGCATTCACAAAACGGCAACTTATATCAATTAACCCCTAAAGTCGGGTTCTAAATGACTATAATGGACTACCCACCAAACATGCACCGGGCTTAACATTCATCTAACAAACACATGCATAGCAACGAAATAAGCATGCATTCAGGTCCATGGGCCTTATTTCGAAGCCAATCAAACAATGAGAAGTGAGCTTCAAAAGGAGATCACTTATTTAGTTTTTATCTAATTCAGATTGCTTATGTTTAGATGTGATTAACTACCCTAATGATGTCCAAATGAAGTGATTCAGGTGTCATTAAAAAGCTCATGACATGAGGAGTAAAAGTTAAGAAGAACATTTTTTCTAAATCCTCACCGATTTTCCCGAAAATGACAAATTTATCCTCGGTGATAGACCGGACCCGATTCTATTATGGATTTCAAAATAATGGAACGAAAAATAACAAATCTTATCAAAACTGCGTGAAAATTTTTGTGCAGTTAGGATTCTCCGTGTGCAACAAATTTTGTGTTTTGAGTTTTTGCTAAAAAGTCCTTCAAATTTTTGTAAAATTCGATTTTCAAAAAGGACTCAATTGCAAATCAAACTTTAACCTGGGAAGGCCTTATGTGAAATTTTAAGTAAATTGACCCTCCAAAAATTGTTATTTGGCTCTCAAAATTTTCAGTCAACATAATGAAATCCCAATGAACAACTTTGTAATTTTGACTTTTTGCAAAAAAGGACTCTAACTTTATCAAATTCGGAAAAACATCTTTTGGATTCAAAAGGAAGGAAAATCAGATCTGAACACAGATACTGATTCGATCATGAAAATTCCTTTTGAAAATTCAAATGAATTTCGAGTTTTAATGAAATTAGTATCAATGGAAAGATCTCGATCTCAGTGTGAACTTTTATCAAGAAAACTTTTTCATATTTCAAACACATGAATTTATGAAAATCGAAGAACACACGAAGGTCAATCAAAAACCAGTCTGTCACCCGATTCATGCATAGATGATGTTGCAGATCGTACCATGCTAACATGCTTGGAATTTTATGAAAATTTTATGATGAACAGATTAAGATGTGCTTTATGATTTTCGTGAAGAAATTTCTTTTAAAAAATGATCATAGAAAATCGAAAAAATCACAGAACAGCACAACATCAATCAGGACATCATCAGAACAAACTTGAACATCACATTCCAGATTCTGATCTTAACTTTTGAAATAGTTTTGACATAGCAAATCAAGTTCGATTGAGGCATGAGATATATCAAATCGAAGTTTAAGACGTGTTTTACGATTCTCTAGTTCATCACTTCGCAAGATTTCGACATTAATGAGCTGAAAATCGCCATCTCATACATGCAGGTTTCTTTGTACACGAATTTGCACAACAACGTCCAAGTGCACTTACCTTGTTTAACGATGCTCCGACGTGAAATCGAGCGATCTAACCTCTGTATTCATATCAAAAACAGTACAGAGAAGTCTCGGAAAGCTTGACAACCTATGAGAAGAGATTGCACAAAATATAGTGTGAATCGATTCGATCTCGTACTAGTGAACTAATAATGGAGAATCAAGTCAAAAGACATGATTCGGTGGCCGTTCAACGAGAAGCCGGCCACCACAGCGACGTGAAGACGGCGAGGAATGTTGCTGGAGGTTCTAAATCGCCGGAGGGAACGCCGATCAGCCGGTTCAGCCGCTTGAACCAGCTGATTGAATCACTGGCGGCAATGCCGGTGATGCTGCCGTGGGAATAAACTCACCGGAAAGAGGAGCTCCAGCCACTAGCGAGGTTGGCTGGTCTTGCGATCAACCTTGTGGCACCGTGGGGGATGACGGTGAGGCAGTGATCCACCGAAAAAACGGCCGGTGGCTGAGAGAGAGTGAGAGAGAGGGATACGTGAGCTTAGAGAGAGAGAGAGAGAGAGAGAGAGAGAGAGAGAGTGAGGAGAGAGAATTTAAATCTGAAAAATGAGAGTCCCCCCAAATTTTGGAGGGAAAAAACGCTATATACTCCCCCAAACTTTGAATCCTAACTCTTACATTGATCCAATGGCCTAAAATATATCATTAATGATTAAGAATATTCCTTATGGGCTAAGGATTGGTGATGTGGCATTATGGATGGACATGATCGATTCTAAATGAATGGTCATGATTGATTTGCTTACCCCCTAATTAATTTGCTTAATCCTTAAGGAAGGGCATTTTGGTAATTTTCACTTATGGGCATTTTTGTAATTTTCAATTTAGGGCATTTTTGTCATTTTTGGGCTCACAGGGATGGGGCCGACCTTGGCTGGTCGGACTGAACCGTCGATCATTGGATTTTCAACCAGAAAATGGCCAGTTTGATCGGATTGGTTCAATTTGACTTAAACCGGGTTAAGCTGATTAGCCCCGAATTTGGCCTGATTAAACTGGTTCAATCCTTGATTCATTTTGTTCCAATTTGATACAATTCAATCTCTATCATGATTAATTGACCCCATTAATATCGAATTTAATCAAATTAGATTGAACCGATTTGAAATTCATGCACAAATTGATCCAATTTAACTGGTTTATCTCAATTGCTCTTGAATTTGGATAATTGCATAACCAAGCTAGACTACAAAATTTAATTGAAGTCCAATTAACCAAATTGAGTCAGAATTCATCAAATTGAATATTAGTCTAAAGTGGGTCAAGTTAAATTGCACTAATTGGACCAATTACTCTTAGACTTCTTAATCATTGGATCACTAAATTGATCAAATTGACTCAAATTCATGTGAATCTTCCAAAATTGATTTTGAATTTGGATTTGATATAAGAAATTAGGATTATTCGTGTCTCAATTGCGCAAATCATGAAGAATCGATCCAATTACTGATTAGGGCCAAAATTGGGGGTTTTTGTGTTTGACTTGAAATTACAAAATTGGTTCCAAAATTGAATATAAGATGACCTCTAAATCAAATGTCATGAAGAAAACTAACCTAAAAAATGACTAGAAATGAAATAATTTCATTTTTGGCCGATTTGAATCAAATTCCGCAAATTGGAAAAAAGTTGATTATAAACCAATTTTTGCAAAATATCAAATGCCAAAGGTAAATTGAATGTAAAATCAGATGATTTTTGAATTTTTGCATTTTCTGATTTTTTTGTCAAAGGTTTGACCAAATGTCAAACCCTAGTTGACGTTTCACTAGGAATTTGATTTTATGATTAAATCTTTGAATTTTTCTGAAATTTCCACTTCTAAAGTGAAATTGAACTTGAAAAGAATCTTTTTTATGTGAAAAGCCCCAATTTGACCCGGGGTTGACTTTTGATCAAATGGTTGACCAAAGAGTCAACACGAAAGTCAAACGTTTGACTTTTCGGGTTTTTACATGAAATGAATAGGAAATTGTCTACAGAAGCTAAGCCACTAGACAAAATTAAAAAACGACACTTTTTGCTCAAGAAACGGGTTCCGTTGCGATCAGAAACCATAATCTCAAATTTTCTATTTTTACTGACGCGTAGGCTAAAAATTAGATATCAACAACCAACACATTTTTGCTTGGTTTTTAGGTATACCATCCACAAGGACAAGCATATGCAACAACTGAGGTTTTGACACCTAAAAGGATGGGATATACTAAAGGCTCAAGGTCACCACCTTAATGGACAAGGGATTCCATTCCAATAGGCAATCGGCCTAAAGTAATAGAATATTATTCCATCTCGATGATCGCTATTGTATTTAAACAATCCTATGAGCAATTGGCTTACAGTTTCGCCTAAACACATACCTCCTAAAGGTGATCCTAGATGTAGCTGGGGTTGGGCCACGGGTGGTGTGTGCAGCAAGTGTAGTGCTAAAGCAATTTAAAGGCAAGCACAACAATTTATAGCCAAACAACATTTCTAAAATTTGGTAGAATCACATTCAATCCCAACACCATTTTGCAAAACAAAGGTAAACCTAGACTATACTCTTTATACCTCCCGCCTGTATTACCATTTAATATGTCATTATCGGAACATACTTGGGATCCTTGTGTGCATAAAACACATATATAACGTTCTATCTAGGCCTAAATCCATTTAGAATTCTAGCCACGCTCTCGCATGCTAGAATTGAGGTATTTTTTTTTTACGGGTCTCTCCTAAATCATACCTCGCGTGACAGTGGGGTTTATTTGATCTAAATTTAAACTTGGAGTCGCCACTAGTCATTTACGGTAGGTTGACTAGAAACCTAATTGAGGTACATGAGAAATACCATTATCCTATAAACCAGAGATTCTGAATAAGGGACTTGGTTACGTTAATGATCGCAAATTGTGACCATTAACGCCCTTTTGGTACCTAAGAACGATATGGCATGTCTAATGTGTCATACGGATCCCTAAGGTCAATTCACTAATCTAATCATGAACAAACAATTAAGCACCAAGAATTAAATGCACAATCAATGGCAAATCAATCATAGTAACCCTAATTTGGGCACTAAAAATGAGTATTAAGCAAAAATACCAAAACCCTAATAAAGCTCTTATAACTTGTTTATTTCATGATTTACACCTTTTTAGGGTTTTATGATTTTTTAGGGGTTAAACCCTTAAATTTGGAATTTTCCAAAAATGCCACTTCGATACTTCCAAAAATTCAAATTTTACTTTTTATGGTTGGTCACAATGATTTTGAACCATTCTGTGAATTTTCAAAATTTTTTATTTTTTCTCTTTCTTCGAAAAAAAAATTTATTAAAATCGAGAACTAACTTTTCTGATTTTATGAAAATTTTTATAAATTTTTTTAATTTTTTGAAATTTTTTATTGATTTTCCAAAATTTTTTTTATTTTTATTTTTATTTTCTGAATTTTTTTTATGAATTTTTTGAAAATTTTTGGATTTGTCTGAATTTTCCAAAATTTTTGGAATTTTTATGAATTTTTCTAATTTTTTCAATTTTTTTGTGAATCTTTCTAAAATTTTTTTTTATTTTTGAAATCTCGAATTTCCTAAAAATTCCAAATTTTTTAAATTTCTTTTCTTCTTCTTTTTTTTATTGGATTTTTTTATTTTTATTTGATTTTTTTTAGTTTTTTTAGATTTTTTTTTTAAATTTTCCTGCCTGGGGGTGAACCATACCGGACCAATTCGACCTGGTTTGGCTTGGCCGAATCGGACGTCGCCGGCCCCAGTCATCGGTTGCCCTCTTCGACGAGAAACAACGCCAAAACAACGTTATTTTTGGCGGTTTTCACTTTGGCATTTCACCGAACAGCTGGTGTGCACAGTTTTGCATTAAAGTGTTATCAAAGCCGCCTGTTCCAGCCCTTCTTCGGTGACCTTCCAATGACCATTTTGTTTGAATTTTGATTCTATGTCTTCCTTGTATTACCATTTATCAACCTCAGCCTATGGCCTTACTGCCCAACCCTGATCGGCCGGCGAAAAACCGATTTGAAAAACCTAACCTAACATTGACCTAAACTAACATCGTCAGGCTTTCGGATCATCATACGGTACGCCCTAGCCATTTCTAATGCTTTAAATATTCATCAGAACATCAAGCAAGGTTGGAAATCACTAACTTGGGTGACTAAGGTCACGGCAATGCTCCGGCGAGGTTCTTCGAGCTCTGGCGTGTTGGTTCATGATGTGGCCGACTCGAATTTATGCATATTCAACGGTCAAAATGCAATCAAACATCACAAAAAGTGATTAGAAACTAGTAATGAACATCCATGAATACAAAATTGTAAGGAAAATCACAAGAACAACAAGATCGAACCGAATGACATTTTTCTAAATTCTGGAAAATATGTGATGTTGAACGAGATTTATCCGCTTCGTTCAATGATCAAATGAAATTGTTGAGGTAATCTGTGCTTGCAATGTTGTTCCTTGACACTTGATCTTCCTTATGATAGTCTTGGTTTCGTCGGAACAGGTCTTGATGCACCGAAAAGCGTCCGGTTTCAAGTCTTTAAGACTAGGCAAACCGACTGGAACAGTGAGAGGAGAATCATGGCCAAACTCTGATTCATCGATGCTCCACCGTCCACGGCGGCGCCGGACACTCGAGTGGGGACTCTCAATGCTCTATCTCTAGCTTTTCCTCGTTGGTTTCGCCTCCTTCTCTCTCTAATCTCTCTTGAGAATTTTCTCGAATATCTTCTCCTTCTTCCCCTAAGTTTTTCTCCATTTTTTGTTGATTAATTTCGTGCTCAAAATCGGTTGGAACCAACTTCCGATTGGTTAAGGTGGTTGACTGGTGCCAGCTGGAGATTTTCCAACTGGCCCAGTCGATTGTTACATGCCAAATTGGCCCGAAAGGATTGGCAAAGTCTTGGGTATGAATTGAGTTTTATTGTGTTCTGGTGAGTTGGGTAAGGAAGATGCACTGTTCGGGTCGGGTCGAGTTAACTCTTCCAACCTGGCTGTTCCAATTTTCATCAAAATTGCAAATTAAGCCTGATTTTGATCGAATTTTCAAAATTTGATTCCAAAATTGAATTTCCCATGACATTCCGAACCCAAATATGTAATTTTCCCCAATTTTTATTATAATTGTGTCCTAGACTTTCTCATTTTTAAATTCGGTTTAATAGGGTTTTATTTAATTTGATATCCTAATGATCTGATTAGGCAAAATTGATGTCAAAATTAAATTACCCACACCTAATTAACCCTAGAAATGATAGTCATACATTTCGACAATTTCATATTGAGCATGATTCCCAATTTTGGTTCAAAATTCTTAATTTTCAATCAAATTTTGTGGATTTTTTATTTTTATGTCAAATTGTGTAATTGGACCGACCATTATGCAATTCAACGTCCTAGAATTAATTGTTGTGAAGACACTATGACCTAAAAATGACTAGAAAATAATTAATTGCATTTTTTGTTCAATTTGGGTTTAATTTTGCCCAATTTTGGGAAAAACATATACCCAATTGAGATTTTTCAAAATTGTTTATGCATTCATGAAATTGGATTTAAAATAAGACTAATGACTATTTTATGAAATTTTCTGATTCCAATTGCTATTTTTTTCTTGATTTTCTTGTTTATTTTGACTAAAAGAAATTAAGGAAAAATGCAGAAAAATGCTAAAAATTATTTTTTTTGGTTTAGAAATAGGTTTCTAGGCTTTACCAAGATTCCTAGACCTAATTTTGAAATTTTTGAAAATTTTAAAAAAGGAGCTAAACATTAGGTATCAACAATAGGCTCTTTAATTCCTTGGGATTTCAATCCAAAGCTATTATCGGGAGTAAATCCATACTGTCATAACATCCTTCCAGACATAATGGATGATTTTGAGAACTCCGGAGATTTTACAATGCAACCGGCAGGAATTTGCACCATTAAGATTATTTCGAAGGAATGATAACTTGGTTCTTCTTTCACTTCGGGTTCAACATACGGTATCGCACTCTCCTTGTAGGTAGTGAAATCTGTCTCCCTGTGTAGGATGATCATTTTACCATCAATGACAAACCTCATCTTCTAATGGAGATTTGAAGGAATGGCGCCAGCTATATGAATCCAAGGTATTCCATGTAACAAGTTGAAAGTCCTCGAAATATCCATTACTTGGAAGTCAATCAGAAAAGGCATAGAGCCTATGTTTACCTCGAGCTCGATATCCCCAATAACGTCTTTCTTCATTTCATCAAACGAGCACACGATTATCTTAGAAGGTTTGATGAGCTCTTCACTAATCCTTAAGCGATGTAGTGTGCTTAGTGGACACAAATTAAGTGCAGAACCATTATTGATCAACACCTGTGACACCTCCTTGCCTCGACATCTGACGGCAATATACAAAGCCTTATTATGGGAACGCCCGTCAATTGGGAAATCTTCGTTGGAGAAGGCGATTTAATCCTTCAAAAGAATAATGCCAACAAAGTCTTTCAATTGTACTTCATTAATCGTCTCCGAGATGTGAACTTCATTGAGAAGTTTCATAAGTACCATTTTTTAGATGGGGTGATGATACACCAGATGGCCGACGGCAAAATTGTAGATCCCCAGACCGCAGACAAGCCTGCAGATATGGATCGGGAGCCCGCGGTGTGGTATGATGACCCGAAGCCGATGGATGAGGAGGTCGAGCCGGAGCCTATGGATCAGGACCTAGGAGAGAATGGGGAAGTTGCTGAGTTAGGATCAGATGTAGAGTGGAGAATCATATGATGAGTTAGGGTTATACCTTGATCCAGAGCTAGATCTGGATTCTGAGGACGAGTGGCCCGCTGCCCAGGACATGGAGTTGGAGGAGTCCGAGCCTAGCGAGAGATCTTCTAAAGAGTCATCGGATGATCATACGGAGTCTTTAGACCCGGATTGGGAGCCTTAGAGCAGGCCTGAGTTTTAATAGTAGAGGCCATACCTTTTTTACTGTAGTCCTCCTCTTAGGTTTAGTTTGACTCACCCTAGCCACTCTATCCTTTTTGTTTAGCTGTTGTTGTTGGTTGTATTTTTTGATGTGTATAAATAGATATTATAAAAAGAGTTTTCAATAGTTATATAAAGTCTGTGTATGTTTAGCCATGTTGATTGTTGTTTTGCTATTCGTTGTCTCGTATTATTTTGTCAGGGTTTGTTTATGTATTGCTTCCGCTTGTGCCTTGTCTATGTTTGGGTGTTTGGGTCGGCAATCTTTCTTGGAACGTCGCATATAAATCGACCAAGGTAGGGATGTTCGCGTGCCGTAGGGTTTGGGGCGTGACATCTAACGTGTCATGCGAATTTCCGAGACTTACCCACTAACCCTATCTATTCTAATCGCAGGAAAGACCAAACAAATATTAAATGCACAATCAAAATCAATCAAGTCAATCAATCCTAAGTAGTCTCTAAAACGAAAATCAATAAAAAAACATCGAAACCCTAATGGAGCTTTAAAAGCTTGTTCATTTCATGATTTACACATTTTTAGGGTTTTTGGGCTTTTGGGGTTATAACTCATGAATTTGGAATTTTCTAAACATGCCACTTGGGCACTTCCAGAAAGTCAAATTTCACTTTTTGTGATTGGCCACGATGTTTTTGGACCATTCTATGAATTTTCAAAATTTTTGATTTTTCTTTCGAATTTTTTTTTAAAACCAAGAATTGATTTTTTATGATTTTCTTAAAATTTTTATGAATTTTCCAATTTTTCAATTTTTTATTGGTTTTCCAAATTTTTATTACATTTTTTATTTGTATTTTTTGAATTTTTATGAATTTTCTATTTTTTTGTGAATTTTTTGAGTTTTTCGAATTTTCTAAACATTTTTATATTTTCTAATTTTTTTGTGAATTGTTCGACTTGACCGAACTGGGCCTCGCCGGCGCCAGTTGCCGGTCATCTTCTTCGGTGGGCACGATGCCGAAACAACGCCGTTTCGCCCCTTTACTTATTGGGACATTTCGCCAAACAGGTGGTGGGCGCAATTCCAAGACTAATGTGTTCGAGGTTGTCTGTTTGGATTGAACTCCAACGAGTTTCCAACAACCTTTTGATCATCATTTTGAGTTATATTCTAACCCTACATCATATACTTATTATCTAGCCTTCTAAGTTCATCGCCGGAGCACCGCCGGCTAGCAAAAACTGGATTCAAAAATCTTAACTTGCAACCTATTCTAATATAGCTATCCAAGCTTTCAAATCACAACACAAAATGCCCTAGCCGTCAAAATCGATCAAAATAAGTTCTAAATCATCAATCAAAGTCAAGAAACACTAACTTGGGATAGCCTATGGCCACGGCAAAGCTCCAACAAGGATCTGGGAACTCCGGCGAAGGGTTTCAATGGTGGATTGATTCAGTTTATGCATATTTTTCAATCAAAAATGCAAACAAACAACACAAATGTGATGAGAAACGTAATCTAAACATCTAGGAATTCAAAATCTCAAGGAAAATTACCCGATCAACAAAGTTGAGTTCAATAATGTTTTCTGGAATTTTTGCTAAACCGTGACTACGGATGATCTTTACCTGCTTAGATAAAGATCGAAATGAGACTCCCGTGCTAATCGGCACCCGTGAAGTTCTTCCTTGATATTTGAGCTTCGATTTGGTGACTTTAGCTTCATCGAAGAATGCCTAGCTACACTGATCGAGCCTGAGTTTTAGGTCTTCATGCACGGTCGACCTTGCTAAGCCCAAGAAGGGAGGTCACGCCCAAGCTCTGATTTGCCGACGCTCCGTCGTAAAGGGCGGCGCCGAACGCTCAAAAGGGGACCTCTACCTTCTTCTCTCTCTGGATTTTACGCTCTTTCTCTCTATTTCTCTCTCCTCTTCCTCTCTGGCAATTCGTCGAGCAGGTTCTTCCCCTAATGTTCCGTTTTTTCCATATTTGTTCATAAAAAATTCCCTCCCAAAATCAGTTGCCACCGTCTTCCAATCGATTGTAACTGATCTCCGACGACAGCTATAGATTCTACAGCTGTCAGTTGGGCTAAACATGTGTTTATTTGATCGGCTTGAGTCAGTGAAGTGGCAAGGTTAAACTGCTTTTTTTTTTTTTCTGGGTTCATTGTGCTTTGGGCAAACTGGGCAAAGAAGATGGGTCGTCGGGTCAGGTTGAAGATTGACTTGGTAGGCCCGATTTTGACAAAAAATTCAAACGAACCTCGATTTTGATCAAATTTTCGGAATTAAGTCCCAAAATTGAATTCCTCATAATATTACGAACCCAAATATATAATTTTCCCCAATTTTTGTCATAATTGTGTCCAAGATTTTCATATTTTTGTATTGGGGTTAAAAGGTTTTTATTTAATTTGATGTCCTAATGGCCTGATTAGGTAAAATTGATGCCAAAATTGAATTACCCACATTTGATTAACCCTAGAAATAACGATCTCATATTTTGACAATTTTATATTAGGCATGATTCCCAATTTGGGTTCAAAATTCTTAATTTTCAATCTAATTTTGGGGATTTTTTATTTTTATGCCAAATTGTGCAATTGGATCAACCATTATGCAATTCAAGGTCTCAGAATCATTTTTTGTGAAGACACTACGACTTAAAAATAACTAGAAAAAATTTAATTGCATTTTTGGTTCCATTCGGGTTTAATTTTGCTCAATTTTGGAAAAAACACATACCTGATGGAGATTTTTCAAAATTGATGATGTATTCATAAAATTGGATTTAAAATAAGACTAATGACTATTTGTATGGAATTTTCTGATTCCATTTGCTATTTTTCTTGAATTTCTCACTTATTATGATTATAAGAAATTAAGGAAAAACGCTGAAAAATGCTAAAAAAAATATTTTTTTTTGATTTAGAAATAGGTTTCTAGGCTTGGATAAGATTTCTAGTCCTAATTTTGAAATTTTTGAAAAAAATTAAAAAAAGAGCTAAAAATTATGTGTCAACAATTGCCTTTTATCATTTCAATCCATATAATTATTGCGAACATCCCCTATTTTCCTTAAACCTGATGCGTTTTACGCGGGTCGAGAATAAATGAGAAATTGGCAGTGTGCGAGTGTGCATTACTGAGCCAGATCATGAGCATGGACATATTGATGGCATATGTGTGTATGAGTGCATTGGCAGGTGTGCAAGCATGTATGTATCGGTGAATCGTGTATGATGCAGGCATTATGAAGCACGAGCATGTGCATGGCGTACGTGTGGCTAAGTATGTTCACGTATGTGCCATTATCGTGATTGTTATATGCCTAACCTATAGGGTCGTTTTGTGCTCGATCTGAGCCCGAGGGCCTAGGTCAGTTGATTGTTGTACTAGTTTGGTGTGAATTGTTGCTTATCAGGAGGTGCATGTGAGCCTAGTGTAGGTTTAGGGGGTTTACTCGCTGAGATTTGTCTCACTGTTGTTGAAACCCAACTTTTCAAACGCCCAGTCTTGAAGATGTCCAAAGTCCCCATTCGTTTTGGCATCCCGTCCCGGATAGACCAGGAGGTGACCGAGTACCTTGCGGGGAACGGGGATACGTATTTTAGACACTTTAGTATAGTATGGGTCGACGTGGGTGAGCAGCATTTCCAGGCCCATGAGTATATAGGTTGGTGTTTTAGAGACTACTCCGAGACTTACGGGCCCCTTAGGACCTTTGACGTCCTGCTCAATGGGCTAGGAGACTTAGACTCTTAGTGTGCCGATGGAGATTTGGCGAGCCCGGAAGCTTCGTTCGAAGAGGATCCTGATGACAGGCCTATTATTTGGGAGGTTGATGAGCTAGACCCGATGGACGAGGAGCCGGTAGATTGGGATTCAGACTCGGAGCCTATGGATTCGAATGACGAGCCGGAGACGATGGAGCAGGACCTTAAGCCGGAGGGCGAGCTAGAGGAGGCTGATTCAGAGGAGGAGCAGGCAGTGGCTGAGTCCGACCTGGATTCCATGGACTCCAAGGACGAGGCGTCTGACAGCTCTTCCAAGTCATCGGGATCTGACTCGAACTGGGTACCCTAGAGTTTAGCCGTAACCCTAGATAGGTTAGGCCGATTCCTTTTTGACCAAAACCTTTCCTTAGTTAGTAGTCTGACCACCCAGGCCACCTACCCCTTTTGTCATTAGTGGCCATTGACCCGATTTTGTGGATTATGTATTTTGTTGCAAATGGATATTATATGTGCTTCCCTGATGTCTAATGCAAGTGTATATTTGTTTACCCTATTGTATGTTGTGATGTTGCTATCCTTGGTCTCGT
This sequence comes from Syzygium aromaticum, assembly GCA_024500025.1. NCBI lineage: Eukaryota > Viridiplantae > Streptophyta > Magnoliopsida > Myrtales > Myrtaceae > Syzygium > Syzygium aromaticum. The sequence continues at coordinate 19,468,718 of CM044895.1, forward strand.
GTTTTAATTGTACGGGTGTTTATATTGCTTCAATGTGTGCTTGATTCTCTGTTTGGATTTTGGGTCGGCGATGCGTCCTGGAACGTCGCACAAATTCGATCGTTGAGGGGTTGTCACGCGTTGTAAGGTTCGGGGCGTGACACCTTTGATGTGTGGCACCAGCATTTTTTCAAATCGAAAGACGTCACCTTGTAACAAAATGTGCCCCATGGTGCTATGAAGGATGTCTTCGCCTTATCCTGTTTCTTCATGAGGATTTGATTATATCTTGAGAAACCATTCATTAATGAAAATGTTTCAAACCCAATAGTGCTATCCATTAATACATTGATATGTGGAAGCGGGAAATCATTTTTAGGGCTTGCTTTATTTAGGTCGTGATAATCAACGCACACCTATACTTGACCATCTTTCTTCATTATGGGTGCCATGTTAGCAACATATTCTAGATATGGTACTACTTTGATGAAATCGACTTTGAGTAATTTCATAACTTATTCTTCTATTTTCTATGCCAAATCTAGCTTCGTTCACCTAAGTTTTTGCTTCTTTGGCGAAATACTTGGATTGATTGGCCAAACATGTTCAACTATGCTCAGATCAAGGCTTGGCATGTTAACATAAGACCATGTGAATATATCTTGATATTCTTTAAGCAAATCTATGATTCATTCTATTTGTGCTGAGGGACTTCCTCCAATCTTAACTATTTTGGGACTCTTTTTATCGTCCAGATTAACAATGATCGTTTTCTCAAATGTGAGTGGCTTTGATTCTTCATAATGAATCCATTCCTTTTTTACCCATTCCTCATCCTTGTTATCTTCTTCAATATCGCAAACGATCTCCTCGGAAAGATTTGGGCCACATAAGAACTTATTATGGATGTGCGAATGCTCATGCCTGACATGTAACAAACGTGATTAGTAATCACATACAAAGTAAGTAATGCATGTGGTCCTATGAAAAATATTTTGTTTATTCATTTTGAAATTTATTTTGGAAAAATATAAAGATAGAGTTAGTCATTGCATCATCAAACTTCCTTACTCTTAAAAATAATTTTCGTAATGAGGAGTAATATAGAAACCTAAAGCCTCAAGCCTCACGAATGAGGATAATGTTCATCATAGGTTTGGTTTCGTTTCTATATGTCCTTAACAAAACATTTGCTCACTTTTATTAAATCGAAAGACGTGATTACATCTATATCAACAAGAATGTAAATTGCAACTGAACTAAAATTGCAAATGAAATCATAAGAAATTTGAAACTATAATCAACAAAATGCAATGGAAAAGGCTGGTAGCAAAAGTTCAAAAGAATCTTCCTACTCCAATGCGTAGGTATCTCCTGCTATGGTTATGATGACATTAATGGTATTCTCTTTGAATAAACCAGACAGAATAGATTCTTCCTCTGTATGTAAGTCTTCTTCTTGAAGCAGCTTGGAAGGTCCAGGAAAAGTTTCTTTGATGTGAATTTGATAATAGGGAAGCTCTTTAACTTTACCCTTCCATACGGATAGATTAATGATGCGACCACCTCAGCTTCTATAGCCTCCATGGTTCTTTCGATCTCGACCTTAGCCTCCATGGTGATATTTAGAGGTATCTGGAATATAACCTACTTTGTATTTCATTCTTGTGGCAAGCGGAGTGATAAGTTCCTTGATTCCTTGGGATTTCAATCCAATACCATTACCGGGAGTAAATCCATACTAGCATAACACCTTTCCAGTCATAATAGATGATGTTGAGAACTGTGGGGATTTTATGATGTAACCAGCAGGGATTTGCACCATTGAGATCATTTCAAAGGAATAATAGCTTGGTTCTTTTTTCACTTCAAGTTCAACATACGGTATTGCACCCTCTTTGCAAGTGGTGAAATCCATCTCCCTATGTACGGTGATCATCTTGCCATTAATGACGGACCTGACCTTCTGATGGAGACTTGAAGGAATAGCACCAGCCTTATGAATCCATGGTCTACCGAGTAACAAGTTGAAAGTCCTCGAAATATCCACTACTTGGAAGTCAATTAGGAAAGGTACCGGGCCTATGTTCACCTGGAGCTCGCTATCTCCAATTACATCTTTCTTCATTTTGTCAAACAAGCACACAGTTACCATAGAAAGTTTGATGAGCTTTTCATTAATCCCCAAGCGATGCAGTGTGCTTAATGGACACAAATTAAGTATAGAACCATTATTGATCAGCATATGTGATACCTCTTTGCTTCAGCACTTGACGGCGATGTACAAGGCCTTATTATGGGAACACCCATCGACTGGAAAATCTTCATCGGAGAAGGTGATTTGATCTTTCCAAAGAATAGTGCCAACAAAATCTTCAAGTTGCACTTCATTAATTGTCTCCGGGATGTGTACTTCATTGGAAAGTTTCATAAGCACCATTTTGTGGCTTTCTAAAGTCTTGAAAAGATCCAATAGAGAAATTTGTGCCGGCATCTTTCTTAGCTGTTCAATTTCCTCAAATTCACTCATCTTCATGACTGAAAGCAATTGTTTGACATTTTCTTCGGTTACTCCTTTTTTGTGCTCACCTTCTTTCGGGACATAACATCTTTGTATTTGAAAAGTGTTTCCCATTTCGGGACATAACATCCCCAAGAAAGCTAGAATGAATATTCAGGCTGAAGTGTTTCCCATTTCCCTAGGAAGTTTTGAAAAGTTGGCTACTAGGAAGAATAATGAAAATCTACCCGTATTTGATTTGATTAGCTTTTTGATTTTAGAAGTTTTGAGGTTAAGTAATTTAGTTAAAAGGCTCATAGGATTAAGTCCAAGATATGGCTCTACAACCCTAGGCTTAAAATTAATTCTAATGGCAGCTTGATATTCTTCTAATGTTAGTACTAATTCATGTTCTCCAAGTCGAAATGTGGCGGTGGAAACCTCCCAAAAATGTGCCAAAGCTTGGACTAAACTGACTTGTTATTCTACATGCATGAGCTCGAGAAGGTATCTAAGCCTTTCCTGGACATAGGTTTGGCTGTCCTTGGACATGCCTTTTCACTAAGCAACGAGCTCCTTTCGAGAAATGAGAATTACTTAGACGTCTAGTTTTCCCATTGAGCCTAATTATGCAAAAAAAATTGTTATTAATCACCATGGATTATGAATCAGTTTTAATGCTTCCATTTCAATCATATGTTCTTTTGAGGTAAGATGGAAGTAAAATACACTTGCATGTCTCGAAAGTAATGCAAATGTCACTTTGAGTCTCTTTAGACCTTAAAAGAACATATACTTGAAATCATGAACAAATTCAATGTAAATGCCTACTCTGTCATACTCTATTTAGACCATAAAGTCTTAAACTATGGTTTACAACTTCGAATACATTGAAATGAACAAATAAGCGCTTGGATTATATGAAAAATCCACCACGGACCTATACATTTTATTTAAAAAATGAAAGAATGGTCAAATGGAGTATGACGTCATGATTCTAATATAAAAGGGCATTTAGACCAAGCATTGAATGTCATTTAGGCATTTTTTGAAAATGTGCCAACTAACTTGCATAATTGTAAAAGAATGGAATGGAATGATACTTGCTTACCATAACGTTTTTATTTGGTTTTAGGCATACCAACCATAAAGATAAGCGATTGCAACCAGTGAAGTTTTGACTTCTAAAAGGGTAGGATATATTAAAGGTTCAAGGTTACCACCTTCATAGATAAGAGATTCCATTCCAATAGGCAATCGTTCTAAAATAATAGAATATTATTCCACCTCTGTGATCGGTATTGCATTTAAACGATCCCATGAGCAATTAGCTCATAGTTTCGCCTAAACACATACCTCTTAAGGGTAATCCTAAATGTAGCCATGATTGGGCCACGAGTGATGTATGCTAATGGTGTGGTGCGAAAGCAATTTAAAGATATGTATAGCAATTAATGACTAAACGGCACTTCTAAAGTTCATTCAAACCACATTCAATCTCAATACCATCTTGCAAAACAAGGGTTAGCAAAGCTTACACCCCTTATTCTACCCGCCTGCAAAACCATTTAACACTATCATTAGCAGGACGTACCTGGGATACTTGCAAGCACAAAACACAAGCGTATCGTTCTATCTAGGTTTAAGTCCACTTAAAAAAAAGGTAAATCCCCAGCGAAGTAGCCAAGCCTGTTGCAACGCGCTTTTTTTGTTTTTTTGGGACTTTCAGGGTTTGCGTGCTAAGGAGATATTTCCGTACAATGGTCTTTCCCAGACCATACCTCATGTAACAATGAATGATAATTTCTTATTTGATCTAAGTTTTCGATTTTGGAGTCACCACTAGTCATTATTGGTAGATTGACTAGAAACCTATTTGAGGTATGGGAGAAACACCACAATTCTATGAACTAGAGATTTTGAGTACAAGGACTTGGTTACGCTTATGATCCCAAATTGAAATCCTTAACGCCCTTTCGGTACCTAAGAATAATACGATATCTAACGTGTTATGCAAGTTTCTGAGGTTTACCCACTAATTCTACTTATTCTAATTGCGGGGAAAATCAATCAAGAATTAAAGTGCACAATCAATGTCAATCAAATCAATCAATCCTAAATTGTCTCTAAAAATCAAAATGCACCAAAAAAATGTCCAAATTAGAATGAAACTCTAAAGGCTTGTTTATTTCATGATTTGTGTCTTTTTAAGGTTTTAGGATTTTTTAGGAGTTATAACCCTTGAATTTGAGGTTTCCTAAAAATGCCACTTGAGCAATTCCAAAAATTCAAATTTCACTTTCCAAGGTTGGCCACAGTGTTTTTGAGTCATTCTATGAATTTTTTAAATTTTTGATTACTTTTTCGGAAATTGAATTTCTAAGAATTTCATTAACCGAGAATTGATTTTTATGATTTTTTGAAAATTTTTATCAATTTTCGAATTTTTTAGATTTTCAAATTTTTTTACATTTTTTTGTATTTTATGAATTTTATGAATTTTTATGGATTTTCTAAATTTTTTTATTTTTTTATGAATTTTCTATTTTTCTGAAATTTTCTAAATTTCTAAAAAAAAATTTATATTTTTTTGATTTTATATTTTTTATGAATTTTTCCATTTTTTTAGATTTTTTATCGGATCTATTTTTCTGAAATTTTTTGAATTTCTAAAAAAATATATATTTTTCTAAATTTTTATTTTTTTATGAATTTTTCAATTTTTTATATTTTTTATTGGATTTTTTTATTTAAATTTTCCCGTCGGGAAATGAACAGGATCGGCTTGGATCGGCTTGGTTCAGCTTGGCCGAATTGGGCCTCGCCAGCATTGGTTGCCGTTCGTCTCCTTCGACGAGTTTAGAGCCAAAAGGGCGTTGTTTTCGGCCTTTTTCATTAGGGCATTTTGTCAAGTAGTTGGTGGGCATGGTTCTATATTGCACGTTTTCGAGGTTGCCAGTTTGGGCTCGTCGCCGACAACCTTCCGACGACTATTTTGCCACTCCGATTGGTCCGTTGTAAAGTCTGTGTTCTACTTTTAATCTAGCCTACTCGGGACATCGGCGAACGTTCGTCGGTCAGCGAAAAAACCGATCAATAAAACCTAATTCGTCACTTAACTAATGCTAACATTTACCCCTATTATGATCGCCCTAGCCGTCTAAGTCAATCAAAATGACCATCAAATCATCAAACAAAGTTAAGGACGACTAACTTGGGTGGCCATTGGCCACGAAATGTACTCTGCGCGAGGCCTTCCATTGCTCCGGCGAGGTAATTCATGATTTGGCCAACTTGGTTTATGCATGTTTAATGCCTAAAATGTAATCAAGTAACATAAAAAATGATTAAAAACAAGTTTTAGGCCTCAAAGAACTCAGATTTGCAAAAAAAGAACGCACGATCAGTGAGAATGAACTCAGATGTGTTTTCATGAATTCTAGAAAATTTTGATGAAGATCAAACTTTATCTGCTTCGTATAGGATTGAAATGTTGTCCTCGGGCTAATCGGTCACCTTGGAAGTCTTCCTTGACACTTGATCTCCAAGTTGATGGCCTCGGTTTCGTCGGGAAGGTCCTGGATCGACTGGTCGGAGCTCGGTTTTAGAGCTTCACGGTCAGCTCTTCACTAGTCACTCGAGGAGGAGATCCTCCCTAGATGGTCAATTCGCCAGTGTTGTTCAATCGGCCAGCGCCGATCACTCGATCTAAAGATCTCCACTCCTCTCTCTCTATAGATTTTGGGCTCTTTCTCTCTCTTTTCTCTCTCATGAATTTTCTCCAACATCTTCTCCTCAATGATCAGTTTTTTTTTTCTATTTTTTATTGATCAATTTTCTGCCTAAAGTTTGTTATTTACCAACCTTGAATCGGTTATATCGAATCTTTGGTGCCAGCTAGATATTCTCTAGTTGGCTAACTTGATTTTCATGTGTTAAATCGATCGAGGAAGGTTCATGAAGTCGCGGGTTTGAACTATAATTTTCTAGGTTTATTGCCTTTTGGGTGAGTCGGGCGAAGAAGGAGGGTTCCCAAGTTGGGTTGGGTTGACCCGGTCGACTTGGAAAGCCTGGTTTTGATTAAAAATTCAAATTGTGTCCAATTTCGATCAATTTTTCCAAATTAAATCTCAAAATTGAATTCCTCATAATATTCTACATCCAAATATGTGATTTTCCTTAATTTTTGACAAAATCATATCCAAGATTTTCAAACTTTTGTATTCGGGTTATTAGGGTTTTGTTCAATTCGAAGTCTTAATGACCTGATTAGGTAAAATTGGTGCCAAAATTGAATTACCCACATATGATTAACCCTAGAAAATGGTGATTTCATGATTTGACAATTTCGAATTGGACACGATTCCTAATTTGGGTTGAGAATTCCTAATTTTCAATTTTTTTCACAACAAATTATGCAATTGAGCCAACCATTATGTAATTAAAGGTTCCAAAATCATTTGTTGTGAAGACACTATGACTTAAAAATGACTAGAAAAGATTTAATTGCATTTTTGGTTCAATTCGAGTTTGATTTTGCCCAATTTTGGGAAAAACACATGCCCAATTGAGATTTTTAAAAATTGATGATATATTAATCAAATTGGATTTAAAAGAAGACTAATGAATATTTTTACGGAATTTTCTGATTCCATTCGCAATTTTTCTTGATTTTCTCACTTATTTTGACTAAAATAAATTAAAGAAAAATCAGGAAAATGCTAAAAAAATTATTTTTGGTTTAGAAATAGGTTTCTAGGCTTGGCCAAGATTCCTAATCCTAATTTTGAGGATTTTGAAAACATGAAAAAAAAAAAAAAGCTAAAAATCAAGTGTCAACAATCCTTAAGGGGATTTTAATCATTTTGAGTGCAAAGGGATGTGGCTGGCTGGAATGGACTGCTAGCCACCGGATTCTTGATTGGAAAACGGTCGATCCAATCGGATTGGTTCCATTCCGGTCAAACTGGGTTAAATCGGTTGGACCGATTTGACCCGAGTTTGACCGAGTTGAACCAATTCAATTCTTGGTTCAATTTGTTCCAATGTTGTACAATTTAATCCCTATCATGATTGATTGACCCAATTCAATTGAATTTGATTAAATTGGTTGAACCAATTTGAAATTCAAGCATAAATTGATCCAATTTAACTTATTTGGGCCAATTGCTCTTCAATTTGAATTAAATTGCATGTCTAAGCTAGACAAATGAATTTAATTGAAGTTCAATTGGCCAAATTGAGCTTCAATTCATTAAATTGGATATTAGTCTAGAATGGGTCAAGTTGAATTGCACTAATTGGATCAATTACACTTAGATTTCTCAATCATTGGATTACTAAATTGATCAAATTGGCTCAAATTCATATGAATCTTCCAAAATTAATTTCGAATTTGAATTTCATAGAAGAAATTAGACTCATTCGTATCTTAATTGTGCAAATCATAAAAAATCGATTGGAATCACTGATTATGGCCTAAATTAGGGGTTTTTTTCCCTTGGCTTGGAATTATAAAATTGGTTCCAAAATTGAATGCAATATGACATCTAGATCAAATGTCGTGAAGGAAACTATCCTAAAAAATGACTAGAAATAAAGTAATTTCATTTTTGGTCAATTTGAACTAAATTCCGTAAATTGGGGAAAAGTTTATTCTAAACCAATTTTTTGAAAATTAATGATGCAAAAGTGAAATTGACACTATTTTGGGGTTTTTTTTTATGCAAAAAACCAAAATTTGACTTTGGGTTGATTTTTTATCAAAATTTGACCAAAAGTCGACTCGAAAGTCAACTCTTTGACTTTTTGAAATTGAAATGCAAAAAGCTAGAAAATGAATGGCTAATGCTAATTCAAATGCTAAATGACTCTTTTTTGGTTGAGAATTGGGTTCTATCATGATAAGAAACCCTAATTTCAAGATTTTACCTTTAGGATGTGTTAGCTAAACATCATGTGTTAACAGCATCCTTTGAAGAGATGTCATTGATTGTCTCTTGAGGGAAGTTAATAAAACTTCCTCATTAGAGAGAAAATAGACAATAGAGACATAACAGACAACGTACAAAAGAAAAAAATGTACATTATCCTCTCTCAATCAAAAAACACACGCAAAAAGGTTTAATCATTACTTTGAGATAACGATCGGCATTAAACTCTGTGGAACAAGAATATTTTCCTCATGATTAAATTTGGACCAGTGTGAAGTTGTAGTTTCGTCCAACATTTGCCAGTGATTCAATTCACATTCCTGGGTAATTCATCTGTTGTGCATTGAAAGGTTAGTTGATTTCTTCTGCGATTTTTTCCCAACAGTTCAAATAACTTCTTGAAAATAGAGACAAAGTGTGACACACATATGCAGAAAAGAACGTAGAGAAAATTTACGTTCTCCTCTCTATTGAATAACACACAAAAAGAGTTATCATTGTTAATTTGAGAAGATGATCGGCATTAAAGCTGTGGAACAAGAATATTTTTCTCGTGATTATATTCGGACCGGTGTTAAGTTGTAAATTCATCCAACTCACGCTTGTGATTCAATTCACATTCCTAGGTAATTCTTTTGTTGTGCATCGAAAGGTCAATCAATTCCGCCCGCAATTTTTTTCCCAACAAAATAAATATGTTTATAAAAACATAATGGAAACTGGATTATACACGCGAGCATGTGGGATTGGAATTTATTGACCACGAGCTTGACTAAACAAGAAACTCAAATAACTCAAGAGACCAAACTTGGCTCGAAATCGTACGACTTTATCTGGAGCAATTATCCCACCGAGCCCAAATTACGTGTGTAAGTAAGTAGATTGACTCGGTTCAGTCTCGTGCCCTAAGAAGATGTTGCTTTCAGTTCCCACTGGTTCCAAGCCTGAGGCAGGCCGGCCATAATTGACTAGTAAATATTTCCTTTCAACTCTTCAACGCTTACGCCAAGCGCACACCACGACAAGCACAGCCAAATAGTGCTACCTAAGAATCTTAAGCCTCTTTCACTATGGCCGATTCCATTCCCATCAAATTTTCCCATTAAGATATATACATTCATTATAAGCATCGAACAAAAAAAACTCGTCTTACCGTCCCGATATCTATCCATGGACACATCATCGGGATCGAGTCTAGAACAAAGTATTTTTAGATATTTCAGCAATTTCAATGACAGTTGTCGGACATGCAATTTATTATTTTTAAATCTTTTCGATATTATAAATCTCTATTATTGGGATGTTTGAACTAGACTGGACATATTTATTCACATGGTGGCCCACAAACCGCATAAAAAAAAAGACTTGCTCTCAATCCCTGTGCACACTAGTTCAACCTCTGTAAAATTAAATAATAAGCTCATACTACTGATAATAATAATAAATGTGCATTTCACGCACATAGGAACTTCCAACTTCCAGGGGATTTGCTATTTATATTAGTCACCTTCCCCAGGAACAAGATCGTAGGAGAAGTCCTTGTACTGATGGAAGCCATGACCGAACCGACTAATTCGTTTTTCGTACTGATATGTGTTGCCTTTGCGTCCTCTATTTTATTTGTTTCCCTTCACCGGAAATGGTCCAGGTCGTCGCGGCTTCCTCCAGGACCCTCCGGATGGCCAATATTTGGCAACATGTTCAATCTTGGGACGATGCCTCATCGAACCCTAGCCAGCCTGCGTGAGAAATATGGCCCGGTGATTTGGCTTAGACTGGGCTCCATAGACACCATGGTGATTCTCTCAAGCAGAGCTGCGACCGAGTTCTTCAAGAACCAAGACCTCAATTTCGCAGAGCGAACCATCACTAATCTCATGCGTTCTTGGGACTACCACAAGGGATCTGTCGCCTTAGCCCCATATGGCCCATATTGGCGGATGTCGAGGCGGCTGTTGACAGTGGACATGCTAGTTGCCAAGCGGCTCAACGAGACGTCTACGATCCGAAGAAAATGCGTTGACAATATGCTAACGTGGATCGGGGAGGTGGCATCTACGAACAAGGTCCGACTTGGAGAAGGTATTCATCTCGCACGCTTTGTATTCCTGATGACTTTCAATTTGCTAGGGAATCTCATGTTGTCACGAGACTTGTTTGATCCGACCTCGAAGGTCGGATCAGAGTTCTTCGTGGCAATGGCCGGATTGATGGAGTGGACAGGCCATGCTAACATCGTGGACCTGTTCCCGTGGCTGCGATGGTTGGACCCGCAAGGGCTGAGGAGGAAGATGGATCAGGATATGGGAAAGGCCATGAGGATCGCTTCGGATTTTGTGAGGGATAGAATCGAGGAGAAGAAGATCGGCAAAGATGATGATCGGAGGGATTTTCTGGATGTGTTGCTTGAGTTCGAAGGAAACGGTAAGGACGAGCTGGCCAAGCTTTCTGAGAAGCAAATCAACACATTCATACTGGTACGACCACAAACTTTGAATTTCTAATCATAAAAGAATACTATGACCAATCATATTAGTTAAAGATTGATCCTTGGTACGTATGTTGTGTGTTGCGTGACACAAGCCATATTAATCACAATACTAGATACTTTTAGTAATCCACTTAGTATCTGAAGTGAAAGCAATAGAGTTCATTGTAAAAACAGCGCAGTAACGGAACTCCAACACTGAATTGGTCGCTTTGTTTGGATAGACTACAGGGGTGTCGGTTTGTCTCTAGATGCATTAACCGAATTGCTATCTTTTCTGCCCTAGAAAAGAAATTTCAGGGGAGGGTCAAAAAACTTGGGTTTAGATGTATGCTCTGAGCCAGAAGAGTAAAAGCAGTAATATTAATATAGAAATGGAAATTCGTAGGTTTCACTAAGCTGGCATATAAAAATCAAGAAGCTTTTGAAAAGTCATGGGTTGTCCTAATGTTTATGGAACTTTCTGTCTGCTTTCGTTTTTGAAGGTCATAACAGTCAAAATGTGTCTGTGCCGTTGTCGGAGCTGTTTATTCAACAATTATAAAAAGTACTTGAAAGAGTTGGATTGTATGATATACCGACCATTCTCTCTTGGCATTATCGGTTTCGGAGGGTGAAGGGTAGGCGCAAGGTGGAATCATCTTAGTGAAATTTTCTAGCTCTTTAATCCGAGTGCGCACAAAATTGTAATCCAATTTTCCTTGAACAAGCTGGGAAAGTGTCCATGAGTGAAAAAAATTTAAATACAAGTCTTTGAATCTAGGAGACGGGGGTTATGGTAGCCATGACCACAGCCCTAGCGGCTGCTGATAATAAGATCGTTTCCATAAATCAATGGTTAAGATTTATTGAAATACTCGAGTGAGTACTATGTGAAGTAGAGGATCCATGTTCCACACGTTTTGTCAAGTGTTTTGAATACTTATGGATCATAGGATGACCACACAACTAATAAACAAAGCCCGACATGACTGTAGAATAATTGATTAACAATTCGATAATGTAAATACTTATAAGTTGCTTGAATATCACTTGATTATCCAAATATCTCATAATTTGTATAGCACATCATCATACCCAATTTTATGAATCAACTTTTACATTCATAACTTTACTTGAAGGAACATGGGCTTTCTTCCATCAATATAACCTTTTAGCTTGATTGCTAGATCATGTAAAATATGCGCCGAGAATCCGATATATCCTTTACGACAAATATGCAAGTTTCTGAGTATGTAAACAAGGACAATAATAGACGTATAAAAACCTGTTTATGAAATTATTCAATAGAAGTATTGTGGAGTAAGTACCTCTATTACAAAGGGCATTGTGACTTGAATAGGATGCTGAGCAAACTGCTCACTATTGCAGCACATTCAAAGCTGCAATAGTTTATATAGGCTTTTATAAAGGGGCATCATCAGCTTTTATATAGCAACAACAGTTTATATTAGCTTTAAGGAAGCTGCTCATCCAGCTGAGTTGCTATGGTTCTGAAATAATATATTAGCAAACACACAACTTACGTCACTTGAAAACACATTGCCACTGTCTCCCACTGAAGTATATTACTTATCTATTTTCAATTTCTTGTATATAATTTTGAATAGAAGAAATCATATCTGGTCCAAACTTAGAGATGGTGATGAAACATAGAATATGGTAAGACTAGTATACGATCCAGCAAAAGTAACATGTTACTCAAAAACGGCTTAAATGGACTGCTCTTGGACGCGACTTTGGAATTCGAGGACGCAAAAATCATTAATAGTTATGGATATCGCTCCATTTCACGAAATTTTGGCATCCTTGTTCTCACACACTCGCCTTTTGACATCACAGGAAATATTCTTGGCCGGTGCGGAAACAACAAGCAGCACTATCGAATGGGCGATGACAGAACTCCTACTGAACCCAGACTCCATGGTCAAGGTCAAATCCGAGCTGTCCCAGGTGGTCGGGTCCAACCGAAAGGTCCAGGAAACCGATATAGACCAGCTCCCCTATCTGCAAGCAGTTCTGAAGGAAACCTTCAGGCTCCACCCGCCAATCCCATTCCTTGTGCCACGGAGGGCAATGCGTGACACCGTCTTCATGGGCTACGACATACCCGAAAACACACAGGTCTTTGTGAACGCTTGGGCGATTGGTAGAGACCTGGATGTCTGGGAAGATCCTATGGCTTTTAAACCTGAGAGGTTCATCGGTTCGAAGTTGGATTATAAGGGTAAACATTTTGAGTTCATTCCATTTGGAGCAGGTCGAAGGATGTGTGCCGGTGTGCCCTTGGCACATCGCGTGCTTCATCTAGTTCTGAGCTCGCTGCTTCATGAGTTCGATTGGGAGTTCGATGGCCGCATTGATCCAAAGAAGATTGATATGAGAGATCGGTTGGGGGTGACCATGAGGAAGTATGTGCCATTGCTGGCGGTACCCAAAACAAGATCAACGTGAGACTGTGTTCAGCTCTAAATGTTTCCATGTTTACGTAAGTTAATATTAGTATGAACTTTTCTTTGCTTCCTCAAATCTACTGCTTTCACGAACATTGGTCGTTCCTGTAATCCCAAGTCTAAATATGTCAAATAACAACAAGGCTATGTTTTTTCGGAATTTATAGACGCGCATCATTAAATGAATGTGTTAATTATACCATATTTAACCTCGCGACCTTCTTCAAGGTGCACTAACAAGGGAAAGCTAGGATTACTAGGCGGGCACAAACAGTTTGATGCATGTATGGGCGAGTGATTTTAGGAATGGGAGTGTAGGGAAAAAGATTGCTGAAGAAATTGATTAACGATGCACAACAAAAGAATTATCTAGGAATGTGAATTGAATCACCAGAAGCTACATAAGGCAAAATAATTGATCGACTAATAAACACATGTGATAGATGTAAAACAATAATAGTCTTCCTTTACACTCATGTCTCTCTCCATTTCAGGACAATTGCTTCCCTAGACATATCCCATAAAGCCATATTTATTCATAATCGCCAGTAATATGCTAAAATAGCAACATTGCTCTATTACTTTGACAACATAGTCAGAAGTAACATAGGGCACAAAATGAGAAAATCAATTCATAAATTACCTCAAGGACTCACACGATTAGTAAATAGGGATAATTTCACTCACCTCCCTTATCGATCGAATATGTATGAATTATATGATATAGTGGATTTCTTTTTCTAAAAGAACATATGTCAATTACTAAACATTTCTACTATACAGATCTTAGCCTAAATATAGTCACATGTTACTCACGTACATATATTTAGCTCGAGTGCTATATCAGCTCTCTATCTATAGCGCCCAATTAAGTACTTGCATTTGGCTTCCATCAGGCATATATGATTGTGGGACCATCATGTTTGGTCTTATCACATATAATTAGAGATCTCATCTTGATCTTAATTAAGGTGACGAAAAATTATATTATGTAGTACTAAATTTGTTCTTCTAGCATTTATAGTACATATCGTCTCATTTCAACCCGCTTACTATAGCGTTTGAGGTGATTATTCGTTTGAGTGAGCCAATCATTGCTTGGTGACATGCCATATAAAATATGTGTGTTTGTGCTAGTCTCATAGTATATTGTACTAATTGATAAAACTTCAATTTATTAAAAGAAAAAATAAGCACAATACATACACACATATAATCCAATGATCCTCAACAATATTACATATCATATTCTACGTAATCCTAAAGACATCTTATGGGTCAAGAACACGTCTCTATAAACAACCTTTGTGAATTGATTAGTAACCATTTTGTTGGTACAAATATATTAGGACCACTTCTTTCTGCGCTATTATATATTCGAGAAGTTATTCTTTATGTCAATGTACTTTGTCCTACCATGATACTTAGGGTCTTTCATTAGGCAATGACTACCTAACTATCGCAATAAACTGTTGCTGGTCTTGGAACATCAATGACAATGGCTAAATTTTACAAGAAATGTTTTAGCTATACTTCTTCTTGCACTGTAGTAGAGCATGCAATAAATTTTGCCTCTATCGTAGATAGAGCTATGCATGCCTGCTTATTACTACTCTAAAAAATTGCACCTTCATCAAGCAAGAGCGCATATCCAAATGTTAATTTATGCTCATCCAATTCTCCTCCCCAGTTAGCATCTGAGTAACCTAATAAGCATAAATCGTTCTCTTGAAAATAAAGTCAATGGTCCATTGTGCCTCTCAAGTATCTCAAGATCCTTTTAACTACTTTCCAGTATGCTTGACTAGGATTTGACTAGTATCGACTCACTAACCCCACTACATAACATATGTCAGGTCAAGTACACATCATAGCATACATCAAACTTTTAACTACACTAGAATAAGGAACAATTTCTATTTTTTTCTTTTCTTCTTGAGTCTTAGGAAACATCTTAGAGCTTAGGCCTTCGCCTTGCATGATAAGAGTATCAATGGGATTACAATGCTGCATATTGAAACGTTTAAGAATCTTTATTATATAAGATTTTTGTGACAGAGTAAGGAGTTTTCTTGTTCAATCTCTTTCAATCTTAACTTCCAATATATAAGTAGCTTCTCCCATGTCCTTCATTTCAAAATTAGAGGACAACCATTCTTTTATGGTGATAACCAAACCTTTATCATTTCCAGCTAACAGAATATCATCCACATAGAGTGATAAAGTCACAAATTTATCCTCGGACCATTTGACATACATACAGTGATCTTCTTCAATCATCGTAAACCAAAAGAAGTTGTGGCTTGATGAAAACAAAAGTACTCCTGTCTAGATGATTGCTTAAGGCCATATATTGATCGATGAAGTTTGTAAACTTTTCGCTCTTGACTTTTAGTAATGAAACCTATCAGTTGTTTCATATAGATTTCCTCATCTAGTTCTCCATTGAAAAATGTTGTCTTTACATTGATTTGACGTAATTCTATGTCCAAATTTATGACAATAGCTAGGATAAGGCGTATGGAGGTAACCTTACAACTAGTGAAAAGGTTTTCTCATGCTATGCCCTCATGTTGACTATAGCCTTTCGTCACAAGATTAACCTTATACTTTTCAATAGACCCATCCGCCCTATGCTTGATCTTGAAAACCCATTTATTTCCAATAACCTTGCATTCAGGTAGTAGATCAACCAAGTCCCAAGCATGGTTTGTTCTCATAGACTCTATTTTATCTTCTAAAGCTTTTCTACATTCTTCCTTATCAATAAATGAGAGAGTCTCTTTAACTGTCTTAAGCTCTGTATTGTTGTATAATCATAAATGTTTCCCCTTCAATCTCAAAATGATGATGTGTGACGTCCCAGGCGCGCCACCCTACTAATGCGGTTCTTTAATCTCACCTACCCCACTAACACCCTAATCCAATGGCCAAGATTTAAGCACCAATCATGTCCTTCATGATCCAATGGCCATAAAAAGTCAACCCCACTAACTCTAAGGTAAAATGGAGAAAGAGGATGAGAGGGAGAGCGGTACAATGGTCCCAAATTTTCGGCCACTATGGGGGTTTACCAAAGTCCAAAATGCCTTCACTTGATTCAAATGAACACACTTAATCTGTAACATCCTGAATTTCGACTCAATTTCCGAAGATCAATAAAACGAGTCTTATCTATTATTTCATTTTCGTAAGTCTTGCCCGGAGCTGATCACTCCAGGGATACTGACCAGATGGGAATGACTAACTAGGATAACGGTACGTGGACCAAGGACCCGATCATGAATTGGACACCGATTATGAGAAACAACGAGGAAATATTTTGGGCCATCGTAGGTCGATCTTCGGAAGGTAACGGACTCGGTTTGGCCGAGGCCAACGATGTACACTCGGATAGCAGGTGATTCTATAAGACCGAACATACATGTGGCCGATCAGTCCCGAACTTAAACCGAACGATCGTTATCTCTGGAACTAGCGATAATTCCTCTCATTTTCCCGGTAATCGAGGCCGTCATGACTCAGATAACCTTAAGTCGATACGCGTCACCCCTAAACAGCCGCCCGTTAGTAAGAGATTCGAAAATTGAGATTTAACTAGTTTGATCGTGGAATTTGATCTGGACTTTAAGGTTGATTTTCGAGGGTTTATCGGTCAAGTTTCGCAAGGACGACGTCAAATTGGGTTGGCCATTTATATAGGGGGTTAGTCAGGTCGAAAAATAGAATTTCGGCCCGGAATTGGACAAATAACGAATTTGCCCCTCAAGCCCATTTAGTGATCCGAATTTTGGAGTTTTAAGGGGGCAAATTAATTGGTTTTATGGACAAAGAGACAAAGTTTAGTGGAATGGAGAAATGACCCTTTAGCCCCATCAATTATTGGACTTGAAGGAATGTTGGCCATTGGATTAAGGGTAGACAAGTCTAAGTGGCTAGGATTGTGACACTTGTCACCTACCCCCCAACCACTCCACTATAAACACTCCCCCCCTCTCTCTCTCTCTCTTCATTTTCCTTCTTGAGCAAGCCAACATCATCTTCCTCTCACTCTCTCCCTTCCTCTCTCACACCGACCACCCCTCTCCCGCCGGTTTGCCGCTCGCCGCCGGCCGCGCCGTCGCTGTCCACCACCACGCCGTTGCCGTGAGCGCCGCCACCATCCTCACCATTTCCCCTCCTGTGTTCACTCTCTCTTTCTCCCCCGCCGGTTCACCGTCACGCCGCCGTGAGCCACTCGCTCGGGAGCACCGCCGTCGTGACCGTCTACCTCGCCGCCATCCTTACCGACCCCTTCTCTTCCTCTTAGCCGCTTGGAGGCTGCCGTGTACCGTGAGCCCGTCGTTGCCGTGAGCCATCCACTACCGCGCCGCCACCTCACGCTGTTGACTACCATCCGCCTTCCCTACCGTGAACCACCAAACATGTCAACCCGTGAGCCGCCGCTTGCCGCCGCCGTCCGTGAGCTGCCACTCACCGTCTGTCGCCGTTCAGCGGAAACGCCGCCGCTGACTTACCGTTCACCGGTGGTTGGCCACCGTTCCCCATTGTCCCGATTCGAGTTTAGGTGAGTATTATCCACTAAACCCTAATTAGGATGATAATGCCCTTTAGATCGGGTTAGGGTGTCATTAGTGAGTAATTAGTGGATAATTAGATTGTTCGAGGTTGATTAGTGATGATTAAGATTGATTAAGGATTTCCGTTGGATTAGTAAGTGCCGGGATGAAATTGTGTCACGCCCCGCGCCCTCCTCGACGCGCCACATCCCTCCGATTGGTCGATGTGAGTGCGACGTCCCAGGAACCGTCGCCGACCCAACACCCAGCACAGAGATTCATACACAAACGGAAGCAAAACAAATAATAATAATACCCGGACAGAAAACAATATGAGAGCAAGGATAGCACGACAGAAATTACTGAATGTAAAATATACACTTTTATACATATGCAAAAGCTTTTACAATATCTATTTACAAACAAAATACACGAACCCAAAATATAACAACAAAAACAACAAAAGTGGACCACGGCCACCACACTGATCAAAAAGGGAGAGGTGGCTAAGGAGGACTAAATCTCAAAAAGTGCTAGTCCTCGCTACACTGGAGAGGAAATCTATCCTAGGGCTCCCAGTCGGGGTCTGAGCTCGACGCTTCCGACGAACTCTCGGATATCTCCTGGTCTTCATCGGAACTGACTGCCTCGGACTAGGTCTCCATCTCCGGGTCCTCGTCAGCCTCCATGGGCTCCTCAGCCTCCACATCCATCGGCTCCGGGGTCGGATCAACAATCTCGGGCTCAAAATCCACTCTTCCCAGCTCCTCGTCCTCCTCTCCTAACTCGAGTCCCTCATCTATCTCCCAACTCACCTCCATCTCTAAATCGGGGTCCATTATGTCACCATTAGGGCACTGCGGGTCTAGCTCGCCCTCCCCGTTGAACGGGACGTCCATAGAACGGAGGGGTCCGTACTCCTCTCCAAAACGATCCCTAAAGCACCACGCCACATACTCGTGGGTCTCAAAATGTATGGTCCCTACGTCTACACAGACTAATGTATAGTGTCTAAGGAACATCTCCCCATTCCCTATGGGGTGAACCGACATGGTATGCTCAAGATGCTGCGGGATCCCATGTCGCACTGGTGCATCTAGCACCTCTGGCATCGTCAGGGTCTGGGGTCTGAAAAGTTGGGTTATACAACCGTGAGACGAATCTCAGCAAGTAAAACCCACTAAACCTAAACTAGGCTAACATGCACATCCTGATAGGAACAAAACTAAACCAAACAACAACCATTGGTCTAGGCCCTCGGGCCCAGATCGTACTTACCAATGACCCTACAGGTTAGGCAATTCAAGATAATAATCAAGCACATCCTCGGGCATACACGATCACACGTGCGTTATACGCATGCTCAAGCTCATAGATGACTAGTTCACATACTCATCACCGAATCTCACAAACGTCCATAACTGTACATGCATTCATATGTATGCCAATGCATTAATGTGCTACAAGCGCACGTATTTGGATTATAAGATGGATCCGCTTGGGCACGTCCCATATCATGCTTAGCAATTCCACCACATAATCTAATACTCTACAGATTTACTCATTATTTGATCTTTCCACGGCCCATTGGCCCGGCCCAATGGCCCAATCACATAAACAACTCTTCGTGGCTAGTGTAAAAACGCCCCGGCCCAGTGTCTCTAGCCTGCTACAAAGTGCATGAGGTGCAACACCGATCTCCGTACGAACCAAGTCTGCTACAAAGTGCATGAGACTGGTCGTCTTCCGGACACACCGAGCATCGTCTTGCTAAAAAGTGCATGAAGACGAAATCGACCCGAAGGCCACGACCCGAAGGCCTTAAGTGATCAAACGGCACACTGCCCAATTTTATCTGAACCTGGCATCAAGCACATCGGGCAATTATAGGTGATCACGTGCTCATGACAGACTCGCATTCTCGCACAATTTTCATCACATGCCTCACACTCGGCACACATGTAATACGCAGTCATGAATGCTCATGCTCGGGCAATATGTAATGCTCATGAGAAATCATCATTACAATTCATTAAATTCAAACTTGTCACATCATAACATGCTTGATCGCCCAATTCACATTCCACACAAAGTCGATCACACAATCACGCGACATGGCAAGGTCCAATTAAACCTCATAACATGCAATTCAATTAATTTAAGCACTACAATCAACCAATCAATTACCCGGGCCGTCCTAACGTCTCAATCGAGTTAATCCGACAACAAGTCAACACTTAATCTCTTGATTACTCACATGGACAGCCATCACTTAACCTCATTTCGGCCTCCTATTCACTTCAAATACTCCTCGATCAACCAATAACGTCATCCCGGCACTTTTCAATCAAACAATATTTCATAATCCATCATAATCACACTAATTAATCACCAACTACAACTAATCTCGATCTAAAGGGCATTATCATCCTAATTAGGATTTAGAGGGCATTACTCACTTAAACTCGGATTTAGACGACGGGGAACGGCGGCCAACTATCGGTGAACGGCAAGTCGGCGACGGATTCCCAAGGAATGGCGGCTAACGGCTGCTCATGGACGGCGGTGGCGGTTCACGGCTCACGGCCTCCAAACGGCCAAGGGGGAGAGAGGAAGGGTCGGTGAGGGTGGTGGCTGAGGTGGTCGGTGGCTACTCTCCGGCGAGTGGAATGGTGGCGGAAACGGCGGACGGCGGCAACGGCTCGGGCGGATGATGGCAGTGGACGGCTTGACTCCAATGATCGCGCGGCCGCGGGAAGAGAGAGAGCACAGGACGAGAGAGAGACGGTGAGAGGGAGAGAAGTGGCGATAGTGGTGATGGAACGGCGGCGATCGGCGTGAGGGGCGGCTGGCGTGAATGGCGAAGTGGATGGCAAGGGGAGGTGGTCGGCGAAGAGAGGAAGAGAGAGAGAGAGATGAGAATGAGGTTGGTTTGATCAAGAAGATAGAATGAAGAGAGAGAGAGAAGAGTTGGGCTTATTAGTGGGGTGGGGTTGGTGACAAGTGTCACAATCTAAAGGCTTAAGACAATTCATCCCTAGATCTAATGGTGGACACTCTTCTAGATCCAATAATTGAAGGGAAAAGGGGTCTTTACTCACTCCACTAATTTTTGTCTCCTTGTCCATAAAAACTAATAAAAATCTTCCACTAAAACCTTAAAATTCGGAACACTAAGTAGGCTTGAGGGGCAAAGTCGTCAATTGACCGATTTCGGGCTGAAATTCCATTTTTCGACCAGACTAACCCCCTATATAAATGGCCAACCCAAATTGACGTCGTCCTTGCGAAACTAGACCAGTAAACCCTCGAAAATCAACCTTGAAGTCCGGATCAAATTCCACAATCAAACTAGTTAAATTTCAATTCTCGAATCTCTCACTAACGGGCGGCTATTTAGGGGTTACGCGTATCGACCTAAGGTTATCCGAGTCGTGACGACCTCGATTACCGAGAGAACGAGAGGAATTATCACTAGTTCCGGAGATAACGATCGTTCGGTTTAAGTTCGGGACTGGTCAGCCATGTGTACTTCCGGTCTTACAGAATCACCTGCTATCCGATCGTACATCGTTGGCCTCGGCCAAGCCGAGTCCGTTACCTTCTGAAGATCAACCTACTTGGCCCAAAATATTTCCTCGTCGTTTCTCGAAATCGATGTCCAGTTCACGATCGGGTCCTTGGTCCACGTACCGTTATCCTAGTTAGTCATTCCCATTTGGTTAGTATCCCAGGAGTGATCAGCTCCGGGCGAGACTTACGAAAATTAAATAATAGAATAGACTCGTTTTATTGATTTCCGAAAATTGAGTTGAAATTCAGGATGTTACAAATTGATGGATTGTTAAGTGGGTTACAAGGTGGATTTGAGGCCGGGACAAGGCCAATTGGTGGCTGTCCATACCGGCAATTAATGGTTCAAGTGTCGACAAGTGGATGGATTAATTCGATTGAGGTGTCGAAATTTCCCGGGTATTTGATCGGGTAGTTGTGGTACTCAAATTGGTTGATTAGTGTGTTATGGTGTTCATTCGTACCTTGCTATGTCGTGTGATCGACCTTGTGCGGAGTGTGATTTGGGCAATTGAGCACGTTGTGATGTGATAAGCTTTAACTCATTGAATTGTGATGATTGGTGCTCTTGTGCATTTCATATTGCCCAAGTACGAACATTCATGGTTGTACATTGTGTATGCCGAGTGTGAGGCATGTGATGAAATCTGTGCGAAAATGCATGTCTACCATGAGCATGTCATCATCCTTAATTGCCCGATGCGTTTAACACCGAGTTCAAATAAAAATGGGCAGTGTGCCATGTGATCACTTAAGGCCTTCGGGTCGATTCCGTCGTCATGCACTTTGTAGCAAGACGATGCCCGGTGTGTCCGGAAGACGACCGGTCTCATGTGCTTTGTAGCAGGCTTGGTTCGTAAAGAAGATTGGTGTTGCGCCTCATGCACTTTGCAGCAGGCTAGAGATATTGGACCGAGGGTGTTTTTGCGCTGGCCACGAAGTGTTGTATATAAGTTTGGGCCAGTGGGCCGTGGAAATCAGATAATCAGATAATCTGTAAAGTATTAGATTATGAGGTGGAATTGCTAGGCATGGTATGGGACGTGCCCAAGTGGTTCTATCTTATAATCCAAATACGCGCGCTTGTACCATATTGATGCATTGGCATGCATAAGAATGCATGGACTGGTATGAGTATATGTGAAACTCGGTGATGGGTATGTGGTCCAGACATTTACGAGCATGAGCATGCGCGTGACGCACGTGTGACCATGTGTGCCGAGTATGTGCTTGATTATTACCTTAAATTGTCTAACCTGCAGGGTCATCGATAAGTGCGATCTGGGCCGAGGGCCTAGGTTCGTGTTTGTTTGATTGAGTTCTGTTCCTGTCAGGAGGTGCATGTTAGTCTGGTTTAGGTTTAGTGGGTTTTTACTTGCTAATTCGTCTCACGGTTGAATAACCCAACTTTTCAGACCCCAGCCCTGAAGATGCCGGAGGTACCGGATGCACTGGTGCGACATGGGATTCCACGGCACCTCGAGCACACCATGTCGGTTCACCCCATAGGGAATGCGGAAATGTTTCTTAGGCATTACACCTTAGTTTGGGTAGATGTAGGAGCCACGCATTTTGAGACCCACAAGTACGTGGCTTGGTGTTTTAGAGACCGTTTTAGGGAGGAGTGTGGGCCCCTCCGTTCGATGGATATCCCGTTCAACGGGGAGGGCGAGCTAGATCTGCAGTGCCCTAATGGGAATGTGGTTGACCCCGACTCGGAGATGGAAAAGAGCTGGGAGATAGACGAGGGACCTGAGCTAGGAGAGGAGGATGAGGAGTTAGGAGGCGTGGACTTCGAGCCCGAGATTGTCGATCCGACCTCGGAGCCAATGGACATGGAGGTAGCGGAGCCGATGGAGGTAGATAAGGACCCAGAGATGGAGACCGAGTCTGAGGTAGTTAGTTCTAATGAGGACCAGGAGATATCTAAGAGTTCTTCGGAGACGTCAAGCTCAGACCCCGACTGGAGGCCCTAGGATAGATCCCCTTCCCGGTGTAGCGAGGACTGACACTTTTTAGGATTTAGTCCTCATTTCCCTTTTTGCTAATGGTTCTTCCTAGTCGCCTCTCCCTTTTTGACTAGCGTGGTGATTGTTATCTGCTTTTGCTGTTGTACCCTGGGGTTGTACATTTTGGCTGTAAATGGATATTGTAAAGGTTTCCCTATATTTATAAAAGTGTATATTTTGTAATCAGTAATTTCTATTGTGCTATCTTTGTTTTCATATTGTTTTCCGTACGGGTATTACTATTTGTTCTACTTCCGCTTGTGCATGATTCTCTGTGTTGGGTGTTAGGTCGGCGACGCTTCCTGAGACATCGCACTCAAATCGACCAAGAGGAGGGATGTGGCGCGCCGCAGAGGGCGCGGGGCGTGACATAATCCTAGAGGCAAAATGGTAATTTTCCACACTCGAACCAAGTTATACCTTTTCGACAAATCCGAGCGATACCGAGGTTGGCCACGCGTTTCGTAACGTCGTCCGATGAATTAGTCGCATACATCCGTAAAAATTAGACACTCAAGTTTGGAAATCAACTCAACGATCCATTTCGCTCAATTACGATTTTAGTGTCCTTTACTAACGGGCGGCTATTTAGGGGTTACGCGTATCGACCTAAGGTTACTAGAGTTATGGCGGCCATGATTTCCAAGAAAACGTGAGGATGCATCACTAGTTCCGAGGGGTCGTGATCGTTCGGAACAAGTTTAGAATCGTTTGCCATGCGTACTCTCGGTCGTACGAAATCACTCGCGGTCTAATTATACACCATTGGCAAATCGATCAACAACCTTTCCTTAGATTGACCCACATTGACCCAAAATATTCCATCATCGTCCCCCGGAATTGAAGGTCAATTCTCGATTGAGTCCTTGTTTCACGTACCATTTTCCTAATTAGCTATTCCTTATTGGTCAGTATCTCGAGAGTGATTAGTTCCGGGCGAGGCTTACTAAAATGAAATGAGAAATACGCATTCATTGTATTAATCACGAAAGTGGGTCGAATTCAAGACGTCACACTTCCTACTCAAGTGCGTAGGTATCTTTTGCCTCAGTTATGACAACATTGATGGTATTCTCTTCAAATAAACCTGGCAGAACAAATTCTTCCTCTGCATGTAAGTTTTCTTCTTGAAGTAGTTGGGAAGGTCTAGGAAAGGTTTCATTGATGTGAATCTAATGACAGGGAAGCTCTTTAGCTGTACCTTTCCATATGGATGGATTAATGATGCGATTATCTCGGCTTCTATAGCCTCCATGGTTCTTTCTACCTTGGCCTTGGCCTCCATGGTGATCTTTAGAGCTATCTGGAATATAACCTACTCCATGTTTCATTTTTGTAACAAGTGGAGTGATAGGTTCTTTGATTCCTTGGGATTTCAATCTAAGACCATTACCGAGAGTAAATCCATACTAATATAATATCTTTCCAAACATAATGGACGATGATGAGAACTCTGAGGATTTTATGATGCAACTGGCAGGAATTTGCACCATTGAGATCAATTCAAAGGAATGATAACTTGGTTCTTCTTTCACTTCGAGTTCAACATACGGTATTGCACTCTCTTTGTAAGTGGTGAAATATGTCTCCCTATGTACAGTGATCATCTTGCCATTAATGACAAACCTGATCTTCTTATGGAGACTTGAAGGAATAGCACCAGCCATATGAATCTAAGGTCTTTCGAGTAACAAATTGAAAGTCCTTGGAATCTCCACTACTTAGAAGTTAATCAGGAAAGGCATAGGGCCTATGTTCATCTCAAGCTCGATATCGCCAATAACATATTTCTTCATTCCATCAAATGAGTGCACAGTTACCTTAGAAGGTTTGATGAGTTCTTCACTAATTCCCAAGCGATGCAGTGTGCTTAGTGGACACAAATTAAGTGCGGAACCATTATCAATCAGCACCCGTGACACCTCTTTGCCCCCCGACATTTGATGGCAATATACAAAGCCTTATTATGGGAATGCTCGTCAATTGGGAAATCTTCATCGGAGATGGCAATTTGATCTTTCAAAAGAATAATGCCAACAAAGTCTTCTAATTGTACTTCATTAATTGTCTTCGGGATGTGTACTTCATTGAAAAACTTCATAAGCACTATTTTGTGGGATTTTGAAGTCTTGAAAAGATCCAATAGAGAAATTTGCACTGGCATCTTTCTTAGCTGTTCAATTACCTCAAATTCGCTCATCTTCATGACTGAAAGCAATTGTTTGACATCTTCTTCGGTTATTTCTTTCTTTTCGTGCTCACCTTCCTTCGGGACATTGCATCTCCCTGATCAGGTTATGGCATCGACTTCTTTAGGAGAGTAATCCCAAGGCACACACTTAATATTAAACTTTTCTTTTGGAAGGAGAGTGATATTCACAGGCTGTGTTTCTTCTCCTTCAATCCTTACTTGATCTTCGACGAAAAAAAAAAAAAAATCCTTAGTTGATCAATGGGAAGTTGGATAGTGATTGGCTTGATAGGACCTTCTTCCTCCTTATATGTATCTACATCATCAAGCTTGATAAGAAATAGTGTAATCATGGATATCATGCTTCTATTGGCTTCATCAGCATCCATTCCACCCTAGCCATCAGGTGTGGTTATTTCGTTATTGAATGCCTATGAACGGGGTGTATATTTGACACAGTAATTATACCGGCCACTATCTTGACACAGAAAATCGACAACTTCACCTTGTTTTTGTGCTTTTCGAGTAAATCGTCTATCACCTCGGCGAATCTTTTTTTTCTTTTTCTCTTCCCAATTTTCATTCTCTTCGAGATTTAGTTGGCTGATCGGGACCTTGTCTATGCCACCCCATCTGTCCGATACGATGTCTTCATTTTTTAACACCCACAGTGGGGGAGTATATTTAACACGGTAATTGTATTTACTGCTGTATTGACCGTGTAAGTCTACGGTTTCGCCTTTACTGGATGAAACGCCTTTCACCCTGTCGGACTTTTTCTTTCTCCTTTTCACCCACATCTGTTTCATCTTGGAGCATTTCCTTCGTAAACAGGGCTTTCTTCTCAGGGCTGGTTTCATCATCCATACCACCCTAACCATCAGGCATAATTACCTCATTTTTGAATGCCATTGGTGGTGGAGTATATTTCACTTGAAAGTTATATATTCCAAAGTCTTCTCCCAAGTTGTCTATAATCTCACCTTTTAGGAGTACTTCTTAACGAAAGTGGGCATCTCCTAATCGAGAAACTTTAATCTTGACTTCATATTCATCTTCATCGTCAGATTTGATCTATTTTTTCATCCTTGATCATGTTTACTGTGTTGTGCTCAAGAAGAGGATTCTGATGTTCATTTGGCTCGGGCTCTTGGAGTTCAATATCTTCTTGTCGATGAGCTGTTGAACCTTGTACTTTAAAGTGGGATAATTATCTATATCATGTCCCCTTTCTCCCATGTGATAGGTGCAGATTTTTGATTAATCGTACCAAGAAAATCTTACAGGATTGTCTCTTGATACTTCTTTGGCCACCAAATGCCTTTCTAGAAGAGTTGGTAATAACTTTGATAGGGGTCGGAGCAACGGTGTGTATTGCTTCATGGGCCTTTTATTTGGTTCAAACTCCTTGGGTTTTTCCAAGCAACATTTGATTGCCTTGGAAACGATGTGTAACGAGTGTTTGGGTTAGATACCATAGCCACTTCTCAAATGGGTTCTTTATCTTTTTTCCCGGGGTAAGGCCTTCATGTTGTTGTTTCTTGAGCCTTCGTCTCTTTCAATCTCCATTCAATTCTCTCACCCACTTTTACCAACATGGTGAATGTTTGACAACCTAATACATGAAGCTTGTCATAATACTCAATTAGCAATGATTTTAGAAAGAGCTCAATGAGCTCGTCTTCACTTATAGCAAGCTTTACTTGAGAGGCAACAGCTTTCTATCTCTAAGCATAGGCTCTGAACCCTTCATTCTTCTGTTTCTCAGTTCTGACGAGATCTTTTTTAGTTAGGAGTACTTCAACATTAAATTTGTACTGGCGAAAAAATTCTCCCGCCAAATGATCTCAATCAATGAAGTCTTCTATGTCGAGGGTTGTGTACCATGCAAAGACTGCTCCTCTTAAACTATCTTGAAATGTAATAATAAGAAGTGGCGTGTTATCTGAATATCTTGCCATCTTACGGAGATAATACTATAAATGGCTTTTGGGACAGCCAGTGCCATCATACTTTGTAACATCCCGAATTTCGACAATATTTCCGAAAATCAATAAAACGAGTGTTATCTATTATTTCATTTTCGTAAGTCTTGTCCGGAGCTAATCACTCCCGGGATACTGACCAAATGGGAATGGCTAACTAGGATACCGATACATGGACCAGGGACCCAATCATGAATTGGACATTGATCCCGAGAAACGACGAGGAAATATTTTGGGCTAACGTAGGCCGATCTTCGAAAAGTAACAGACTCAGTTTGACCGAGGCCAATAATGTACAAACGGATAGCAGGTGATTCTATAAGACCAAAAGTGCACATGGCCCACCAGTCCTGAACTTAAGCCGAACGATCGTGATCTCCGGAATTAGTGATAATTCCTCTCGTTCTCCCGGTAATCGAGGCCGACATGACTCAGATAACCCTAGGTTGATACGCGTAAACCCTAAACAACCGCCAGTTGGTGAGAGATTCGAAAATTGAGATTTAATTAGTTTGATCGTGAAATTTGGTCCGGACTTCAAGGTTGGTTTTCGAGAGTTTACTAGGCTAGTTTCGCAAGGACAACGTCAAAATATGTTGGCCAATTATATAGAGGGTTAGTTCGGTCGAAAAATGGAATTTTGGCCCGAAATCGGACAAATGACGACTTTGCCCTTAAGCCCTATTAGTGATTCCGAATTTATGAAGTTTTGGGGTTTTTAATTAATAGATTTGATGGACATGAGACAAGGCCATTAGTGGAGGAAGAAATGTCCATAAAGCCCCATCAATTATTGGACAAGAAGAGACATTAGCCATTGGATCAAGGGTATGTTTGTCTAGTGCCTTGGATGAGTGACACTTGCCACCCACTACCAACCACTCCCATTATAAGCCATCATCTCCTTCTCTCTCTCCTCATTTCTTCTTGACCAAGCCAAACACTCTCCCTCTCTTTCTCTCTCTCCCTTCGCTTTCCCACACCAACCGCTCCTCACCGCCGGTTCGCCACCGTCGTCACACCGCCGTAATGCTACCGTCCACGCCGCACCATGTCACCGCCATCAACGTCTCCCTCCCATGTTCCCTCTCTTCCCTCTCGGCCGTATGATCGCTGAAGCCAACTGCCCACCATCGTCCGCCATCACGCCGCCATGCCGCTCACCCGGAGCGCCGCCGCCGCAGCACGCCATTCCGTCCACACCACCACCCTCATCGACCCTTTTCTCTCTCTTGGCCGTTTGGAGGCTGCCGTGCACTGTGAGTACCCGCCACCATCGTTCGTCGAGGCCATCCGCCGCCCATCGTCGTGGCGCCTCCGAGCCACCGCCACATTGCCGTCTTACGCCTTCACTGCCACCCCGTTAGCCGACCACCTCTCCTTGCCGTCTCGCCGTCCACGCCGTGAGCACCACCGTGCACCGTGAGCTGCCGCTCGCCGCTCACCGCCGCCGCCCATCGCCACTCATTGGGAACACCGCCGCCAATTTACCGTTCACCGGTAATTGGTCGCCGTTCCTCGTCGTCTCGACCCGAGTTTAGGTGGGTAAAACCTACTAAACCCTAATTAGGACGATAATGCCCTTTAGATTGGGTTTAGAGTGTCGTTAATGGTTGATTAGTGTAATTAAGGATGTTTAAGGAGCATTGCTTGGATGGAAAGTGCCGGGATGACATTGATGGATTAGTGAGTGGATTTCGAAGTGAATTAGAGGCTGGGATAGGGCCAATTAGTGGCTGTCCACATTGAAGAATTAATGGTTTTGTGTCGGCAAGTTGGTGGATTAGCTTGATCGAAGTGCCGGGATGGTCCCGAGTGATTGATTGGTTAGTCATGATACTAAATTGTGGTGATTTGGATGCTATGGTGTTTATTCGTACATTGCCATGTTGTGTGATCGATATGTATGGACTGTGAT
Organism: Syzygium aromaticum; assembly: GCA_024500025.1. Lineage (NCBI taxonomy): Eukaryota > Viridiplantae > Streptophyta > Magnoliopsida > Myrtales > Myrtaceae > Syzygium > Syzygium aromaticum. Next base: position 19,498,306 of record CM044895.1, read on the forward strand.
TGGACAGTTGAGCACGTTATGAGTGATTTGTTTGGGACTTATTGATTGATATTGATCGGTTTTGTACTTATGCTATGATTGGTGCCCTTGTACATTGCATACTGCCCAAGTATGGACATTCATGGTTGCGCATTGTGTATGTTGAGTGTAAGGCATGTGATGAAATCTATGCGAGAATGCATGCCTGCCATGAACATGTGATCACCTAAAGTACCATAAAGCGTTTTACGCGGGGATCAGATAATAACTGGCTGTGTGATCACCTAAGGGCCTTCAGGTCATGGCCTTCGGGTCGATACTGTCTTCATGCACTTTGTAACAAGACGATGCCCGGTGTGTCCGGAAGACAACCAGTCTCATGCATTTTGTAGCAAGCTTAGTTCGTAAGGAGATCGGTGTTGCGCCTCATGCATTTTGTAGCAGGCTAGAGACACTGGGCCGGGAGCGTTTTTACGCTGGCCACAAAGTGTTGTATTTGAGAAAGATACCTGATGCGTTTTATGTGGGTCAAGCTCTGATGAGCGTTGGGCCAGTGGGCTGTGGAAATCAGATTAATGGTATAGTATTTGATTGTGTGGTGGAATTGTTAAGCATGGTATGGGACGTGCCCAAGTGATTCCATCTTATAATCAAGATACGAGCACTTGTACCACATTTACGTATTGGCATACATACAAATGCATGGACTGGTGCGAGTGTATGTGAGACTCAGTGATTGGCACGTGGTACAGACATTTATGAGCATGAGCATGTGTACGTGCGACTGTATATGCCCAAGTATGTGCCCGAATTATTATCTTGAATTGCTTAACCTACAGGTCTTTGGTAAGATCAATTTGGGCTCGAGGGTCTAGGTTAGTGATTGCTTTGTTTGAGTACGTTTCGTTCCCGTCAGGAGGTGCATGTTAGCCTAGTTTAGGTTTAATGGGTTTTTACTCGTTGAGATTCGTCTCACAGTTGAATAACCCAACTTTTCAGACCCTTGACCCTGAAGATGCCAAAGGTGCCGATACGCCACGGGATTCCGCAGCTCATCGAGCGTACCATGTCAGTACACCCCGTAGGCAATGGGAAATGTACCTTAGACACTATATCTTAGTTTGGGTAGACGTAGATGCCACGCATTTTGAGACCCACGAGTACGTGGCTTAGTGTTTCAGAGATCGATTCGAGAAGGAGTTTGAGCCCCTCCATTCTGTAGACATCCCGTTTAACAGGGAAGGCGAGTTGGACCCACAGTGCCCCGATGGGGATATAGTAGACCCTGACTCTAATATGGAGGTGAGTTGGGAGATAGATGAGGGACCCGAGCTAGCGGAGGAGCATGAGGAACTAGAAGGTGTAGATTTTGAGCCCGAGATAGTGGATCCAGCCCCGGAGCCGATGGACGTGGAGGCGGTAGAGCCGATGGAGGTAGACGAGGACCAGGAGTCGGAGATCGGGCCCGAGATGACGAGTTCAGATGAGGGCCGGGATCTGTCAGAGAGTTCTTCGGAGACTTCGAGCTCAGACCCCAACTGGGAGCCTTAGGATAAACCCTCTTCTTACGATGCAAGGACTGACACTTTTTGGATTGTAGTCCTCCTCCCTTTTGGGTAGTCAACCTTCTGAGCCGCCTCTCCTTTTTGATCATGTGGTGGCTTTTGTCTATTTTTGTTGTTGTTTCTTATGTGTATATTTTGGTGTAAATGGATATTGTAAAAGTTTTCCCTATTTATGTGAAAGTGTATATTTTGTAATCAGTAATTTCCTGTTATGCTATCTTTGTTCTCATATTGTTTCTGTACGAGCGTTATTTAATTACTGCTTCTGCTTGTGCTTGATTCTCTGCTTTGGTGTTGGGTCAGCGACGCGTCCTGGGACGTCGCCCTCGAATTGACCCTTGCGAGGGATGTAGCGCGTCGTAAGATGCGGGACGTGACATCCCCGTTTGATTTGGTATCAGAGCAAGGTCAGCTCGATCCAATTTGATCGAAACTTGGAGTGATAAGGAGCGAAGAGACCAAGGGTAGCCAGTAGGGTGACCTCGTGTGCTAAGTGTACCTCCTGACTCTTTGTGCTTTGCTTGAGTGATTCTTTTGATCAACTGACCCGTAAGTGCAGGTGCGGCAAGACCCGAGGTCAGTACATGAATCCTCTTAGGTGATGTGTTGAGGTTGCTAGTATTAAGTCGCATGCTGATTGTATGATTGTTATTTTATACCTGCTTAGGGCCTTAGACTGATATAGCTTGGGTGAGGTCTCTAATTCCCGAGTGGAATTATAGTAGGTAGGTGTTTAGCAAGGGGCCGAAAGGATGAGTAGAAGAAGGGGCAAGGAACCCCAGGGTCAGCCTAGCACTGAAGGTCGTGAAGCTAAGGATCCAAGGTTTGATGAAGCAATGAAGACCCTGCGAGAGATAGGACATATTATGGGTCTGCAAGCTCACGAAAGAGCTGCAACCCACGCTCAGGATGCTGAGGCCGCAACAATTGCTGGTAATGGAGGAAATCAAGCCCAGCAAGGGCAAGCTTAGCCGGCAGGGGCTAGACTGATGCCCCAGTTAGTGGAGCAGTTTCTGAAGTTGAAGCCACCAAGTTTTAATGGCAGAGGTGACCCCGAAGCCGCCCCACGATGGATAGAGGAATTGGAGAAGGCATTTAATGTACTAGGGTGCATCGATACGGAAAATGTTACATTGGCGGTGTATCAACTTCAAGAGGGTACAAATGATTGGTGGAGAGCCACTAAGGAAGGAGTGTTCTCGGAAGGAACTGAGCTAATTTGGACAGTGTTTGTGGAGAGTTTTTACAAGAAGTACTTTTCAGAAGTCGCTCAAGAGAGGAAGTTAATGGAGTTTATGCGACTACGCTAGAGACAGATGACCATTGATCAGTATGAAGCTGAGTTCGCAAGGCTAACGAAGTTCACGCCGACCATGATGGAGAATCCACGGGATAAAGTGGAGATTCCAGGATAGAATGAAGCCGGATCTTCGGATTCAGATACTGTCGCACAATATAAAAGACTATAGAGAGATGTACAGGTGAGCTCAGATTATCGAGCGAGACCAACAGGAGAGAGCAATAGCCTCAGGATCGCGGTTTGCCCAAGGCAAGGATAATTGTAGATTTACGAAGAAGCCGCTAGTGAACATCAGGCGATTTACCCCACGTATGAGAAGGGCTATTGGAAAGCCAAATCCACAACCGAACAGATTTGGAGTATGCTTTAGGTGCAGGAGCAGGGAGCATCAGATTTGCAGTTGTCCTCAGATACGTCCCTCAGGACCCCGAGGACCACCGCAGCAGCTACGCATTGAGAATCGAGTTGGGAATCCCCCACCAGTTAATCAAGGACGACCGCCAGCTCAAGGAAGGATCTATGCTATGGCATGCCAGGAAGTGGAGAATGCACCGGGCGTGATCACAGGTATGATCTCTCTTTGTGGTCATGCCGCGTATGCATTATTTGATTCGAGGGCAACCCACTCGTTTCTTTCAGAGCAGTTTATTAAGTTAGTTGGTATAGAACCAATGTTACTTGAGATTATGCTTAGTGTGTCGACGCCAATGAGTGAAAGCCTATTAGTTTCGTTTGGATGTTGCAATTGTAAGATAATCATTGGGGGTAAGGAAGAGCGTACCGACTTGGATGTATTAGCCATGTTCGACTTTGATGTGATCATTGGGATGGACTGGTTAGTCCGGTAGAAGGCTGTATTGGATTGCAGCCACCGTGTAATCCGGTTTAATTCGGATGGGCGTTCTAGTTTTGAGTTTTAGGGAAATCGAGGAGGGACCTCGATCCCTTGGGTCTCCTAACTCAAAGTGAATAGGCTGTTGGACGAAGGATGTAAAGGATACTTGGTAAGTGTTGTGGATCTAACAGTGGCGGAATCCAAGTTGGAAGATATACTCGTAGTATGCAATTTCCCCGAAGTTTTTTCTCAGGAATTGTCTGGTTTGTTGCCCGAGCAAGAAGTGGAGTTTGTGATCGAGTTGGTGCCAGGAACAGAACCAATTTCGAAAGTGCCATATCAAATGTCCTTAATGGAATTAAATGAGTTAAAGGTCCAGATGCAAAAGTTACTAGACAAGGGCTTCATTCACCCTAGTGCGTCTCCATGGGAAGCGCTAGTCCTGTTTGTGAGAAAGAAAGATAGAACATTGAGATTATGCATAGATTATTGGCAGTTGAATTAGGTGATAGTGAAGAACAAGTACCCACTGCCAAGGATCGATGACTTGGTCTATCAGCTGCAAGGAGCCGCAGTGTTCTCCAAAATAGATTTGAGGACCGGATACCATCAGTTAAGATCAGGAAGGAAGATGTACCCAAGACTGCCTTCAGGACAAGGTATGGGCACTATGAGTTCACTGTGATGCCCTTTGGTTTAACAAATGCTTCAGCCGCTTTCATGGATTTGATGAATAGTGTTTTCAAGGAATTCCTAGATCGGTTTGTTATAGTATTCATAGATGATATACTCGTGCATTTGAAGAGCCCTGAGGAACATGAGATACATTTGGCTGAAGTGTTACGGACATTAAAAGAACACGCATTGTATGCTAAGTTCAGTAAGTATGAGTTTTGGCTTAGTAAAGTGGCATTTCTTGAACACATCGTGTCAGGAGATGGAATTTCGGTGGATCTGACAAAGGTCGAAGCAGTGACTAAGTGGCCAAGACCGATATCAGTAACAGAGGTTAGGAGCTTTTTGGGATTGTCTGGCTATTATAGGCGATTTGTGGAAAGGTTTTCATCTATAGCCATGCCATTGACATGACTACTAAATAAAGAGACCAAGATTGAATGGGATGATAAGTGTGAGATGAGTTTTCAAGAGTTGAAATATAAACTAACAGCCGTACCAGTATTAGCTATTTCGTCAGGACCTGGAGAATTTGAGATTTATAGCAATGCTTCGCTAAGAGGACTCGGTTGTGTGTTAATGCAGCATGGTAAAGTAGTAACATATGCGTCTTATCAGTTGAGACCCCATGAAAAGAATTACCCAACACATGACCTTGAGTTAGCTGCGATCGTATTCGCGCTCAAAATCTGGAGGCACTATTTATGTGAAGAGAAGTTTTAGATCTACACGGATCATCAAAGCCTAAAGTATTTGTTTTCACATAAAGAGTTGAATATGAGACAACGTAGGTGGATGGAGCTTTTAAAGGATTATGTCACGCCCTGCGCCCTCTGCGGCGCGCCACATCCCTCCTCTTGGCCGATATGAGTGCGACGTCCCAGAAAGCGTCACTGACCTAATACCCAGCAAAAGATTCATACACAAGTGGAAGCAGAACAAATAATAATAATACCTGGACAGAAAACAATATGAGAACAAGAATAACACAACAGAAATTACTGATTACAAAATATACACTTTAATACATATATAGAAACCTTTACAATATCCATTTACAACCAAAATATACAATCTCAAATACAACAGCAAAAGCAGATCACAGCCACCACACTAGGCAAAAAGGAGAACTATCGATAAAAGGGAAAGGAGGACTAAATCCCAAAAAGTGTTAGTCCTCACTATACTGGGAAAGGAATCTATCCTAGGGCTCCCAGTTAGGGTCTGAGCTCGGTGTCTCTGAAGAACTCTCGGACAGCTCCTGGTCCTTGTCCGAACTCATCGCCTCATACTCGATCTCCGTCGCAGGATCCTCATCTACCTCCATAGGCTCCACGGCCTCCATGTCCATCGGCTCCGAGGCCGGATCGACAATCTCGGGCTCAAAATCCACACCTCCCAACTCCTCATCCTCCTTTCCTAGCTCAGGTCCCTCGTCTATCTCCCAGCTCACCTCCATCTCCACGTCAGGGTCCACTATATCTCTATTGGGGCATTGCAGATCTAGCTCGCCCTCCCCGTTGAACGGGATATCCATAGAGCGGAGGGGTCCGTACTCCTCTCCAAAATGGTCCCTAAAGCACCAGGCCACATATTCGTGGGTCTCAAAATATGTGGCCTCTACATTTACCCAAACTAAAGTATAATGTCTAAGGAACATTTCCCTGTTCCCTATGGGGTGAACCGACATGGTGTGCTCGAGGTACTACGGAATCTCATGTCGCACCCGCGCATCTGGCACCTCCGGCATTGTCAAGGTTTGGGGTATGAAAAGTTGGGTTATACAACCGTGAGACGAATCTCAGCAAGTAAAAACCCACTAAACCTAAACTAGGCTAACATGCACCTCCTGACGGGAACAAGACTCACTCAAACAACAACCACTGACCTAGGCCCTTAGGCCTAGATCGCACTTACCAATGACCCTGCAGGTTAGACATATTAAAGTAATAAACAAGCACATCCTCGGGCATACACGGTCACACGTGCGCCATACGCATGCTCATGCTCGTAAATGTCTGGACCACATACCTATCACCGAGTTTCTCGCATATACATACTCGTCCATGCATTCTTATGTATGTCAATGCATCAATGTGGTATAAGCGCGTGTATTTGGATTATAAGATGGAACCACTCGGGCACGTCCCATACCATGCCTAACAATTCCACCACATAATCTAATACTTTATCAATTATCTGATTTCCATGGCCCACTGGCCCAAACACATACACAACACTTCGTGGCCAGCGTAAAAATGTCCCCGGCCCAGTGTCTCTAGCCTGCTACAAAGTGCATGAGACTGGTCATCTTCCGGACACACCGAGCATCGTCTTGCTACAAAGTGCATGAAAACGGAATCGACCCGACCCGAAGGCCACGACTCGAAGGCCTTAAGTGATCACACGGCATACTGCCCATTTTTATCTGAACCCGGCGTCAAGCGCATTGGGTAATTAAAGGTGATCACATGCTCATGGCAAACTCGCATTCTCGCACAAATTTCATCACATGCCTCAAACTCGGCACACACATAATGCGCAGCCATGAATGTTTATGCTCGGGCAATGTAGAATATACAAGAGCACCAATCATCATAATTCAATGAGTTCAAGCTTACCACATCACAACGTGCTCAATTGCCCACATCACACTCCGCATAAAGTCGATCACGCGACATGGCAGAGTACAAATAAGCATCCAAGCACACAAATCATCCAAATTGAGTACCACAATTATCCAATCAAATACCCGGGCCATCCCGACACCTTAATCAAGTTAATCCGTCAACTTGTCAACACTTAATCCATTGATTTCCGGTATGGACAGCCACCAATTGGCCTTGTCTCGGCCCCTAATCCACCTTATAATCCATTTAACAAGCCACCAATTCTTCCCGGCACTCACTGATCCAATGGAAATCCTTAATCACCAATAATCAACCTCAAACAATCTAATTACTCATCAATTATCCACCACGACACCCTAACCTGATCTAAATGGCATTATTTCCATAATTAGGGATTAATAGGTTTTACCCACCTAAACTTGAATCGAGACGACGGGGAACGGCGGCCAACTACCGGTGAATAGCAAGTCGGCGGTGGGATTCCTGATGAGCGGCAGCGGACGGTCATGGACAGCGACGAATGGCGATTCTCCAGGCTAACTCGGTTGGCGGCTCACGGTGGTGAGACGGACGAACGGCGGTGAGGCGCGGCCGGCGTGAGGGTGGCGGCACGGCAGTGAACGGCAGCGACAGGCTTACGACGGCGACGGGCTCACGGCGGTTTGGCCTCCAAGCGGCCTAGAGAGAAAAGGGAAAGGGTTGGCGATGGTGGCTGAGGTGTGGACGGACGGCAAGTCGGCAGTCACGGCATGCGGCGACGGCGCTCTAGGCGAGCAGCGCGGCGGCGTGACGGTGGACGAACAGCAAACCAATGGGAGAAAGAGAGAAGGTGAACAAGGGAGGGAGACGATGAGGATGGTGGCGGTGCTCACGGCAATGGCGCGGCGATAGACGGCAACGGCGCAACTGGCGTGGGCGGCGGCGAGCAGCGAATCGGCGGCGGTGCACGGCAAAGGAGGTGGTCGACATGGAAGAGAGGAAGGGAGAGAGAGAGAGAGAGAGAGAGAGAGAGAGAGAGAGAGAGAGAGAGATGATGGCTTGGTCAAGAAGAAAATGAAGAGAAAGAGAGGGAGAGAGAAAGCTTATAGTGGGGTTTGGTGGGGATAAGTGACAAGTGTCATAATCCTAGCTATCTAGACTAACCTACCCTTGATCCAAAGGCCAACAATTCTTCAAGTCCAATAATTGATGGGGCAAAAGGGTCATTGCTCACTCCACTAAACCTTGTCTCTTTATCCTTAATTTGCATTAAATAATCCCCATGAATCACTTGAAATTCGGAACACTAAATAGGGCTTAGGGGGAGAGTCGTCATTTGTCCGATTCCAGGCCGAAATTCCATTTTTCGACCGGACTAACCCCATATATAAATGGCCAACCCAAATTGACGTCGTCCTAGCGAAACTAGACTAGTAAACCCTCGAAAATCATCCTCAAAGTTCGGATCAAATTCCACGATCAAACTAATTAAATTTCAATTCTCGAATCTCTTACTAACGGGCGGCTGTTTAGGCGTTACGCCTATCGACCTAAGGTTATCTGAGTCGTGACAGCCTCGATTACTAGGAAAACGAGAGGAATTATCGCTAGTTCCAGAGATAACGATGGTTCGGTTTAAATTCGAGACTGGTAGGCCACGTGCACTTTCGGTTTTACAGAATCACCTGCTATCCGAGTGTACATCGTTGGCCTCGGCCAAACGAAGTCTGTTACCTTCCGAAGATCTAACTACTTTGGCCCAAAATATTTCCTCGTCATTTCTCGAAATCGGTGCCCGATTCACAATCGGGTCCTTGGTCCACGTACCGTTATCCTAGTTAGCCATTCCCATTTGGTCAGTACCCACGAGTGATCAGCTTCGGGTGAGATTTACGAAAATGAAATAATAAATAAGACTCGTTTTATTGATTTCCGGAAATTGAGTCGAAATTCGGGATGTTACAATTCGTCCCCCCTTACAAAAAATTTCGTCCTCGAAATTTGCACTCTACACTACTCTACTCAAACAAATGGGGGTGCAGACGTCACATGGCCTCTTCACTTTCCCAAATGGCTCCTTCTATACCGTGATGCTCCCAAACGACTTTAACCATCAGGATTGTTTTATTCCTCAGCACTCGATCCTTTCTATTATCGATTCCGACTGGCTTCTCTACATACGACACTCTGTCGTCCACGTCTATCTCTTCGTATCTCAAAACGTGGGTCGGATCCGCTTCATATTTCCTCAACATCGACACATGGAACACATTGTACACTTGCGACAGATTGGGAGGCAAAGCAAGTCGGTAGGCCACATCGCTAATCTTCTCCAATATCTTGAATGGCCCGACATATCTTGGACTGAACTTACCTTTCTTACCAAACCGGGACAATCCTTTCATCGGCGACACCTTGAGAAATACATGATCTCCAACTTGAAACTCCAAGGGTCGTCTCCTCCGGTCGGCATAACTCTTTTAGCGACTCTAGGCTGTTCTTAGTCTATCCCGAATAATCTCAACGGCTTCCATAGTCTGTTGCACCAATTCTGGACCAGTAATACTTCTCTCACCAACTTCATCCCAACACAAAGGCGTCCTATACGCTCTACCATATAAGGCCTCAAACGGTACCATCTGAATGCTTTGCTGATAACTGTTATTGTAGGCAAACTCCACCAAATGTAATTGCTCTTCCCATTTGCCTTGGAAATCCAACACACAGGCTCTCAGAATATCTACTAAAGTCTGGATCGTCCTTTCTGACTGGCCATCTGTTTGCGGATGATAGGCCGTGCTAAATTGCAATCTTGTTCCTAATGCCTCTTGCAGACTTTTCCAAAAATTGACAGTAAACCTGGGATCACAGTCCGAAGTGATTGTCACTGGTACTCCATGAAGTCGAACGATCTGCCGAACATATAACTCTGTGTACTTTTCCAGTTCCAAGTCCTTTCGTACTGTTAGAAAATGCGCTGATTTAGTCAAGCGATCCATTACTACCCATATAGAATCATGTCCTCTTTGACTGCGCAGCATTCCCGTTACAAAATCCATCGTAATATGCTCTCATTTCCATTTTGGGATCTCCAATGGTCGCAACAATCCACTTGGCTTGCAATGTTGTGCCTTCACTGATTAGCACGTCAAACACTTGGACACATACTTGGCCACGTCCTTCATACCATTCCACCAATAGTATTGTCTCAAATTCCGGTACATCTTGGTACTCCCTGGGTGGATGCTATACTGACTTCAATGAGCTTCACTCAAGATCTCCTCTTTCAATCCTTCGTCATCTGGCACACATAACCGTCCTCGAAATCTCGAAATCTCAAAATCCCATCCTCTAACACTTGAAAATCAAACTTCCTCTTTACTGTGTCCATCTCAACTATCTTCTGGATCTCGGGGTTCGTAGACTGTAACGCCTTAATCCTGATCTTAATTTCCGATTCAATCCTTAGAGCAGCTAGTAAATTCAATGCTTGGCTCACTTCAAACTTGAACTCCGAGTCTCTAAGCCTTTCCAACAACGTCCACTCTTTAACCATCAAATGCGCTACGCTAGACTTGTGAAAGCATCGGCGACCTTATTTGCTTTTCCCGGATGATACAAAATATTGCAGTTATAGTCCTTTAAAAGTTCCATCCGCCTACGCTATCTCATATTCAACTCCTTCTGCGAAAACGGGTACTTCAGGCTTTGATGATCTGTGTAGATCTGAAACTTCTCTCCACACAAGTAATGCCTCCAAATCTTAAGCGCGAATACTATTGCAGCTAACTCGAGGTCATGCGTCGGGTAATTCCTTTCATGGGGTCTCAACTGACGCGATGCATAAGCTACCACTTTACCATGCTGCATCAACACACAATCAAGTCCTCTTAGCGAAGCATCGCTATAAATCTCAAATCCACCAGGTCCTAATGGAATAGTCAATACTAGAGCGGTCGTCAACTTATACTTCAACTCCTGGAAACTCCTCTCACATTTATCGTTCTATTTAAACTTAGTCTCCTTCTTCAATAATCGTGTCAAGGGCATGGCTATAGACGAGAATCTTTCCACAAATCGCCTGTAATAGCCAGTCAATCCCAGAAAGCTCCGAACCTCCGTTACCGATGTCGGCCTTGGCCACTTAGTTACTGCTTTGACCTTTGTCAGATCCACAGAAATTCCATCTCCCGACACGATATGTCCAAGAAATGCCACATTACTGAGCCAAAACTCGCACTTGCCGAACTTAGCATACAACGTGTGTTCTCTTAACGTCCGTAGTACTTCAGCCAAGTGTATTTCATGTTCCTCAGGGCTCTTCAAATACACCAGTATATCATCTATGAAGACTATGACAAACTGATCTAGAAATTCCTTGAATACCCTATTCATCAGATCCATAAAAGCGGCTGGGGCATTCGTCAATCCAAATGGCATCACGGTGAACTCATAGTGCTCATACCTCGTTTTGAAGGCAGTCTTGGGTATATCCTCCTTCTTGATTCTCAACTGATGGTATCCGGTCCTCAAATCTATCTTGGAGAACACTGCGGCTCATTGTAGTTGATCGAACAAGTCATCGATCCTTGGCAGTGGGTACTTATTCTTCACTGTTACCTGATTCAACTGCCGATAATCTACGCACAATATCAGCATCTCATCTTTCTTTCTCACAAACAGAATTGGCACTCCCCATAGGGATGCACTAGGGCGAATGAAACCCTTGTCCAATAACTCTTACATTTGGACCTTTAACTCCTTCAGTTCTGCTAAGGACATCCGATATGGCGCTTTCGAAATTGGCTCTGTTTCTGGCGCCAACTCAATCACAAACTCCACTTCTCGCTTGGGCGGTAAACCTGGCAATTCCTTAGGAAAAACTTCGGGGAAATTACACACTACAAGTATATCTTCCAACTTGGGTTCCACCACCGTAGGGTCCACAACATTTACCAAGTATCCTTCACATCCTTCATCCAATAATCTATTCACTTCGAGTGAGGAAATCCAAGGGATCGAGACTCCTACTCGATTTCCCTGAAACTCAAAACTAGAACACCCATCCGGATTAAACCGAATCACACGACTACTGTAGTCCATTACAGCCTTCTGCCGGACTAACCAGTCCATCCTAATGATCACATCAAAGTCAAACATGGTCAAAACAACCAGATCGATACTCTCTTCCTTGCCCCCAATGACTATCCTACACTTGGGACACCCAAACAAGACTAACAGGCTATTATTCATTGGCGTCGACACATTAAGCCTAGTCTCTAGCAACACCGATTTTATACCAACCAATTTAACAAACGGCTTTGAAACAAACGAGTGGATGGCCCCTGGATCAAACAATGCATACACGGCATGACCATAGAGAGAGACCGTACCTGTGATCACGCCCGGCGCATTCTCCGCTTCCTAGCGTGCCATAGCATAGATCCTTCCTTGAGCGGGCGGTCGACCTTGATTGGCTGGTGGGGGATTTCCAGTCTAATTCTCGATATGTGGCTGTGGCGGGGGTCCTTGGGATCCTGAGGGACGCATTTAAGGACAACTGCGAATTTGATGCTCCCTGCTGCTGTACCTAAAACATGCTCCAAATCTATTCGACTGGGGATTTGGCTTTCCAATAGCCCTTCTCATAGGTGGGGTAAAACACCTATTGTTCACTGGCGGCCTCCTCACAAAACGACGATTATCTTTGCCCTAGGCAAACCGTGATCCTAAGGCGGCTGCCCTTTCTTGCTGGTCTCGCTCAATAATCTGGGCTCGTTTGTACATCTCTCCATAGTCCTTTATATCATGCGACAGTATCTGACTCCGGAGATCCAGCTTCATCCCATCCTGGAATCTCCGAGCTTTGTCCCATGGGTTCTCTACCATGGTCGACGCGAACTTCGCTAGCCTTGCGAATTTCACCTCATACTGGTCAATCGTCATCTGCCTTTGGCGTAGTCGCATAAACTCCATCAACTTCCTTTCTTGAGTAACTTCTGAAAAGTACTTTTCATAGAAACTCTCCACGAACACTGCCCAAACCAACTCCGTTCCTTCCGGAAACACTCCTTCCTTGGTAGCTCTCCACCAATCATTCGCACCCTCTTGAAGCTGATACACGGCTAACGTAACTCTCTCCGCATCGGTGCACCTTAAAACATCAAATGCCTTCTCTAGTTCCTCTATCCATCATAGGGCGGCTTCGGGGTCACCTTTACCATTGAACCTAGGCGGCTTTAATTTCAAGAACTGTTCCACTAACTGGGGCATCAATCTAGCCCCTACTGGCTGAGCTTGTCCTTGCTGAGCCTGATTCCCTCCACTGCCAGCAATTGTTGCGGCTTCAGCAGCCTGAGCGTGGGCTTTGGCTCTTTCCTGCGCTTGCAAACCCATTATGTGTCCTATCTCTCTCAGGGTCTCCATTACTTCCTCAAACCTTGGATCCCTAGCTTCACGATTCCCAGTGCTAGGTTGCCATTGGGGTTCCTTGCCCCTTCTTCTACTCATCCTTCAACCCTCGCTAAACACCTACCTACTATAATTCCACTCGGGAATTAGAGACCTAACTCAAGCTATACAATCTAAGGCCCTAAGCAGGTATGAAACAACAACCAACGATCAGCAAGTGACTTAGTACTAGCAACCTCAACACATCACCCATGAGGATTTATATACTTACCTCTGGTCCTGCCGCACCTGCACTTACGGGTCAGTCAATCAAAGAATCACTCAAACAAGGCACAGACAGTCAGGAGGTACACTTAGCACACGGGGTCACCCTACTGTCTACCCTTGGTCTCATCACTCCTTATCACTCCAGGCTCCGACCGCAGTGGATCGAGCTGATCTTGCTCTGATACCAAAATCGAGCGGGGATGTCACGCCCCGCGCCCTCCGCGGCGCGCTACATCCCTCCTCTTGGCCGATATGAGTGTGACGTCCCAGGAAGCATCGCCGACCCAATACCTAGCATAGAGATTCATACACAAGCGGAAGCAGAACAAATAATAATAATACCCTGACAGAAAATAATATGAGAACAAGGATAGTGCAACAGAAATTACTGATGTTAACACGTAATTTTTAATCGACGCGTCATTAAAAATAGAAAATTTAAGATTATGGTTTTCGATCGCGACGGAACCTGTTTCTTGAACAAAAAGTGTCGTTTTTTAATTCTGTCTGTTGGCCAGGCTTTTGTAAACAATTTTCTATTCATTTCATGCAAAAACCTGAAAAATCAAACGGTTGACTTTCGAATTGACTTTTTGGTCAACCCTTTGACCAAAAGTCAATTCCAGGTCAAATTGGACTTTTCGCATAAAAAGATTCATTTTAAGTTCAATTTCACTTTAGAAGTGGAAATTTCAGAAAAATTCAAATATTTGATCATAAAATCAAACTCCTAGTGAAAAGTCAACTAGGGTTTGACTTTTGGTCAAACCTTTGATAAAAAAAATCGGAAAATGAAAAAATTCAAAAATCATCTGATTTTACAATCAATTTACCTTTGGTATTTGAAATTTTGCAAAAATCAGTTTAGAATCAACTTTTTCCCAATTTGCGGAATTTGATTCAAAATCGGCCAAAAATGAAATTACTTCATTTCTATTCATTTTTTAGGTTAGTTTTCTTCATGACATTTGATCTAGAGGTTATCTTATATTCAATTTTGGAACCAATTTTGTAATTCCAAGCCAAACACAAAAACCCCCAATTTTGGCCCTAATCAATGATCCGGATTGATTTTTCATGATTTGCACAATTGAGACACGAATGAGCCTAATTTTTTATTTCAAATCCAAATTCAAAATCAATTTTGGAAGATTCACATGAATTTGAGTCAATTTGATCAATTTAGTGATCCAATGATTAAGAAGTCTAAGAGTAATTGGTCCAATTAGTGCAATTCAACTTGACCCACTCTAGACTAATATTCAATTTGATGAATTGTGATTCAATTTCATTAATTGGACTTCAATTAAATTTGTTAGTCTAGTTTGGCCATGCAATTACCCAAATTCAAGAGCAATTGAGATAAACAAGTTAAATTGGATCAATTTGTGCATGAATTTCAAATCAATTCAATCCAATTTAATTGAATTCGATATTAATAGGCTCAATTAATCATGATAGGAATCAAATTGCACAAAATTAGAACAAATGAATCAAGGATTGAACTAGTTCAATTAGGTCAAATTCGGGATTAACCGGCTTAACTCGGTTTGATTAAAATTGAACCGGTCCGATCGGATTGGCCATTTTTCGGTTAAAAATTCGGAGATCGATGATCCATTTCGACTAGCCAAGGCTAGCCCTATCCCTTTGAGCTCAAAAATTACAAAAATACCCTTGATCAAAAATTACAAAAATGCCCCTTAATGAAAATTACCAAAATGCCCTTCCTTAAGGATTAAGCAAATCAATTAAGGGATAAGCAAATCAATCATGGTCATTCATCTAGAATTGATCATGTCCATCCATAGTGCCATGTCACCAATCCTTAGCCCATAAGGAATATTCTTAATCATTAAGAATGCATTTTAGGCTATTGAATCAATCTAAGGGCTAGGATTCAAAGTTAGGGGAAGTATATAGTGTTTTTTCCCTCCAAAATTTGGCATTCTCTCTCATTTCAGATCTGGTTTTCTCTCTCTTCTCTCTCTCTGTCTCTCTCACACTCTCTCACGATCTCTCTCTCCCTCGCCAGCCATCTCCCTCTCTCCGGCCACTTTTCCGGCGAGCCACCACCTCATCGGCGTCCCCCACGGCGGCCCAAGGCTGATCGCAAGACCAGCTACCTTCGCCAGTGGCCGGAACTTGCTGTTCCAACCGGTTTTCTTCCTCGGTAACATCATCGGTGTTGCTGCCGGTGATGTGATCAGCCAGTTCAAGCGGCTGAACCGGCTGATCGGCAACCTCCTCCTGTGATCCAAGACTTGCGACTACACTCCCCGACATCTTCACATCGCCGTGGTGTCCGACGACTCGTTAAATGGCCACCGGATCGCGTCTTTTGATTTGATTCTTCGTTACTAGCTCGATATTGCAAAAACGGACCGATTCTCACTTAGTTTGTGCAATCTATTATCATAGGTTGGCCGAGCTTTCCGAGATTTCTCCGTGCTGTCCTTGATCTGAACACGGAGGCCGGATCACTAGATTTTATGCCGGAGCATTGTTGAACAATGTAAGTGTACTTTTGCAAAATCGTGTACACTGAAACCTGCATGCTTGTGATGTCGATTTCAGCTTGAAATCTTGTGAAGTGATGAACTAGAGAATCGTAGAGCACGTCTTAAGCTTCGATTTGATAATCGTATGCCTTGATCGGACTTGATTTGCTATGTAAAAACTATTTCGGAAGTTAGGATCAGAATCTGAAATGTAATGTGCAGATCTGTTCTGATGATGTCCTAATTGATGTTGTACTGTTCTATGATTTTTCTGATTTTCTATGATCATTTTTTGAAAAAACTTTCTTCATGAAAGTTGTAGATCACATCTTAATCTGTTCATCATAAAATTTTCATAAAATTCCAAGCATGTTAGTATGGTACGATTAGCAACATCATCCAAGCATAAATCTAGTGACAGACTGGTTTCTGATTGACCTTCATGTGTTCAAAATCTAAAAAAGTTTTCTTCATGAAAGTTCACACTGAGATTGAGATCTTTCCATTGATACTAATTTCATCAAAATCGGAGGTCATTTGGATTTTCAAAAGGAATTTTCACAATCCGATCAGTATCTATGTCCATATCTGATTTTCATTCCTTTAGAGTTCAGAAGATGTTTTTCCGAATTTGATAAAATTAGAGTCCTTTTTTGCAAAAAATAAAAACTACAAAATTGTTCATTGGGGTCTCATTATATTGACTAGAGAATTTGAGGGCCAAATAGCAATTTTTGGAGGATCAATTTGCTTAAAATTTCACAAAAGGTTTTCACGGGTTGAAATTTGGTTTGCAATTGAGTCCTTCACAAAAACCGAATTTTATAAAAATTTGGAGGACATTTTAGCAAAAACTCAAACCACGAAACTTGTTGCACACGGAGAATCCTAATTGCACAAAAATTTTCACGCGGTTTTGACAAGGTTTGTTATTTTTCCACCCATTATTTTGAATTCCATAATAGAATCGGGTCCAGTCTGTCACCGAGGGTAAATTTGTCATTTTCGGGAAAATCGGTGAGGAATTAGAAAAAATGGTCTTCTTGACTTTTGATCCTCATGGCATAAGCTTTCTAATAATTCCTGAATCACTTCATTTGGATGTCATTAGGATAGTTAATCACATATGAACAGAAGCAATCTGAATTTAATAAAAACTGAATAAGTAGTCTCCTTATGAAGCCCACTTCTCATTGTTTGATTGGCTTCGAAATAAGGCATATGGGCCTAAATGCATGCTTATTTCATTGCCATGCATGTGTTTGTTAGATGAATGTTGGGCCCGATGCGTGTTCGTTGGGTAGTTCATTGTGGTTATTTAGAACCCGACTTTAGGGGTTAATTGATATGAGTTGCCGTTTTGTGAATGCAAATGGTAGCTCATTATCGTTAACCATTGCTCAAATAATGTTAGATGATTAGGTGGGTGGTGAATCGAAATACATGAAAAACAAAGGCCATTAGACGGCCCGTGTTTGATTAGTGAATTGTTTGCACTATTGTTTTTCTTTGATTGTTCCTTTGTGCATTTTTTGTCATGAATGAATGTTATGAATATAAACACCGATACCTGAGAGGCGGTCCATGGGAGGATAATCCGAAATGATAAAAAACCAAGGCAGTTGACCGATGTCCAATCCGGTTTCCATTTGTATTCATTTGACAATGGCGATAGGCCGATGTCCGATCCGATTTCAATTTGTACTCAATTCATTCATCCCCGATCATGTCTCGGGTTTTCAATTTATGTTGTAATAAACACCCGACGAGTTGCGGGTTTTTACTTTCTTGCACTTAGAATTGACTCGTCTTTTCAATATTTTGAGTTTTTATTTTACAAAATGTCTTTAAATACAATTGATTGTTTCTTTCTTTTTCTAGACTAAGATAGGATTAGTTTAGAATTTTAAATGAAAATACAAAAACAAAATGCATGATTACCTAGTGAACTAAGACTTTAAACATGAAAATGGTAAAGAACAAATGTATGATAACTTAGATAACAACCATGCTAAGTTTAGCGGTACCGAAAGGGCGTTAATAGAAATATTAACGTAAGCTAGTCCCCGAACCATTGATCTTTGGTTTTCATAGAAATCGAAACGAAATTCCCGGGTTTCGGTTGGGTATTCTAGCCGACCCTCGACCTAGGCTAGTGGCGACTCCTAAAAAAGACAAAATCAATCCGCTGTCACGCGAGATATGGATTTAGGGAAGATCCACGTTCATGATCAATGGATCATATGGATGATCAAAAGATTTATACTCCAAGAAAATTATTTTTTATGATATGCCATATGAACCATTTTATGAACACTTATCTCTAAACCTGCCTTACTGAGTTCGGCCCTCGTTAGGTAGGTCGCAACAACTGATTACAAAATATACACTTTAATACATATATAGAAACATTTACAATATCCATTTACAACCAAAATATACAATCTCAGATACAACAGCAAAAGCGGATCACAGCCACCACACTAGGCAAAAAGGAGAGGCGGCTAAGGAGAACTATCGATAAAAGGGAAAGGAGGACTAAATCCCAAAAAGTGTTAGTCCTCACTATACTGGGAAAGGAATCTATCCTAGGGCTCCCAGTTAGGGTCTGAGCTTGGTGTCTCTGAAGAACTCTCGGACAGCTTCTGGTCCTCGTCTGAACTCATCGCCTCAAACTTGGTCTCCATCGCAGGATCCTCATCTACCTCTATAGGCTCCATAGCCTCCATGTCCATCGGCTCCGGGGCCGGATCAACAATCTCGGGCTCAAAATCCACACCTCTCAACTCCTCATCCTCCTCTCCTAACTCAGGTCCCTCGTCTATCTCCCAGCTCACCTCCATCTCCGCATCAAGGTCCACTATATCTCCATTGGGGCACTGCGGATCTAGCTCGCCCTCCCCGTTGAACGGGATATCTATAGAACGGAGGGGTCCATACTCCTCTCCAAAACGGTCCCTAAAGCACCAGGCCACATACTCGTGGGTCTCAAAATGTGTGGCCCCTACGTCTACCCAAACTAAAGTATAATGTCTAAGGAACATTTCCCCATTCCCTAAGGGGTGAACTGACATGGTGTGCTCGAGGTGCTGCGGAATCCCATGTCGCACCGGTGCATCTGGCACCTCCAGCATCGTCAAGGTCTGGGGTCTGAAAAGTTGGGTTATACAACCGTGAGATGAATCTCAGCAAGTAAAAACCCACTAAATCTAAACTAGGCAAACCGCGACCGCTGGTTCGGCAAAGAAAGGGAACAAGACTCACTCAAACAACAACCACTGACCTAGGCCCTCGGGCCCAGATCGCACTTATCAATGACCCTGCAGATTAGGCAGATTAAAGTAATAAACAGGCACATCCTCGGGCATACACGGTCACACCTATCACCGAGTTTCGCGCATATACATACTCGAGTTTCGCGCATACCCATCACCGAGTTTCGCGCATATACATACTCGTCCATGCATTCTTATGTATGTCAATGCATCAATGTGGTACAAGCACGCGTATTTGGATTATAAGATGGAACCACTCGGGCACGTCCCATACCATGCCTAGCAATTCCACCACATAATCTAATACTTTATCGATTATCTGATTATCTGATTTCTACAGCCCACTGGCCCAAACACATATACAACACTTCGTGGCCAGCATAAAAACGCCCCCGACCCAGTGTCTCTAGCCTGCTATAAAGTGCATGAAGCGCAACACCGATCTCCTTACGAACCAAGCCTACTACAAAGTGCAAGAGACTGGTCGTCTTTCGGACACACTAGGTATCGTCTTGCTACAAAGTGCATGAAAACGGAATCGACCCAAAGGCCACGACCCGAAGGCCTTAAGTGATCACACGGCACACTGCCCATTTTTATCTGAACCCGGCGTCAAGCACATCGGGCAATTAAAGGTGATCACATGCTCATGGCAGACTCACATTCTTGTACAAATTTCATCACATGCCTCGCACTCGACACACACATAATGCACAGCCATGAATGTTTATGCTCGGGCAATGTAGAATATACAAGAGCACCAATCATCGCAATTCAATGAGTTTAAGCTTACCACATCACAATGTACTCAATTGCCCACATCACACTCCGCACAAAGTTAATCACACGATCACGCAACATGGCAAAGTACAAATAAGTATCCAAACACACAAATCATCCAAATTAAGTACCACAACTATCCAATCAAATACCCGGGCCATCCCGACACCTTAATCAAGTTAATCCATCAACTTGTCAACACTTAATCCATTGATTTCCGGTATGGACAGCCACCAATTGGCCTTGTCTCAGCCCCTAATCCACCTTATAATCCATTTAACAAGCCACCAATTCTTCCCAGTACTTACTGATCTAACGGAAATCCTTAATCACTAATAATCAACCTTAAACAATCTAATTACTCATCAATTATCCACTACGACACCCTAACCCGATCTAAAGGGCATTATTATCCTAATTAGGGATTAGTAGGTTTTACCCACTTAAACTCGAATCAAGATGACGGGGAACGGCGGCCAACTACCGGTGAATGGCAAGTCGGCGGCGAGATTCCCGATGAGTGGCGGCGGTGGACGGTCACGGACGGTAGCGAACGGCGATTCTCTAGGCTGACTCGGTTGGCGGCTCACGGTGGGGAGACGGACGAACGGCAGTGAGGCACGGCCGGCGTGAAGGTGGTGGCGCGGTGGTGAACGGCGGCGACAAGCTCACGGCGGCGACGGGCTCACGGCTGCTTGGCCTCCAAGCGGCCAAGAGAGAAAAGGGAAAGGGTTGGTGAGGGTGGCTAAGGTGTGGACGGACAGCAAGTCGGCGGTCACGGCGTGCGGCGACGGCGCCCCGAGCGAGCGGCACGGCAGCGTGACGATGGACGGATGGCAAACCGGCAGGAGAAAGAGAGAGGGCGAACATGGGAAGGAGACGGTGAGGATGGTGGCGGTGCTCACGGCAACAGCGCGGCGATGGATGGTGACAGCGCAACCGGCGTAGGCGGCGACGAGCGGCGAACCGGCGGCGGTGCACGGCAAAGGAGGTGGTCGGCGTCGAAGAGAGAAAAGGAGAGAGAGAGAGAAAGAGAGAGAGAGAGAGAGAGAGTGTGTGTGTGTGTGTGTGTGTGTGTCACGCCCGGCGCCCTCCGCAACGCGCCACATCCCTCCTCTTGGTCGATATGAGTGCGTTGTCCCAGGACCCGTCGCCGACCCAACACACAGCACAGAGATTCATATACATGCGGAAGCAAAATAAATAATAATAATACCCGGACAGAAAACAATATAAGAATAAGGATAGCACGACAGAAATTACTGTTTACAAAATAAACACTTTTATACATATACAAAAGCCTTTACAATATTCATTTACAACCAAAATACACGAACCCAAATACATACACCAAAAGCGGACCACAACCACTACACTAGGCAAAAAGGGAGAGGTGGCTAAAGAGGACTAAATCTCAAAAAGTGCCAGTCCTCACTCTACTAGGAAGGGGATCTATCTTAGGGCTCCCAGACGGGATCTGAGCTCGACGCCTCCGAAGAACTCTCTGATATCTCCTAGTCCTCGTCAGCACTGCCTGGCTCAGACTCGGTCTCCATCTATAGGTCCTCATCTACCTCCATCAGCTCCTCTGCCTCCACATCCATCGGCTCCGGGGCCGGATCGACGATCTCGGGCTCAAAATCCACTCCTCCCAGCTCCTCGTCCTCCTCTCCTAACTCTGGTCCCTCATCAATCTCCTAACTCACCTCCATCTCTGAATCGGGGTCCACTATGTCTCCGTTAGGACACTGCGGGTCTAACTCACCCTCCCCGTTAAACGGGATGTCCATAGAACGGAGGGGTCCGTACTCCTCTCCAAAGCGGTCTCTAAAGCACCACGCCGCATACTCGTGGGTCTCAAAATGTACCCAGACTAAGGTATAGTGTCTAAGAAACATCTCCCCATTCCCTATGGGGTGAACTGACATGGTATGCTTTAGGTGCTGCGGAATCCCATGTCGCACTGGTGCGTCTGGCACCTCTAGCATCATCAGGGTTTGGGGTCTGAAAAGTTATACAACCATGAGACGAATCTCAGCAAGTAAAACCCACTAAACCTAAACTAGGCTAACATGCACCTCCTGACGGGAACTAAACTAAACCAAACAACAATCATTGACCTAGGCCCTCGGGCCTAGATTGTACTTACCGATGACCCTGCAGGTTAGGCAATTTAAGATAATAATCAAGCACATCATCGGGCATACGTGGTCACACGTGCGTCATACGCATGCTCAAGCTCATAAATGCCTAGTTCACATTTCCATCACCGAGTTTCACACGTATTCATACTCGTCCATGCACTTTCATGTATGCCAATGCATCAATATGGTACATGCGCGCGTATTTGGATTATAAGGTGGAACCGCTTGGACACGTCTCATACCATACCTAGCAATTCCATCACATAATCTAATACTTTACAGATTTACTCATTATCTGATCTTTCCACGGCCCAATAGCCCAATCACATAAACAACTCTTTATGGCCAACGTAAAAACGCCTCCGGCCCAGTATCTCTAGCCTGCTACAAAGTGCATGAGGCGCAACACCGATCTTCTTACGAACCAAGTCTGCTACAAAGTGCATGAGACTAGTCGTCTTCCAGACACACCGGGCATCGTCTTGCTACAAAGTGTATGAAGACGGAATCGACTCGAAGGCCACGACCCGAAGGTCTTAAGTGATCACACGGCACATTGCCCAATTTTTATCTGAACTCGGCGTCAAGCGCATCGGGCAATTATAGGTGATCACATGCTCATGGCAGACTCGCATTCTCGCACAATTTTCATCACATGCCTCACACTCGGTACACACGTAATGCGCAGCCATGAATGCTCATGCTCAGGCAATATGTAATACTCATGAGCAATCATCATTACAATCCACTGAATTCAAGCTTATCACACCATAACATGCTTGATCGTCCAATTCACATTCCACACAAAGTCGATCACGCGACATGGCAAGGTCCAATTAAACCTCATAACATGCAAATCAATCAATTTAAGCACTACAACCAACCAATCAATCACTCGGGCCATCCTAACGTCTCAATTGAGTTAATCCGACGACAAGTCAATACTTAATCCATTGATTACTCATATGGACAGCCACTAGTAAACCTCGTTTCGGTCTCCAATCCACTTCAAATACTCGTCAATCAACCGATAACGTCATCCCGGCACTTTCCGATCAGCAATATTTCATAATCCATCATAAACACACTAATTAATCACTAACTACAACTAATCCCGATCTCAAGGGCATTATCATCCTAATTAGGGTTTAGAGGGTATTACTCACTTGAACTCAGGTCTAGACGATGGGGAACGGCGGCCAACTACCGGTGAACGGCAAGTCGGCGGCCGATTCCCGAGGAACGGCGGCTCACGGACGGCGACGGCCTCCAAGCGGCGGTTCACGGGTGGAATGGCCTCCAAGTGGCCGAGAAGAAGAGGGGAAGGGTCGGTGAGGTGGCGGCTGAGGTGAGGACGGGCGGACAGCGACGCTCCCGGGCGGACGGCACGGCGGCGACGGCGACGGCACAACCGGCATGGGCGGACGACGATCATGGATGTTCTCGGCGGTCTCACGGGCGTGAGGAGGGGGAACACGAGAAGAGAGAGAGAAAGTGAGACGGCGAGAGGGTGAGGTGGCGATGAAACGGCGGCGATCGGCGTGAGGGACGGCTGGCGTGGGTGGCAAAGTGGACGGCAAGGGTGGTGGCCAGCGTGAAGAGGGAGAGAAAAAGGGAGAGAGAGAGAAGTGAGCTTAGCTTGATGAAGAAGTTAGAATGAGGAGAGAGAGAGGGAGAGATGGGCTTAAGTGGGGTTTGGTGGGGTTAGGTGACACTTGTCACAATCCTAAGGCTCAAGCCAACCTACCCTTAAATCTAATGGTCCACATCATTCTACGTCCAATAATTGAAGGGCTCAAATGACATTTCTCCCTCCACTAACTCTTGTCCCTTAATCCATAAAAACCAATAAATAATCCTTCACTAGAACCTCAATATTCGGAACACTATTCTAGGCTTAGGGGCATAGTCGTCTTTTGTCCGATTCAGGGCCGAAATTCCATTTTTCGACCGGACTAACCCCCTATATAAATGGCCAACCCAAATTGACGTCGTCCTTGCGAAATTAGACCAGTAAACCCCCGAAAATCAACCTCGAAGTCCGGATCAAATTCCACGATCAAACTTGTTAAATTTAAATTCTCGAATCTCTTACTAATGGGCGGCTGTTTAGGGGCTATGCGTATCAACCTAAGGTTATCTAAGCCGTGACGACCTCGATTACCGGGAGAACGAAAGGAATTATCACTAGTTCCAGAGATAACGATCGTTCGGTTTAATTTCGGGACTGGTCGGCCACGTGCACTTTCGGTCATACAGAATCACTTGCTATCCGATCGTACATTGTTGGCCTCGGCCAAACCAAGTCCGTTATCTTCCGAGGATCGACCTACTTTGGCCCAAAATATTTCCTCGTCGTTTCTCAGAATCGGCGTCCAATTCACGATCGGGTCCTTGGTCCACGTATCGTTATCCTAATTAGCCATTCCCATCTGGTCAGTATCCCAGGAGTGATCAGCTCAGAGCGAGACTTACGAAAATGAAATAATAGAATAGACTCGTTTTATTAATTTCTGAAAATTGAGTCGAAGTTCGGGATGTTACAGAGAGAGAGAGAGAGAGAGAGAGAGAGAGAGAGAGAGAGATGATGGCTTGGTCAAGAAGAAAATGAAGAGAAAGAGAGGGAGAGAGAAAACTTATAGTGGGGTTTAGATGGGTAGGTGACAAGTGTCACAATCCTAACTATCTAGACTAACCTACCCTTGATCCAAAGGCTAACAATTCTTCGAGTCCAATAATTGATGGGGCAAAAGGGTCATTGCTCACTCCACTAAACCTTGTCTCTTTGTCCTTAATTTGCATTAAATAATCCCCATGAATCACTTGAAATTCGGAACACTAAATAGGGCTTAAGGGCAAAGTCGTCATTTATCCAATTCCAGGCCGAAATTCCATTTTTCGACCAGACTAACCCCCTATATAAATGGCCAACCCAAATTGACGTCGTCCTAGCGAAACTAGACCAGTAAACTCTCAAAAATCAACCTCAAAGTCTGGATCAAATTCCACGATCAAGCTACTTAAATTTCAATTCTCGAATCGCTTACTAACGGGCGGCTGTTTAGGGGTTACGCGTATCGACCTAAGGTTATCTGAGTCGTGACGGCCTCGATTACCGGGAAAACGAGAGGAATTATCGCTAGTTCCGAAGATAGCGATCGTTCGATTTAAGTTTGGAACTGGCCGGCCACGTGCACTTTTGGTCTTACAGAATCACCTGCTATCCGAGTGTACATCGTTGGCCTCGGCCAAACCAAATCCGTTACCTTCCGAAGATCTACCTACTTTGGCCCAAAATATTTCTTCGTCGTTTCTCGAAATCGGTGCCCGATTCACGATCAGGTCCTTGGTCCATATACCGTTATCCTAGTTAGCCATTCCTATTTGGTCAGTATTCCAGGAGTGATCAGCTCTGGGCGATATTTATGAAAATGAAATAATAGATAAGACTCATTTTATTGATTTCCGGAAATTGAGTCGAAATTCGGGATGTTACAGATTATGACTACGACATTTTATATCATCCGGGAAAAACAAATAAAGTCGCCGATGCTTTAAGTCGCAAGTCTAGTGTAGCGCATTTGATTGTCAAAGAGTGGACGTTGTTGGAAAGGCTCAGTCACATACTCAAACATTAATTAAATGCACTCAAATGCACCCAATTCAACCATCTCAATTCATCCTATGTAATATACATACAACCATCACATAACATTCCATTTTTCATCACAAAAACCATGGCACAACCACGGCACTATACCACGATTTCATACAATTAAGAGTCAAACCAAATTATACACCTTATGCACCAAACCGAATTTTGTAGCACTCGAATCAACCATACTCAACCCTCATTTAGCTTCTAATTACTCACCAAATCACCATAATTTCATCCATAATAACCCTTGTCCAAAACAGCCGACAAAACTACATTAAATCGTGCCTAAATGAGCCCCGTCAATACCAATATCTTAAATAGGGAATAGGGTGTCACTTACTTGGAAATTTCAAGCAAGAACAACCTAGCAAGGGGGAAGCAAGGCGGCAAGGAAGCAATAGCCATGGCGGTCTGGTGGTTGGACGCACGGCGGACGGAGAGTGAGCGAGCGAGCAGACGGCGATCTGACACAGTTCTAGCCAATCACATGGCCAAGGGGGAGAGAGAGAGATGGTTCGGCCAAGGGGAAAAAAAATGAAAGATGATGGTGTAGGCATGAGAAAATGAGAGGGAGATAGAGAAACAGAGAAAAGGATTAAATAGGGGGCACCAATAATTGGTGCACCTAACCCCAAGCCAAACTTACCATCCTTCGTTCCTCTCAACTTTCTATCCGACGGCTAAGATTCAAGCTTATTTTAAAATCGACAGCTAAGATCAACTCTCACAAAAAATATTCAAGGGCAAAATAGGAATTGAACAAAAAGGGTAGAGGCAAAATTGTCCAAAATTTTTTATTTCTAAAGTGGGAGTGACATGTCCAAAATGCCCTTCTCATTTTATACTTGACCTTCACAAAGTCCTAGGGGTAAATTGGTAATTTTCCACTCTCGATCAAATTTTCAAGTTCTGATGAAACTGACAAGCTCTAAGGTTTGTCCACGACGTCGTCTAATCCAATCGTCATAACTTTCGAGAAATTCGGAACTCCAAACTTGGATTCAATTTAGTAGTTAGATCAAACCAATGCGACTTGAGCGTATCTCTGATTATCGGGCGGCTCTTGGGCAATACGCGAATTGACCCGTGGTCAACACTAAGTTGAGCCATGTTTAAAATCACTTGAATCATGGCAACTTCAGTTGTCATGTAATTTTGAGGATTAATCACTAGTTCTGAGAGGTGTGATCATTCAGAATAAGTTTTAGATCGTTCGCAATTCATCTCATGGTCAAGCAGAATCACCTACGACCCATTCGTATGACATTGGCGAATCGATCCGTGACCATCCTTGGATCAACCTATATTGGCCCAAAATATCACCTCGACAATCCTTATGGTCAAAAGTCAGTCCGTGATAGAATTTCTTTGGTCTCGCAAATTTTAATCTTTATTTAGCCTTACCCTAAAGGTTAGTATCCCAAGAATAATCAGTTCTGGGCAAAGTACAACTATAAGTGCGCAAATATATCACTCACTTCATAAATTCCAAGTGAGTCGAAATTCGGGATGTCACATGCTTGTTCAGCTGCTGAGGCTTGTAGAAGAAACTTGAAGCTATCACAAAACAACGATTTCGTCACGGCGATTGAGGCTTCACAGCGATGGAGGCGATCGGCTGCCGAGGCTTGCATAAGAAACTTGAAGCTATTGCTAAACAACGATTTCGTCACGGCAATGAAGGCTTCGCGGGGATGGAGGCATTCGATTTCGTCGCCGATAGACCTAGGGTTTTTTCATCCCATTCTGTGTGTAGTGGGGGGGAGAGAGAATGGGAGAGAGACTAAAAGAGAGAGATAACTCAGATGGGTCAACCTAGAGTGTCAATGGGTCGGCCCGCTTTTATGCCCAACCCTGTGATACCCCAAATTTTAAGGCCAAATTGAGGCCCGACCCAAAATACCCCAAATTTTAGGGCCAAGTCGGGCCGGGGTGGTTTGGGCCGAGCTAGCTCGGGTTTTGTTGACACCCCTAGGTTTAGGCAAGAAGCATATTAGAGAAGTCCCACTTAAGATATGTTTGTCTTGCAATCACAGCAACTAAAGGGTCTAATCCCGTTTTGGACATAGGGAATAGAATAAAACTGAAGAAAGCTAGAATGAATACCCGGGCTGAAGTGTTTCTCATTTCCCAAGGAAATTTTGAAAAGTTGTCTACTAGAAGGGATAATGGAAATTTACTCGTATTTGATTTGATTAACTTTTCGATTTTGGAAGTTTTGAGGTTAAAGAATTCAGCTAGAAGGTTCACAAGATTAAGTTCAACGGGTGGCTCTACGATCCTAGGTTTAGAATTAATTCCAATGGCAGCTTGATATTCTTCTAATGTTGGTACCAATTCATGTTCTCCAAGTTGGAATGTGGTGGTGGAAACCTCCCAAAAATGCGCCAAAGCTTGGACTAAGCTGACTTGATGTTCCACATGCATAAACTCGAGAAGGTCTTCTTGGACATAAATTTGGTTGTCCTTGGATATGCCTTTCTACCAAGTAACGAGTTCCTTCCGAGAAATGGGAATTACTCGGATGTCTAGTTTTCCCATTGAACCTAATCATGCAAAAAGATTTGTTATTAATCACCATGAATTACGAATCAGTTTTAATACCTCTATTTCAATCATATCCTTTTGAGGTAAAACGGAGATAAAATACACTTGGATGTCTCGAAAATAATGCAAATGTCATTTTGAGTCCGTTTAAACCTTAAAAGAGCATATAGTTGAGATCATGGACAAATTCAATGTGTAATGCAAATGCCAATTCTATCATACTCTATTTAGACTATAAAGTCCTAAACTATGGTTTACAACTTTAAATACATTGAAATGAACAAAAAAGCATTTGAATTACATGGAAAATTTGCCATTGACCTATACATTTCATCTAAAAATGAAAGAATGGTCAAATGGAGTATGATGCCTTAATCATGCATTCTAAAATGAAAGGGCATTTAGACCAAGTATTGAATGTCATTTAGGCATTTTTTTGAAAATGTGCCAACTAATATGCATAATTGTAAAGAATGGAATGGAATGATACTTACTTACCATGACATTTTTGTTTGGTTTTAGATATACCAACCACAAAGACAAGCGGATGCAACCAGTGAAGTTTTAACTCCTAAAAGGGTAGGATATACTAAAGGCTCAAAGTCATCACCTTAATGGACAAGGGATTTTGTCACACCTTGGACTCCGATGAGCGCGCGACACCCCAACCTCGGTCGAATTAATGCGATGTCCCAGGAAACGCTGCCGACCTAAACCAACATATTAGAGTTCTAACATGGCGGAAACGAGAACATAAATCCTGATAGTAATATTATAGGGTAATAGAGAGAGACAAATCACCAAACCACTGTCGTGCCACGCTCTCGCGTGCATTTCTGATAGAGGTATTTTTTCTATATGGGCCTCTCCCAGACCATACCTTACATGATAGCGGGATTTATTTGATATAAATTTAAACTTAGAGTCGCCACTAGTCACTTATGGTAGGTCGACTAGAAACCTAATTATGGTACGGGAGAAATATCGCAATCCTACGAACTAAAGATTTTGAATAAGGGACTTGGTTACATTAACGATTCCAAATTGAAACCGTTAATGCCCTTTCAGTACCTAAGAACGATTATGGCATGTCTAGTGCGTCACACGGATCCCTAATTTCAATTTTTTAATCTAACCATGAACAATCAATGAAGCATTCACAAATCAATTGCACATCAAATGACAAATCAATCACAACAACCCTAATTCGGTCACTAGAAATGAAGAATTTATTAAAACCCCAACCAGAGCTCTAAAAGCTTGCTCATTTCATTTTTTAGGGTTTTTTTTTAGGGGTTTTGGCCTTAAATTTGGAATTTTCCAAATTATGCCACTTGGGCATTTTGGAAAATCCAAATTTCACTTTTTATAACTAGCCACAATGATTTCTAATCATTCTATGGATTTTTTAGAATATTTGATTTTTGATTTTTGATTTTTGATTTTTGATTTTTTTTGGAAAATTTTTAAAGCTGAGAAAATGATTTTTAATGTTTTCTGGAAATTTTTGTGAACTTTTTTCAATTTTTTTCAGTTTTTCAAAAATTTCAAATTTTTATTTATATTTTCTGAATTTTTTTCAAATTCTTATGAATTTTCTAGGATTTTTTTTATTTTTCTAAATTTCCTGTAATTTTTCTAATTTTTGTGAATTTTCTGCAAAATTTTCCAATTTTTTCAATTTTCTGTAATTTCTTTAATTTTTGTGAATTTTCTGCAAAATTTTCAAATTTTCTAAAAAAATCTAACTTTTTAATAATTTTTTTTATTTTTTTAAAATTTTTGTGATTTTTTTATAATTTTTTGAAATTTTTCTGAATTTTTTCTAAAATTCTCGAAATTTTATTTTTCTAAAAAAATCTAAATTTTTTTAATGATTTTTCTAATTTCTTTTTTTTCATTGTTTTGTTTTTGTTTTGTTTTTTTTTAAAATTTTTGTTTGAAATTTTTTCTTTCCCGCCAAGACTGATCGTCGCCGGTGCCGTCACCGTCGCCGTCGACTATTCCGCCGTTCCTCTTGCACCATCGATAAGCCCACATGTTCTATTATCATTATAGTCTAATTTGGTCGCCGTCGGACCTTCGCCGGACGGCAAAAAATCAGTCCAAAAAGCCAAACTTGTGCTGTTCAAATTTTCATTTTTTTAGAACTTGAATCCTAAAACTAGCCGCCCTAGCAGTTAAACCGGTTCTAATCAACATAAAAATCAACACACAAGGTCAAAGAAGACCTACTTGAACGGCCATTGGCCGTGAGGACACTCCGACGAGCACTTTGCGAGCTCCAGCGAAGTTTGGCAATGGTGACCGAGGGGATTTTATGCAGTTTTAATGGCCAAAATGCAATCAAGAGACATAGAACATGATTAGAAATGATTTTTGAATATCTAGGGACACAAAGTCACAACAAAAATCACAATACCAGAAAAACCGAATCAAATCACATTTTCTGTAATTTCTAGAAAATTGTGATGACGAGCAAACATTACCTTCTTGGAAGTGGATCAAGCTAGGCTTCCGAGTTGAATGGCCAACTTAGATATTTTCCTTGACACTTTTGCTTTACGAAGGTGGTCTTAGAATCGTCAAGGGTACTCCAAAGTCGCCGGATTGAACTTGTTTTCAGACTTTCGTGGACAGGTTTCGTCACCAGCTCTTTGAACGTGGAGGATCACCAAAGGAGTCGATTTGCCAGTGTTTTCTCGCCAAAGAAAACGCCGATCACTCAACTCTAGAACCCTCAACACGTCTCTAACGCTCTCTCTCTCTTTCTCACTCTTTCTCACTCTTTCTCTCTCTAATCTCTCTCGGGAATTTTCTCGAATGGCTTCTTTCTTTTCCAGTTAGTTTTTCTCCTTTTTTGTTGATGAAAAATCCCGCCCAAAAATCGTTGGAACCGAATTGTAATCGGTTAGGGCGGTTAATTGGTGCTAGCTGAACATTTTCCAACTGGTCAAATCGATTAACATGTGCTATTTTAATCGGGGTGAATCAACAAAGTTGCAGGCACGAGTAGAAATTTTTCTGGGTTTTTCACGTGTAGGCAACCGGGTGAAGGAGACGAAACTGTTCGGGTCAAGTCGAGGTGACCCCCTCGACTCGGAAGTTTCGGTTTTGCACAAATTTGCAAATTAATTCCGATTTTTGCCAAATCTTGAAAATTCAATCACAAAATTGAATTATCCATCATAATCCGAATCCAAAAATGTAATTTTCCCTAATTTTATTGTAATTGAACCCAAGATTTTCTATTTTTATACTCAGGTTAGTCGGATTTTCCTTAATTCAACATCCTAATGACCTGATTAGGCGAAACCGGTGCCAAAATTGAATTACCCACTCATGGTTAACCCTAAAAATGTTGGTCTCACATTTCAAAAATTTCATTTTGGGCACGATTCCCAATTTAGGTTCAAAATTGTCAATTTTTAATCAATTTTTGGGGATTTTTTATTTTTGCACCAAATTGTGTAATTGGAATAACCATTGTGCAACTAAAGGTCCCAGGATCAATTGTTGTGAAGACACTATAACCTAAAAATGTCTAGAAAAAAATTAATTTCATTTTTAGTTCAATTTGGGTTTAATTTTGCCCAATTTTGGGAAAAACATACACCCGATTAAAATTTTCTAAAATTAAAAGTGTATTTATGAAATTGGATTTTAAAGAAAATTATTGACTATTTTTATGGAATTTTCTGATTCCATTTACTATTTTTCTTGATTTTCTTGCTTATTTTGACTAAAAGAAATTCAGGAAAAATACAAAAAAATGCTAAAAAATTATTTTTTGGTTTCAAAATAGGTTTCTAGGCTTGAACAAGATTTCTAGACCTAATTTTGAAAATTTTGAAAATATGACAAAAATGAGCTAAAAATTAGGTGTCAACAGCTGCCCTCTTTGAGATTGAACTCGTTAGAGGTTGATCTCAAAGACAATGTGGCACTTTAAATTTTTAGTCGACTCACTAATGAAAATGGAAGTTTCACAACAACTGATTGAGGTCTTTACTTTTTGAGATTCATGATCTAGTCTCGAAAGCTCTTTTTGAAACATATTTTGAAAGTGTTTGTTAATGATTCGAGAGAGAGAAACTCACTTGTCTGTGAGAGTTTTTATTGCTCCTCAAAGGGTATGAATGAATGGTTGTTCTGATTTGTTGATTTGAGAATGAATTCACGAATCTTGAATGCTTGTGGCTCTTCGCCTTAGGACTTAAGTTTGCTTAGTGACTCCTTATCAAATAGAATTTTCAAGTTACCTAGCAGCTCCTCGCCAAATAGGATTTGAGAATTTGCCTAGTGACTCCTCGTCAAATAGGACTTTGAAATTGCCTAGTGGCTCCTCGCTAAATAGGATTTGAGAATTTGCCTAGTGACTCATCATCAAATAGAACTTTGAAACTGCCTAGTGGCTCCTCGCCAAATAGGATTTTAGAATTTGTCTAGTGACTTCTCGTCAAATAGGACTGTGAAATTGCCTAGTGGCTCCTCGCCAAATAGGACTTGTGCAATAGTTTTCTGAAGCTACGGTTTTGTGATAACTTACAGAGGATTAATTCTCTAAGGTTACAAATCCGCGATCAATCAGGAGAACTATAACAAGGTCATGTTTTAAGCCTAAAAAGTCATCCAAAGCTAGAGGTTGCGAACACTCGGAGGGTAATAGCTCCGAAGCTACAAACCTGCGAACACTTGGTAAGACCATAAAAATCACTATGAAAAGGCCATTCTATGGGCAAAAGAAAGTCATCCAAAGCTACAAGTCGCGAACACTCGGAGGGTAATAGCTCCGAAGCTACAAACCTGCGAACACTTGGTAAGACCATAAAAATCACCATGAAAAGGCCACTCTTCGGGCCAAAGAAAATCATCCAAAGCTATAGGTTGCCAACACTCGAAGAGTGATAGCTCCGAAGCTACAAACCTGCGAACACTTGATAAGACCATAAAAATCACCATGAAAAGGTCATTCTTCGGGCCAAAGAAAGTCATCTAAAGCTATAGATCGCGAACACTCGGAGGGTGATGGCTCCAAAGCTACAAACTTGCGAACACTTGGTAAGACTATAAAAATCACCCCATTCAAAGCTGTAAAACTGCGATCACTCATGAGAATCATCATTCAGAGGCTACGAAGATGCAATTTGCTTTGAAATATCTATTTTGAAAATGTGATTTTTTTTAAAGGATAATCCCAAGAAACCTTTGCATGGTTTTTAGCTAACCAAAAACTATTTTGAAACATGGGTTTTTTTAGATTACCACAAACTTTTTGAAAATTTGGTTTCTAGTTGACGAAAAACTATTTAAAATCTGATTTTGAAATATGCATTCTTTATGTTGAATGCATTTCAGGCGATCAAATTTTCTTTTAAAGGAAGTACTTGAGCAAATGACTTGAAATCTTTCGAGAAATGTTTTGAATGATCATTTAAAAGATCTTCAGTAGAAAGGATTTGTCTCGATCTATGAATTTGGTCTTTCTTTCATTCGATTGAAAGGGGATTAATCTGATGTCCATCAATTTTATCTCTCCTAACCAATCCTTAGGTATTCAGAGATATTCGCAATGTGTACAATCCAATTGATCCGATAGGGTCCTTCAAATGGTTGTAATGTTGGCTTAGTCAATGGCTATTCAAATGATGGGCATTCAAAGGCCAAGAAAAAGATCTTATCATCTTTCAACTCACTTCGGGTCTTCAAGTTAAGAACCTGGAGGATAAGATAAGATAAAATAATATTGCATGCACTTCTTTGAGCGATGACTTTTTGTCATGAAATCATATTTTCACTCTCAACATCCCAATATGAAGAGTCTTTGGGGAGAGGTTGTAATGAAGACAATGACCTGGTTTTGAGGAAAGTCCTATCCATCATTCCAGATCGTGGGAAATTCACCCCCAATTATGAAGGACCGTATGTTGTCAAGAAAGTGTTGCCAGGTGGAGCATTGATTCTTGTAGAAATAGATGGCCGAGAGTTGCCAAAATCTGTAAATGCTGATTCTGTCAAGAAATATTTTCCCTGAATAAAAGGCCTTTGAGCAGCTTTTAGGATTGAATCCAAGTCACTTTAGGGCATTTGCATCATGCATCTCATGCATACATGGCATTTTTGCATATTTGTTCATTTTGTAGGTATTCAACTGTTCCCCAAGGAAGCTATTCCAAACTTCAAAAAGTCAAGCTCGAGGAAGTAGCTATAAAAAAATCAAAAATCAGTCTTCTCCCTAGAGTTTAGGAAGTAGATCCTTTTTTGTAATAACCTTTTCTGTCTAAAATGTTTTTCAAGTCTGAAATCTTATTAAAAAACATCCCCAGGAGAGTCAAAAAGATTTTCAAATGTTTTGGTTTATCAAAATTCCCCACAGATGGGAGATTTAACCAAATGATCCTTTGGAAAATAGAGATTTCATAAAAATGCTGAGTGGGAATGCCTAGAATGATAAAAGGCAAATCTTTGATCAAACACGTCCCTATACACATTTCGAGAGAATTGAGCAAAAAAAACATGTCTTAGGACGTAGGGTTCGTTCACATTGAATACATAGATTGAAGTGATAAAAGGCATTTCATTTCTCTATCCTAAATACTCATTTTATCCTTTGCTAGCCACTTTGAGCTAAATAGGGAGAATTTTCAAAATACCCCTATCAAGACCACCCCATATTGGGGCAATTTAAGAAGTTGTGGTTGATCATTTTTGGAGCAAAAAGATTAAGAAAGATTGTATTGCTTTCACTTGCATCAACTTTCTTGTGGTGATTTCAGGTGGATCTTTATGGATGCTCGAAACATCCCAAAGTGAAGAAGAACATTCTTTTCCTCTACCCAAACACAATTATCCCTTGCTTAGCCAAATTGAGCCTTAAACATGTTCATTTCAAAGTCCAAAATGTTGATTATCTCCCTACATTGGGGCAATGCATATGATTTACCAAGAATTGAAAAAATTGGTGAATACATATAAAATGTCTCGAGAGTCTAAAGAGCTCAAGACATAAATATTAGGGGGCATGAAAAAGCAGTGTGCCTGGTAAAAGCAAGGCCGATGCCCATGAAAAAGAAAATGTATCAAAAGCAAAAGCAAAAAAGCAATATGCTTATGATGAAAACAAAATTCTCTTTGCAAAAGATGCTTAGAAAGAGCAAAGCTCTTATGTTACAAGAAAAATAGACTCTCGAGACAATTTGGTTTTCAAAAGTCAAATGATGTCAAATTTGGATGATTTGGTAATGATGCCAAGATAATCATCATTTCTCTTTCAAACCCCTTTTACAAAATTTCAAGCCTTTTGAGCCTAACCCGAACCAACATTACAACCCTCTCCGAAGTCTCTTCCGATTGGGATGGTTTGAGTTGACATAAAGATTTCACAAAGAAACTACCGCTAGAAGGAGTGGAAGTAATCCTATCTTGTCTTATCTTCAAGGTTCTTGACTTGTAAACCCGTTGAAGATGTTGATGATATATTTCTTTTCTTGGCCTCAAAGCAAATACCCTTTGTGTAAGCCCATGACCAAACCTATATTACGGTCCTTTTGAAAGACCTTTTTGATCAATCAATTTGTATTCAATGTGAATGTTTCCGAAAACCTTTGACATAGGTTCGTGAGACATCACTAGTGAGAATTGAATAACTTACCCATATCAATGGATGGGAATCAAAGCCATCATGAGAGCCAGTGTGAAAGACCTTTTTAATTAGGTTATTTCCAATTAGGCATTTTTATCTAACCTCTTCAGATGATTATTCAAAGCATCATTTTGTTAAAATTTCCTCTTAAGGATTTTGATAGTCAATGCTTTTACCAAAATAAGAATAGTTCCATTTGATTTGTTGTTAAACAATCTCGGAACTTCTTTCAAAATATCTTTCCCCAGTGGATTGGTTTTTGATCATCCTAAACCATACTCCCCATTTTCGGTTTTAGGTCATCCTTAAACCTTATCCTTAGGTTCTAAGTCATCCTTAAACCTTGTCCTTCGGTTTTAAGTCATCTTTAAACCTTGTCCTTAGGTTCTAGGTCATCTTTAAACCTTGTCCTTAGGTTCTAGGTCATCCTTAAACCTTGTCCTTCGGTTCCTAGTCATCCTTAAACCTTGTCCTTTGGTTCTAGGTCATCCTTAAACCTTGTCCTTCGGTTTCTGGTCATCCTTAAACCTTATCCTTTGGTTCCAGGTTATTCTTAAACCTTGTCCTCATGTTCTAGGTCATCCTTAAACCTTGTCCTTCGGTTCTATGTTATCCTTAAATCTTGTCCTTAGGTTCTAGGTCATCCTTAAACCTTGTCATTCGGTTCCTGATCATCCTTAAACCTTGTCTTTCGGTTCTAGGTTATCCTTAAACCTTGTCCTTCGGTTCATGGTCATTCTTAAACCTTATCCTTTGGTTCTAAATCATCCTTAAACCTTGTCTTCAGGTTCCAGGTCATCCTTAAACCTTGTTCTTCGGTTCTTGGTCATCCTTAAACCATGTCCTTTGGTTCCAGGTCATCCTTGAACCTTGTCCTCAGGTTCTAGGTCATCCTTAAACATTGTCCTTCGGTTCTAGGTCATCCTTAAACCTTGTCATTCGGTTCCTGGTTATCCTTAAACCTTGTCTTTCGGTTCCTGGTTATCCTTAAACCTTATCCTTCAGTTCCTGGTCATCCTTAAACATTGTCCTTAGGTTGTTGGTTATCCTTAAACCATTGATTTCCTATAAAGCCCTCTTTCTTTTTCTTTTCTTCCTTCATTCCATCATATGAGAGAGAGAAGAGAAAAACACATGAATGAGCTGACAATCCAAAAGGTCAATGGTAAGTGCTTCAGGTAAGACTCTGATCAAATGTCTTTGTTTTTAGTTTCTTTTATTTCCCAAGTAGAGTTGACTAAAAATTTGCAGGTGTCAATTGGTCTTTGAGCCGAACTTCTTCGAACTCCCACTCAAAGAGGGGAAGCTGTTGACACCTAATTTTTAGCTGACGTGATATTAAAAATAGAAAATTCGAGATTATGGTTTCCGATCGCGACGGAACCTGTTTCTTGAGCAAAAAGTGTTATTTTTAAATTCTGTATATTGGCTAGGCTTTTGTAAACAATTTCCTATTCATTTTATGCAAAAATCCGAAAAGTCAAACGGTTGACTTTCGGGTTGACTTTTTGGTCAACCCTTTCACCAAAAGTCAACCCCGAGTCAAATTGGGGCTTTTCACATAAAAAGATTCCTTTCAAGTTTAATTTCACTTTAGAAGTGGAAATTTCAAAAAAATTCAAAGATTTGATCATAAAATCAAGCTCCTAGTGAAAAGTCAACTAGGGTTTGACTATTGGTCAAACCTTTGACCAAAAAATCAGAAAATGCAAAAATTCAAAAATCATTTGATTTCACATTCAATTTACCTTTGGCATTTGAAATTTTGCAAAAATCGGTTTAAAATCAACTTTTTCCCAATTTGCGAAATTTGATTCAAAATCAATCAAAAATGAAATTACTTCATTTCTAGTCATTTTTTAGGACAGTTTTCCTCATGACATTTGATCTAGAAGTCATCTTATATTCAATTTTGGAACTAATTTTGTAATTCCAAGCCAAACACAAAAACCCCCAATTTTGGTCCTAATCAGTGATTTGAATCGATTCTTCATGATGTGCACAATTGACACACGATTGAGCCTAATTTCTTCTATGAAATCCAAATTCAAAATCAATTTTGGAAGATTCACATGAATTTGAGTCAATTTGATCAATTTAGTGATCCAATGATCAAGTAGTTTAAGAGTAATTGGTCCAATTAGTGCAAATCAACTTGACCCACTCTAGACTAATATTCAATTTGATGAATTGTGACTCAATTCGATTAATTGGACTTCAATTAAATTTGTTAGTCTTGCTTAGCCATGCAATTACCTAAATTCAAGAGCAATTGAGACAAACAAGTTAAATTGGATCAATTTGTGCATAAATTTCAAATCGGTTCAATCCAATTTGATTCGATATTAATGGGCTCAATTAATCATCAAATCACACAAAATTAGAACAAATGAATCAAAGATTGAATTAGTTCAATCAGGCCAAATTCGGGATTAACCGATTGGATTGGCCATTTTTCGGTTAAAAATTCGGAGACCGACGATCCATTTCGACTAGCCAAGGTCGGCCCCATCCCTTTGAGCTCAAAAATTACAAAAATGCCCCTAAGTGAAAATTACCAAAATACCCTTCCTTAAGGATTAAGCAAATTAATTAGGGAATAAGCAAATCAATCATGCCCATTCATCTAGAATTGATCATGTCCATCCATAGTGCCATGTCACCAATCCTTAGCCCATAATGAATATTCTTAATCATTAAGGATGCATTCTAAACCATTAGATCAATCTAAAGGCTAAGATTCAATGTTGGAGGGAGTATATAGTGTTTTTTCCCTTCAAAATTAAAAAAACTCTCTCATTTTTCAGATATGGTTTCTCTCTCTTCTCTCTCTCTCTCTCTCTCATACTCTCTCACGTATCTCTCTCTCTCTCTCTCTCTCTCTCTCTCTCTCTCTCTCGGCCGCCGGCCATATCTTCATCGCCGGCCATTTTCCGGCGGATCACCGGCGATCCCGAACCTCCAGCAGCATCCTCGGCGTCTTCATGTCGCTGTGGTGGCCGGATTCTCGTTGAACGGCCATCGAATTGCGTCTTTTGATTTGATTCTTCGTTACTAGCTCGATAGTGCAAAAACAGACCGATTCTCACTTAGTTTGTGCAATCTATTATCATAGGTTGGCCGAGCTTTTCGAGACTTCTCCGTGCTGTCTTTGATCTAAACACGGAGGCCTGATCGCTCGATTTTGCGCCGGAGCATTGTTAAACAAGGTAAGTGCACTTGAACATGATTCTGCAAATTCGTGTATACTGAACCTGCATGCTTGTGATGCCAATTTCAGCTTGTTAATGTCGAAATCTTGCGAGGTGATGAACCAGAGAATCGTAGAGCACGTCTTAAGCTTCGATTTGATATATCATATGCCTTGATCAGACTTGATTTGCTATGTCAAAACCATTTCGGAAGTTAGGATCAGAATCTGGAATGTAATGTGCAGATCTGTTCTGATGATATCCTGATTGATGTTGTGCTGTTCTATGATTTTTCTGATTTTCTACGATCATGTTTTGAAAAAACTTTCTTCATGAAAGTTGTAGATCACATCTTAATCTGTTCATGATAAAATTTTCATAAAATTACAAGCATGTTAGCATGGTACGATCTGCAACGTCATCTAGGTGTAGATCGGGTGACAGACTGTTTTTGATTGACCTTTGTGTGTTCTTCGATTTTCATAAATTTGTGTGTTCAAAATATGAAAAATTTTTCTTCATAAAAGTTCACACTGAGATCAAGATCTTTCCATTGATACTAATTTCATCAAAATCGAAGGTCATTTGCATTTTCAAAAGGAATTTTCACAATCCAATCAGTATCTGTGTCCAGATCTGATTCTCATTCCTTTAGAGTTCAGAAGATGTTTTTCCGAATTTGATAAAGTTAGAGTCCTTTTTTGCAAAAAATCAAAACTACAAAGTTGTTCATTAGGGTCTTATTATGTTGTCTGGAGAATTTGAGGGCCAAATAGCAATTTTTGAAGGGTCAATTTGCTCAAAATTTCATAAAAGGTCTTCTCGGGCTAAAATGTGATTTGCAATTGAGTCCTTTGCAAATACCGAATTTTATAAAAATTTGAAGGGCTTTTTAGCAAAAACTCAAAACATGAGACTTGTTGCACACGGAGAATCCTAACTGTACAAAAATTCTCACGTGGTTTTGATAAGGTTTGATATTTTTCCCGCCATTATTTTGAAATCATAACAGAATCGGATCCAGTCTGTCACCGAGGGTAAATTTGTCATTTTCGGGAAAATCAGCTAGGAATTAGAAAAAATAGTCTTCTTGACTTTTGATCCTCATGTCGTGAGCTTTCTAATGAAACATGAATCACTTCATTTGGACATCATTAGAGTAGTTTAATCACATCTGAACAGTAGCAATCCGAATTTGATAAAA
Source organism: Syzygium aromaticum (assembly GCA_024500025.1). Lineage (NCBI taxonomy): Eukaryota > Viridiplantae > Streptophyta > Magnoliopsida > Myrtales > Myrtaceae > Syzygium > Syzygium aromaticum. The sequence goes on from CM044895.1 coordinate 19,538,889, forward strand.
ACTGAATAAGTGGTCTTCTTATGAAGCCCACTTCTCATTGTTTGATTGGCTTCAAAATAAGGCCCATGGGCTTGAATGCATGCTTATTTCATTGCTATGCATGTATTTGTTAGATGAATGTTAAGCCCGGTGCATGTTCGGTGGGTAGTCCGTTGTGGTCATTTAGAACCCCGACTTAGGGGTTAATTGATATGGGTTGCCGTTTCGTGAATGCAAATGGTAGCTCATTATCATTAACCATTGATTAAATAACATTAGATGATTAGGTGGGTGGTGAATCGAAATGCATGAAAAACAAAGGCTGATCCCGAGACTCGTGTATGATTAGTGAATTGTTTGCACCTTTGTTTTTCTTTGGTTGTTTCTTTGTGCGTCATGAATGAATGTAATGAATGTAAACATCGATACCCGAGACGCGGTCCATGGGAAGATAATCCGAAATGGTAAAAAAACCAAGGCGATTGACCGATGTCCAATCCGGTCTCCATTTGTATTCATTTGATGAAGGCGCTAAACCGATGTCCGATCCGGTTTCAATTTGTACTCAATTCATTCATCCCCGATCATGTCTCGGGTTTTCAATTTGTGTTGTAATAAACACCCGACGAGTTGCGGGTTTTTACTTTCTCGCACTTAGAATTGGCTCGTCTTTTCAATATTTTGAGTTTTTATTTTACGAAATGCCTTTTAATACAATTGATTGTTTCTTTCTTTTTCTAGACTAAGATAGGATTAGTTTAGAATCTTAAATGAAAATACAAAAACAAGATGCATGATTACCTAGTGGACTAAGACTTTAAACATGAAAATGGTAAAGAACAAATGCATGACAACTTAGATAACAACCATGATAAGTTTAGCGGTACCGAAAGGGCGTTAATAGAAATATTAACGTAAACTAGTCCCCGAACCTTTGATCTCTGGTTTTTGTAGAAATCAAAATGAAATTCCCGTGTTTCGGTTGGATATTATAGCCGACCCCTGACCTAGGCTAGTGGCGACTCCTAAAAAAGACAAAATCAATCCGCTGTCACGCGAGATATGGATTTAGGGAAGATCCACGTTCATGATCAATGGATCATATGGATGATCAAAAGATTTATAAAATCATTTTTTATGATATGCCATATGAACCATTTCATGAACACTTATCTCTAAACCCGCCTTACCGAGTTCGGCCCTCGTGAGGTAGGTCACGACATCGTTGAATTGAAACAACATTAACATGAAACAAGCAAATTGTAAAGACAACAATGAGGAAAGGGTTTAAAAGAAACTTCCTACTCCAGTGCGTAGGTATCTTCATCTTCAACTAATATGACATTGATAATGTCCTCTTTGAATAAACTCAGCATGTCAGGCTCAATCTCTGCATGTAAACTTTCTCCTGAGAGCAACTTGAGAGGTCCAGGAAAATTTTCTCTAATATGAACCTGCTGATAGGGTAACTCTTTAGCCTTACCCTTCCATGTTGACGGGTTAATGATTCGATCACCTTGGCTTCCACGGCTTTTATGATTCTCTCGACTCTGGCCTCGGCCTCCATGGTGATTATTGATGGCTTCATATCCCACTCCATACCTCTTCTTGGTGCTAGATGGGATAATAGGTTCTTTAATCCCTTGAGCTTTCATTCTTAGCCCAACTTCATGGTTAAATCCATATCGGCATAACATTCTTCCAGTCGTAATAGACGATGTTGAAAATTCTGGAGTCTTCATGATACTTCTAGCAGGAATTTGTATCATGGAAATCATCTCAAAAGAATAATAACTTGGCTTTTCTTTTATCTTTGGCTTGACATAAGGTATGGCACTTTCCTTGTAAGTAGTAAAGTCTGTCTCACCGTGTACGATAATCATTTTACCGTTAATAACAAATCGCACCTTCTGATGAAGACTAGAAAGGATGGCGCCAGCCATATGAATCCAAGGCCTTTCTAGCAGCAGGTTGAAGGTCCTTGGAATGTCAACCACTTGAAAATCAATTAGAAAAGGTATAAGGCCTATGTTTACTTCCAATTCGATGTCTCCAATAACATCTTTCTTCATTCCGTCAAATGAACGTAGGGTTACCTTTGAAGGTTTGATAAGTTCTTCGCTAATCCCCAAGCGATGCAGCGTGCTTAAAGGACACAAGTTAAGTGCAGAACCATTATCGATGAGCACTCGTGATACTTCCTTGCCCTGGCATTTGACGGCAATATATAAAGCCTTATTGTGAGATCGTCCGTCAATAGGGAAATCTTCATCAGAAAAGGCAATTTGATCTTTTAACAGAATAGCACCAACAAAGTCTTCCAATTGCACCTCATTTAGAAGCTTCATGAGCACCATTTTATGGCTTTATGAAGTCTTAAAAAGATCCAGTAAGGAAATCTGTACCGGCATCTTTCTCAATTGTTCAATTACCTCGTATTCACTTGTCCTCATGACTGATAGTAACTGCTTAACATCCTCCTCAGTTACTCCCTTCTTTTCGTGCTTGTTTTCTTTCGAAACGTAACATCTTCTTGATCTGGTTATTGCGTCAATCTCTTTAGGTGCGTAATCCCATGGCACACATTTGGTGTCAAATTTCTCCTTTGAAGGCAAAGTGATGATCACAGGTTGCACCTCCTTGTCTTCAATTTTTAGTTGACCAATTGGGAGTTTGATGGTAATTTGCTCATTAAGATGCTTTTCTTCTCCCAATCTATCCACTTCATCGAGATTGATCAATAGTGGTGTGATCATGGACACCATGCTTTTGTTAGCTTCAATAATATCCATTCCATCCCAACCGTCAAGCACGATACTTCTTCTCTAGATGCCCATGAATGTGGTGTATATTTAACACAGTAGTTATAACGGCCACTATCTTAACCTGGATAATCTACGACTTCACCTCGTCTTCATGCTTTGCGAATAAATCTTCTGTCTTCTTGGCGAGTCTTTTCCTTCATCCTCTCGTCTTGATTTTCTTTCTCCTCAAGACTTAATTTGCTAATTGGGACTTCATCCTTGCTTCCCCATCCATCAGGCACAATAGTTTCATTCTTGAAAACCCAGGGCGGAGGTGTGTATTTAACGCGAAAATTATACTTTCCGCTGTTTTGACCAAGGAAGTCTATAGTGTCATCTTGCTCAAATGAAGTTTGGGTAAATCGCCTTTCACCCTGTCGAATCGTTTCTTTTTTGTCTTTCAAATTGATCCTCCTCATCACAAGATGAAGTCTCATTTTGCTTGATGAGCTCGTCATCCATACCACCCCATCCATCAGGCACAACTACTTCACTTTTAAAAGCTCATGGTGGTGGAGTATATTTTACTTGGAAGTTATATTTGCCAAAATCTTCTCCCAAGTTGTCTATGATTTCCCCTTTCAAGAGTGCTTTATGACGAAAGCGAGCATCTCCCTAATGGGCTGACTTTAATTTGGCCTCATATTCGTCTTCTGTAAGGACCATATTTACTACATTGTGCTCAAGAAGAGAGTTCTGATGCACATTTGGCTCTGGTTCTTGAAAGCTTAGTATCTTCTTATCTATGAGTTGCTGGACTTTGTATTTCAAAACCATGCAGTTGTCCACATCATGTCCTCTTTCCCCGATATGGTATGTGCAAGTCTTCGACTCATCGTACCAAGAAAACTTTGTAGGATTATCTCTTGGCACTTCTTTGGCCACCAAATGCCTTTCTAATAGCATTGGTAGTAATTTCGATAAGGGTCGGGGTAAAGGGATGAATTGCCTTACGGATCTTTTCCTTGGCTCAAATGGTTTTGGATTTTTCCAAGGAATATTGGATTGCTTTTGGAATGGAGCTTGATTAACGTTAGGGTTAGATATCATAGCCACATCACGTATAGGCTCCTTATCCATTCTTCCGGGATACGGTCTTGATACTGTCGTTTCTTGAGACTTTTTCTCCTTAAATGTCCATTCGATCCTTTCGCCAACCTTCACCAGCATGGTAAATGTTTGGCAACCTGAGATATGCAACTTGTCGTAATACTCCGTTGGTAACGACTTCAAGAAGAGTTCAATCAGCTCGTCCTCTCTTATTGCCGGTTTGACTTGCAAGGCTATAACTTTCTATCTCTGAGCGTAAGCTCCGAATCCCTCATTTCTTTGCTTCTCGGTTCTGACTAGATCTTCCCGAGTTGGAAGTACTTCGACATTGAATTTATATTGGCGAAGGAACTCTCCTGCCAAATGGTCCTATTCGAAAAAATCCTCTATATCAAGAGCGGTATATGATGCCAAAGCTACTCCCCTTAAGCTATCTTGAAATGTACTGATAAGGAGTGGCATATTGTCTGAATATCTCGCCATTTTGCGAAGATAATATTTCAAGTGGCTTTTAGGATAGCCAGTACCATTGTATTTGCTCATGAACTTCGGTTCTTTGTAATTCTCTGGCACAATCACCTTCATGTATGTAACATCCTGAATTTCAACTCGTTTCCGGGACCAACAAAGTGTATATTAATTCTCGTTTAATTTTAGTGAGTCTCGCCCGGACTTGATCATTCACGGGATACTAATCCAATGTGAATGGCTAACTAGGAAATGGTACGTAGACCGAGGACCTAATCGCGGATTGGGCACAGATTTCGGGAAACTCCGACGAAGTATTTTGAGCCAATATTGGCCGATCCTAGGAGGGTGACGATTTGATTTGGCCAATGACGCACGATCGGATCGCGGGTGATTTCGCATGACCGCGAGTGCGCGTGGCGAACAAATCCAGAACTAAAACTGAACGATCGTGACCTTCAGCACTAGTGATAATTCTTCGCATTCTCCCAAGAATCAAGGCCACTGCCATACGGACAACCCTAAGTCAATACGCGTAACCCCTAAATAGCCGTCTGTTAGTGAGAGGCCCTAAAATTTTAAATGAGCGAATTTAATCGCGTAATTAGACCCGAATCTCGACGTCGAAATTTCATGGACGTTTGCAATTATTTTGCTAGGCTGACATCATTTTAGAGTAGCCACGTATGTTTGGAGTGGGTATAGTCGAAAAATGGGATTTCGGCCCAGAAGTGCAAAATTACGGTTTTGCCCTCCAAACTTTAAAGTCGATTTCTAGAGTTGTAGGCGATTACTTTTCGTGGCCAATGTCATTTTGGTGTGGCCACATACGTTCTGGGCTAATATAGTCGAAAATTGGAATTTCGACCAAAATTGGAAAAATTGACGTTTTTGCCCCTAGACTTTGATAGCGATTTTCAAGGACTTGTGCGTTGAATTTTGCAATTCAGATGCCATATTGTGTTGGCCACACATATTTGGGGTAGGTACAAGCGAAAAATGGAATTTCAACCCGGGACCGAAAAAATGACCATTTTACCCCTAGGCTATTTTTGATTCCAAATTTTGGTGGGGAAATTAAGGAAATTATTTAAATATTTGGTTGGCCCAATAATTGAGCCAATTGACCTTTTTGTCCCTTGCATTATTGGATGAGCTCAATTTTTAGCCTTTAGATCAAGGGCAATTTGGGAAATAGCCTAGGATCTTGACAAGTGTCCCCCACTAGCCCACTTTTTGACCAAGATTGACTCTCTCTCTCCCCTTCATCTCTTCATTCAGCCATCCCCCAAACCAGAACACTCTCCCTCTCTCTTTCCATGTTTTCTCCTTCGTCGTTCTTCCTATCGCCGTTCATCGTCATTCGTCGCCCGTCCGGCCGCTGTTCCACCTCACCAGCACCATCACCGTCCTATATCTCTCTCTCTCTTGTCTCGTCTCTCTCTCCTGTCCGGCCAAGGACTTGCCAGACAACCCCAAGCTGTGGATCGCCGGCGTGAGGAGCCGCCGGACCGCCGCCTAAGCGCCGTCATCGTAGACACCACCGGGACGCCGCCGCCGATTCCACCGCTTGTCGGTGATTGGCCGCTTGTTTCCGTCAACTCGAATCGATTTAGGCGAGTATAAATCCCTAAACCCCAAATTAGTTTAATTGTGCAATTTAGGGGTAAATTAGGGGTTAATTAGGCTTAATTATGGTCTAATTAGGTTTGATTATGTGTGGGATGGTTAGGGGATGTAATTAGAGCCTAATGGAGTGATTTAGGTGTGGTTTAGTGTCAAAAATGGGTGTTGCCCTAGTATTGTTCACACAGAACCGAAAATGCACTAAATTGCCTAAGTTAAGAATTAAATGGGTTTGTGAGTAATGGCTTGAATTTAGGCAATTTAGTGATTAATAAGGACTTGTTCAAATCGTATTGGGTGACGCCATGTCTATGAGAATGACCACTGAGATTGGTTCGTCCATGGCGGGCCGTAGACGCCGTGAATTGCATTGAAATGAATGCGTGGAATAAGTGCCGGGTTTAAGTGGACTAAAATGGAATGAATTGTACGTGCCGATAATGCCTTGAATTCGTCGAATTTATGAATAATTGTACTTGGCATATTGGCATTGAAAATTGGCTTGGATTCCATTTCTCGTGAATTCGTTATTAGTGTTTCAATATGGTTGAAATTGTGAGTGCTAAAAGATGCACGTGCCTAATATATATAATTATAGGCATTTGGGTCGGGCTTTTAAGCCGAAATATTTATTGGCCTTCTGGTCGTTGGCCTTCGGGTCGGGCTTTTAAGTCAAATTATTTGTTGGCCTTCGGGTCGTTAGCCTTCGGGTCGGGCTTTTAAGTCGAATTATTTATTGTCCTTTGGGTCGTGGCCTTTGGGTCGAAATACTTATTGGCCTTCAGGTCGTGGCCTATAGGTCGATTTATGCCTATTAAAGAGTTCATTGATTGAAACGATGCATAAGTATGCGTATAAGGTGCGCGAGATTAATGATTGTGCGCATGTACCTTGTATATTGTTATTAATGCCTAACTTGCAGGGTCCATGGTATGTTCGACCTGGGCCCGAGGGCCTAGGTCATTTGTTTACAAAGTTATATTGTTTGTTTTGTTCACCTATTAGGAGGTACATATTAGCCTAGTTTCGTATTAGGAGTTGTTACTTGCTGAGTTTTATCTCATGGTTGTTGGAAAACCGACATTTCAGAATCCCAACAGTGAGGATGGTAGAGGCGCCGATCTGTTTTGGGATTCCCCACTTTATCAAGAAGACTATGTCTGTGCATTTAGTGGGGGATGGGAATATGTACATTAGATATTATACCTTAGTATGGGTAGATGTCGGGGAGTTAGTATTGGAGACCCATGAATATGTAGTGTGGTGCTTTAGGACGCATAATGGAGAAGAGACCAGGCCCCTCCGAACTTTTGATGTCTCGTTTAACAGGCAAGGTCAGTTGGACCTGCAGTGCCCTGATGAACAGGTGGTAGATCCCGGTACTTCAAGAGAGGAGAGCTTGAGCTCTGAACGTATACCTGTGGTATACGAGTCTGACGAGGCTGAACCAATGGACGTGGAGCCGGATGATGATGAGTTTGACCAATTTATGGAGGAGAATGACGAGCTTGAGGAGATGGAAGCTGAGAAAGAGTTCGAGGAAGCTGAGTCCAAGTTAGACTCGTTAGGTTCTGATGAGGAGTTGCCTGATAGTTCTTTATCGTCAGAGTCTTCCGGTTTTAACCCGGACTGGGTTCCATAGGTTGACCTTGTTGGCAGATAGAGCGGGCTGCACCTTTTTAACTGAAGTCTGCCTTAACCCAATAACCCTTTGCCATTGACCCTTTTTGACCTTGGTGGCCGTTGATCTTTTGGTGGGTTGTAGTACTCCCTATAATGGACATTGTATCTACCCTTAATAGTAATGAATGTATATGTTTTTTTTAGCTGTTGGATTTCCTATTTGGTACTGCTCATGGTTATCTTACTTGTTGTACGGGTGTATATATATACATACATATGTTGCTTTCGCTTGTGATTTGAATTCTGTACATTGGGTTTCGGGTCGGCAACGCGTCCTGGGACGTGGCAACAAATTCGACCATGACGTGGGATGCTCATGCTTCATGGGGTACGGGGCGTGACATCCCCGCTGTTGAATTGGTATCAGAGCAAGGTTAGCCCGGTCCAATTAGGTCGAACCCTGGAGTGATAAGGAGCGATGACCATGGGTAGCCAGTAGGGTGACCTTGTGTACTAAGTGTACCTCATGACTGTTTGTATTTGCATTGCTTGGTTGGATTTAACCCGTATGATGCAGGTGCGGTAAGACCTGTGGTAAGTGCACGAATCCCTTAGGTGATGTCCTATGCTCTTTTGTTTGGCTGCATGCTTGGTGTTTGGTTGTTAATGTGTTAGATACCTGCCTAGGACTTAGATCGGTATAGTTGGTTTAGGTCTTTAATTCCTGAACAGAATTATAGCAGGTAGTTCATTGTCTCAAGTGGAAAGATGAGTAGAAGAAAGGGGAAAGAACCCCAAGGCTAGCCCAGTACTGGAGGTCGGGAAGCAAGGGACCCCAGATTTGACGAGGTCATGGAAACCTTGCGAGAAATAGGCAATGTAATAGGAAGATAAGCTCAAGAAAGGGCCGCTGCAATTGTCGCCGCTACTGAGGCTACAGCAACTGCTGTTATTAATGGGAATCAAGCCCAGCAGACCCAAGCTCAACCAGCAGTGTTGAATAGGCTGATGCCCTAGCTAGTAGAGCAGTTTCTTAAGTTGAAACCGCCCAAGTTTACGGGCTGAGGTGACCCCGAAACTGCGCCACGTTGGGTGGAAGAATTAGAGAAGGCGTTCAATTTATTGGGGTGCACCGAAACTGAGAAGATCACTTTGTAACATATCAGTTGCAGGACAATGCGAATGACTGGTGGAATGCCACCAAAGATCGAGTGTTTCTCGAGCGTGTAGACCATACCTGGACTGTATTCGTTGAGAGTTTTTACGGGCAATACTTTTGGAGAGTGCCTAAGAGAAGAAAATGGCGAAGTTCCTGAGACTTCGTCAGGGATCAATGACGGTAGTCCAATATGAGGTAGAGTTTGCAAGATTATCAAAGTTTGCCCCGAGAATGGTGGATAATCCACTGGACAAGACTGGAAGATTCCGGGATGGTTTGAGACCGGATCTTCATACTCAAATGCTATTGTTGAACATCCGAGATTATAGAGAGTTGTATGAGTGAGCCCAAACAATGGAACGGGATCAAATGGAAAGGGCAACCGCATCTAGGTCGCGGTTTGTTCAAAACCGGGACAATCGCCGTTCTGGTAAGAAACCAATGATGAGTAATAGACGATTTGTTCCACCGCCTAAGAGGAACATTGGGAAGCCTAACCAGCAATCTAATAGACTGGGAGCTTGTTTCAGATGCAGGAGTTTGGAACATCAGGTTAGAAGCTGTCCCCAGTAGCGCCCTTTTGGACCCCCGATGCAATAATCACCCAGAGTTAGGAATCAAGCCGGGAATCCCCTGTCGGCTGTTCAAGGAAGGCCTCTCGCTCAAGGAAGAGTTTATGCAATGGCGTGCAAGGATGCTGAAGATGCATCGAACGTGGTCACAGGTACTATTTCTCTATGTGATCATGCTGCTTATGCGTTGTTTGATCCCGAGGCGACCCATTCATTTATTTCAGAGCAGTTTGTTAGGTTGGTTAGCATTGAACCTGTATTGCTTAAGACTATGCTCTGTGTGTCGACCCCACTGTATGATAGGATGTTAGTATCGTTAGGGTGTCTTGACTGTAAAATTGTGATTGGGAATAGAGAAGAAAGAATTGATTTGGCCGTATTGGCCATGTACGATTTTGATGTGATCATCGGTATGGATTGGTTGATGAAACAGAAAGCCGTTATGGATTGTGGCAATAAAGTGATCCAATTTAACCCGATTGGACATCCTAAATTTGAATTCTAGGGAAACCAAGGAGGAACCTCGATCCCTTGGATCTCCTCACTAGAGGCGACTAAGTTGCTTGATGAAGGTTGTAAGGGATATCTGGTGAACATAATGGATCTGACAATGGCGGAACCTAAATTGGAAGAAATACCCGTGGTGTGCAATTTTCCCGAGGTCTTTCCCCAGGAATTGCTAGGTTTACTGCCGGAACAAGAAGTGGAGTTTGTAATAGAGTTGGCCCCAGGTACTGAGCCAATCTCTAAAGTTCCATATCGGATGTCCTTGTCAGAGTTAAAAGAGTTGAAGGTCCAAATGCAGGAGTTACTAGACAAGTAGTTTATTTATTCTAGTGCGTCTCCGTGGGGAGCGCCGGTCCTGTTTGTAAAGGAAAAGGACGGGACACTGAGACTATGTATAGATTATCGACAGTTGAACTAAGTAACGGTGAAGAATAAGTATCCACTACCGAGGATACACGATTTGTTCGATCAATTGCAATGGGCGTCAGTGTTCTCCAAAATCGACTTATGGACTTGTTGACACCTAAATTTTACTAATCATTTAGTCGTAATTTGCATAGAAAATTAGGGATTAATTTTTAACCCCTAAACAAAAATATTTAAATTGCATAACATATAGTTTAGGTTCATTTTAATTTAATCGCATTTTGCATCGGATCGGTGATGGCGAACGAGCTTAATTTCATCGAATGGGACTCGGTTCGCTCGGAAAGGCAAGGGCCAAAAATTACGAGTCAAATAGGTTTGGTCGTTTTAATTTGAGCTTAATTCAGCCCATTATGTTCAATTAAATTAAAACCCAAGTTAATTCAGCCCGTTTAGGAATTAAATAAAATCAGAAATTAGATTAAGACCTAAACCCAAGTCTAAGCCCATTAGGACTAGAGAGCCCATCTAATTGACTTAGGCTAGTATTATATAAGCATGTTTAGGTCAGAATTTTGAGGGGACAACACATAATTCAGATCTGATTTTTAGAGAAAGGCAAGTGTGAGAGAGAAAGTGACGTCGCGCACCACCACCGGGGGCACGCCGCACGCCGCCACACCGCCGTCGTCGCGCCTCAACCGCCCGCCGACGTCGCTGCCTTCCACTAACGCTGCTGCCGATGATGTGATCAGCCGGTTCAAGCGGCTGAACCGACTGATCGGCGACTTCCTCCGGCGATCCAGAACTTGCGGCAACACTCCTTGGCGTTTTCACATCACTGTCGGCCGAGCTTTCCGAGACTTCTCCGTGTTGTTTTTGATCTGAATACGGAAGCCGGATCGCTCGATTTCGTGCCGGAGCATCGTTAAACAAGGTAAGTGCACTTAGACTTTGTTCTGTAAAATCGTGTACATAGAAACCAGTATGCTTGAGATGCCGATTTCAGCTCGTTAATGTCAAAATCTTATGAAGTGATGAACTAGAGAATCGTAAAGCACGTCTTAAGCTTTGATTTGATATATCATATGCCTCAATCGGACCTGATTTGCTATGTCAAAACTATTTCGGAAGTTAGGATCAGAATCTGGAATATGATGTTGAAGTCTGTTCTGATAATGTTCTGATTGATGTTGTGCTGTTTCTTGATTTTTATGATTTTCTATGATCATTTTTTGAAAAAACTTTCTTCATGAGAATTGTAGATCACATCTTTGTTTGTTCACCATAAACTTTTCATAAAATTCCAAGCGTGTTAGCATGATACGATCTGCAACGTCATATATGCATGAATCTGATGACAGATCAATTCCAGATTGACCTTCGTGTGTTCTTCAATTTTCATAAATTTGTGTGTTCGAAATCTGAAAAAGTTTTCTTCATGAAAGTTCATACTGAGATCGAGATCTTTCCATTGATACTAATTTCATCAAAATCGAAGGTCATTTGGATTTTCAAAAGGAATTTTCACATTCTGATCAGTATCTTGTGTCCAGATCTAATTTTCATTCCTTTAAAATTCAGAAGATGTTTTTCCGAAATTGATAAAGTTGGAGATTATCTGCAAATTAGGTGATTGAACATTATCCCATATTTTTCAGAATATTTAATTTCCTAATTTGCATGTTTTGAATATTTCATGAATATCATGTGGATATTTAGATATCTTAGGATAATGTTCGATATATCCGCAATATTTGAAAATATTCAAAATTAGGAATCGTTCCTAGTTTAGCAACGTATCTAGACGACTATTTGACCTTATTCCTAAGGTACGATACGCGGCGATACGAAAAATTATTATCCTATCCATAATCGCTTGGATACGATAATGATTTTTATCTGCTTTCCAAATTTAAACGATCAACTTTCCGTCAATATCTATAACCCTATAGATATGACCGATAGTTTGATTTTTGTGCCTAATCCGAGTTTGAAACCAATTTGGCGGATCGCGTGGACGATTTGAATGTGGTTGCTATCCTTGTCTTCTTTTATTATTTGCTTTCCTTTAAACAGAAAATTCAAAAAATATCAGTTAGGATTTGAATTTGAGTTTTGCATGTTTAGGGAACCCTAAATGTATCTAAAAGATAGAGTAATTATTTAATTTAAATTAGGACTTGAGATAATCTATTTCCTAGTTTAAATTAAGCAATATTCTAATCTTATTAGATTATTTAGGTTATTTTTTAATTCCGAATTTTCATGAAAACCCCCTAAAAAAAAAAGAATGAATTGCTTTATGGTAGATTAGGATAGATTGCATTCTTAATTTAAGTAATTTATTATTTCGAATTTTAATAAAAATCCCAAAAATAATTTATGTTAGGATATGTTAAGTCATCATAGGTTGCATGTTATTTTAAGCATATTTTTATTCCGAATTTCATTAGAAAATATCAAAAATAAATCATTTACCCGTCATCAGAATTAGGTCACGTCGTTGCATGACATATAGTTTGCATGCTAGGTTGCATTACTTGCATGTCATTTTTGCATGTCATTGCATATAGATTAGATTTCATTTAAATAAGTAAAAATCAAAAGAGAAATTAAGTGAATTGCTTGTTAATTAGAAATCATATTAGGATGTTAATGTGATTTTCTAGCTAACTATACAGATGTTTGCGTTGCTTCGAGGTAAGTAATTCTTCCAATCTTGCAATTTAATATTCAATTATTGAGTGTTAAATTGGTGGTTTGCGCACCCGCATGAACACCTCACATGTTAGTAATTAAGTTAAAATGGATCCAAACTGCCTGCCAAAATATTTTTTAAAAGAAAAGGTACCGAAAGGGCGTTAGACTAGATCTAGCGTAACCAAGTCCCCAAGCTTAGAATTTCTGGTTCGTAGGAATAAAACATATTTCCCTATGTTTTATTTAGATTTCTAATCGACCTACCACAAAACGATTAGTGGCGACTCCAAGCATGAAGACATTTGCATGTTAAGAACTTGAACCCTAATTTGCGAATTGGTAGGCCTTGGGAGGGCCCGAGTTAAGATTAGTCTTAATAATCCATTAGCCCGAAAAATGAAAGTTTTTTTTAGGTCGCGACAGCTTGGCGACTCCGCTGGGGACTAGAGTTAAAACTCTTAGTGGACTTAGGCCAATTTTTCATTTCAAAAATAATTTTTGTTTAGCAGCGAGGATCCCAGGTACGTCCCTAACATTTTAGGTGTTAAATGTTCTTGCAGAATGAGAGGTATAAGGGGAGGCGTGATTGTTAACCCTTGTTTTGCAGGGAGGTGTTCGGATGTATGGTTTAATTTATGCACGAAGCGCTGTTTGATATAACCTGCTGTGCATGCCTTACATTTACACTACACCGCACACACTACCCGCTGCCGGACCTGGGCGGTATAGGTTTAGGATGGTACTGAGGTAGTGGATACCCCGACCAAAATCATGTGGTACGGGTCGCCCTCCTCGGTCCCGAAATTTTTTTTCATGGTGTCATTGAATACCCACCACGGTTGCGCCCTTTGCAACCCGGGTCGGCTCTCTAACTAAGCCGGAGTCAGGGGAATCCCAGCCTAGCCACCACCATGACTGGTTTAGCTCGGTAATCCTCACGTCTCCATTTTGCAAGCCAGAGTCTAGGTAGAAATAGAACCTCACATTTCATGCGCATGTCTATGTGATTGCCATTTCCCTACCCGGTGAAGTAAGTTTTCTTCAACCTTTATCTCGCAATCTATTTACATTTCGTCCTTTTTCTTTGGTCGGTCCATGACATTAGGTCCGTCGTGCGTCTTGGTCTATACACTATGGGAGGGGCAGACATCCGGATTCTTGATGCTCCTAAGGACGAGCTCCGTGCCTGGTGGAATCTACTCAGTCTGACCAACCGCAAGCTAGTTGAGGGCTACATCGGAAGGCTGCTCCCCCTACTGGAAGTCAAAGTCCGTACCGGTCTCGTTCGAGCATTAGCCCACTTCTGGTGCCCCAAGACATCCACCTTTATATTCGGTAAGCATGAACTTACCCCGACTTTGGAAGAGTATAGTGTGCTCATTGGAAAACCTTTAGGATCGGAGTTAATCACACCACCTTTGGGAATTGATTCGACATTAATGTTGTCAGAATTTTTGAATGTCGGAAAAGATGAACTGGCAAAAGTTTTAAAAGCAAATCGTGGAACATGTCCTTTTTCATTCATGAGTCAATCTTTTGAAAAAGCCACACCTTTTTAGAAGGGCAGAATCTTTCTACTAGCATTTTTCGGGTTCGTCATTCTCCCTCACTGCAAGAATGCATGTAATCCGTCAATTGCATGGTTGGTCCAACAAGTCTGTCTTGAAAAGAATTTTATCAACACCATTCTAGCCGAAACTTTCATTTCTCTCACTAAATTCAAGCAAAATGATGACAAAACATTTCATGCACCCCTTGAACTATTGCAAATTTGGTTTTTGTCTCACATAAAGGGATGTGGCGATTTACTCAAAATATCCGAACTCAGTGATTCCAGTCATCCCGTCTTAAGCTATAAAGAAAAACAAGCGAATGCACCTGACTATCATTATTCCGAATGGATCATTTTCATGAAAAACGCTAGACCCCAAGGTTTCCAATGGCATGCTAACTGGTTCAATGTCGAGGAAGCTCGGCTTATGTGTAATGGTGTTGGACCGATGCCACTTTTAGGCTTCACTGTTGCAATTGAATACTATCCCGCCAGAGTATCTCGGCAAATACCAGATTCTCCAAGGGCTCCCTCCGGCGTTACAACCCGAGCTCCTCCATGTCGATTTCTCCGACGAGGGTGAAGACCACGAAGGGACCGTAGCTCAACTCACGAAGATGTGGAAGAAATGCCGTGTGTTAAAGATAGCTCGACCCGAAAAAGAGCTCAAGGGGAAGCAGAAATCCTATTTCGCCACGACCAAATACATTCGACGGCACAAGATCCCGCAGGAGTTACTCCCGAAGATACCTAAGGTGCCTCTCAAGACCGCCAATCGCTCAGAGAATAACCGCCTCAAAAGGAAGGCCGAGGAAGCTGAAGAAAAGGCATCTAAGATAGCTCGAGCTTATGAGCAGTTGAAGAAGGAAGTCGCCTCCCATATGTCTATAGATCATGCTAAATAAAAAGCTTGAAGTTGTTTTTTTCATTTTAGTTTCAGTTTTAAATTTGTTTAGGAATTGAGTCATTTGTCTTTAATTCAGTTTGATTTTGAGTCATCAGTCGTTGTAAAATTTTCGTCATTTCAATAAAGAGGTCTTTTCAATTCAGAACGGTTAGTCCAATGTCATGGATTGGTGTGCGATTTCGCTTAACACTTATGTATGCCTGTTTCATGCAAATTAGGTAATTACGGACCGATCACGATCGCCTATTCGTACACGGTCGAGAGCCAGAATGGCCGATCAAACCGACTTGCAAGAGCGTGTTGTTGGTATGGAAGACCAGATGAAACAACTCGTCATCGCAATGCAGCAGATGTCCGCTGAAATCAAGACTCTTCGGTCGATCCTCGTTCCAACATCCCTCGAGGCATTAGCTCCAAAGCATAAAGGTGGAAAGAATGTTGATCTTGAGGAAGATGACGATATGCCTAAATTGGAAGATGACCCCGTCCAGATCATCGTCAACAAAGACAAACCAAATGAACGAGTCAACAAACTCGAAGAGAGAGTGAAGCAGCTGGAGGGTTCACAGGATTCACCCTCGATTGATCTGTCCCTGTACTCACAGATCAAAATCCCAAAGAAGTTCAAGATGCCAGACTTTGATAAGTACAATGGCACCACATGCCCAAAAGCCCACTTGTAGCTCTATCACGTGCAAATGACCTCGTACGTTGACAACGAGCTCCTGATGATCCATGCATTCCAAGCAAGCTTGACCGGCCCTGCTCTGAACTGGTACCTCATGATGAAGATAAATGGCCTCAAAACCTGGAAGGAAGTTAGTGAGGCATTCCTGAAGCAATACAGGTTCATAACTGACATCATTCCAACCCGCGATGACCTCGAGAGTGCTCAGATGAAAAAGACTGAGTCCTTAAAAGACTATGCCATCAGATGGAGGAATCTAGCCGCTCAGGTTGTCCCAGAACCTATTGACAGTGAGCTGAAGAGGATGCTCATCAAGACTCTCCCGTTCGAGTACCGTAATCGAATGGTGGCCATTCCGGCTGACAACTTCAACCAACTCATCCCCATAGGCGAACAAATCGAGATAGGGCTGAAAGATGGGTGGTTTGTCGAGCTATCCTCGTCGACCAAAAGATTTAGTGCAAGGAAAGAGAAGGAACCAGCAGCTGAAGTGAATGTGACTTATAACCAACCAACCCGGCGGAATACTAACCCAGCCCCGGCAATTCAAGTAGCAGAAGCTCAGCACCAAAACACGGGTCGTCAACCTTTTCAGAGGAGAAATAACAGAAGGCAATTCACCCCTCTCCTCGGATCGTTGTCTCAAGTATTGGCAGTGCTCCGGAAGAAAGGCTTGCTCTCTGCCGAGCCAAAACGGCCTAATCCTGAGCAGTTTTATAACTACGACCCATCAAAGAAATGCGATTATCACATGGGCGAACCGGGACACTCAATCGACGATTGCTCTATCCTCAAGTATCGAATCCAGAACCTCCTAGACACGAAAGCTTTCTCGTTCCAACCCGTTAAGCCGAATGTTCAGAGCAACCCGCTCCTTGATCACGCAGGTAATGTAAATGCCATATTCTGTTTCGATGCTGGTCGAATCAAGAACGTCAAGGTATACACTGCTGAGGTCTATGGTAAGTTGGTGAAAGCCGGTTATTACCCGAGTAATGAAGTTCTTTCCCTGGCCATCATGAGAGAAAGAATCTCAGGGATGGTACAGGCTGGATTGATCGTTTATGCCGACCACACCGGCATCGCCTCTACTATCTCCGAGGTCGTCATTAACTGGGACGAAGAGTTTGCTACGCTGAACACCGGGAAGGACAAGCTCAACCCTTTGCCGGAAGACATGCCTCCGCTCGAAGACGCGACTCATGATGAAGGGATCATAATAAACACGCCCGCAGCTGATGAAGGGATAGTGATCGAGATACCTCAATCGTATGAATACTCGGATGATAAGGCAGTCCCTTGGTCCTACAGTCTCGATGTTGACTTAGTCACCAGATCTGGACGTGCCTATGGCCAAGCAAATGCTCAACCTGCAAAGCCTGTCACTGATGAAGAAGCTAAAGAATTCCTGGCCGTCATCAAGGCTAGTGAATACAACATAGTTGAGCAGTTGCGCAAGATGCCTACGCAAATCTCTATGCTTGAACTCCTCCAGACGTCTGTCAAATATCAAAAGGCCCTGATGAAAGTGTTAAGTGAAGTCCACGTGCCTGAGATGATTGATCATGAGAAACTAGAAGAGTTTGTGGGTTCCATACTCCTCAAAGACCTTATAGCCTTTTCGGATGAAGAATTCCCTATAGAAGACAGAGGACATACCAAAGCTTTGTATATTTTCATCAAATACAAGGCCTCACACGTAGCCCGGGTACTCATTGATAATGGTTCGGCCTTGAACATCTGTCCTTTTGCAACTTTACACCGCCTCAAGATAGATCCTTCTAGGATAAACGCTGCGAAGACCACCGTACAAGCCTTTGACGGAACGAAGAAAGAAGTAATGGGAGAAATCCCCCTTGACATACAGATAAGACCAACAGTGTTCAACGTCCTATTTCAAGTCATGGACATTCCCACTACATTCAACTTTTTGCTGGGTCGTCCATGGATTCATACTGCCGGAGCTGTGCCGTCCAATCTACATCAGAAAGTGAAGTTCGTGGTGGAGAGGAAATTAGTCACAGTACACGGTGAAGAAGAGCACCCAATTTATCATGCAACGGCTATCCCCTATGTCGAGCCGGACTGCAAAATTGAATCGAGCCATCAGTCGCTTGAGCTTGTATCGACCATTCATGCGTCTAGAGGATCATCGCCGCCAGTTCCTGAGGTGTCAAATGCTGCAGTAATGGTTGGAAGAGTAATGGTATCTCAGGGCTTCATCCCGGGCGAAGGCCTTGGCAGAGATGGTCAAGGTATCCGCCGACCGGTCGAAGTCTCTCAAAGACCCCATACTTCTGGATTGGGGTACCAGGGATCAACTGTGCCGAACAATGAGAGACGTGGATATGGTCGAGGTCAAGGTCAAGGAGTTGAGCAGAATAGACAGCAATCCAATGAAGGGCCGAATGATGGAGAACGTGGGCGTGGTAGGTTGCCTCCACACATTCACACTACATTCCCAGGCCCTGCAAGAATGATGCATGAAGAGAAGGAGGTGATCGACACTTTGGGGCAACCGAGCGGCAAGTTCGACTATTATGTGAAGTACTCAGCACCTCCGAGTTTCTATGTTGATCCCCGTGACATTGTCCCCGACGGATGGGGAGGTATGGATGATCCAACACCTCAAATGACAGGAGATTCTGATGATGCAATAGAAGGAATTACTGCCATGTTCGATGATGTCTTCATTGGAGCTATCGAAGAAGAACCGTTAGAGGGAATGAGCACTGGCCCACAAGAGTAAAACCTTTACTTTTTCGCACACTCCCTTGCGTGAGAGTTTTTACTGCTTTTTAGGATTTGCCCCGTCTCGGGTGTTGCTTTCCGTTCTTGTTTCTAGGACTTGGTTGTTGCAATTTACATTCAATAAATGTAATTCATTTCGAAATGATCAATGAAATTACAAGTTATTTTCAGTTTTTAAGGGCATGTTGAGGTACATCAAATCAGTCCGGTGATGATATCCAACCGATAAAAGAAAAATATAGTCCAAGGAGAATTCTGAGGCCTGGGCTTCTTCATGCTCCCTCGCGTTAAAATTTTTTCAAAAAGAATTTCAAAAAAAAAAAAAAAAATTACAAAAAAAAAAATGCAATGTTTAGCCCTGTTTGTCCTTTTGAATCCCTTACTTTATGTTTCAGAGATAATCTTGTGACACGTGAGGGTATGGGAATGGTCCAACATCATGAATTATATGCAACCGAGATTGATCCCAATGATGCCGGCAAACTTGATGATTCCTCGGACCTTCAGCGTGATCTTGAGCATCATGAAAGACCTAAAGTCCTGACGGTAGACCAAACTATTATCGTTAACTTGAGTGATTTCGGAGAAACTAAAGAGGTAAAAATAGGGGCAATTCTGCCTGAGAGTGAGACGCAACGCCCAATCCAGTTGCCGCATGAGTAGATAAGTCTTTAAACCATAAAGTACGTCAAAGACACTTCAAGGTAAATGATCTAGTCCTAAAGAAGGTACTGCCAGTCTTTCCTATTCCTAGGGGTAAATTTGCCCAAAACTACATTGGTCCATATGTGGTTAAAAAAAGTGCTTCTCGAAGGTGCCCTGATTCTTGCAGAAATGGATGGCCGTGAGTTCTCCACTCCTGTTAATTCTGATGCCGTGAAGATGTATTATCTGTGATAAATTCTCACATTTTGCAGCAAAAAATTTCCAAGTGTTTGGTTTTATACTTCCGAATTGCAAACATTTCATTGATGAATGATTTCGATCAATTTCAAGCTATGATGTTTGCATTGGCTTTAATTTCTGCATGGTTTTGTCGGTTTGTATCATTAGCTTCAAAGGGGAAGTCTATTTAGACAATCTGATAACTCATGTGGAATAAATTGAATGAGGTACATTGGGATGATGAAAGGCAAGCCATATCCTATACACAGTCCCATGCATTAATCCCCAGTGAGTTGAGTTGAAAAAATTCCATGTTTGCAAGGTAAAGAGTTATCTCGCAAAAGGTACGACGACCGAGATAACAAGAGGCATTTCATTTCTCTATCTCAAACACTACAGTTTATCCATTGTTTCACCACTTTGAGCCTAAACACTTGGAGAAATTCATTCAAATTACCCCTGTCAAGAACCACCCCACATTGGGGCAAACTGGAGGTAAATCAGTATCATAAGGTGAAAAATGAATTGAAATTTTCTTGCTCTCACTTGCATCAATCTTCGAGTGTTGCTTTTTCAGATGAATTCACACGAAAGTTCAAGTGCCTTAGGATGACGAAGAGCATTTCTTTCTCTATCCTATACACATTTTATCCTTTGCTAAGCCCAATTGAGCCTACAATTTCATTTCTTAAACCCAGTTGGTGATCATCCCCCACACTGGGGCAAGGCAAAAGTCGTCATTGTCTACACAGCATATCCGAAGTGTCGATAGAAGACAAAAGACAAGGAGCTTCTGAGTTCAAGCAGCAAGTCAATCAGTCAAATTAGCTGGCCAGTGTTTACGTTGTAAGCAACATGTATTAAATGTCAAAAAAAAAAAAAAAAAAAAAAAAAAAAAAAGAGAAGGAAGGGCAAGAAAAAGCAGTGTGCCTGATAAAAGCAAGGCCAATGCCCAACAAAAAATGTGTCAGGATATGACATATCAAAATCATCCCCAGTAGAGCAGTAATTCTACAAGTCTCAAAGGAATCAAGTGATGAACTCTCGAAGCTAATGGAACATCTACCGAGGAGATAATCCCTAGTGAAGAAGAAGACTGATGACAATGCCAAGATGATCACCAACTTATTCACCCAAATTATACACATTTTGAGCCTAATGATCCATTCATTTCTCAACCCATGAGCCTAGCCTACGTTACGTCCCTTACAAAGTCTCTTCAGATTATGGCACTTGAACTAACGTAGTGTTTCAGATGCTTATAAGCTTAGCTCGAAGAAGTGCGAGCAAGTCCATTTCTATCTCATTTTGCAGGGTTCTTGACTTGAAACCCGGAGATAATTGTGGAGTATTTTCTTTCAATAACCTTGACTCGAAGAGTCCCTTTTGCTAAGCCATTGACCAAGCCATGTTACGTTCCTAGCAAAGACCTCTCGGATTGGTAAGGTCGTACTGCTTGCGAGAATACTCGGACCCTTGTCCACATGATGATGGTGAGATAGAGAGATTCTCATAAATCAGCTTTTTTCAATAAGAATGAGTGAAAGACCTTTCGGACTGAAAGTCCCTCATTCGACATTTTCAAGATACCCGCTTGTGAATTCGGATTGTCTTGTCATGATTTATCCCCAGCGAAGTTTGTAATGCCGATTTGACGAAACCATCGTGCATGAAAAACCAGTTGAAATCATAGTGCGTGTGTATATGTGTTCTTGATAATGCGAATGCATATTACATGTTGCTTAAAACCGTGTCTAGCAGGAGACACACCCTCAAAAGTCGGAGATATCACCAGGTAAGTATATCTCTATCCCTTGAATGTCTATGACTATCTAGGTATTCCCAACATGTTCGAGCAATCGTCAGGTCCCATATTTGATCTTTTTGTTGCGATCTCTAGATGCCTTTGATGATGTTCAGGTGTCTATTGATCAAGCCCTTTTCAGGTACCTCCGATGATGTCCAGGTACTTTGTCAAGAAACCCTCGAACATTCGGGCTAGCCCCTTTGTTCACCAAATCACAAATTTTTACACAATCTCGAGAAGATTCCCCCATGACTCACCTATGGAGATGTATAGGTGAAACGGCTAAATCTTTACAAGTACCTATGGAGATGTATAGGTATCTTATAAAAGTCGGAATATTCTCCCCAATCTCAGGTATTCCCCCGCTACTCATCTATGAGTAGGTATAGGTGAAGCGGCCAAATCATTGCATATGAGCACGTATATGTAAAGGTCGGAATATTCTCTCAACTCCAGGTATTCCCCCGCAGTTCACTTATGAGTAGGTATAAGTGAGGCGGCCAAATCTTTGCATATGAGCAGGTATATGTAAAGGTCGAAATATCCTCTTAACTTCAAAAGTTCCCCCGTGATTCACCTATGGAGATGTATAGGTGAAACGGCTAAATCTTTATGAGTACCTATGGAGATGTATAGGTATCTCATAAAGGTCGGAATATTCCTCAACCTCAGGTGTTCCCACGTAGTTCACTTATTGAGATGTATAGGTGAAGCGGCTGAATCCTTATGAGTATGTATGGAGATGTATAGGTATCTCATAAGGATCGGAATATTCTCTTGAGTTCCCCCGTGACACACCTATGAGTCAAAGATATAGGCGCAGCGGCTAAATCTTTACAAATACCTATGGAGATGTATAGGTAGTTTGTAAAGGTCGGAACGTTTTTACATTTTTTTTCGCTACAAACTGCTCTCGCAAATCCAGATGATGATTGGATACGTCGAGCTTTCTTCGTGTGTTTTGACTTAATTGCAGATCACCGAAGTTCATCAACAGTGTATCAGGCAAAACCTATGGGACTGAGCCCAGACATTTGCTGAACAACATACAAATTAGAGTCATACCTTGAATTGCATTATCTCGCGACATCAGGTAAGCAATTCCAGGTATGTTTTCCATTCATGTCAGCATGCATCATTTCTCATTGCATTTTAAAAAATGGGATTCATAATCCCGACAAAAACAACATTCATTGCATTTGCATAGTTGAAATTTAGGTATCATTTAGTCTTTGAATGCAACCTCTGCGAGCTCACCTTCAAAGAGGGGCAGCTGTTGACACCTAAATTTTACTAATCATTTAGTCGTAATTTGCATAGAAAATTAGGGATTAATTTTTAACCCCTAAACAAAAATATTTAAATTGCATAACATATAGTTTAGGTTCATTTTAATTTAATCGCATTTTGCATCGGATCGGTGATGGCGAACGAGCTTAATTTCATCGAATGGGACTCGGTTCGCTCGGAAAGGCAAGGGCCGAAAATTACGAGTCAAATAGGTTTGGTCGTTTTAATTTGAGCTTAATTCAGCCCATTATGTTCAATTAAATTAAAACCCAAGTTAATTCAGCCCGTTTAGGAATTAAATAAAATCAGAAATTAGATTAAGACCTAAACCCAAGTCTAAGCCCATTAGGACTAGAGAGCCCATCTAATTGACCTAGGTTAGTATTATATAAGCATGTTTAGGTCAGAATTTTGAGGGAACAACACATAATTCAGATCTGATTTTTAGAGAAAGGTAAGTGTGAGAGAGAAAGTGACGTCGCGTACCACCACCGGGGGGCACGCCGCACGCCGCCGCACCACCGTCGTCGCGCCTCAACCGCCCGCCGACGTCGCTGCCTTCCACTAACGCTGCTGCCGATGATGTGATCAGCCGGTTCAAGCGGCTGAACCGACTGATCGGCGACTTCCTCCGGCGATCCAAAACTTGCGGTAACACTCCTTGTCGTTTTCACATCACTGTCGGCCGAGCTTTCCGAGACTTCTCCGTGTTGTTTTTTATCTGAATACGGAGGCCGGATCGCTCGATTTCGTGCCGGAGCATCGTTAAACAAGGTAAGTGCACTTGGACTTTGTTCTGTAAAATCGTGTACATAGAAACCAGTATGCTTGAGATGCCGATTTCAGCTCGTTAATGTCAAAATCTTATGAAGTGATGAACTAGAGAATCGTAAAGCACGTCTTAAGCTTTGATTTGATATATCATATGCCTCAATCGGACCTGATTTGCTAGGTCAAAACTATTTCGGAAGTTAGGATCAGAATCTGGAATATGATGTTGAAGTCTGTTCTGATAATGTTCTGACTGATGTTGTGCTGTTCCGTGATTTTTATGATTTTCTATGATCATTTTTTGCAAAAAATTTCTTCACGAAAATTGTAGATCACATCTTTGTCTATTCACCATAAACTTTTCATAAAATTCCAAGCGTGTTAGCATGATACGATCTGCAACGTCATATATGCATGAATCTGATGACAGATCAATTCCAGATTGACCTTCGTGTGTTCTTCAATTTTCATAAATTTGTGTGTTCGAAATCTGAAAAATTTTTCTTCATGAAAGTTCATACTGAGATTGAGATCTTTCCATTGATACTAATTTCATCAAAATCGAAGGTCATTTGGATTTTCAAAAGGAATTTTCACATTCTGATCAGTATCTGTGTCCAGATCTGATTTTCATTCCTTTAGAATTCAGAAGATGTTTTTCCGAAATTGATAAAGTTGGAGATTATCTGCAAATTAGGTGATTGAACATTATCCTATATTTTTCAGAATATTTAATTTCCTAATTTGCATGTTTTGAATATTTCATGAATATCATGTGGATATTTAGATATCTTAGGATAATGTTCGATATATCCGCAATATTTGAAAATATTCAAAATTAGGAATCGTTCCTAATTTAGCAACGTATCTGGACGACTATTTGACCTTATTCCTAAGGTACGATACGAGGCGATACGGAAAATTATTATCCTATCCATAATCGCTTGGATACGATAATGATCTTTATCTGCTTTCCAAATTTAAACGATCAACTTTCCGTCAATATCTATAACCCTATAGATATGACCGATAGTTTGATTTTTGTGCCTAATCCGAGTTTGAAACTAATTTGGCGGATCGCGTGGACGATTTGAATGTGGTTGCTATCCTTGTCTTCTTTTATTATTTGCTTTCCTTTAAACAGAAAATTCAAAAAATATCAGTTAGGATTTGAATTTGAGTTTTGCATGTTTAGGGAACCCTAAATGTATCTAAAAGATAGAGTAATTATTTAATTTAAATTAGGACTTGAGATAATCTATTTCCTAGTTTAAATTAAGCAATATTCTAATCTTATTAGATTATTTAGGTTATTTTTTAATTCCGAATTTTCATGAAAACCCCCTAAAAAAAAAAGAATGAATTGCTTTATGGTAGATTAGGATAGATTGCATTCTTAATTTAAGTAATTTATTATTTCGAATTTTAACAAAAATCCCAAAAATAATTTATGTTAGGATATGTTAAGTCATCATAGGTTGCATGTTATTTTAAGCATATTTTTATTCCGAATTTCATTAGAAAATATCAAAAATAAATCATTTACCCGTCATCAGAATTAGGTCACGTCGTTGCATGACATATAGTTTGCATGCTAGGTTGCATTACTTGCATGTCATTTTTGCACGTCATTGCATATAGATTAGATTTCATTTAAATAAGTGAAAATCAAAAGAGAAATTAAGTGAATTGCTTGTTAATTAGAAATCATATTAGGATGTTAATGTGATTTTCTAGCTAACTATGCAGATGTTTGCGTTGTTTCGAGGTAAGTAATTCTTCCAATCTTGCAATTTAATATTCAATTATTGAGTGTTAAATTGGTGGTTTGCGCACCCGCATGAACACCTCACATGTTAGTAATTAAGTTAAAATGGATTCAAACTGCCTGCCAAAATATTTTTGAAAAGAAAAGGTACCGAAAGGGCGTTAGACTAGATCTAGCGTAACCAAGTCCCCGATCTTAGAATTTCTGGTTCGTAGGAATAAAACATATCTCCCTATGTTTTATTTAGGTTTCTAATCGACCTACCACAAAACGATTAGTGGCGACTCCAAGCATGAAGATATTTGCATGTTAAGAACTTAAACCCTAAGTTGCGAATTGGTAGGGCTTGGGAGGGCCCGAGTTAAGATTAGTCTTAATAATCCATT
The DNA here is from genome assembly GCA_024500025.1 of Syzygium aromaticum. Taxonomy (NCBI): domain Eukaryota; kingdom Viridiplantae; phylum Streptophyta; class Magnoliopsida; order Myrtales; family Myrtaceae; genus Syzygium; species Syzygium aromaticum. Next base: position 19,564,551 of record CM044895.1, read on the forward strand.
AGTCCGAAAAATGAAAGTTTTTTAGGTCGCGACAGGACTAGGTATCATCAGTTGAGGATTCGGAAGGAAGACATACCTAAGATCGCCTTTAGGACGAGATATGGGCATTATGAGTTCACCGTAATGCCCTTTGGCTTAACGAATGCCCCTGCAGCTTTTATGGACCTGATGAATAGAGTATTTAAGGAATTTCTAGACCAGTTCGTCATAGTGTTCATTGACAATATACTGGTGTATTCGAAGAGTCCGGAGGAACACGAAGTGCATTTGACCGAAGTACTAAAGACTATGAGGGAACACGCACTTTACACCAAGTTCAGTAAATGTGAATTTTGGCTTAGTAAAGTAGCGTTTCTTGAACATATAGTTTTGGGAGACGGAATCTCTGTGGACCCAGCTAAAATTGAGGCAGTACTCAAGTGGCCCAGACCGACGTCCGTGATGGAAATTAGAAGTTTCTTGGGACTGGCCGGCTATTATCGACGTTTTGTGGAAGGATTATCGTCGATAGCCATGCCGCTTACGCGATTGCTTAGGAAAGAAGTCAAGTTTGAGTGGGATGACAAGTGTGAGCGAAGTTTTAAGGAGCTGAAACTCATATTGACGACCGCTCTAGTGTTGACTATTCCATCTGGACCTGGAGGATTTGAAGTCTACAGCGATGCATCGCTAAGGGGACTCGATTGCATGCTAATGCGCATGGAAAAGTGGTCGCGTATGTGTCGTGTCAGTTGAGACCACATGAGATGAATTACCTAACACATGATTTGGAATTGGCTGCGATTATGTTCGCTCTCAAGAACTGGAGGCACTATCTGTACGAGGAAAAGTTCCAAATTTATACAGACCATCAGAGTCTCAAGTATTTATACTTACAGAAGGAGTTGAATATGAGACAGCGCAGGTGGATGGAACTTTTGAAGGACTATGACTGCGACATCATGTACCACCTTGGAAAGGCGAACCGAGTAGCGGATGCGCTGAGTCGCAAATCGAGTATGGCGCACATGATGATCAAGGAATGGACCTTGTTAGAAAGGCTCAGAGATTCTGAATTTAAGTTCGAGATTAGCCAAGTGTCGAACCTGTTGGCTACTTTGAGGAAAGAATCGGAGATTCAAACAAAAATTAAAACATTACAGTCCATGGATCAGGAAATTCAGAAGATCGTGGAAATGGATGCTGCTATGAGGAAGTCAAATTTTTGGGTGTCTGACGATGGGATTTTGAAATTTCGAGGGCGTTGGTGTGTACTCGATGATACCGAACTCAAGGAAGAAATTCTCAAAGAAGCTCACTGCAACAATTACAGTATCCACCCTGGTAGCACCAAAATATACTAGAATTTGTGACAACATTACTGGTGGAATGGAATGAAGAAGAACGTGGCCAAGCATGTAGCCAAGTGTCTAACGTGCCAACAAGTGAAGGCACAACACTGCAAGCCCGGAGAACTGCTACGTCCATTAGAAATTCTAGAGTGGAAATGAGAGCATATCACTATGAATTTTGTAACCGGATTACCGAGAAGCCAGAGAGGGCATGATTTCATATGGGTGATAGTGGATCAACTTACTAAGTCAGCGCACTTCCTGACAGTGCGAAAGGACTTCGAATTGGAAAGGTACGCTGAGCTATATGTGCAACAGATCGTTCGTTTGCACGAGTACCGATAACAATCACTTCAGATCGTGACCCGAGATTTACGGCTAACGTTTGGAAGAGCTTGCAGATAGCCTTAGGAACAAAGGTACAATTCAGTACAGCCTACCACCCGCAAACAGATGGTCAGTCAGAAAGGACAATCTAGACACTTGAAGATATGTTAAGAGCTTGTGTGCTAGATTTTCAAGGCATGTGGGAGGAACAGTTACATTTGGTAGAGTTTGCTTATAATAACAGCTACTAGCAGAGTATCTAGATGGCGCCGTTCGAGGCCTTACATGGTAGGGCATGCAAGACGCCAGTGTGATGGGACAAAGTAGGTGAAAGGAGTATTACTGGCCTAGAGTTGGTGCAACAGACAGTAGATGTTGTCGAAACTATTCAGGAATGGTTAAAAGACAGCACAAAGTCGCCAGAAAAGCTACGCCGATCGGAGATGACGACCTTTAGATTTCCAAGTTGGAGATCACGTATTCCTCAAGGTGTTGCCAATGAAAGGGTTATCCAGATTCGGTAAGAAGGGGAAGCTGAGTCCGAGGTTTATCGAACCGTTTGAGATATTAGAGAAGATTGGCGATATGGCCTATCAGTTAACATTGCCTCCAAATCTGTCTCGCATACACAACGTCTTCCATGTATCGATGTTGAGAAAGTATAAACCAGATTCGACCCACGTTCTAAGGTACGAGGAAATAGACGTGGATGATCGAGTGTCATACGTGGAGAGACTAGTGAGGATCGAGGACAAAAAAGATCGTGTGCTGAGGAACAAGACGATCCCAATGGTCAAAGTCGTATGGGAGCACCATGGAACAAAAGGTGCCACGTGAGAAAGTGAAGAGGCCATGCGACGTCAACACCTCCACTTGTTTAAGAAGTAAGTGTAGATTGCAAATTTCGAGGACGAAATTTTTGTAAGGGGAGAAGAATTGTAACATTCTGAATTTCGACTCGTTTCCGGAACCAATAAAGTGTATATTAATTCTCGTTTAATTTTAGTGAGTCTCGCCCGGACTTGATTAATCATGGGATACTAACTCAATGGGAATGACTAACTAGGAAATGGTACGTGGACCGAGGACCCGATCGCGGATTGGGCATAGATTTCGGGAAATTCCGACGAAGTATTTTGAGCTAATGTTGGTCGATCTTAGGAGGGTGATGGATTTCATTTGGCCAATGATGCACAATCGGATCGCGGGTGATTCCGCATGACCGCGAGTGCGCGTGGTAAACAAATCCTGAACTAAAACTGAACAATCGCGACCTCTGGTACTAGTGATAATTCTTCGCGTTCTCTCGAGAATTGAGGCCATTGCCACATGGACAACCCTAAGTCGATATACGTAACCCCTAAACAGCCGCTCGTTAGTGAGAGATCCTAAAATTTTAAAATGAGCAAATTTAATCGCGTAATTGGACCCAAATCTCGACATCGAAATTTCGTGGACGTTTGTGATTATTTTGCTAGGCTGACATCATTTTAGAGTGGCCACATATGTTTGGAGTGGGTATGGTCGAAAAATGGGATTTCGGGCCGGAAGTGCAAAATTACGGTTTTGCCCTCCAGACTTTAAAGTCGATTTCTAGAGTTGTAGGTGATTACTTTTTGTGGCCAATGTCATTTTGGTGTGGCCACATATGTTCTGGGCTAATATAATTGAAAATTGGAATTTCAACCGAAATTGAAAAAATTGACGTTTTTGCCCCTAGACTTTGATAGCGATTTTCAAGGACTTGTGCGATGAATTTTGCGATTCTGATGCCATATTGTGTTCGCCACACATATTTGGGGTAGGTACAAGCAAAAAATGGAATTTCGACCCGGGACCGAAAAAATGACCATTTTACCCCTAGGCCATTTTTTATTCCGAATTTTGGTGGGGAAATTAAGGAAATTATTTAAATATTTGGTCAGCCCAATAATGGAGCCAATTGACCTTTTTGCCCCTCGCATTATTGGATGAGCACAATTTTTAGCCTTTAGATCAAGGGCAATTTGGGAAATAGCCTAGGATCTTGACAAGTGTCCCCCACTAGCCCACTTTTTGACCAAGATTGACTCTCTCTCTCCCCTTCATCTCTTCATTCAGCCATCCCCCAAACCAGAACACTCTCCCTCTCTCTTTCCATGTTTTCTCCTTCGCCGTTCTTCCTATCGCCGTTCATCGTCGTTCGTCGCCCGTCCGGCCGCTGTTCCACCTCACCAGCACCATCACCGTCCTATATCTCTCTCTCTCTTGTCTCGTCTCTCTCTCCCGTCCGGCCAAGGACTTGCCAGACAACCCCAAGCTGTGGACCGCCGGCGTGAGGAGCCGCCGGACCGCCGCCTAAGCGCCGTCGTCGTAGACACCACCGGGACGCCGCCGCCGATTCCACCGCTTGTCGGTGATTGGCCGCTTGTTTCCGTCAACTCGAATCGATTTAGGCGAGTATAAATCCCTAAACCCCAAATTAGTTTAATTGTGCAATTTAGGGGTAAATTAGGGGTTAATTAGGCTTAATTATGGTCTAATTAGGTTTGATTATGTGTGGGATGGTTAGGGGATGTAATTAGAGCCTAATGGAGTGATTTAGGCGTGGTTTAGTGTCAAAAATGGGTGCTGCCCTGTACTGTTCACACAGAACCGAAAATGCACTAAATTGCCTAAGTTGAGAATTAAATGGGTTTGTGAGTAATGACTTGAATTTAGGCAATTTAGTGACTAATAAGGACTTGTTCAAATCCTATTGGGTGACGCCATGTCTATGAGAATGACCACTGAGATTGGTCCGTCCATGGCGGGCCGTAGACACCGTGAATTGCATTGAAATGAATGCGTGAAATAAGTGCCGGGTTTAAGTGGACTAAAATGGAATGAATTGTACATGCCGATAATGCCTTGAATTCGTCGAATTTATGAATAATTGTACTTGGCATATTGGCATTGAAAATTGGCTTGGATTCCATTTCTCGTGAATTCGTTATTAGTGTTTCAATATGGTTGAAATTGCGAGTGCTAAAAGATGCACGTGCCTAATATATATAATTATAGGCCTTTGGGTCGGCCTTTTATGCCGAAATATTTATTGGCCTTCGGGTCGTTAGCCTTCGAGTCTGGCTTTTAAGCTGGATTATTTATTGGCCTTCGGGTCGTGGCTTTCGGATCGGAATACTTATTGGCCTTCGGGTCGTGGCCTATGGGTCGATTTATGCCTATTAAAGAGTTCATTGTGAAACGATGCCTAAGCATGCGTATGAGGTGCACAGGATTAATGATTGTGTGCACGTGTCTTGTATATTGTTATTAATGCCTAACTTGCAAGGTCTATGGTATGTTCGACCTGGGCCCGAGGGCCTAGGTCATTGTTTGCAAAATTATATTGTTTGTTTTGTTCACCTGTCAGGAGGTGCATATTAGCCTAGTTTCGGATTAGGGGTTGTTACTTGCTGAGTTTTATCTCACGGTTGTTGGAAAACCGATATTTCAGAACCTTAGCAGTGAGGATGGCAGAGGTGTCGATCCGTTTTGGGATTCCCCACTTTATCGAGAAGACTATGTCCGTGCATCCAGTGGAGGATGAGAATATGTACATTATATATTATACCTTAGTATGGGTAGATGTCGGGGAGTTAGTATCGGAGACCCATGAATATGTAGTGTGGTGCTTTAAGACACATAATGGAGAAGAGACCGGGCCCCTTTGAACTTTTGATATTCCGTTTAACGAGCAGGGTCAGGTGGACCCATAGTGCCCTGATGGACAGATGGTAGATCCTGGTACTTCAGGAGAGGAGAGCTTGGGCTCTGAAGGTATACCTGTGGTATACGAGTTTGACGAGGCTGAACTAATGGACATGGAGTTGGATGATGATGAGTTTGACCAGTTTATGGAGGAGAATGATGAGCCTGAGGAGATGGAAGCTGAGGAAGAGTTCGAGGATACTGAGTCTGAGTTAGACTCATTGGGTTCTAATGAGGAGTTGCCTAATAGTTCTTCATCGTCAGAGTCTTCCGGTTCTAACCCGAATTGAGTTCCATAGGTTGACCTTATTGGCAGATAGAGCGGGCTGCACCTTTTTGACTAAAGTCCGCCTTAACCCAGTAACCCTTGGCCATTGACTCTTTTTGTCCTTGGTGGCCGTTGATCTTTTGGTGGGTTGTAGTACTCCCTGTAATGGATATTGTATCTACCATTAATAGTAATGAATGTATATGTTTTTTTTTTAGCTGTTGGATTTCCTATTTGGTACTGGTCATGGTTATCTTACTTGTTGTACAGGTGTATATATATGCATATATATATGTTGCTTTCGCTTGTGATTTTAACTCCACATGTTGGGTTTCGGGTCGGCGACGCGACCTGGGACGTCGCAACAAATTCGACCATGACGTGGGATGCTTGCGCTTCATGGGGTACGGAGCGTGACAATGTAGGATGAGAATTTATCGAATCTCTGAAGCTCATAACCTTGGCTTGCCAAGCATTCTTCAATTTTGGCCAATCGTTTGGCCTCCTCTTCATCTTTGGATGTCTTTATAACCCGAACATCCTCTTCTAGATTCGCTATTTCTGGTGCAAATTTCGGAGAATTCTCCTAAATTGGTTCTTTACTTCTCATGGTATCTTCAATAGGTACCTTAGCGGCATTTGCATTCCCTGGATTGGCAACTGTAGGATAAGATCCTTTTGTAGCTATATTGAAAGTCTTCATTTCCGCCATCATGGCAGCCATTTGTGTTAGCTGGTTTTCTACTTCAGCCAGCCGAGTGCAAGTCTCTTCTTCAGCTATTTTTATTTGTAAATGAGTTCGAGGTCTTCTACCTTCCATTGATAAACAACCTGTTTTCATGAAAATCATCAAGATATTAGAATTGATGAAGTAGATATGAAGACTTATATTCTTTCAATTGTATGTTTTCTTGTAGATAACAAGGATAAGAATTTTTACACAAGCTTTAGCCTTGCAGAAATCTTCTCATCAATGTTTTTTCAAGAAATCATACCATTCAAAGAATTACAATCCATGGTGACTATTTCTTTTATGTGAAATGTGCTTTATTCATCAAACAATCATGCATGAAGTAATTGTTTTGATTTTGAAGATCCATACTACAACGATTTACATCGAAATGGGGGAATACTAGCTTAAACATATCTAGGCTTCTTGCTAGCTAAGGTAGCTTCAACCTTTTTATATTCCTTGACTCGTATCTCCCATTCTTCCACATTAATCGTGACCTCCTCGAGAATGTATGGCTCAACACTTGGCGTGTTTGGCATAATGTACTCTGGAATGTACGGCTCGTCAACATGAGTAATAATACTCAAAGGTACATATGGTTTGACATCGATCGGTCGTTTGGCCTTCAACCATTCTATGTACTCTTTGGATGCCAAGAAAAGCTTCATCTCTCCTTGTAGATCCTCAGGCCATTGTACTATTTGCTTGGTCGATTTCTTCAAGGAATGCATGATCTTCTGAACCTTTATTTGCAACTCCTTATTTTCCTTTTCCGATTGGGATTTTTGTGGTATATCAAATGTGAACTCCTCGGGATGCCAACTAGGTGGAACTTGTTGGATCATTCCGAACTATCGTACCACTCTTAATGGGCAATAAGTAGCTCCACCGCTCAATCCAAGCAATGGTACTAAATTGCCTCGTGACAAGTAATTTGAGTTGTCATGATCTTTGGCCATTGAATTCTCCATTGGAATTGATTAGGAGTCAATGCTCTAATGAAGTTTGCCCACTCATGAAAAGAGTATTTCGGCAATTTGTCTTGAAGTTTCAAATACTTCTCATTGGGGTTGGTAGAAGAGTCAATCTCCTTAATGCGCATATGACGTTCCTAGGGTCGGATATAGGAGATGAACCATATAGAAAGCAACCCGGCAGAAGCGTGAAGTACACCCTTTTGATGATGCTGATATTTGTTCAAAGAGATGATGGTTTCTGCTAAAAACATGTTGGAAAAATCCCACTATAGGTAAGCTTGCCTAGCAATCACTGCAACAAGAGGATTCAATCCGATCCTTGATATAGAGAATAAAACAAATCCAAAGAAAGCAAGGATGAAGACTTTCGCGGAAGTATTCTCGGTTTCCTTTGGCAATTTGGAGTAATTAGCCACCAAATAGGATAAAGGAAAATTCCCGATGCTTGACTTGATCAACTTTTCCACTTGAGGAGTCTTCAAGTTCAAAAATTCGGCTATGACACTTGTGGGTTTCAATCCAATTGGAGGCTCAACGATTTTTTATTCGAAATCAACCCCGATGGTTGCCTTATACTCTTCTAATATAGGTACCATCTCATGCTCGCCCAATTGGAATGTGGCGGTAGTGACTTCCCAAAAATGGGATAGTGCTTGAATCAAACTCACTGGATACTCGAGATTGATGAGCTTGAACAAATATCTCAATCTTTCCCTCACGTAGGCTTTATTGTCTTTAGTCATGTTCACCCACCATGCCAATAGCTCTTTCCTTGGAACCAGGATGACTTGTATATCTAGTTTCCCCATTTTGATCTAATCATGCAAAACGTTCATTATTAGTTACCATGGATTAACTTTAAATGCCCTCATTTTAATTATATGTCCTTTTATGGATAAAATGGAGGTAAAGCACATTTGCATTCTCATGACATAATACAAATGCCACTTTTAATCTATTTATGCCTTAAAAGAGCATATACTTGAAAATGTAAATGAAATCAATGTTTAAAACAAATGCCTTTTGACATGCTCTATTTTGACACTAAAATACTACCCTATGGTTTACAAGTTCGAATACATCAAAAATTGATTTTTGGCAAATGGGATTATACATGTCTCACCTTGAGCATCCAATCTATTTGAATTACATTGACAACATCATGGCCCTATACATTCCATCTAGAAATGTAAAATGAGACTAAATGGAGCATATCGACCTAACCATTGATTCTAGTATGAAAAGGCATCTTGTCCAAACTTTGATTATCATTTGGGCATTTTTTTTTTAACAAAGTGATATCAATTAATCTTACATAATTGAAAAGATGAGAAAAGTGAAACGATACTTACTTACTAACACCTTTTGCTTGGTTTTAGGTATATCAACCACAAAGACAAGCATATGCAACAAGTGAGGTTTTGACACCTAAAAGGGTAGGATATATTAAAGGCTCAAAGTCGCCACTTTAATGGACAAGAGATTCCATTTCAATAGGCAATCGGCCTAAAGTGATGAAATATTATTCCATCTCGATGGTCAGTATTGTATTTAAATGATCCCATGAGCAATCGGCTCATAGTTTCGCCTAAACACATACCTCCTAAAGGTGATCCTAAATGTAGCCGGGGTTGGGCCACGGGTAGTGTGTGCAAAAAGTGTAGTGCTAAAGCAATTTAGAGACAAGCACAACAATTTATAACCAAACAACACTTCTAAAATTTAGGTAAGAATCATATTCAATCCCAACACCAACCTGCAAAACAAAGGTAAGCATAGACTACACCCCTTATACCTTCCACTTGCATCACCATTTAACACTTTATTAATGGGGACGTACCTAGGATCTTTGCGAACACAAACACATGCATATCGTTCTATCTAGGCTTAAGTCCACCTAGAAATTTAAGGCTCCCCAGCTGAGTCACCAAGCCTGTCACGCCACGCTCTTGCGTACATTTCTGGTGGAGGTTTTTTTTCTTTATGGGCCTCTCTCAGGCTATACCTCACGTGACAGCGGGATTTATTTGATCTAAATTTAAACTTGGAGTCGCCACTAGTCATTTATGATAGGTCGACTAGAAACTTAATTATGGTACGAGAGAAATACCGAAATCCTACGAACCAAAGATTCTGGATAAGAGACTTGGTTACATTAACTATCCCAAATTGAAACCGTTAATGCCCTTTCGGTACCTAAGAACGATTATGGCATGTCTAGTGTGTCACACGGATCCCTAATTTCAATTTTTTAATCTAACCATGGATAATCAATGAAGCATTCACAAATCAATTGTACATCAAATGACAAATCAATCACAACAACCCTAATTTGATCACTAGAAATGAAGAATTTATTAAAACCCCAACCAGAGCTCTAAAAGCTTGCTCATTTCATTTTTTAGGTTTTTTTTTTTTAAGGGTTTTGGCCTTAAATTTGGAATTTTCCAAATTATGCCACTTGGGTATTTTGGAAAATCCAAATTTCACTTTTTATGACTGGCCACAATGATTTCTAATCATTCTATGGATTTTTTTAGAATTTTTGATTTTTTTTATTTTTTTTTCGAAAAATTTTTAAAGTCGAGAAAATGATTTTTAATGTTTTCTAGAAATTTTTGTGAACTTTTTTCAATTTTTTTCAGTTTTTCAAAATTTTCAAATTTTTATTTATATTTTCTGAATTTTTTCAAATTTTTATGAATTTTCTAGGATTTTTTTTATTTTTCTGAATTTCCTGTAATTTTTTTAATTTTTGTGAATTTTCTGCAAAATTTTCCAATTTTTTCAACTTTCTGTAATTTCTTTAATTTTTGTGAATTTTCTGCAAAATTTTCAAATTTTCTAAAAAAAATCTAATTTTTAAATAATTTTTTTTGATTTTTTTTTAAATTTTTCTGATTTTTTATCATTTTTTTAGAATTTTTTGAAATTTTTATGAATTTTTTCTAAAATTCCTGAAATTTTAGTTTTCTAAAAAAATCTAAATTTTTTATGATTTTTCTAATTTAGTTTGTTTTATTGTGTTGTTTTTGTTTTGTTTTTTTTTCTTTTTATTTTTGTTTGAATTTGTTTCTTTCCCGCCGGGACCGAACATTGCCGATGCCGTCGCCAGCGTCGGTTCCCTCTCCAGCGGGCAAGGTATGTCAAAACACGGCACCGTTTTGGACGTTTTCCATTTCGGCATTTTACCGAGCAATTGGTGGGCATAGATTTTGCATTCTTGAGGCCGCGACTTTAGGCTCACCGTCGGCGACCCCTCTGGCGACTATTTCGCTGTTCCTCTTGCACCATTAACAAGCCCACATGTTCTATTATCATTATAGTCTAATTCGGTCACCGTCGGACCTTCGCCGGACGGCAAAAAATCAGTCCAAAAAGCCAAACTTGTGCTGTTCAAATTTTCATTTTTTTAGAACTTGAATCCTAAAACTAGCCGCCCTAGCAGTCTAAACCAGTTCTAATCAACATAAAAATCAACACACAAGGTCAAAGAAGGCCTACTTGAACGGCCATTGGCCGTGAAGACACTTTGGTGAGCACTTCGCGAGCTCCGGCGAAGTTTGGCAATGGTGACCGAGGGGATTTTATGCGGTTTTAATGGCTAAAATGCAATCAAGAGACATGGAACACGATTAGCAATGATTTTTGAATATCTAGAGATACAAAGTCACAACAAAAATCACAACACCAGAAAAATCGAATCAAATCACATTTTCTGTAATTTCTAGAAAATTGTGATGACGAGCAAACTTTACCTTCTTCGGAAGTGGATCAAGCTAGGCTTCCGAGTTGAATGGCCGACTTAGATCTCTTCCTTGACACTTTTGCTTTACGAAGATGGTCTTAGAATCGTCAAGGTACTCCAGAGTCATCGAATTGAACTTGTTTTCAGACCTTCATGGACAGGTTTCATCACCAGCTCTCCGAACGTGGAGGATCACCAAAGGAGTCGATTTGCCGGCGGTTTCTCGTCGAAGAAAACGCTTATCGCTCGACTCTGGAAGCCTCAACACATCTCTACCGCTCTCTCTCTCTCTCTCTCTTTCTCGCTCTTTCTCTCTCTAATATTTCTCAGGAATTTTCTCGAATGGCTTCTTTCTTTCCAGTCAGTTTTTCTCCTTTTTTGTTGATGAAAAATGCCGCTCAAAAATCGTTGGAACCGAATTGTAATCGGTTGGGGCGGTTAATCGGTGCCAGCTGGACATTTTCCAACTGGTCAAATCGATCAACAAGTGCTATTTTGATCAGGGTGAATCAACAAAACCGCGGGCACGAGCGGAAATTTTTCTGAGTTATTCATGTGTAGGCAGCCGGGTGAAGGAGACGAAACTATTCAGGTCAGATTGACTCGCCCAACCCAAAAGTTCCGGTTTTGCACAAATTTGCAAATTAAATCCGATTTTTGCCAAATCTTCAAAATTCAATCACAAAATTGAATTACCCATCATATTCCGAATCCAAAAATGTAATTTTCCCTAATTTTATTGTAATTGAACCCAAGATTTTCCTATTTTTATACTCGGGTTAATCGGATTTTCCTTAATTTGACATCCTAATGACCTGATTAGGCGAAACCGGTGCCAAAATTGAATTACCCACTCATGATTAACCCTAAAAATGTTCATCTCACATTTCGAAAATTTCATTTTGGGTACGATACCCAATTTAGGTTCAAAATTGTCAATTTTTAATCAATTTTTGGGGATTTTTGATTTTTGCACCAAATTGTGCAATTGGACTGACCATTGTGCAACTAAAGGTCCTAGGATCAATTTTTGTGAAGATACTATGACCTAAAAATGTCTAGAAAAAAATTAATTTCATTTTTAGTTCAATTTGGGTTTAATTTTGCCCAATTTTGGGAAAAACATACACCCAATTGAAATTTTATAAAATTAAAAGTTCATTTATGAAATTGGATTTTAAAGAAAATTATTGACTATTTTTATGGAATTTTCTGATTCCATTTACTATTTTTCTTGATTTTCTTGCTTATTTTGACTAAAAGAAATTCAGGAAAAATACAGAAAAATGCTAAAAAATTATTTTTTGGTTTCAAAATAGGTTTCTAGGCTTGGCCAAGATTCCTAGGCCTAATTTAAAAATTTTTGAAAATATGATAAAAATGAGCTAAAAATTAGGTGTCAACAACCACCAAGTATTGTATTACATTGCGCTATATACAATATCCATTACAATCCATCACAATTAGCAACCTCTGTGCCAATAACCGCCGATATCAGAAAAGGCTAGTGGCTTTTAAAGTTCACACCACCATCAACAAAAGGGACCAATAGTTTAGGCATATACTAATTCCAGAAATGGGCACTTCAAAAAGGGTTACCCTATCCCTACTAACCCCTACGACCTCTAGACGGTATCCACTCTGAATTAGTTTCATCGGGGTCAGTCTGATACTCTGAGAACTCAGAATCAGCATCGATCTCAATTGAATTATCTTCATCTCCCGACTCCAATGGGACCTCAATCCGCTCCTCTTCTTCGAGCTCCTCCTCCGGTTCCTCTTCGAGCTCCAATTCGGGTTCCTCTTCCGACTCTATCTCTTCGAGATCTTCCTCCGACTCTTCTCCTAAATCCACGTCCATCGGATCGAACCCTACTTGTGACTCTTCTGGCTCCAGTTCAGGCTCAACCACCGTGGGTTCAGGTTCGGTAGGTACAGGCTAAAAATCTGATTGTGTTAAACTAGTGTCGAGGCTGGTCATCTCACTATCAGGAAAAGGTATAGCCGATGGATCTCAATCTCCTATTCCATTAAAAGGGACGTCGAAACCACGAACTGGACCGAACTCGTCTATACCCTCTCGGAAGCACCAGGCCGCATAACTATGGGCTTGCCAAAGGGGTTGTTCTATATCTACCTAGACTACTGTAGTGTGCTTAATCCAAGCTATATTGTCATCTATAAGGTACTCTACTACCGCATGATCAGTAGCATAGGTATGCCAAAATGCTAAGGTGATGGCGGTGGAGGATTCATGGTCCAGGCTAGGGTTCTGAAAATGTTAATTATACAACTATAAGATGAACTTCAATAAGTCGACAACCTAAACCCCACTTAGGCTATCATGCACCTCTAGACAAGTCCAAACACAATATCATTCAATAAATACATAACATGTAAACAATTGCATTTACCTGAACTTTTAATACACACAATTTGCACGTTAGTCTCAAATCCACAAATTCCAACCACATGCACTATCCAAACTAATTTCATGCCTAAAAGCAAATGTTGAACATAAGGCATTTCCGAACTCCGCATTTCACACTCGTTCATGCACTATCACACCATTTTTATTAAACTTGCCAATGACCCGCATAAACACGCATCATGTCCGATCTCATTTTCACTTGCCACATCACACATCTCACTTTCAATCTCTTTTCACAGCCCACGTGAACACACTTCAGGCTCCACTTTCCTATTGCGACCCGCGTAAACATGCCTTAAGTCCGATCTCATTTCCACTTGCCACATCACACATTTCACTCTCAATCTCTTTCTACAGCCCGCGTAAACACGCCTTAAGCTCTACATTCGTATCACGACCCGCGTAAACACGTCTCAGGGATTAAGTGATCACGCGAACATGCCAACACGCCATATTTTATTTGTATCCCACGTAAACATGTCTCAGGGCTTTTTAGTGATCACATGCACGTCACACGCCTCAAATGTCACACGTTTACATACTCGAACATTAATTAAATGCACTCAAATGCATCTAATTCAACCATCTCAATTCGGCCCACGTAACATACATACAACCATCATATAACATGCCATTTTTCATCACAAAAATCATGGCACAACAAGAACGGCACTATCCCACGATTTCACACAATTAAGAGCCGAATCAAAATATACACCCTACGAACCAAACCGAATTTTGCAGCACATAAGCCAACCATTCTTAGCCCTCATTTACCCTCTAATTACTCACCAAATCACCATAATTTCGCCCACAAAAACCGTCATCCAAAACAGCCCATAAAACTACACTACACCGTGTCTAAACGAGCCAATTAATACCCGATATCCTAAATAGGGATTAGGGTGTCACTTACTTGGAATTTCCAAGCAAGAACAACCTAGCAAGGGGGCAGCGAGGCAACAAGGAAGCGGCGGCCACGGCAATCTGGCGATTGGATGCATGGCAAACAGCGAGTGCATGGCGATCCGGCACGACTCCAGCCGACACACGGCCAAAGGGGAGAGAGAGGGTTGGTTTGGCCAAGGGGGTGAGTGAGAAAGAGTAGGCATGAGAATGAGATGGAGAGAGAGAAAGAGAGAGAAAAAAGGTTTAAATAAGTGGCACCAATAATTGGTGCACCTACCCCCAGTCAAAATTACCATCCTACCCTCTTCTCTACTTTCCATCCAATTGCCAAGATCTAAGCTTATTCAATAATCGACGGCCAAGATCAATTCTCACCAAAAATATCCAAGGGTAAAATTGGAATTTCACAAAAAGTGCAAGGGCAAAATCATCCAAAAATTTATATCTCTGAAGTTGGTATGAAATGACCAAAATGCCCTTGTCACATTACACTTGGTCTTCACAAAATCCCAGGGGCAAAATAGTCATTTTCCACTTCCTGTCAAAATTTCAGTTTTTTGACGAATCTAGACAAATTCGAGGTTGACCATGATAATAACGACGTTGTCCAATTACTCTGTCAAGACTTTCAAAATTTTCAATAGCCAAACTCAGTCTCTATTTAATGACCAAACTCAAATAAACACGACTTAAGCTTATCTCAAACTAACGGGTGACTTCCGAGAAAATTCGTACAATCGACCCGTGGTTGATATTAAATCAAGCCACGTTTAAGTTCACTTGAGTCATAGCGACCTCGATTGTCATGTAATTGCGAGGATCAATCACTAGATCTAAAGAATGTGATCATTTGGAATAGGTTTGAGATCATTCACTAATTTTGTATTCTGGAGAGGTGAAATTACCCGCAATCCAATTATACGATATTCGCAAATCGATCTATAACCATCCTTAGATCTGTTTATATTAACCTAAAATATTACCTCGACAATTCTTATGGTTGAAAGTCAGTCCATGGTCAGGTTCTATGATTGCACGAATCTAGATCTTTAATTAGCCTTTCCCTACTGGTTAGTATCCCATGAGTGATCAAGTCTGGGCGAGATTTACTATAAGTCTGTTATTGAAATTATGTATTTTGTAAATACTAAGTGAGTCGAAATTTAGAATGTCGCAACTCTTCCCCCCTTATAAAAATTTCGTCCTCGAAATTTATAATCAAAACCAAACTATTCAAACCATTGGGGGTAATGACGTCTCATCAGCTCCTCGCTTTCCTAAATAGCGCTTTTAGTCCCATGATATTCCCAAATCACCTTGACCAGCGGGATTGTCTTGCTCCTTAAGACTTGTTCCTTCCTATCCTCGATCTGCATCAGTCTTTCCACGTACGATACTCTGTTATCTACTTCTATCTCTTCATAATTCAATACATGAGTTAGATCTGGTTCATACTTCCTCAACATCGACACGTGGTATACATTGTGCACTTAAGATAAGTTTGGCGGTAAGGCAAGTCGATACGTTAAATCTCCAATCATTTCCAACACCTTAAAAGGTCCCATAAACCATGAACTTAATTTCCCTTTCTTACCAAATTGAAATAATCCTTTCATTGGTGATACCTTGAGGAATACGTGATCCTTTACTTGAAATTCCAAAGGTCTTTGCCTTCTGTCTGCATAACTTTTTTGACAGCTTTGCGCTATTTTCAACCTTTCACGAATGATTTAAACTGCCTCAATTGATTGTTGTACTAATTTTGGCCCAGTTATACTCTTTTCTCTAACTTCATCCCAACATACGGGCGTCCTACATGCTCTACCATACAAAACTTCAAATAGCGCTATTCCGATACTCTGCTGAAAACTATTATTGTATGCAAATTCCACTAAAAGTAATTGTTCTTCTCACTTGCCTTGGACATCCAATACATATGCCCGAAGCATATCTTCTAGAGTCTGAATTGTCCTCTCAGACTGGCGATCCATTTGTAGATGGTAAGCTGTACTAAACTTCAGTTTTGATCCTAATGCCGTCTGCAGACTTTTCCAAAAGTTGGCGATAAACCTAGGATCATGATATGAAATAATCGTCACCGGCACTCCATATAGATGAACTGTTTGGCTTACATACAATTCAGGATACCTTTCCAAGTTAAATTCCTTTCACACCGCTAGAAAATGTGCCGACTTAGTTAATCTATACACTATCACCCAAATGGAATCATGACCCTTTTGGCTCCTTGGTAATATTATTACAAAATCTATAGTTATGTGCTCTAATTTCTACTAAGGAATTTCCAATGGTCGCAACAATTCTCCAGATTTACAATGTTGCGCTTTCACTTGTTGGCATGTTAAACACTTAGCTATGTCCACCTTCATGCTATTCCACCAATAGTACTGTCTCAAATTATGGTATATTTTCGTACTCCTCGGATGGATATTATACTTGCTACGGTGCGCTTCCAATAAGATTTCCTCCTTAAGTTTTGCGTCATTGGCACACACATCCTTCCTCGGAACTTTAAGATCCCATTTTCGGATACTTGAAAGTCCACTTTCCTCTTAGCAACATCCATTTCCATAATTTTCTGAATTTCTTGATCCGTAAATTGTAAAGCCTTAATCTTAGTCTGGATTTCTGATTTGATCCTTAATGTGGCTAGCAAACTCGAGACTTAACTTACTTCAAGTCTAAATTCCGAATCTCGCACCTCTTCCAACAAGGTCCATTCCTTAACTAACAAGTATGCGATACTCGACTTCCAATTTAATGCGTCAGCTACTCGGTTGGCCTTTTTGGGGTAATATAAAATATCACAATCGTAATCCTTAAGTAACTCCACCTAACGACATTGTCTCATGTTAAGCTCATTTTGAGAAAATAGATATTACAAACTTTGATGGTCTATATATATATATCTGAAACTTTTCTCCGCATAAGTAATGTCGCAAAATCTTAAGGGCGAATACTATTGCGGTTAATTCCAAATTGCGCGTTGGGTAGTTCAACTCATGCGATCTCAACTGTCTTTATGCATAGGCCACTACTCATCCATTTTGCATAAGTATACACCCAAATCCTTTTAATGACATATCACTATAAATTTCATATCCTCTTAGTTCTAATGGAATAGTCAACACCGGCGCCTTTGTCAATCTATGCTTTAATTCTTGAAAACTCTTTTCACATTTGTCGGTCCATTCAAACATTGTTTCCTTTTTCAACAAAAGTGTCAACGGTGTTGCTATTGCCGAAAATCCTTCCACGAAACGTCGGTAATATCCTGCCAAATCTAAAAAGCTTTAGACCTCTGTTACCGTCGTTGGTCTCGGTCATCTCATTACAGCTTCAATCTTTGCTAGATCTACTGAGATTCCTTCCCCAGAGATCACATGTCCAAAAAATGCTACTCGATTAAGCCAAAACTCGCACTTACTAAACTTGACGTACAATGCGTGTTCTTTTAAGGTCTGTAGAACTTTACTTAAATGTATTTCATGCTTTTTCGGGCTCTTCGAGTATACCAATATGTCGTCTATGAAAACTATCATAAATTGATCCATGAATTCCTTAAACACTCGATTCATTAAATCCATAAAGGCAGCAAGGGTATTAGTCAACCCAAACGGTATTACCGTAAATTCATAGTGTCCATACCTCCTCCTAAATGTTGTTTTTGGTATGTCTTCCTTCATAATCCTCAACTGATGATATTCCATCCTCAAATCAATCTTAGAAAATACTAAAGCCCCTTATAACTAATCAAACAAATCATCTATCCTTGACATGGGATATTTATTCTTGATAGTCACTTGATTCAACTACCTATAATCGATACACAATCTCAGTGACCCATTTTTCTTCCTTACAAATAATATTGGCGCTCCCCAAAGGGACGCACTTAGACGAATAAAACCTTTGTCCAAAAATTCTTGCATCTGAACTTTCAATTATTTTAACTCAGATAGTGACATCCTATAGGGTGCTTTCGAAATTGGCTCTGTCCTGGGGGCCAACTCGATTACAAACTCTATCTCTTTCTGGTGGCAATCTCAGCAATTCCCGAGAAAAGATATCGAGAAAGCTGCATACCATGGTTATATCTTCTAGTCTTGGTTCCTCAATTGTCGAATCAACTACTGTTGCTAAAAAACCTTCACACCCTTCTTCCAACAACTTAGTCACTTCCCACAAATTCAAATCAAGGTTCCTCCTTGATTAATTTGGATCACCCTGCTACTACAATCTATTATGACCCTCTGCGTAGTCAACCAATCCATATCCACAGTCACATTGAAATCAAACATAGGTAGAACAGGCATATCTATCCTTTCTTCTACATCATCAATCACTATCTTACAATTTATGCATTCTAACGAAACTAACACCTTATCATTCAACGGAGTATTAATGCATAACACAACTTCAAGTAATTTTGGCTTCCCGATAATATTCTTAACAGGTAGGACAAAGCACCGATTTCCCGCCATCGGTTTCTTTCCGAAGTGGCGGTTGTCCTTAGCCTGGGCAAACCTCGACCTATAAGTTACAGCCCTATCCGCCAAATCATGTTCAATCATTTGGGCCTTCTCACAAATCTCATTATAGTCTCTTAAGTTCAATGATACCATCTGACTACGAAGGTCCAGTTTCAACCCCATCTTAGAACCTTCGAGCCTTGCCCAAAGGATCCTCTACCATCCTCGGGGCAAACTTGGATAATCTAGAAAATTTTGCCTTGTACTGATCCATAGACATTTGTCCATGACGCAATCTTATGAATTCAACCCACTCTCTCTCGAGCACTTTTCGAAAAATACTTGCCATTAAAGACTTCCATACGGCGACGTATGGTGACGTACGAATGGCTAGGGCGTCACAGCGGCAGCAGCTTGGTCGTTCAAGCTCCGGCGCGGTGGCGGTGAAGCTCCGGGAGGAAAAAGAGACGAAGGAGAGAGAGGGAGAGAGAGAAAGTGGTCGGACAAGGGTGAGGCTGAGGCTGGGGGCTGAGGCGGACGGCGGTGTGGCACGGTGGGCGACGGTGGCGCTCCGACGACCGGCGGTGGGCTTTGGCGTGAATGGCCGAGAGAGAGGGAGAGAGAGTTTGAGAGAGAGAGAGCTGTTCGATGGGGGTTTGGGCCGATTGAGGGTGAGAGGAGAGAGAGAAATAGTCTAATCTTGGTCAAAAGTGGGGGCCTAATGGGTGCCACTTGTCACAAATCTAGCAAAATGACCATTTTACCCCTCATCTAAGGGTTCTCATTAATTCTTATCCAATAATTCATGGGCATTTTGGTTATTTGCATCAATAATTAGGATAAGTCCAAATTTAATTAATTTCCTTAATTATCCCCAAAATTCGGAACTGAAAATAGCCCAGGGGCAAAACTGTCATTTTTTTCGGTCCCGAGTTGAAGTTTAATTTTTCGCCCGTACTAATCCCAAATGTGCATGGCCAACATAATATGGTGTCAGAATGGCAAAAATAGTTGTGCAAGACTTAGAAAATCCATGTTGAAGTCCCAAGGGCAAAATCGTCAATTTTTCCAATTTTGGTTGAAATTCCAATTTTTGGTCGTAATAACTCCAAATGTGCGTGGCCAGCATAATATGACGTCAGATTCCCAAAAATAGTCTCTTAAGCCCTCAAAAATTGCTGGCGAAATCTGGGCCCAATTTCATGAACAAAACTTGCTAACTTTCAATTTCAGGGTCTCTCACTAGCTGCCGGCTATTTAGAGGTTATGCGTATCGACCTAGGGTTATTCGTATCACGATGGTCTCGATCATTGAGAGAATGAGAAATTATCACTAATTCTAAATATCATGATCGTTCTGTTCAAGTTAAGGACTAGTTGGCCACGTGCACTTTCGGTCTTGCAGAATCACCTGTGTCCTTATTGTACATCGTTAGCCTTGGCCAAAGCCAATCCATTACTTTTTTTTCCTTAGATCGGCCTACGTCGGCCCAAAATATTCTCTCAGCGTCTCTCATGATCGGTGTCCGTTTCGCGATAGGGTCTCCGGTCCACATACTATTTTCTAGTTAACCATACCCCATTGGTTAGTATTCCGAGAGTGATCAGCTCTGGGTGAGACTTACTAAAATAAAATGCGAAATAATGTTAATTTTATTGACCTGGAACTACATCGAAATTCGGGTTGTTACAACTTTTCTCCCCTTACAAAAATTTCGTCATCGAAATTTGCAATCTATCCTTATCTACTCAAATAACTAAGGGTGTTGACGTCTCATGGCTTCTTCGCTTTCCCATATGGCACCTTCTGTTCCGTGATGCTCTCAGACAACTTTGACCATCGGGATTGTCTTGTTCCTCAACACACGCTCTTTTCTATCTTTGATCATGACTGGTCTTTCCACGTACAACACATTGTCATCCACGTCTATCTCCTCATACCTTAAAACATTAGTCTGGTCTAGTTCATACTTCCTTAACATCGACATGTGGAAAACATTGTGTACTTATGACAAATTGGGCGGTAAGGCAAGTCGATAAGCCATATCTCCAATCTTTTCCAAAATTTCAAATGACCCAACATACCTAGGATTTAGTTTTCCTTTCTTGCCGAATCTAGATAATCCCTTCATAGGCGACACCTTAAGAAACACGTGATCTCCAATGTGAAATTCCAAAGGTCATCGTCTCCGATCGGTATAACTTTTCTGGCGGCTCTACGCCGTTCTGAGTCTATCTCGGATGACTGTCTTCAATCGTCTGCTGTACCAACTTTAGACCCGTGATACTCTGTTCACCCACTTCATCCCAATACACTGGCATCCTGTACGCTCTGCCATACAAAACTTCAAACGGTGACATCTGAATGCTTTGCTAGTAGCTATTATTATAGGCAAACTCCACCAAGTGTAACTGCTCTTCCCATTTGCCTTGGAAATCTATCACACAGGCTCTTAGCATATCCTTCAAAGTTTGGATGGTCCTTTCAAACTGACCATTTGTTTGTGGATGGTAGGCCGTACTGAACTGTTACTTTGTTCCTAAGGCCGTTTGCAAACTTTTCCAAAAGTTGGCCCTAAATCTCGGATCACGGTCCGAAGTGATCGTTACTAGTACCCCATGTAACCTAATGATCTGCCTCACATACAAGTCTGCATATTTTTCCAACTCAAAGTCCTTTCGTACAGCCAGGAAGTGTGCTGACTTAGTCAATCTATCCACTATCACCCAAATTGAATCATGTCCTCTCTGGCTTCTTGGCAGTCCCGTTACGAAATCCATTGTAATATGTTCCCATTTCCACTTTTGGATTTCTAACGGTCTCAATAAGCCTCCAGGTTTACAATGCTGTGCCTTCACTTATTGGTACGTCAAACACTTAGCTTCATGTTTGGCCACATCTACCTTCATTCCATTCCACCAATAGTATTGTCTCAAATTTTGGTACATCTATGTACTTCCCGGGTGGATACTGTAATTGCTCCTATGAGCTTCCGATAAGATTTCTTCCTTAAGTTTCACATCATCCGGTACACACAATCGCCCTCAAAACTTTAGGACTCCATTCTCGGACACTTAAAAGTCCGATTTGCTCTTAGCTACATCCGTCTCAACAATCTTTTGGATTTCTTGGTCCGTAGACTGTAGTTCCTTAATCTTGATCTAAATTTTTGGCTCAATCCTCAAGGCGGCTAACAAATTCGATACTCGGCTCATCTCAAACTTAAACTCTGAATCCCTAAGCCTTTCCAACAAAGTCCACTCCTTGACCATTAGATGTGCCATACTAGACTTTCGACTCAAAGCATCTGCCACTCGATTAGCTTTCCCAGGATGATACAGAATGTCGCAATCATAATCCTTTAGAAGCTCTATCCATCGACGCTGCCTCATATTCAACTCTTTATGCAAAAATAGGTACTTGAGGCTTTGATGATTAGTATAAATCTAGAACTTCTCGCCACACAAGTAATGCCTCCAGATCTTAAGTGCAAATATGATAGCAGCTAATTCCAAATCATGCGTTGGATAGTTTATCTCATGCGGCCTCAACTGACGCGACGCATATGCTACCACCTTTCCATGTTGCATCAACACATATCCTAATCCTCTTAGCAAAGCATTGCTATAAATCTCGAATCCTCCTAGGCCCGAAGGAATGGTCAATACTGGAGCAGTTGTTAACCGGTGCTTCAACTCCTGAAAACTCCTTTCACACTTGTCATTCCATTCAAACTTCACCTCCTTCTTAAGCAATTTTGTCAATGGCATAGCTATTGACGAGAATCCTTTTATGAATTGCCTATAATAGCTAGCTAAACCCAGAAAACTCCTGACCTCAGTCACTAACGTCGGTCTAGGCCACTTGGTAACTATTTCAATCTTAGCTGGGTCTACAAAAATTCCATCCCCATAAATGATATGTCCAAGGAATCCTACTCTGCTGAGCCAAAATTCACACTTGCTGAACTTAGCATACAATGCATGTTCTCTCAAGGTCCGTAGCACTTCAGCCAAGTGTACCTCATGTCCCTCAGGGCTCTTAGAGTACACCAGTATATCATCAATAAAACACTAGTATATCATCAATAAAAACTATCACAAACTAATCCAGGAATTCTTTGAACACCTGATTCATCAAATCCATGAAAGCGGTTAGGGCATTCGTTAATCCGAAGGGCATAACCGTAAACTCACAATGCCCGTATATAGTTCTAAAAGTAGTTTTGGGAACGTCCTCATTTCTATTTCTTAATTGATGGTACCCTGTCCTCAAGTCTATTTTGGAAAATATTAAGGCTCCTTGTAACTGATCAAATAGATCATCAATCATCGGCAGTGGATACTTATTTTTTATTGTCACTTGGTTCAACTGCCGGTAATCTATACACAACTTCAAAGTTCCATCTTTCTTTCTGATAAACAGAACTGGCGCTCCCTATGGAGACGCACTAGGGCGAATAAAGCCTTTGTCCAGTAATTCCTGTATATGAACTTTTAACTCTTTTAATTTTGATAAGGACATCCTATATAGCGCTTTCGAAATCGGCTCTGTCCCAGGTGCCAATTCAATCACAAACTCCACCTCTCACTTGGGCGGTAAACCCGGCAATTCCTAAGGAAACACCTCGAGAAAATTGCTTACTACGGGTATATCTTCCAACTTAGGTGCCACCACTGTTGGATCTACAATATTCACCAAATATCCTTTACACCCTTCATCCAACAGCTTACTCACCTCAAGCGAGGAAATCCAAGGGATCGAGGTTCCTCCTCGGTTTTCCTGAAATACAAAACTGGGGCGCCCATCCGGATTAAATTGGATCGTCCTATCGCTGCAATCGAATACGGCTTTCTGTAGGACTAACCAGTCCATCCCAATAATCACATCAAAATCGAACATGGCTAATACTGCCAAGTCGATACTCTCTTCCTTACCCCCAATAATTATCTTACAGTTAGGGCATCCAAAAGAAACTAGTAACCTATCATTCATAGGTGTCGACACGCAAAACACATTCTCAAGCAACACTGGTTTCAAGCCAACCAACTCAATAAACTGCTCTGAAACAAACGAATGGGTTGCCCTCAGATCAAACAATGCATACGCGGCATGATCACACAAGGAAATCATACCTATGACCACGCCTGGCGCATTCTCAGCTTTTTTGCGCAGCATGGCATAGATCCTTCCTTGAGCTGGTGGCCGTCCTTGATTAACCGGTGGGGGATTCCCGGCCTGATTCCCTGCTCGAGGTTGCTGCTGAAACATCGCAGGGGGTCTTGAAGGGTGCATCTGAGGGCAATTTCTTATCTGGTGTTCCAGACTCCCACATCTAAAACATGCTCCGAACCTACTCGGAGGGGGATTCGGTTTTCCAAGATTGCGCTTAACAGGGGGAACAAATCATCGGTTGCCAACCATTGGCTTCTTCCCTAGACGACGATTGTCTCTATTCGGGGCAAACCGCGATCTTGAAGCGGCTGCTCTTTCTTGCTGATCTCGCTCTATAATCTGAGCCCGTCTATGCATCTCCCCATAATCTTTGATATCATGAGACAAAGTCATGCTCCGAAGATCTGGTCTTAGTCCATCCCGGAATCTTCGAGCTCTATCTCTCGGATTCTCCACCATAGTCGATGCGAACTTTGCCAGCCCTGCGAATTCTGCCTCGTACTGATCTACAGTCATCTGTCCTTGTCGCAAGCGCATAAATTCCATCAATTTCTTTTCTTACACATTTTTCGAAAAATACTTCTCATAGAAAGTTTCCATGAATACCGCCCAAGTCGGGGCCATTCCTTCAGGGAATATTCTACCTTCGATGGTATTCCACCAATCATTAGCGCCATCCTGTAATTGATAAGCCACCAATGTTACTTTTTCCTCGTCATTGCACCCCAAAACCTTAAAAGTCTTTTCCAATTCCTCCACCCATCTTGGTGTTGTTTTGGGGTTGCCACGACCATGAAACTTTGGCGACTTCAGCTTTATAAACTGTTCCACTAAATGAGGCATTAGTCTAACCCCAACGGGCTGAGCCTGCTCTTGGTGGGCCTGATTTCCTCCAACATCCGCTATTGGGGTGGCTTCAGCAGCTCTAGCATAGGCCGCGGCCCTCTCTTGAGCCTGCATACCCATAATATGCCCGAACTCATGTAAGGTCTCCATTATCTCATCAAACCTCGGGTCTCTGGCCTCACGGTTTCCCTTGCTAGGCTGACCTTGGGGCTCCTTTCCTTTTCTCCTACTCATCTTGGCTACCCGGTTCTACAACTATCTGCTATAATTCCACGAAGGAATTAAAGACTTAAACCAATCTATCCCAGTCTAAGTCCTAGGCAGGTATTAAAACAACAATCAAACAACCAGCATGCGGCCCAACATAAACAATCTCAACATTACACCCAAGGAGTTCATGTACTTATCTCGGGTTCTGCCGCACCTGCACTTATGGGTCACACAACCAACAATTCAAATACAAACACAAGCTGTCAGGAGATGCATGTAGCATATGAGGTCACCCTATTGGCTATCCATGGTCTCATCGCTCCTTATTACTCCAGACTTCGACCTAATTGGACCAAGCTGACTTTACTCTGATACCAATCCAAACCCGGATGTCATGCCGTGAACCCCCTCAGCACGCACCATCCCTACCTTGGTCGATATACTTGCGATGTCCCAAGAAGCACCGCTGACCCAACGCCCAGACAGAGAACAAGGCACAAGTGGAAGCAATAAATAAACAAACCTCAGACAACTACAATATGAGCCAAGGATAGCCATACACCAATCATCATAGCAAAAACTAAATACATATTTTTATATTACTATTAAAACCCGTTTGTCCAGTATTTTTAGGTACAACAAAAAGATATAAACAGTCAGTAGCCACTAGGTCAAAAAGGGATAAGTGGCTAGGGAGGTTAGACTAAAAGTTAGGGAGAGGGCTATAGTCCAAAAAGTAATGGCTCTCACTACTAGCTATGGATAAGGGATGACCCTAAGGCTCCCAATCAAGGTCGGACAACTCGGCAAGATCATCTGACATCTCCTCGAAAGCATCCTCCTCATCTGAACCTAGCTCTGCAATCTCTCCGACCTCGTCTAAGTTCTGCTCCATGGCCTCGGGCTGATCCTCCTCCTCCTGCATCGGCTCGAGGTCCTCAGCTAGTACATTAGGCTCCTCATCCATCTCCTCCTCCTGCATCACCTACTCTGGTGTGACCTGGGGATCGATCACTTCACTATCGGCTATAATTGGCTCCATCAACCCAACCTCATCGACCAGGATATCAAAGGTCCTGAGAGGCTGTCCCTCATTTCCACTGGCATTCCTGTGGCACCAAGCCACATACTCTTGCATCTGGTAGAAGTACTCGCCCACATCCACAAATACTACTGATCGATACCTCACAAAAGCCTCCTCATTTCCTGAGGGGTAAGTACTAGTAAACTGCTGGATCTACATAAAGATCCCAAAAAGAGGCGGTGGTCTCACCATTCTTATGGCTGAGGGTCTGAAAAGTTTCGGTTTACACAACTGTGAAATGAATTTCAGCGAGTACAACACCTAAATCTAGGCTATATAAACATACAATCTCTTGACTGAAAACAAACACTCAAAACCACAATACAACATTAATCACACAAACCTCTGACCCTGCAGGTTAGACAATTCAATATATAATGATCACGGAACATACGTGGCACACATAGTCACACGTACGCCAAACAAATGCTCATGCTCTTTAGTGTTTATATCGCATGCCATACACCGAGTCTCACGTACTCGCACGCTAACCCATGCATTTTTATGCATGCAAGTGTCATCAACATGTCATATGCATTTTCCGGCCCACTGGCCCACTCTGGCACATTAGCAAATGCTCAATTTATTAATGATACTCAACCCGAAGGCCCACTACCCGAAGGCTCACAACACTTCGCGACCAGTGTAAAAACGCATCACATGGCCCAGTGTATCTAGCCTGCTACAAAGTGCATGAGGCATAACACTAATCTCCTTACGAACCAAAGCCTATTATAAAGTGCATGAGGTTGGTCGTCTTCCGGATGTACCGGGCATTGTCCTACTACAAAGTGCATAAGGACGGTATCGACCCAAAGGCCACGACCCAAAGGCCCTTAAGTGATCACACAGTCAGTTATTATCTGAACCCCGCGTAAAACGCTTTAGGGTATTTTAGGTGATCACATGCTCATGGCAGGCATGCATTCTCGCACAATTTCATCACATGCCTCACTCTTGGCATACACAATGCATGTCCGTGTTATGCAGTATAATGCACCACGAGCATCAATATAATTCAAGCACTCAATGTCACAACACGTGCTCAATTGGCCTATTTAATATTGTGTGGCCTATCGTGCGATTCATAAATAAATAAGTAATTTCAAGCCAGTCATTGGCCAATTGCACTCCACATTAGTCGACCACACAAACACCCGACATGGCAGTACACAATCGATCACAATTTATGCAATAATCAGTTAACCCGGGAATACTCGGTAATTCCACCAACGGGCTCCTAAATTGGCCATTTTAATCCATTTATTCCTCACTGAACCGCCCTCAATTTAATCCTCATCGAACCATCAAATTGTCTCGATAATAATTCCTACCAATCGGTACACTAATTTCTCTTAGTATGTATTAGCATTCCTAAACCAGTCCAGAAAATGCACTATCAGTCCTAATTCAGATTTAGAAATTTACTCACTTAATTCAACTTCACGACGATGAGGAACGGCGGCCGATCACCGGTGAACGATGGAACCGGCGGCGACGTATGGACGGCGGCGTACGGACATGTACGGACGTCGTACGTATGGCGACGTACGATGACGTACGGACGGCCGGGGCGTCACAGTGGCAGCAGCTCGGCTGTTCGAGCTCCAGCGCGGCAGCGGTGAAGCTTCGAGAGGAAAAAGAGACGAAGGAGAGAGAGGGAGAGAGAGGGAGAGAGAGAAAGTGGTCGGACAAGGGTGAGGCTGGGGGCTGAGGCGGACGGGGGCGTGGCATGGTGAGCGACGGCGGCGCTCTGGCGACCGGCGGTGGGCTTTGGCGTGAATGGCCAAGAGCAAGGGAGAGAGAGTTTGAGAGAGAGAGAGCTGTCCGGTGGGGGTTTGGGCCGAATGAGGGTGAGAGGAGAGAGAGAGAGTCCAATCTTGGTCAAAAGTAGGGGCCTAATGGGTGCCACTTGTCACAAATCTAGCAAAATGACCATTTTACCTCTCATCCAAGGGTTCTCATTAATTCTTATCCAATAATTCATGGGCATTTTGGTCATTTGCATCAATAATTAGGATAAGTCCAAATTTAATTAATTTCCTTAATTATCTCGAAAATTTGGAATTGAAAATAGCCCAGGGGCAAAACTGTCATTTTTATCGGTCCCGGGACGAAGTTCCATTTTTTGCCCATACCAACCCCAAATGTGCGTGGCCAACATAATATGGTGTCGGAATCGCAAAAATAGTCGTACAAGCCTTCGAAAATCCATGTTGAAGTCCCAAGGGCAAAATCGTCAATTTTTCTAATTTCGGTCGAAATTCCAATTTTTGGCCATAATAACTCCAAATGTGCGTGGCCAGCATAATATGACGTCAGATTCCCAAAAATAGTCTCTTAAGCCCTCGAAAATTGCTGGCGAAATCCGAGCCCAATTTCGTAAACAAAATTCGCTAACTTTTAATTTCAGGGTCTCTTACTAGCGGGCGGCTGTTTAGAGGTTATGCGTATCGACCTAGGGTTATTCGTATCACGATGGTCTCGATCATTGAGAGAATGAGAAATTATCACTAGTTCCAGAGGTCACGATTATTCAGTTCAAGTTCAGGACTGGTTGGTCACGTGCACTTTTGGTTTTGCAGAATCACCTGCGTCCCTATTGTACATCGTTGGCCTTGGCCAAACCCAATCCATTACTTTTTTTTCCTTAGATTAGCCCACGTCGGCCTAAAATATTCTCTCAGCGTCTTTCGTGATCAGTGTCCGTTTCGCGATAGGGTCCCCGGTCTACGTACCGTTTTTTAGTTAACTATACCCCATTGGTTAGTATCCCGAGAGTGATCAGTTCTGGATGAAACTTACTAAAATGAAATGCGAAATAATGTTAATTTTATTGATCCTGGAATTACAGCGAAATTTGGGCTGTTACAGTCTAAATCTGAATGACACCTACGGAGAACACTCGACCCTTGGTGACTTTCCACTAATCACTTGCATTTCCTTGCAATTGATACACTGTTAAGGTCACCTTCTCCTCATCCATATACACCAAAACCTTTGCCATTTCTAATTCTTCCACCCAAAGTGATGCAGCCTCTGGGTCATCTTTACCATCAAACTTATGGGGTTTTAATTTTAAGAACTGCTCTACTAACTGATGCATCTGACGATTCGCATTCACCTGCCCTTGCCCTTGATTCTCATTGTTACCATTAATGGTAGCAGCTGCAGCGGCCTTAGTAGCTTGGGCAATAGTGGCAGCTCGTTCCTAAGCCTGCCGTCCCATCAGATTTCCAATCTCTTCTAGGGTCCTCATGACCGCATCCATTCTCGGATCTCCCACAGGTTGGGCATGCCAACTTGATTGGCCTCTTAGCCCTCTACCTCTCAAACTCATACTCACGGTTTTCTATCACTCACCTATCTGCTATAATTCCACTTAGGAATTAGAGACCTAGGCCAACTATTTTGATCAACAGCCTTAGGCAGTGAATTATCTCGATAATTCACTTAACAAGCAATCAATCACCACAACACAAGAGTACAATTAATAGGGTTCGTGCACTTATCTCAGGTCTAGAAACACCTGTAACTCAACCATTAAAACACTTAATTCACCCATCAATTGTAACATTCTGAATTTCTACCCATTTCCGAAAACACTTAAGATTCAATGTTGGAGGGAGTATATAGTGTTTTTTTCCTCCAAAATTAAAACTCTCTCATTTTTCAGATTTGGTTTCTCTCTCTTCTCTCTCTCTCTCTCTCTCTCTCTCTCTCTCTCTCTCTCTCTCTCTTTCTCTCATACTCTCTCTCACTCTCTCTCTCGGCCGCCGGCCATACCTTCATCGCCGGCCATTTTCCGGCGGATCACCGGCGATCTCGAACCTCCAGCAGCATCCTCGGCGTCTTCATGTTGCTGTGGTGGTCAGATTCTCGTTGAACGGCCATCGGATCGCGTCTTTTGATTTGTTTTTTCGTTACTAGCTAGATAGTGCAAAAACGGATCGATTCTCACTTAGTTTGTGCGATCTATTATCATAGGTTGGCCGAGCTTTCCGAGACTTCTCCGTGCTGTCTTTGATCTGAACATGGAGGCTGGATCGCTCAATTTTGCGCCGGAGCATTGTTGAACAAGGTAAGTGCACTTGAACATGATTCTGCAAATTCGTGTATACTGAACCTGCATGCTTGTGATGCCGATTTCAGCTCGTTAATGTCGAAATCTTGTGAAGTGATGAACTAGAGAATCGTAGAGCATGTCTTAAGCTTCGATTTGATATATCATATGCCTTGATCGGACTTGGTTTGCTATGTCAAAACTATTTCGGAAGTTAGGATCAGAATCTGAAATGTAATGTACAGATCTGTTCTGATGATGTCTTGATTGATGTTGTGCTGTTCTATGATTTTTCTGATTTTCTACGATCATTTTTTGAAACAACTTTCTTCATGAAAGTTGTAGATCATATCTTAATCTGTTCATCATAAAATTCTCATAAAATTCCAAGCATATTAGCATGGTACGATCTGCAACGTCATCTAGGTGTAGATCGGGTGACAAACTGATTCTGATTGACCTTCATGTGTTCTTCAATTTTCATAAATTCGTGTGTTCAAAATCTGAAAAAGTTTTCTTCATGAAAGTTCACACTGAGATCGAGGTCTTTCCATTGATACTAATTTCATCAAAATCAGAGGTCATTTGGATTTTCAAAAGGAATTTTCACAATCTGATAAGTATCTGTGTCCAGATCTGAATTTCATTCCTTTAGAGTTCAGAAGATGTTTTTCCGAATTTGATAAAGTTATTGTCCTTTTTTGCAAAAAATCAAAACTAAAAAGTTGTTCATTGGGGTCTCATTATGTTGTCTGGGGAATTTGAGGGCCAAATAACAATTTTTGGAGGGTCAATTTGCTCAAAATTTTATAAAAGGTCTTCTCGGGCTAAAATGTGATTTGCAATTGAGTCCTTCGCAAAAACAGAATTTTATAAAAATTTGGAGGACTTTTTAGCAAAAATTCAAAACACGAAACTTGTTGTACACGGAGAATCCTAACTGCAAGAAAATTCTCACGTGATTTTGATAAGGTTTGTTATTTTTCCCGCCTTTATTTTAAAATCATAACAGAATCGGATCCAGTCTGTCACCGAGGGTAAATTTGTCATTTTCGGGAAAATCGGCTAGGAATTAGAAAAAATGGTCTGCGTGACTTTTGATCCTCATTTCATAAGCTTTCTAATGACACCTGAATCACTTTATTTGGACATCATTAGGGTAGTTAATTAAATTTGAATAGAAGCAATCCGAATTAAATAAAACTGAATAAGTGGTCTTCTTATGAAGCCCATTTCTCATTGTTTGATTGGCTTCGAAATAAGGCCTATGGGCTTGAATGCATGCTTATTTCATTGCTATGCATGTGATTGTTAGATGAATGTTAGGCCCGGTGCATGTTCGGCGGGTAGTCCGTTGTGATCATTTAGAACCCGATTTTAGGGGTTAATTGATATGAGTTGCCATTTTGTGAATGCAAATGGTAGCCCATTATCATTAACCCGTTGATCAAATAATGTTAGATGATTAGGTGGGTGGTGAATCGAAATGCATAAAAAACAAAGGCCGATCCCGAAGCCCGTGTTTGATTAGTGAATTGTTTGCACCTTTATTTTTCTTTGGTTGTTCCTTTGTGCATTGTTTGTTATGAATGAATGTTACGAATGTAAACACCGACACTCGAGAGACGGTCCATGAAAGATAATCCGAAATGGTGAAAATCAAGGCGAATCGACCGATGTCCAATCCGGTCTCCATTTGTATTCATTTGATGAAGGCAATAAACCGATGTCCGATCCGGTTTCAATTTGTACTCAATTCATTCATCTCGGATCATGTCTCGGGTTTTTAATTTGTGTTGTAATAAACACCCGACGAGTTGCGGGTTTTTACTTTCTCGCACATAGAATTGGTTTGTCTTTTCAATATCTTTAGTTTTTATTTTACAAAAATGTTTTTTTCAATATAATTGAATGTTTCTTTCTTTTTCTAGACTAAGATAGGATTAGTTTAGAATTTTAAATGGAAATATAAAAACAAGATGCATGATCACCTAGTGGACTAAGACTTTAAACATGAAAATAGTAAAGAGCAAATGCATGACAACTTAGATAACAACCATGTTAAGTTTAGTGGTACCGAAAGGGCGTTAATAGAAATATTAACGTAAGCTAGTCCCCGAACCTTTGATCTCTGGTTTTCGTAGAAACCGAAACGAAATTCCCGCGTTTCGGTTGGGTATTCTAGCCGACCCCCGACCTAGGCTAGTGGCGACTCCTAAAAAAGACAAAATCGATCCGCTGTCACACGAGATATGGATTTAGGGAAGATCCACGTTCATGATCAATGGGTCATATGGATGATCAAAAGATTTATATAAAATCATTTTCTATGATATGTCATATGAACCATTTCATGAACATATATCTCTAAACCCGCCTTACCGAGTTCGGCCCTCGTGAGGTAAGTCGTGACAATCATCCCATTCGAACTTGGTCTCCTTCTTCAATAGTCGTGTCAAGGGCATGGCTATAGATGAGAATCTTTCCACAAACCGTCTATAATAGCCAGCCAGTCCTAAAAAGCTCCGAACCTCCGTTACCAATGTCGGCCTTGGCCACTTAGTCACTGCTTCGACCTTAGCATACAACGCGTGTTCACAGAAATTCCATCTCCCGACACGATATGTCCAAGAAATGCTACTTTACTGAGCCAAAACTCACACTTGCTGAACTTAGCATACAACGCGTGTTCCCTTAACGTCCGTAGTACTTCAGCCAAGTGTATTTCATGTTCCTCAGGGCTCTTCGAATACACTAGTATATCATCTATGAAGACTATGATGAACTGGTCCAGAAATTCCTTGAATACCCTATTCATCAGATCCATGAAAGCGGCTGGGGCATTCGTCAATCCAAAGGGCATCACAGTGAACTCATAGTGCCCATACCTTGTTCTGAAGGTAGTCTTGGGTATATCCTCTTTCTTGATTCTCAACTGATGGTATCTGGTCTTCAAATCTATCTTGGAGAACACTGCGGCTCCTTGTAGCTGATCAAACAAGTCATCGATCCTTGGCAGCGGGTACTTGTTCTTCACTATTACCCGATTCAACTGTCGATAGTCTATGCACAATCTCAACGTTCTATCTTTCTTCCTTACAAACAAAACTGGCGCTCCCCATGGGGATGCACTAGGGCAAATGAAACCCTTGTCTAACAACTCTTGCATCTGGACCTTCAACTCCTTCAATTCCGCTAAGGACATCCGATACGGTGCTTTCAAAATTGGCTCTATTCCTGGCGCCAACTCAATCATAAACTCCACTTCTCGCTCGGGTGGCAAACCAGGCAATTCCTTAGGAAAAACTTCGGGGAAATTGCACACTACAGGTATATCTTCCAACTTGGGTTCCACCACTGTTGGGTCCACAACATTCACCAAGTATCCTTCACATCCTTCGTCCAACAATCTATTCACTTCGAGCGAGGAAATCCAAAGGGTCGAGACTCCTACTCGATTTCCCTGAAACTCAAAACTAGAACACTCATCTGGATTAAACCGAATCACACGACTGCTGCAATCCATCACAGCCTTCTATCGAACCAACCAGTCCATCCCAATGATCACATCAAAGTCAAACATAAGTAACACAACCAAATCAATACTCTCTTCCTTGCCCCAAATGACTATCTTACACTTAGGACACCCAAACAAGACTAACAGGCTATCATTCATCGGCGTTGACACACTAAGCCTAGTCTCTAACAACACGGGTTCTATACCAACCAACTTAACAAACTGCTCTGAAACAAACGAGTGGGTTGCCCCCGGATCAAACAATGCATACGTGGCATGACCACAGAGAGAGACCGTACCTGTGATTAAGCCTGGTGCATTCTCTGCTTCCTGGCATGCCATAGCATAGATCCTTCCTTAAGCAAGCGTTCGACCTTGATTGACTGGTGGGGGATTTCCTGTCCGATTCTCGATATGTGGCTGTGGCGGGGGTCCTTGGGGTCCTGAGGGATGCATCTGAGGACAACTGCGAATCTGATGCTCCCTGCTGTCGCACCTAAAACATGTTCCAAATCTATTCGGCGGGGAATTTGGCTTTCCAATAGCCCTTCTCACAGGTGGGGTAAAACGCTTATTGTTCATTGGCGGCCTTCTCACAACACAACGATTATCTCTGCCCTGGGCAAACCGCGATCCTGAGGCGGCTGCCCTTTCTTGCTGGTCTTGCTCAATAATCTGGGCTCGCCTATATATCTCTCCATAGTCCTTTATATCATACGACAGAATCTGACTCTGGAGATCCGGCTTCATCCCGTCTCGGAATCTCCGAGCTTTGTCCCGTGGGTTCTCTACCATAGTCGGCGCGAACTTCGCTAGCCTTGCGAATTTCGCCTCATACTGATCAATCGTCATCTGCCCTTGGCGTAGTCGCATAAACTCCATCAACTTCCTTTCTTGAGCGATTTCCGAAAAGTACTTTTCATAGAAACTCTCCACGAACACTGCCCAAACTAACTCTGTTCCTTCTGGAAACACTCTTTCCTTAGTGGCTCTCCACCAATCGTTCGCATCCTCTTGAAGCTGATACACCTCTAACGTAACTCTCTCCGCATCGGTGCACCCTAGAACATCAGATGCCTTTTCTAACTCCTCTATCCATCGTGGAGCGACTTCGGGGTCACCTTTACCATTGAATCTAGGCGGCTTCAACTTCAAGAACTGTTCTACTAACTGAGGCATCAATCTAGCCTCTACCGGCTGAGCTTATCATTGTTGAGCTTGATTCCCTCCATTGCCAGCAATCGCTGCGGCCTCAGCAACCTGAGCATGGGCTACGGCTCTTTCCTGCGCTTGCAAACCCATGATATGTCCTATCTCTCTCAGGGTCTCCATCACTTCCTTAAACCTCGGATCCCTAGCTTCACGATACCCCGTGCTAGGCTGCCCCTGGGGTTCCTTGCCCCTTTTTCTACTCATCCTTCAGCCCTCGCTAAACACCTACCTACTATAATTTAACTCGGGAATTAGAGACCTAACTCAAGCTATACCAATCTAAGGCCCTAAGCAGGTATTAAACAACATCCAACAACCAGCATGCGACTTAATACGAGCAACCTCAACACATCACCCAGGAGGATTTATATACTTACCTCTGGTCCTGCCGCACCTGAACTTACGGGTCAGTTAATCAAAGAATCACTCAAGCAATGCACAAATAGTTAGGAGGTATACTTAGCACACGAGGTCACCCTACTGTCTACCCTTGGTCTCATCGCTCCTTATCACTCCAGGCTTCGATCGGATTGGATCGAGCTGACCTTGCTCTGATACCAAAATCGACTGGGGATGTCACGCCCCGCGCCCTCCGTGATGCGCCACATCCCTCCTCTTGGTCGATATAAGTGCGACGTCCTAGGAACCATCGCCGACCCATCACCTAACACAGAGATTCATACACAAGCGGAAGTAGAACAAATAATAATAATACATGGACAGAAAACAATATGAAAACAAGGATAGCACGATAGAAATTACTGAATATAAGATATACACATTTATACATGAGCGAAAGCTTTTACAATATCCATTTACAAACAAAATACACGAACCCAAATATAACAACAAAAGTGGACCACGGCCACCACACTGGTCAAAAAGGGAGAGGTGGCTAAGGAGGACTAAATCCCAAAAAGTGTCAGTCCTCGCTACATTGGAGAGGGAATCTATCCTAGGGCTCCCAGTCAGGGTCCGAGCTCGACGCCTCCAACGAACTCTCGGATATCTCCTGGTCCTCATCGAAACTGACTGCCTCGGACTCGGTCTCCATCTCCGGGTCCTCGTCAACCTCCATGGGCTCCTTTGCCTCCACATCCATCGGCTTCGGGGCCGGATCAACAATCTCGGGCTCGAAATCCACTCCTCCCAGCCCCTCATCCTCCTCTCCTAACTCGGGTCCCTTATCTATCTCCCAACTCACCTCCATCTTTGAATCAGGGTCCACTATGTCTCCATTAGAGCACTGCGGGTCTAACTATCCCTCCCTGTTGAACGGGATGTCCATAGAACGGAGGGGTCCGTACTCCTCTCCAAAACGATCCTTAAAGCACCACGCCATATACTCGTGGGTCTCAAAATGTGTGGTTCCTACGTCTACCCAGACTAAGGTATAGTGTCTAAGAAACATTTCCCCATTCCCTATGGGGTGAACCGACATAGTATGCTCAAGATGCTGTGGGATCCCATGTCGCACCGGTGCGTCTGGCACCTCTGGCATCATTAGGGTCTGGGGTCTGAAAAGTTGGGTTATACAACCATGAGACGAATCTCAGCAAGTAAAACCCACTAAATCTAAACTAGGCTAACTGCACCTCCTGACGGGAACAAACTTAATCAAGCAACAATCACTGACCTAGGCCCTCGGGCCCAGATCGTACTTACCGATGACTTTGCAGGTTAGGTAATTTAATATAATACTCATGCACATCCTCGGCATACACGGTTACACGTGCGTCATACGCATGCCCAAGCTCATAAATGTCTGGCTCACATTCCCGTCACCGAGTTTCTCACGTATTCATACTCGTCCATGCATTCTTATGTATGCCAATGCATCAATGTGGTACAAGCACGCGTATTTGGATTATAAGATGGAACCGCTTGGGCACGTCCCATACCATGCCTAGCAATTCCGCCACATAATCTAATACTCTACAGATTTTCTCATTATCTGATCTTTCCACGGCCCACTGGCCCAACGCATAAACAACTCTTCGTGGCTAGCGTAAAAGCGCCCCCGGCCTAGTGTCTCTAGCTTGCTACAAAGTGCATGAGGCACAACACCGATCTCCTTACGAACCAAGTCTGCTACAAAGTGTATGAGACTGGTCGTCTTCTGGACACACCGGGCATCGTCTTGCTACAAAGTGCATGAAGACGGAATCGACCCGAAGGCTACGACCCAAAGGCCTTAAATGATCACACGGCACACTGCCCAAATTTTATCTGAACTTAGTGTCAAGTGCTTCGGGCAATTATAGGTGATCACATGCTCATGGCAGACTCGCA
Organism: Syzygium aromaticum; assembly: GCA_024500025.1. Lineage (NCBI taxonomy): Eukaryota > Viridiplantae > Streptophyta > Magnoliopsida > Myrtales > Myrtaceae > Syzygium > Syzygium aromaticum. The sequence goes on from CM044895.1 coordinate 19,601,894, forward strand.
TTCTCGCACAATTCTCATCACATGTCTCACACTCGGCACACACATAATGCTTATGCTCGGGCAATATGTAATACATGTGAGCACTAATTATCACATAAGTATAAACCCGATAAATCATTGAACAAAGATCTCATACACATCGCCTAATAACATGCTTAATCGCCCAAGTCACATCCCGCACAAAGTCGATCATACGATCACGCGACATGACAAGGTGCAAATAAACATCATAACACACGAATCAATCAATTTGAGCACTACAACCATAAAATCAAATACCCGGGCCATCCCGATACCATAATCGAGTTAATCCATCGACTAATCAACACTTAATCCATCATTTGCCACTATGGACAGCCATCACTTAACCTCATTTCGGCCTCCAATTCACTTTTATTTCTCCTCAATCAACCGATAACGTCATCCCGACACTTTCCGATCAAGCAATGATTCATAACCAACCTTAATCACACTAATTAACCACTGACTACACCTAATCCCGATCTAAAGGGCATTATCGTCCTAATTAGGGTTTAGAGGGTATTACTCACTTAAACTCGGGTCTACGACGACGAGGAACGGCGGCCAACTACCGGTGAATGGCAAGTCGGCGGTAGGATTCCTGAGGAACGGCGGCACACGGACGGCAGCGGCAGTTCACGGCTCATGGCCTCCAAACAGCCTAGAGGGAGAGAGGAAAGGTCAATGAGGGTGGCGGCTGAGGTGGTCGGCGGCTACTCTCCGGTGAGCGGAACAGCGGCGAAAACGATAGATGGCGGCAACTGCTTCAGGCCGATGACGGCGGTGGACGGCCCGGCTCCGGCGATCCCACGGCCGAGAGGGGAGTGAACACGGGATGAGAGAGAGACGGTGAGAGAGTGAAGTGGCGGTGATGGTGATGGAACGGCGACGATCGGTGTTGGTGGTGGACGGCGGTCACGGCGTGAGGGGTGGCTGGCGTGAACGGCAAGAGAAGAAGTGGTCGGCGAAGATGAGGGAAGGGAGAGAGAGAGAAAGAAGTGAGTGGCTTGATGAGAAAGAAAAGTGAGGAGAGAGAGAAAGGAGTGAGGGCTTAATAGTGGGGTTGGTGGGGTTAGGTGACAAATGTCACAATCCTAAGGCTTGGACTCTTCACCCCTAGATCTAATGGTTGGCATCTCTTCTAGACCAATAATTGATGGGCAACTAAGTCTTTTCTCGATCCACTAACTCTTGTCCCTTATCCATTAAAACCAATAATTAATCCCCCACTTAAACCTCAAAATTCGGAACACTATTCTAGGCTTAGGGGCAAAGTCATCATTTGTCCGATTCCGGGCCGAAATTTCATTTTTCGACTAGACTATCCCCCTATATAAATGGCCAACCCAAATCGACGTCGTTCTTACGAAACTAGACCGGTAAACCCTCGAAAATCATCTTCAAAGTCCGGATTAAATTCCACGATGAAACTAGTTAAATTTCAATTCTCGAATCTCTTACTAACGGGCGGCTATTTAGGGGTTACGCGTATCAACCTAAGGTTATCTGATTTGCGATGGCCTCAATTACCGGGAGAACGAGAGGAATTATCACTCGTTCTGGAGATAACGATCATTCGGTTTAAGTTCGGGACTGATCGGCCACGTGCATGTTCGGTCTTACAGAATCACCTGCTATTCGAGCGTACATCGTTGGCCTCGGCCGAACCGAGTCCGTTACCTTCCGAAGATCGGCCTACTTTGGTCCAAAATATTTCCTCGTCTTTTCTCGAAATCGGTGTCCAGTTCACGATCGGGTCCTTGGTCCACGTACCGTTATCCTAGTTAGCCATTCCCATCTGGTCAATATTCCAGGAGTGATCAGCTCCGGGCGAGACTTACGAAAATGAAATAATAGAATAGACTCGTTTTATTGATTTCCGGAAATTGAGTCGAAGTTCGGGATGTTACATATGATCACCTAAAATACCCTAAAGCGTTTTATGCAGGGTTCAGATAATAACTGGCTGTGATCACCTAAAGGCCTTCGGGTCGTGGCCTTCGGGCCAATAGTGTCTTCATGCACTTTGTAGCAAGACAATGCTCGGTATGTCTGGAAGACAACCAATCTCATGCCCTTTGTAGTAGGCTTGGTTCGTAAGGAGATCGGTGTTGCGCCTTATGCACTTTGTAGCAGGCTAGAGACACTAGGCCGGGGGCGTTTTTACGCTGGCCACGAAGTGTTGTATTTGAGAAAGAGACCTTATGCATTTTATGCGGGTTGAGCTCTGATGAGCGTTGGGCCAATGGGCTGTGGAAATCATATTAATGGTATAGTATTTGATTATGTGGTGGAATTGTTAGGCATGGTATGGGACGTGCCTAAGTGATTCCATCTTATAATCAAGATACGAGCGCTTGTACCACATTTACGCATTGGCATACATACAAATGCATGGACTGGTGCTAGTGTATATGAGACTCGGTGATTGGCACGTGGTACAGACATTTATGAGCATGAGCATGCGTATGGCGTAGTGTGACTGTGTATGCCCAAGTATGTGCCTGGATTATTATCTTGAATTACTTAACCTACAGGGTCTTTGGTAAGATCGATCTGGGCCCGATGGCCTAGGTCAGTGATTACTTTGTTTGAGTATGTTTCGTTCCCGTCAGGAGGTGCATGTTAGCCTAGTTTAGGTTTGGTGGGTTTTTACTCGCTGAGATTCATCACACGGTTGAATAACCCATTTTTTTAGACCCTCGACCTTGAAGATCCCAGAGGTGCCGGTACGCCACGGGATTCCACAGCGCATCAAGCGTACCATGTCAGTACACTCCATAGGGAACGGGGAAATGTACCTTAGACACTATACCTTAGTTTGGGTAGATGTAGGTGCCATGCATTTTGAGACCCACGATTACGTGGCTTGGTGTTTCAGAGATCGATTCGGGGAGGAGTTTGGGCCCCTCCGTTCTGTAGACATTCCATTTAACGGGGAAGGCGAGTTGGACCCGTAGTGCCCCGATGGGGATATAGTAGACCTTGACTCTAGTATGGAGGTGAGTTGGGAGATAGATGAGAGACCCGAGTTGACGGAGGAGCATGAGGAACTAGGGGGTGTAGATTTTGAGCCCGAGATAGTGGATCCGGCCCCGGAGCCGATGGACGTTGAGGCGATTGAGCCAATGGAGGTAGATGAGGACTAGGAGTCGGAGACCGAGCCCGAGATAACGAGTTCAGATGAGGACCGGGATCTATCAGAGAGTTCTTCGGAGACTTCGAGCTCAGACCCCAACTGGGAGCCTTAGGATAGACTCTCTTCCTACGATGCGAGGACTGGCACTTTTTGAATTGTAGTCCTCCTCCCTTTTAGGTAGTCAACCTTTTGAGCCGCCTCTCCTTTTTGATCATGTGGTGGCTTTTGTCTATTTTTGTTGTTGTTTTTTATGTGTATATTTTGGTGTAAATGGATATTGTAAAAGTTTTCCCTATATATGTGAAAGTGTATATTTTGTAATCAGTAATTTCTTGTTATGCTATCCTTGTTCTCATATTGTTTATGTACAGGTGTTATTTAATTACTGCTTCCGCTTGTGCTTGATTCTCTGTTTGGGTGTTGGGTCGATGACGTGTCCTGGGACGTCGCCTTCGAATTGACCCTTGCGAGGGATGTGGCGCGCCATAAGATGCAGGGCGTGACATAAAACGTATCGAGGCTTTATGTGATCACACGTATACATTCACCAATTTTTATATGAACCCCGTGCAGAACGCATCGGGGCAATTTATGTGATCACATGCTCAATGTCATTCGTGCACTCTCGCATAATTCACATGATATGCCAATGCTCAGCATGCATAATGCATGGCCAAATTATCCAAACTTCGGGCATCCATCATAACCATAATAATCATTCAACTTAACATGTCAACATGCCCAATTAACCATCCAAACCAATTCAGCCATGGTCCACAAGTGGCACACCTAATCACGCGATTCAATCATTGAAATCACACGAACCTACGGCCCCTAATGATTCTCATGCTTCGGCCATGTCAACCATTATCATGGCATCACAATATTAAGCACAAATCACACACAATTCAACTGCCACATAAGCCAAACAAACATATATGGCAAGATTACATTTAGGTCACCAATTAGCCACACGAGGTCTAAATAATTCCACAATGGACAGCCACCAATCGGGTCATTCTAGGCCTCTAAATCACCATCAAATTATCACCTTAGGCCACTAAATTCACCACCTAATTAGCCCTAACCAACGGCCACTTAATAACCCCTAAAATACCTAATTAAACCCTAATTTAACTAGAAAAGTACATTAGCCTAATTATAGTTTAGGGTTGTACTCACAATGTCTTATGCTCCAAATATAGGCCAGACTAGGGGGGAAAAAACAACTGAACGGTCATCGGCTCACGGCGGGACAAGCGGTGGCACTGCCGGCTCCTATGGGCGGCGATCGGCAGCGGCGACGGCAAGCAGTTCGGGCGAGCTTGTGGGCTGGTGGTGGCGCTAAAATGAGAAGAAAGAGAGAGAGAGATGGTCGAGTGGTGGTGGTGGTGGTGATGGTGAACTGGTCGCCGGAACTACGATGGCAAGCTACCTAAGTGAGCGGTGGTGGCGTGGCTGGGGCGATGGGTTGTTCCGGCGGGGCTAGCTTCTCCGCATAACTGAAGGGGAAAGGAGAGAAAATGGGGTGGCTGGATGATGGTGGTGCGATGGCTGGTTGTGTGGACGGGCGACGTACGGCACGTGGCACTGGCGGCGGCACGTAGCTACCGCGATGTCTGCTCCAGCGGCTTCTTCACGTGGTTGGGGAGGAGAGGGGATGAAGAGAATGGCAAGAGTGAGAGAAGAGAGTGGCCGGTTGGGGAAGAATGAGGGGAGAGAGAGAATGAGAGAGAGAGAAATGTTTTGTGCAAAATGGGTGAGCGGGGGTGGTTGACCCACTCCATTATCGGAGTCCATCTTGCCCTCCCCACTAACCATTTGATCCAATGGCTAAAATTTGGGTGCCCATCATTCAAATCCAAATCCAATGGCTCAAAATGATTATTGCACAAAATATCTAAGAGTAGATTGGGGACAAACAAAGGTGATGGGGGCTTCTTTATCCAAAATTTTTGGCACTCTTAGGGGCTGATCAAGACCATTAAACCCTCCATAATTCAGAATTCATGCATAGAGCTCAAGGGCAAATCGGTAATTTTCCATTTCCAAGCCAAAATTCTACTTTTCGGCCCTACCGATCCCAAATATAATTGGCCACCTTAATACGACATTGTCCATGCAAAAATAGTCGCGTACGTCCGTGAAATTCGACGCTCAAGTCCAGATTCAATTCAACGATCAATTTTGCTCAGTTACAACTTTAGCGTCTCTTACTAACGGGCGGTTGTTTAGGGTTTATGCGTATTGACCTAATGTTACTCGAGTCGTGACGGTCTTGATTTCTAAGAGAACGCGAGGATTTATTACTAGTTCCAGAGGTCGCGACTATTCGAAGTAAGTTTAGGATCGTTCGCTATGCGCACTCTTGGTCGTGCGGAATCACCCGCGACTTGATCATACGTTGTTGGCCAAACCGATCCGTCACCCTCCTAGGATCGACCCACGTTGGTTCAAATTATTCCCTCATTGTTCTTCAGAATCGGAGTTCGATTCATGGTCGAGTTTCTGGGTCTACGTACCGTTTTGCCTAGTTAGCGTTTCCCCATCGGTTAGTATCCCGAGAGTGATTAGTTCCGAGCGAGACTTACTAAAATGAAATGAGAAATAAACATCTATTTCATTGATCCCGGAAGTAGGTCAAATTTAGAATGTTACAACTCTTCCCCCCTTACAAAAATTTCGTCCTCGAAATTTACAACCTAAACCTGTCTACTTAAACAAATTGGGGTGTTGACATCGCATTGCTTTTTTGCTCTTCCAGGTGGCACCTTCTGTCCCATGGTGTTCGCAAATGACCTTGATTATCGGGATCGCCTTGTTTCACAGCACCCGATCTTTTCTATCCTCGATCCTCATTTGCCTTTCCACGTATGACACCCTATCGTTCACGTCTATTTCTTCCTATCTCAGCATGTGGGTCGGATACAACTCGTAGTTTCTCAGCATCGACATATGGAATATGTTATGCACTTGAGACAGGTTCTGTGGCAAAGCAAGTCGATAGGCTAGATCTCCAATCTTCTCCAAAATTTCAAATGGACCAATATATCTCGAGCTCAATTTCCCCTTCTTGCCAAACCGGGACAATCCTTTCATCGACGACACCTTGAGAAAAACATGATCACCAACCTCAAACTCCAAGGGCCTCCATCTTCAATTGTCATAACTTTTCTGACGACTCTACGTAGTCTTTAGCCTTTCCTGAATAATCTCGACTGCCTCAACTGTCTTTGCACTAATTATGGGCCCGCTATGCTCCGTTCTCCAATTTCATCCTAGTACACTAGCGTTTTGCACGCTCTACCATACAATGCCTCAAACGATGCCATCTGAATACTCTGCTAATAGTTGTTATTGTAGGCGAACTCGACTAGGTATAACTGTTCTTCCCATATGCCTTGGAAATCCAACACACATGCATGTAGCATGTCTTCGAGAGTTTGTATTGTCCTCTTCGATTGGCCATCCGTCTGTAGATGATAGGCTGTACTAAATTGAAGTTTTGTCCCTAAGGCCGTTTGCAGACTTTTCCAAAAATTAACAGTAAACCGGGGGTCACGATTCGATGTGATCGTCATTGGCACTCCATGGTGTCAGACAATCTGTCGCACATACAAATCTGCATACCTTTCCAACTCAAAATCCTTTCGCACCACCAGGAAGTGCACTGACTTAGTCAGTCTGTCGACTATCACCCAAATCGGGTCGTGTCTTCTCTGGCTCCTCGGTAATCCCGTGACAAAGTCTATTGTGATATGCTCCCATTTCCATTCCGAGATATCTAATGGTCGCAAAAGTCCTCTCGACTTGCAATGCTGTGCCTTCACTTGCTAGCAGGTTAGGCATTTTGCCACATGCTTGGCCATGTCGGTCTTTATGCCATTCCACCAATAATGTTGCCACAGGTTCTGATACATCTTTGTACTGCCTGGGTGGATGCTATAATTACTGCGATGGGCTTCCTTCAAAATTTCTTCATTGAGTTCCATATTGTCAGGTACACACAATCATCCCCGGAACTTCAAGATTCCGTCCTCAGACACTTGGAAATCTGGTCTTCTTTTTGCGGCGTCCATGCCCACTATCTTTTGAATTTCTTGGTTCGTGGGTTGTAATGCCTTAATCCTGGTTTGAATCTTCGACTCGATCCTTAATGCGGCAAGTAGATTCAATACATGGCTCACCTCCAACTTAAACTCTGAATCCCTCATTCTTTCCAATAGGGTACACTCCCTGATCATCATGTGTGCTATACTTGACTTTCGACTTAGCGCATCTGCCACTCGATTAGCTTTCCCAGGATGATACAAGATGTCGCAATCATAATCCTTGAGAAGTTCCATCCAATGACGTTGTCTCATATTTAACTCATTCTGTGAAAACAGATACTTGAGGCTCTAATAATTAGTGTAAATCTGGAACTTCTCTCCACACAGATAATGTCTCCAGATTTTCAGGGTGAAGATGATCGCAGCTAATTCTAGATCATAGGTCGGGTAGTTCATTTCATGTGGTCTCAACTGACGTGACGCATAAGCCACTACCCTTCCATATTGCATCAATATGCACCCAAGCCCTCTTAGTGACGCATCGCTGTAGACCTCAAATCCTCTTGGTCCGGACGGAATAGTCAATATCGAGGCAGTCGTCAACCGATGCTTCAACTCCTGAAAGCTCTTTTCACAGGTGTTGTCCCATTCAAACTTTGTTTTCTTCTTGAGTAATCGTGTTAACGGCATGGCTAATGATGAGAATCCTCCTACAAAACGTCTGTAATAACTAGCAAAACCTAAGAAACTTCAGATCTTCGTTACTAATGTCGGTCTTAGCCATGTAGTCACAACCTCAATCTTGGTCGGGTCCATAGAGATTCCATCTCTAGAAATTATGTGTCCAAGGAATGCCACTCGGTTAAGGCAGAACTTGCACGTATTGAACTTGGCGTAGAGTACGTGTTTTCTTAAGGTCCGTAGTACCTTAATCAGATGTACCTCATGCTCCTTCGGGCTCTTCGAGTATACTAATATATCATCAATGAATACTATAATGAACCAATCTAAGAATTTCTTAAATACTCGATTCATTAAGTCCATAAAGGCAGCTAGAGCATTAGTTAGACCGAAGGGCATCACTGTGAATTCATAATGCTCATACCTCGTCTGAAAGGCCGTCTTAGGGATAGTTTTCTTCTTGATCCTTAACTAATTATACCCTATCCGCAGATCAATCTTGGAAAACACCGAGGCTCCTTGCTATTTGTCAAACAAATCGTCCATCCTTGGCAGTGAGTATTTATTCTTGACGGTTACTTGGTTCAACTACTTGTAATCAATACACAACCTCAATGTCTCGTCCTTCTTTCTTACAAACAGCACCGGCGCTCCCCATGGAGTCGCACTCAGGCGGATAAAACCCTTGTCTAATAACTCCTGCATCTGGACTTTTAACTCCTTTAATTCCGACAGGGGCATCTGGTACGACGCCTTTGAGATTGGCTCAATACTTCAGGCCAACTTGATTACAAATTCCACTTCCCTTTCTAGTGGCAAACTCGGCAATTCCTAAGGAAAGACCTCGAGAAAATCACATACCACGGGTATCTCTTCTAATTTTGGCTTTGCAACAGTCAGATCAACCACATTCACCAAATACCCTTCATAGCCCTCATCTAACAACTTGGTCACCTCAAGTGAGGAAATTCAAAGGATCAAGGTTCCTCCTCGGCTTCCCGTGTATTCAAATCTAGGGCATTCAATCGGGTTGAATTGGATTATCCTACTACTACAATCTAACACGGCTTTTTGCTTAACCAGCCAATCCATCCTGATAATTATGTCAAAATCGAACATGGCCAATACTACCAAGTCTATCCTTTCTTCTCTATCCCCAATCACTATTTTACAATTAGGACATCCTAACAAGACTAACGCCCTATCATTCATCGGGGTCGTCACACAAAACATAACCTCAAGCAACATTGGTTCAATTCTAACCAATCTAATAAACTGTTCTAATATAAATGAGTGGGTAGCCCCCGGATCAAACAAGGCATACACAACATGATCACACAGAGAGACGGTACCTGTGACCACGCCTGGCATGTCCTCAGCCTCCCTTTGTGCCATTGCATATACCCTTCCTTACGCTGGCGATCTGCTCTAAATAGCCGGTGGAGGATCTCCAGTCTGATTCCCGCCCTGGGGCTATTGTGGTTACATTGGCGACCTTGCTGGAAGTTGTGGACAATTCCTTATATGGTGATCTAGGCTCCCACACCTGAAACAAGTTCCAAACTGATTCTGAGAGTGGTTTGCCTTCCCAATGTTCTTCTTAACTGGAGGGACAAATCTCCTGTTTCCCTCCATGGGTTTCTTCTCGAAACGGCGATTGTCCCTAGCCTGGGCGAACCGTAATCCAAAAGCAGTGGCCCTGTCCACCTGATCTCGCTTGATCGCTTGAGTGCGCTCGTACATTTCTCCATAGTCTCGGATGTTGAGCGAAATCATCCGGCTTCGAAGGTCCTGCTTCAGCCCATCCCGGAACCTTCGGACCTTATCCAATGGGTCCTTAACTATCCTATGTCACACCTCGAATCCCACGGTGCACGAGCATCCTAACTGAGATCGATTCATTGCGACGTCCCAGGACACGTCGCCGACCCAACACCCAACAAAGAATCAAGCACACGCGGAAGCAACATGAATAAATACCCGTACAATAAAAAAAACACATGACCAAGGATAGCCCCGAACAATGACAACAGCATGATAAACAAATATACATATACACTTGCATTACTAAGGAGAACACAAATACAATATCCATTTACACAAAATACTAAACAACAAAAGCGGGTCAACGGCCACATATGGCAAAAAGGGGTAGGTGGCTAGGACAATCAGGGATGCTAATTAGGGAAGGGCTTGGGTCAAAAGGTACTGGCCCAACCTAACTAAGACTATGACTAACCCTACGGGACCCAGTCTGGGTCGGATCCCGAAAACTAAGAGGAACTGTCAGACAGCTCTATCTCAAAATCTAGGGAATTCAATCGGACATGGCCTCAGCTAGCTCGTCCTCTGAATCCATCTCCTCGAGCTCACCCTCCTAGTATGGGTCCTGCTCCATAGGCGCAGGCTCGTCGTTTGAGTCCATCAGCTCCGACGAATCCATCTCCCAACCAGCAAGTCCGACATCTATGCTAGAACTCCCCTCGAGCGAATAGTCAGGGCTCGACATGTCGCGATCGGGACACTGATGGTCAAGATCACCTAACTCGTTAAATGGGACATCAAAAGTCCGGAAAGGTCCGCAGGTCCTGGTATCATCTCTAAAACACCAGCCGATATACTCATGGGCCTAATCAAATTGCTCGTTGCATCGACCCATACCGTAGTAAAATACCTAACATATGTACCCCCATTTCCTTCGGGATACTCTGTCTCTTCCCGGTCTATCTGATAAGGGATCCCTAAACAAATCGGTACTGCGGACATCTTCAGGGCCGGGGGTCTGAAAATTTGGGTTTAAATAATCGTGAGACAAATTTCAGCGAGTAAAACCCCCAAAACCTAAATTAAGCTAACATGCACCTCCTGACAGGCAAACAACCACACACAACCAGTAATCAAATGACCTAGGCCCTCGAGCCCAGATCAAACATATCAATCACCCTGCAGGTTAGGCATATAATAATATAATAATGGTACATTTGTGAACATACTCAGTCACACGTATGCTATACATATGTTCACGCTCCTTGATGTTTACATTACACACTGTTCACCATTACGTACATGCCTGCACACTGGCCAATGCGCTCTTGCACACATATGCCATTAATATGCCCATGCTCATGATCCGGCTCGAAGCTGCATACTTGCACACTGTTCAATTTCTCATTAAGAGTTCGACTCACGTAAAACGCATCAAGTCTGACCTGCGTAAAACGCATCAGGCTGGTCGTCTTTCGGTAATCCAGGCATCATCCCGCGTAAAACGAATCAAGATGGGTTCAATACTCCACATAAAATGCATCAGGGCTTTATATGATCACACGTGCGCACAGCCAATTTTATCTGAACCCCGCGTAAAATGCATCAGGGCGATTAGGTGATTACATGCTCATGTCAAGCACGCATACTCACACAGTTCCTCCTGTAAAACTCATACTCAGCATATGAAATACGTAGCCATGCAGTCTAGCACTCGGGAAATCATACAATACACAATGAGCACTTGATGCCACAACTTTAATCAATACTCAATCATGCCCAACAATGCCACGACGTGCTCAATTTACAATCTAGCATACTTAATAAGTCACCTCAACCTGTCCCAAAGCTCAACTTAGTGTAACCCGGCATGGCATCTAATTGATACTCATAAATCATGCGATTAAAAACAACACTATCGCGCACACGCTCGGCCTACCATGGTTCCTCATTCTCGGCCACACTAAGCATGCAACATGGCATCTTCAACATTAATATAGAATCAACACAAATCAGCCAATTAGCTAGCAATCACGGCAATTTCCCGATTTAACCTCCACTTAGCCAAATTAACCCAATTTGATCTAACAAATTTCGGCCACCAATCAGTCCCATTAAGGCCATTAAACCATCTTCAAAATACCTCATTAGGCTCCTAACATATCACCAAATCAGCCTCTAATCACTAGCCTAATAATTACACCAAAAATCACCCTAATTAACCCCTAAAACAGCATAAACCTATCTAGAAGTGCTTAATCACCCTAATTAGGAATTAGAGGTGATTACTTGCCAACTCCTAAGCTCCAAACAATGTTGGTTCGGTGGGGAACGGGCTGTTGGTTGCCGGCGTGTGGCGGAACCAGCAGCGGTGTTTCGGCGAGTTCGTGGCGGCGCTTGGGCGGCCACTCACGGTAGCTCATGGTGGAGAGAGGTGAGGTGAGGCTAGTTGGTGTCGGATAGGGGAGAGAGTGAGAATGGTGGCTGGTGGTGGTGCAAGGCAGTGGACAGCGGCGTTGCTCACGGCTAAGCAAGAAGGAGAAAGAAGAGGGTGAAGCGTGAGGGAGAGGGGCTGCTGGTTTGGTGGGGAAGAAATGAGGGGGAGAGAGAGAATGAGTGGACTTATGCATTATTGGAGGAAGTGGGAGTAGTTGACTAATTCTAGAAATGCCCATCTTGCCCTCACTTCAAGGGTTGAGATCAAATCTTGTTCAATTGTCCAAGGGCCATAATGGTCCTTTGTTTTCGGCCAAAGAGGGGTTGAACAAGTCCAATATACCCTCCAATAATTATCCAAAATTCGAAGTACCATTGTAGGCTCCAAGGGCAAAATAGGAATTTTCCAATTCGGTGCTGAATTTCCATTTTTCGATCATACCGATCCCAAATATAGTCGGCCACACTAAAATGATGTCGTCCTCGCAAAATAACCGTTTACATCCATGAAATTCGATGTCCAAGTTCGGATCCAATCTCACGATCAAAATCACTCATTCTCAATTTTAGGGTCTCTCACTAACGGACGGCTATTTAGGGATTACGCATATTAACCTAGGGTTACTCTAGTCGTGACGTCTCAATTACCAAGAGAGCGCGAGAATTTATCACTAGTTCCGGAGGTCACGATCGTTCGGATTAAGTTCGGGATTTGTTCGCCATGTGCACTTTCGATCGTGCGGAATCACCCGTGATCCGATCGTATATCATTGGCCAAACTAAATTCGTCACCTTCCTAGGATCGGCCCACATTGGCCCAAAATATTTTCTCGTCGTTTCTCGAAATCGGTGTCTGATTCGCAATCGAGTTCCTGGTCCACGTACCGTTTTCCTAATTAGCCATTCCTCATTGGTTAGTATCCCGAGAGTGATCAGCTTCGGGCGAGACTTACTAAAATGAAATGATAAATAATATCAATTTCATTGATTCCGAAAATAGGTCGAAATTCAGAATGTTACAACTCTTCCCCCCTTACAAAAATTTCGTCCTCAAAATTTGAATCCCAAACCTATCTACTCAAACAATTGGGGATGTTGATATCGCATTGCCTTTTTACTTTCCCAAGTGGCACCTTTCGTTCCATGATGCTTCCAAACTACCTTGACCATCGAGATCGTTTTGTTGCGTAGCACTAGATCTTTTCTGTCCTCGATCCTGACTGGCCTCTCCATGTACGATACTTTGTCGTCCACATCTATTTCTTTATATCTCAGAACATGGGTCGGGTCCGGTTCATACTTTCTCAACATTGACACGTAGAATACGTTGTGCATTGGGGACAAGTTAGGCGGTAAGGCAAGTTGGTAGGCATATCCCCAATCTTTTCTAAAATCTCAAATGAACCGACATACCTTGGACTTAGCTTTCCTTTCTTGCCAAATCGAGACAATCCCTTCATTGGCGACACTTTGAGAAACACATGGTCTCCAACTTGAAATTCCAAGGATCGTCGTCTCCGATCGATGTAGCTTTTCTGGTGACTTTGCATTGTCTTTAATCTTTCCCGTATAATCTCGACAGCCTCAATCGTTTATTATACTAATTCTGGGCCCATTATACTTCGCTCACCAACTTCGTCCCAACATATTGGCATCTCACACGCTTTTCCATACAAGGTCTCATACAGTGCCATCTGGATGCTCTGTTGGTAACTGTTGTTGTAGGCGAATTCTACTAGGTGTAGCTGCTCTTCCCATTTGCCTTAGAAATCCAATACACAGGCATGCAACATGTCCTCTAGGGTCTAAATTGTCCTTTCAGATTGGCCATTCGTCTGCGGATGATAGGTCGCACTGAATTGCAATTTGGTTCCTAAAGCCATTTATAAACTTTTCCAAAAGTTAACTGTAAATCTCGGATCACAATCCGACGTGATCGTTACCTGTACCCCATACAGTTTGACGATCTGTCGCACACACAACTCTGCATACTTTTCCAGTTCAAAATCCTTTCGTACTGCCAGGAAGTGCGCTGACTTAGTCAGTCGATTTACTATCACTCACAAGGAATCGTGCCCTCTTTGGCTTCTTGGCAACCTTGTGACGAAGTCCATTATAATATGCTCCATTTCCACTCGAGAATTTCTAATGGTTGCAATAGCCCTCCAAGCTTATAGTGTTGTGCCTTGACTTGCTGATAGGTCAAGCATTTCGCCACATGCTTAGCCATATCCGTCTTCATTCCATTCCACCAGTAGTGTTGTTTCAGATTCTGGTACATTTTTATACTGCCTAGGTGGGTACTATAATTTCTGCGATGTGCCTCCCTTAGAATCTCTTCTTTAAGCTCCGTATCATCGGGTACACACAGTCGTCCACAGAACTTCAGGATTCTGTCCTCAAACACTTGGAATTCTAGTCTTCTCTTAGCAGCATCCATGTCCACAATCCTTTGGATTTCATGGTCTGTAGGCTGCAATTTCTTAACTTTGGCTTGGATTTCCGGTTCTATCCTTAATGTGGCTAGCAAGTTTGACACATGGCTCACCTCAAATTTTAATTCTAAATCCCTTATTCTTTCTAACAGGGTCCATTCCTTGACTATCATATGCGCCATACTCGACTTTCGACTTAGTGTATCTGCTACTCAATTCGCCTTTCTGGGATGATACAGAATGTCGTAGTCGTAATTTTTAGAAGTTCCATCCATCGGCGCTACCTCATATTTTAATTCCTTCTGTGAAAACAAGTACTTGAGGCTTTGGTAGTCTATGTAGATCTGGAACTTTTCCCGTACAAATAATGCCTCCAAATCTTAAGGGCAAAAATGATCGCTGCTAGTTCCGAGTCATGCGTTGGATAATTCATCTCGTGTGGCCTTAACTGGCGTGACGCATATGCTACTACTTTTCCATGCTACATCAGCACACAACCAAATCCCCTTAATGAAGCATCACTGTAGACCTCAAAACCTCCAAGTCCAGGCGGAATGGTCAATACCGGGGCAGTCGTCAACCGGTGCTTCAATTCCTGAAAACCCTTTTCATACTTATCATCCTACTCAAACTTGGTTTCCTTCTTAAGTAGTCGTGTTAGCGGCATGGCTATCGACGAGAATCCTTCTACAAAGCGTTAATAATACTCGACCAAACCTAAGAAACTTCGAATCTTTGTCACTAACATCGGTCTTGGCCACTTAATCACGGCCTCAATCTTTGTCGGGTCCACAGAAATTCCATTTCCTGAGATTATGTGTCTAAGGAACGCTACTCTGTTGAGCCAAAACTCGCACTTACTGAACTTGGCGTAGAATGCGTGTTCTCTTAACATATGTAGTACTTCAGTCAAGTGCACTTCATTCTCCTCAGGGCTCTTCGAGTATACCAATATGTCATCATTGAAAACGATGAC
Source organism: Syzygium aromaticum (assembly GCA_024500025.1). Lineage (NCBI taxonomy): Eukaryota > Viridiplantae > Streptophyta > Magnoliopsida > Myrtales > Myrtaceae > Syzygium > Syzygium aromaticum. The sequence goes on from CM044895.1 coordinate 19,617,398, forward strand.
AAACTGATTTAAGAATTCCTTGAATACCCGATTCATTAGGTCCATAAAAGTGGCTGGGGCATTCGTTGGACCAAAGGGCATCACCGTAAACTCATAGTGCCCATACCTCGTCCTAAAAGCAGTCTTGGGTATATCCTCCTTCCTGATTTTCAGTTGGTGATACCCTGTCTATAGATCGATCTTGGAAAACACTAACACTCCTTGCATCTGATTGAACAAATCATCGATCCTCGGCAGTAGATACTTATTCTTTATCGTTCGGTAGTAGATACTTATTCTTTATCGTTACTTGATTCAACTGCCAGTAGTCTATACACAACCTCAATGTCCCATTCTTCTTCCTTACAAACAGGATCGGTGCTCCCCATGAAAATGCACTAGGGTGGATAAAACCCTTGTCCAATAGTTCTTACATCTGGATCTTCAATTCTTGTAATTCTGATAAGGACATTTGATATGGCGCATTTAAGATTGGCTCGGTACTTGGGGCCAATTCTATTACAAACTCTACTTTCCACTCTGGTGGCAAACCTGGCAATTCCTAAGGAAAGACCTCGGGGAAATTACACACTATGGGTATCTCTTCCAATTTAGGTTCCGCCACTATTGGATAAACCACATTCACCAAATATACTTCACAACCTTCGTCCAACAACATAGTCACCTCGAGCGAGGAAATCCAAGGGATCGAGATTCCTCCTTGGTATCCTTGAAATTCAAAACTATGACGTCTATTTGGGTTAAATTAGATCGCTCTATTACTGTAATCCACCACGGCTTTCTGCCTTACTAGCCAATCCATTCCTATTATCACGTCAAAATCGAACATGGCCAACACTGCCAAGTCGATATTTTCTTCTCTACCCCCAATCACTATCCTACAGTTAAGACACCCTAACGAAACTAACACCTTATCATGCAGTGGGGTCGTCACACAAAGCATAGTTTCAAGCATAACAGACCCAATCCCGACAAGTCTAACAAACTGCTCTGCTATAAATGAATGGGTCACCCCTGAATCAAATAAGGCATGCGCAGCATGATCACAGAGAGAAACCATACTTGTGACCACACCCGATGCGTCTTTGGCCTTTCTTTGCGCCATCGCATAAACTCGTCCTTGCGCTGGCGGTTGACCTTGAATAGCCAGTGGGGAATTTCAAGCTTGATTCACAATTCGGGTTGCTGCGATTGCATCGGAGGTCTAGTGGGGCGTTGTTGGGGACAATTCCTAATCTAATGCTCTAAACTTCCGCACTTGAAGCAGGCCCCAAACCGGTTAGGTTGGTGGTTCGACTTCCGGATGTCCTTCCTAGCCGGTGGGACGAATCGCCTGTTTCCCACCATCGATTTTTTCCTGAAATGGCAGTTGTCCCTATTCTAGGTAAACCGCGATCCAGAAGCGGCTGCCCTCTCCATTTGGTCTCGCTCTACTGCTTGGGCCCATTCATACAATTCCCCATAATCTCGAATGTTTAACAAGACCATCTGACTACGAAGGTTCGGCTTCAGTCCGTCTCGGAACCTCCGAACCTTATCTTGCGAGTTCTCCACCATTTTAGGTGCAAACTTGGACAATCTGGCAAACTTCGCTTCATACTGGTCTACAGTCAGCTATCCTTAGCGAAGTCTCATAAATTCCGCCAGTTTCCGTTCCTTAGCGCTCTCCGAGAAATACTTCCCATAGAAACTTTCTATAAATGCGGCCCAAGTTTGGACGACGCCTTCTGGAAACACTCTATCCCTAATGGCCTTCCACCAATCATTTGCATTATCTTGCAATTGATACATCACCAGTATCACTTTCTCTGTCTCGGTGCACCCTAACATCTCAAATGCTTTCTCTAGCTCTTCTACCCAACATGAGGCAGCTTCGGGGTCACCTCTTCCATTAAACTTTGGCAGTTTCAGCTTCAGGAATTGTTCTACCAATTGATGTATTTGTCTATTTCCGGCCAACTGAGCCTGTCCTTGGTTGGCATTATTCCCATTGACAGCAGCAGTTGCTGCAGCCTCAGCCGCTTGGGCAATAACGGCGGCCCTATCTTGAGCTTACCTGCTAATAATATTCCCTATCTCTTGTAACGTCTGAATCACATCGTCCAATCTGGGGTCTCTGGCCTCTTGGCCTACCACACTCAGCTGTCCTTGGGTTTCCTTTCCCCTTCTTCTCATCCTTGCGGTCTTTACTACTCACCTACCTGCTATAATTCCACTCAGGAATTAGAGACCTAAACCAAGCTATACCAGTCTAAGGCCCTAGGCAGGAAACTAACACTATAACCAAACAACCACTCAACATGCGGCTAAACCAACAACACAAGACTTCAACTAAGGAGATGCGCGAACTTACCTCAAGTCTTGCCGCACTGCACTTTACAGGTCAGCTCAACAATCAATCAATCAAGACATAGATAGTCAGGAAGTACACATAGCACACAAGGTCACCCTATTGGCTATCCAAAGTCATCGCTCCTTATCACTCTAGGTTTCGACCGTATTGGACCGAGCTAACCTCGCTCTGATACCAAATAGGAACGGGTGATGTCATGCCCCGAACCCCACGGCGTGCGAGCATCCCAACTAAGGACGATTCATTGCGACGTCCCAGGATGCATCGCCGACCCAACACCCAACAAAGAATCAAGCACACACGGAAGCAACGTGAATAAACACCCGTCTAATAAAAAAAACACATGACTAAGGATAGCCCCAAATAATGACAACAACATGGTAAACAAATATACATATACACTTGCATTACTAAGAAGAACACATACAATATCCATTTACACGAAATACTAAACAACAAAAACGGGTCAACGGCTACAAACGGCAAAAAGGGGTAGGTGGTCGGGGCGATCAGAGATGCTAACTAGGGAAAGGCTCGAGTCAAAAAGGTACAGGCCTAACCTAACTAAGACTACAACTAACCCTACAAGACCTAGTCCGGGTCGGATCCCGAAGACTCAAAGGAACTGTCAGACAGCTCTACCTCAGAATCTAGGGAATCCAGCTCGAACTCAGCCTCAGCTGGCTCGTCCTCTGAATCCATCTCCTCGAGCTCACCCTCCTAGTCTGGGTCCTGTTCCACAGGCGCGGGCTCGTCGTATGAGTCCATCGACTCCAGTGAATCCATCTCCCAGACAGCAGGTTCGACATTCGTACTAGAACTCTCATCGAGCGAATAGTCAGGGCTCGCCAAGTACCCATTAGGACACTGATGGTTAGGATCCCTTAACTAGTTAAATAGGACATCAAGAGTCTAGAAAGGTCCGTAGGTCCCGGTATCATCTCTAAAACACCAGTCGATATACTCGTGGGCCTGGTCAAGTTGCACGCCCGCATCGACCTACAACGTTGTAAAATACCTAACATATGTACCCCCGTTCCCTACGGGGTACTACATCTCCTTCCGATCTATCCGGTAATAGATCCCAAAACGAATTGTTACCGCAGACATCTTCAGGGCCGGGGGTTTGAAAATTTGGGTTTAAACAACCGTGAGACGAATCTCAGCGAGTAAAACCCCATAAACCTAAACGAGGCTAATATGCACTTCCTGATAGGTAAACAACCACACACAACCAGTAATCAAATGACCTAGGCCCTTGAGCCCATATCGAACATATCAATGATCCTGCAGGTTAGGCATATAATAATACAATAATAGTACATTCGTGAACATACTCAGTCACACGTATGCCATGTACATGCTCACGCTCCTTGATGTTTACATCACATACTGTTCACCGTTACGCACATGCCTGCACATTAACCAATGCACTCTTGCACACATATGCCATCAATATGCCCATGCTCATGATTTGACTCAAAGCTGCATACTTGCACATTGTTCAATTTCTCATTAAGAGTTCAACCCGCGTAAAACGCATCAGGTCTATCAATAAATACCAACACTTCATAGCCCGCATAAAACGCATCAGGCGCAATACCGATCTCCATATACAGACCAAAACCCGCCTAAAACGTATCAGGTTGGCCGTTTTCCGGTAATCTGGGCATCATCCCGCACAAAACCCATCAAGATGGGTTCAATACCCCGCGTAAAACGAATCAAGGCGATTAGGTGATCACATGCTCATGTCAGGCATGCATACTAGCACAGTTCCTCCTGTCAAACTCATACTCAACATACAAAATACATAGCCATGTAGTCCAGCACTCAGGCAATGACACAATGCACAATGAGCACTTGATGCCACAACTTCAATCAATACTCAATCATGCCCAATAATGCCACAACGTGCTCAATTCACAATCTAGCATACTTAATAAGTCATCTCAACCTGTCCCAAAGCTCAACTTAGTGTAACCCAGCATGGCATCTAATTGATACTCATAAATCATACGATTAAAAACAACACCATCGCACACACGCTCGGCCCGCCATAGTTCCTCATTCTCGGCCACACTAAGCATGCAACATGGTATCTTCAACATTAATATAGAATCAACACAAATCAGCCAATTAGCTAGCAATCACAGTAATTTCCCGTTTTAACCTCTACTTAGCCAAATTAACCTAATTTAATCCAACAAATTTCAGCCACCAATCAATCCCATTAAGGCCATTAAACCATCTTCAAAATACCTCATTAGGCTCCCAACACATCACCAAATCAGCCTCTAATCACTAGCCCAATAATTACACCCAAAATCACCCTAATTAACCCCTAAAACACTATAAACCTATCTAGAAGTGCTTAATCATCTTAATTAGGGTTTAGAGGTGATTACTCACCAACTCCTAAGCTCTAAACAAGGCTAGTTCGACGAGGAACGGGCAGCTGATCACTGGCATGCAGTGGAACCAGCGGCGGCGTTCTGGTGAATTGGCGACGGCGTTTGGGCGGCGGCTCACGGCGGTGGGGGGTGAGGTGAGGCTAGTCGGTGTCGAATGGGGGAGAGAGAGAGAGAATGGTGGTTGGTGGTGGTGTAAGTGGTGGACAGAGCGTGCGGCACCAGCGGCGTTGCTCATGGCTGAGCAAGAAGGAGAAAGAAGAGAGTGAGGCGTGAGGGAGAGGGGCTGCCGGTTTGGAGGGGAAGAAATGAGGCCGAGAGAGAATGAGTGGACTTATGCATTATTGGAGGAAGTGGGAGTAGTTGAGTAATTCTAAAAATGCCCATCTTGCCCTCACTTCAAGGATTGAGATCAAATCTTGTTCAAATGTCCAAGGGGCATAATGGTCCTTTATTTTCAGCCAAAGATGGGCTAAACAAGTCCAATTTACCCTCCAATAATTATCCAAAATTCGGAATATCATTGTAGGCTTTAAGGGCAAAACGGTAATTTTTCAATTCCGGGCCGAATTTCCATTTTTTGACCATACTGATCCCAAATATAGTTGGCCACACTAAAATGACATCGCTCTCACAAAATAATCGCATACGTCCACGAAATTCGACGTTTAAGTCCAGATCTAATCTCACGATCAAAATCGTTCAATCTCAATTTTATGGTCTATCACTAACGGGTGGCTGCTTAGGGGTTACGCGTATCGACCTAGGTTTACTCGAGTCATGACCTCTCGATTACCAAGAGAACGCGATGTTTTATCACTAGTTCCGAATGTCGCGATTGTTCGGATTAAGTTCGGGATTTGTTCGCCACATGCACTCTAAGTCATGTGGAATCACCCGCGATCCGATCGTATGCCATTGGCCAAACTAAATCCGTCACCTTCCTAGGATTGGCCCACATTGGCCCAAAATATTTCCTTGTCGTTTCTCGAAATCGGTGCTTGATTCGCGATCGAGTTCTCGGTCCACTTATCGTTTTCCTAGTTAATCATTCCCCATCGGTTAGTATCCCGAGAGTGATCAGCTCCGGGTGAGACTTACTAAAATGACATGATAAATAATATCAATTTTATTGATCCCGGAAATTGGTTGAAATTCAGGATGTTACGTCCTAGGCGTGAACTTCGACAGCCTTGCAAATTCCGTCTCGTTTTGGTCCACAGACATCGATCTATGGCAAAGTCTCATGAACTCCGCTAATTTCCTTTTTCGGGCACTCTTCGAGAAGTATTTCCCATAGAAATTTTCTGTAAACACGGCCCAAGTTTGGGCGACACCCTTCGGAAATACTCTTCCCCTGGTGGCTTTCCACCAGTTGTTGGCATTCTCTTGTAACTGATATACTGCCGATGTCAACTTTTCAGTCTCGGTGCACCCTAACACTTCGAAGGCCTTCTCTAGTTCTTCCACCCAACGAGACGCAGCCTCGGGGTCACCTTTCCCATCGAACTTTGGTGGCTTCAACTTCAGGAATTGTTCCACCAACTGGTGCATTTGTCTATTCACAACCACTTGGCCCTGTCCATGGATGGCCTGATTCCCGTTGACAGCAGCAGCAGCTGCGGCCTCAGCAGCATGGGAAATGTTGGCAGCCCTCTCTTAAGCCTGTCTACCCATCAAATGCCCTATCTCTTGTAGTGTCTGAATGACCTCGTTGAGTCTTGGGTACTCTCACCTCTTGGGCCCTTATGCTTGATTGTCCTCGATTTCCCATTCTTCTCCTTATCCTTACAGTTCTCCTCACTACTCACCTTCCTGCGATAATTTTATCCAAAAATTAGAGACCTAAGCCAATCTATACCGGTCTAAGGTCCTAGGCACGAAATCACAACAGCAGTTACATAGCAGGTAGTCAAACACAAGCAACATGGAGTCCCGACAAGAGGGAGATGCATACTTACCTCAGATTTTGCCGCACCTGCACTTTGTAGGTCAATTTAAACAACCACCCAATCAAAGAGAACAACAATCTCGAGGTACACATAGTACACAAGTCTCCCTATCGACTACCCAAGGTCATCGCTCCTTATCACTTCAAGTTTCGACTAAATTGGATCGAGTTGACCTTGCTTTGATACCAAATCGAACGGGGGATATCACTCCCTGAACCCTACAGCACGCGATATCCTGCCTCGATCGAATTTATGTGACCCCCCAAGACGTGTCGTCGACCCAAAACCCAAAAACAGAGAATAGTACACATGTGGAAGCAAACAACACCCGAACATAACAAAATAATTGTCACATCCTCAATTTCAATCCCTGGGAAATGGCTATGATTTAAGTTTGGTAGTTTTCCAATCGGAACTGAATTTTTACTCTTGTTTTGGAAAACCCAATTGCGGATCCTTTGTACTCCTTTATTTTGTTATTTTTGGGGACACTTTTATGATCTGAATTTCCAAATACTTTCTTCTTGAAAGTTTCTCCAAACATCTTGACGTTTTACATTCTTTAATTTCAGAATTTTTGAAGTTGATATGAGTGGCACGATGGCCTGATTTTCGGACCGTGCAAAAATGCCCGGAATGGGTATTTCGATGATGTTCCCATATTCTTAAGTTTCTACAAGCTTGTCTGAGCCGATTTTGGAAACATTTCCTTCACAAAAGTTGTTGAGATCGTCCTTTTCTATAATGTGTATAAATTTGGGAATTTTTCGAGATGATTTGGATTATGGACAGGGCTTAATTTGAGAAATAAGAATCATGTTCCAACGAACTGTTTTTAGTCTATATTTGAGCTACTAAAAATGGTGTTTACTAAAAGATTCAGATTTCGTGTTCTAATAAAAAATGTTTGTTAAGGCCTTGTTTATGACATATTCAAATTTGAAAATTTTCGGAGTCCAGTTACTATATTTTCAAGTCCGACTTTGTGAATAGTGCAAAGCTGTCCGGTTTTGTTAGCTTTCAAAGATTCAGCATTTTTTATTTGAGAACATTGGAATTTGGACTTTGTGTCTTCTGATGATTTCAATTACACATTCTAAGCTTTCAGATAAGATATTTTATGCTTTGATTGGAGGTCGGGCTAGGGGGAAACCGAGAGAGAGAAGCAAGCTTGGAATTGGATGATTTTAGAGAAGTCAAAACTTGAAGCCCAAGCTTGGAAATGAATAGCCAAGAATGAAGCTTGTTCAAGAAGCCTAATTAATGGCCATAAGACTTTAGAGACCCCATTCATGATGACAAGCATTAATAGTCTTGAGTGAGGAGCAAGTTTGGACATTTATAAATAAAAAGAAAGGCCATTCGGCCAAGGGGAGGGAGAGTGTCATGCCCCGCGCCCTCCGCGATGTGCCACATCCCTCCTTCTTGGTCGATATGAGTGCGACATCCCAGGAAATCGTCGCCGACCCAACATCCAACACAGAGATTCATACACAAGCGGAAGCGGAACAAATAATAATAATATCCGGACATAAAACAATATGAGAACAAGGGTAACACAACAGAAATTATTGAATACAAAATATACATTTTTATACATGTGCAAAAGCTTTTACAATATCCATTTACAAACAAAATATATGAACCTAAATACAACAACAAAAGCGGACCACGGCCACCACACTGATCAAAAAAGGAGAGGTGGCTAAGAGGACTAAATTCCAAAAAGTGTCAATCCTCGCTACACGGGAGAGGGAATCTATCCTAGGGCTCCCAGTCGGGATTTGAGCTCGACGCCTCCGACGAACTCTCGGATCTCTCTTGGTCCTCATCAGAACTGACTGCCTCGGACTCGGTCTCTATCTCCGGATCCTCGTTCACCTCTATGGGCTCCTCTACCTCCACATCCATCGGCTCCGGGGTCGGATCGACAATCTCGGGCTCAAAATCCACACCTCCTAGCTCCTCGTCCTCCTCTCTTAGCTCGGGTCCCTCATCTATCTTCCAACTCCCCTCCATCTCTGAATCGGGGTCCACTATGTCTCCATTAGGGCACTGCGGATCTAACTCACCCTCCTCGTTGAATGGGATGTCCATAGAACGGAAGGGTCCGTACTCCTCTCCAAAACGATCCCTAAAGCACCACGCCACATACTCGTGGATCTCAAAATGTGTGGTCCCTACGTCTACCCAGACTAATGTATAGTGTCTAAGAAACATCTCCCTATTCCCTATGGGGTGAACCGACATGGTATGCTCTAGGTGCTACAGAATCCCATGTCGCACCAGTGCATTGGGCACCTCTGGTATCGTCAGGGTCTGGGGTCTAAAAAGTTGGGTTATACAACTGTGAGACGAATCTTAACAAGTAAAAACCCACTAAACCTAAACTAAGCTAACATGCACCTCCTAACGGGAACAATGCTAAATCAAACAACAACCACTGATCCAGGCCCTCAGGCCCAGATCGCACTCACCGATGACTCTGCAGGTTAGGCAATTTAAAATAATAATCAAGCACATCCTCGGGCATACACGGTCACACGTGCGTCATACGCATGCTCAAGCTCATAGATGTCTGGTTCACATTCTCATCACCGAGTTTCACACATATTCATACTCGTCTATGCATTCTTATATATGCCAATGCATCAATGTGGTACAAGCGCGCGTATTTAGATTATAAGATGGAATCGCTTGGACACGTCCCATGCCATGCCTAGCAATTCCACCACATAATCTAATAATACTCCACAGATTTACTCATTATCTGATCTTTCCACGGCCCACTGGCCCAGCCCACTGGCTCAACACATAAACAACTCTTCGTGGCCAGCGTAAAAACGCCCCCGGCCCAGTGTCTCTAGCCTGCTACAAAGTGCATGAGGCGCAACGCCGATCTCCTTACGAACCAAGCCTGATACAAAGTGCATGAGACTGGTCGTCTTCCGGACACACCGGGCATCGTCTTGCTACAAAGTGCATGAAGACGGAATCGACCCGAAGGCCACGACCCGAAGGTGATCACACGGCACACTGCCCAAATTTTATTTGAACCCGGCGTCAAGCGCATCGGGCAATTATAGGTGATCACATGCTCATGGCAGACCCGCATTCTCGCACAATTTTCATCACATGCCTCACACTCGGTACACACGTAATGCGCAGCTATGAATGCTCATGCTCGGGCAATATGTAATACATGTGAGCACTAGCTATCACATAAGTATAAACCCGATCAATCATCGAACAAAGATCTCAAACACATCATTTAACAACATGTTCAATTGCCCAAGTCACACTCCGCACTAAGTCGATCACGCGACATGGCAAGGTCCAAATAAACATCATAACACACGAATCAATCAATTTGAGCACTACAACCGTCCAATCAAATACCCAGGCCATCCCGATACCATAATCGAGTTAATCCATCGACTAACCAACACTTCATCCATTACTTGCCACTATGGACAGCCATCACTTAACCTCATTTTGGCCTCCAATCCTCACCTATTTCTCCTTAAACAACCGATAACGTCATCTCGACACTTTCAAATCAAGCAATATTCATAATCAACCTTAATCACACTAATAATCACTAACGGCACCTAAAACCCAATCTAAAGGGTATTATCATCCTAATTAGGGTTTAGAGGGCATTACTCACTTAAACTCGGATCTAGACGACGGGGAACGACGGCCAACTACCAGTGAACGGCAAGTCGGCGGCGGCTCACGGGCGGAATGGCCTCTAAGCGGCCGAGAGGGAGAGAGGAAAGGTCGGTGAGGGTGGCGGCTGAAGTGGTCGACGTGAGGCAGAACGACGGTGGCAACGGCGGAATGGCGGTAACGGCTTCGGGCGGACGACGGCGGTGGATGGCCTCGGCGGTCTCATGGCCGTGAGGTGAGACGACACGAGACGAGAGAGAGAGAGAGAGAGAGAGTGAGTGAAAGGGTGAGGTGGCGGTGGTGGTGACGGAACGGCGAAAACGGACCAGCGACGGCACAGTCGGCGGCAGATGGCGAAGTGGACGATGAAGGCTTGAGGGAGTGGTCGATGAAGATGAAGAGGAAGAGAGAGAGAAGAGTGAGTGTCTTGGTGAAGAAGAAAGAATGAGGAGAGAGAGAGAAGAGTTGGGCTTAATAGTGGGGTTGGTGGGGTTAGGTGACAAGTGTCACAATCCTAAGGCTTGGACTCTTCACCCCTAGATCTAATGGTTGGCATCTCTTCTAGACCAATAATTGATGGGCAACTATGTCTTTTCTCCCTCCACTAACTCTTGTCTCCTAATCCATAAAAACCAATAATTGATGGGCAACTAGATCTAATGGTTGGCATCTCTTCTAGACCAATAATTGATGGGCAACTATGTCTTTTCTCCCTCCACTAACTCTTGTCTCCTAATCTATAAAAACCAATAAATAATCATCCACTTAAACCTCAAAATTCGGAACACTAAATAGGATTGAGGGGCAAAGTCATCATTTGTCCAATTCCGGGCCGAAATTCCATTTTTCAACCGGACTAACCCCCTATATAAATGGCCAACCCAAATTGACGTCGTCCTTGCGAAACTAGATCAGTAAACCCTTGAAAATCAACTCTAAAGTCCGGATCAAATTCTACAATCAAACTAGTTAAATTTCAATTCCCGAATCTCTTACTAACAGGCGGCTATTTTAGGGGTTACGCGTAACGACCTAAGGTTATCTGAGTCGTGACAGCCTCGATTACGGGGAGAACTAGAGGAATTATCGCTAGTTCCGGAGATAACGATCGTTCGGTTTAAATTCGGGACTGGTCGGCCACGTGCATTTTTGGTCTTACAGAATCACCTGCTATCCGATCGTACATCGTTGGCCTTGGCCAAACCAAGTCCATTACCTTCCGAAGATCGACCTATTTTGGCCTAAAATATTTCCTCGTCATTTCTCGGAATCGGTGTCCAGTTCACGATCGAGTCCTTGGTCCACGTACCGTTATCCTAGTTAGCCATTCCCATCTGGTTAGTATCCCATGAGTGATCAGCTGCGGGCGAGACTTACGAAAATGAAATAATAGAATAGACTCATTTTATTGATTTCCGAAAATTGAGTCGCGACTCGGGATGTTACAGAGAGAGAGAGAGTAGCCATGAGAGAGAAAGAGAGAGAAAGAGAGGACCAAGGTTGGCTTCTTCATCATTTTAGTCCATTAATGGCATTTAATGCCATGCCATCATGAGTCTTGACTTTGGTGGCCCTTCATGATGGCTTGCATTAATGAATCAAGACTTTAGAGCCCCTCCATGATAACATGCATTGATGGCTTGGAGTGGTGACCAAGTAAGAATGTCTATAAATAGGGAAAGAGAGAGAGAGAGAGAAAGGGAGCCTCACATGAAGTCCTCCTCCCTCACGCCACTTCCTCTCTCAAGCTCTCTTGCCATTTCCTCTTCATTCTCATGAATATTCTCATGCCCTAGAAGTCTCTGGCCGGCCCGTGTTTCATTCCATTCCCTACCCAAGAGCCCATGACATAACCTTCGTCGGCATCGATTTGCTCGGCCACCCAAAGACAAAGCCCGAAATTTCCCGAGCTCACCCGTTTCTAGCCCGTTCTCTAGTGTTGTTAGTTGTTGAGTAAGTAAACTTCTTAATATCGGGAAAGGAAGTTGTGATACGATGTGACACGGTTTGCTTTGACTGTTTCTTGGTCATTTGGTTAGTTGTAGTTTGTTCATTTCTCTATTTAATCATGTTTCATGTTTGACGTTTGTTGTGGAGATAGAACCGAGACTTAATTGGCAAGGTGCACATGTTATAACCATGCTTGATGTTCTCTTGTGTGAACTTTGCTATTAATCTGCCATCGATGCGGGTCCGGTAAGGGCCGACTTGTGCTAACGGCGATTCTCTCGTCCTCGCTTGATATTAATAGGTTTACTTATTGAGTCTTCCCGACTCATTCCCCGTTGTTTCCCTTTTTCAGGTCCGTAGGATGGCATCTCCCCAAGCCCACGTTGGCAATCCCGTGGAGCAGAGAGCCGAAGTGCTCAGAATGATAGATGTCAGGGAAGACCGCGCCTGTCACCGAATCACGACACTTGTGATGTTCGATGAGGGCCTAACGAATTTGGTGCCTCATCCGTACGTGGCGTGGTATCGCTATGCGGACGGAGAATAAATTGGATGTGGGCGGGCCGGCTCCGGGATAAAGCCACAGGTGGGATGTAAAATGTTCAGACGGACGGGACCGCGGTAGAGGTGAAGAAGCAAGGAGTGAGAAGACGTAGTGGGTATAGGATAACCCAAGTCAAGTTTTGCTAATTACAATCGATTATGAAAATATGTGTTGTTTGCCATGGCCCAAAGGGCTTGTTAAAATATGTTTGCATGCCCTGTAAACATAAGGTTTGCTTATAATGTTTCTTGTCTTATTTCCGCTGTGTGAATTAATTGTGATTGTCCCGAGAAATGCTTCTGCTTGTGAATAACGAAAGATAATAATGTATAGGATGTCACGTGAATAACCCCAAGGTTGGGGTGTTATAATAATGACCAAGGATAGCAAATAGCAACCGATGTAAATACACACTTGCATTAATACAAAGCATTTAAAATATCCATTACAACAGAACTATGCATATAAATCAAAAGCGAGTCAACGGCCACTAACAACAAAAGGGGTATATGGCCTGGGCGGTCAAGTACTAACAAAAAGGGCACTCTCCCAAAAAGTGTCGGCCCCCATTCTAACTAGGCTCTAAGGTCCACCCTAGGGTTCCTAATCCAGGTTGAATCTCGACGACTCGGAGTCCATGGATCCTCGCTCGGACTCGATCTTCAACGGCTCCTCCTATGGACCAACCTTCGGCTCCTGCTCCATAGGCTCCGGGCTCTGACTCGGTCTCCTACTCCATCGAATCCTCTTTGTCGTTGGACTCGATATCCATCCCGATGATATTTGGTTGGGGGTCGGAATTCGTCTCAGACGCGGCATCGAGGCTTAACAATTCCCCGTCGACTGCGAACGGGTCCCACTGGCCATGCACATCAATCAGGACCTCAAAAGGGTCTAAAGGGTCCGTAGAAACCGGTCTCGTCTCGATAGCACCAACAAAGGTAGGGATGGGCCTTGAGCTGTGACCCACCTTCATTGACCCATACTATAGTGTAATACCTACTATAAACCTCCCCGTTCCAACCGGGGTACTCGGTCATCGAACTGTCTATATGGTCTGGGATCCCAAAACGAGCTGGTACTCCTGCTGTCCTCAGGGTCGGGGGTCTGAAAAGTAGGGTTTTAACAACCATAAGAACAAATCTCAACGAGTAGACCCCCTAAACCTAAACTAGGCTAACATGCACCTCCAGATAAATTACTAATTGAACAAACAATATAATATCCAAGCAACTTAGGCCCTCGGGCCCAAATCAATGTATTCTTGACCCTGCAGGTTAGTCACATAGTAATAATAGTACATAACCTAAAAGGATCGCAATCACACCAACACTTGGCTATGACACATGCCATGCACATGATTACACTCGTCGCACACAAACCATTACTATGCATATGCTCATGCTCAATAATGCACAATCGCACACGTGCTAATTTCCAACTCACCTTTGACCCGCGTAAAACATATAAGGTCTATCATTCTCCAATCAGTCTCTGACCCGCATAAAATGCATCAGGCTTATGACACAACCTGAGTGTGGAACGCCTCAGGTTAGCCATCTTCCGATAATCCAGGCATCTCATAATCATGACACAACCCGCGTAAAACACATCAGATTGGCCAGCCACTGGGATTTTGGGCATCGTCCCGCGTTAATCGCCTCAAGACGGGTTCATTACCTTGCGTAAAACGCATCAAGGCTTTATGTGATCACATGTACACATTCACCAATTTTTATTTGAACACTGCGTAAAATGCATTAGGGCAATTTAAGTGATCACATAATCAATGCCATTCGTGCACACTTGCATAATTCACATGTTATGCCAATGCTCGGTATGCATAATGCATGGCCAAATTATCCAGACTTCGGGCATCCATCATAACCATAATAATCATCCAACTGAACATGTCAACATGCCTAATTAACCATCCAAACCAATTTAGCCATGGTCCACAATTGGCACACCTAATCACGCGATTCAATCATTGAAATCACACGAACCTACGGCCCCCAATGTTCTCATGCTTCGGCCATGTCAACTGTAACATCCCGAATTTTGACCCATTTTCGGGACCAATAAAGTGAATATTATTTCTTATTTCATCTTGATAAGTCTCGCACAGAATTGATCACTCATGGGATACTAATCGAAAGGGAATGGCTAATCAGGAACCGGTACGTGGACCAGGGACACGATCGTGAATTGGGTATCAATTTTGAGAAATGCGGGAGGGAATATTTTGGGCCAATGTGGGCCGATTCTAGGTAAGTGAAGGATATGATTTGGCCAACGAGAAATGATCGGATCGCAGGTGAATCCGCACAACCGAAAGTACACGTAGCGAATAAATCCTGAATTTAAACTAACCGATCGCGACCTCCGACACTAGTGATAGATTCTCACATTTTCTCGGTAATTGAGGCCGTCACGACTTGAATATTCCTCGGTTGATACGCGTAATCCCTAGACAGCCGCCCGTTAGTCAAAGACTATAAAATTTGAAATTGAGCTATTTTTATCGCGGAAAATTGACCAGACTTGGATATGGATTTTCGGGGCTGTATGCGACTATTTTTTTAGGCCAATGCCATTTTAAGGTAGCCACACATATTTAGAGTAAGTATGGTCGGAAAATGAGATTTCGACCCAGAGGTGGAAAATTTACGTTTTTGCCCCTAGACTTCGATGGTGATTTTCAAGGACTTGCGCGATTAATTTCACGATTCCAACATCGTATTATGTTGGCCACATCTATTTGGAGTAGGTACAGGCGAAAAATGGAACTTTACCCTTGGATCGGAAAAATTACCATTTTGCCCTCAATACTTTAAAGTCGATTTTCAAGGGCGTAAGTGACCAATTTGTGTGGCCGACCCCATTTTTGACTGGCCAAGTATATTTGGGATTGGTATAGTCGAAAAATGGAATTTCGGCCTGAAATTGAAAAATTACCATTTTACCCTTGGCCCATTTTAAAGTGTTCCTAATTTTGATCATTTTTGGGGAATTAAATTAAGGTTTTAATTAGTCAAAGATGGTCACCCCAATAATGCACTCCTTGACTATTATGCCCTTGTTTAAGTGGATAAGATGAAACCAAAGCCCTTGGATCAAGGGGCAAAAGTGAAAAGTGGTTTGGATCTGGACATGTGGATTCTACTAATAACCTCTTTGACCAGCCTTGGACTTCTTTGAACCGGTTATTTTCGTTCCTCTCTCCTCATGCTATTCTTCTCCTCTTTGACGCCGTTCCTCTTTCCAGGCCGTTTCTTGCTCGTCGCCGTTTGGACGCCGTACGTCGGAGCGGTGGGTCACCGAAGCGGCTGGTCGCCGAAGCCGTCTTGCCTCACCATCACTAGCACCAGCTCTCTCTCGTCTTTCTCTCCCTCCTTCGTTCGGTGTGGAATCATCACCATTCGCAGGAGAGCCGAACAAGCCGGATTATCACCGTCGTGTTTCCCGTCGGCCGCCGCTCACACACACCATAGCCGTTTCCCTTACTATGCCATCGTCCCCGTCACTCCTAGCCTTTAGCCCGTCACCAACATCACCTCCCCTACCCTTGGCCGTGAGTGGCCGTGAGTCCTGTGGACGCCGACGTGAACCACCGGAAGTCCCCCGAAACGTCGCCGCCGATTCCACAGCTCGTCGATGATTGGCCGCTCATTTCCCACCGTCTTGAGGACTAAATGAAGTTTAGTATTTAGGTGAGTATTAACCCTAAGCTTAATTTAGGCTTAATTGCATTCTAGATAGGATTAGTAGTATTTAGAGTTAATTAAGGGAATTCAAGGGCTAAATACGGGCTCAGTAGTATTGGTTTGTTGTGTAATGTTCTAAGTGAATTAAAATGTGATTTTGAGCATAAATTCAAGCTCGTGAGGGGCTGTTTTGGTTCAGCCCTTGGGGAATCCGAATTAGCCAATTTATCTAAGTGTTAGGCTTAGTTGGAATATTGTTATAATTGATGGAAATTGGGTTGGGTGAGTGACTTGTAACCTGATTTGAGGAATGCTATGCCGTGTGACGAATTTTGCTGAATATGTGAAATACATCGGACCTCGGAGTGTGCTTAATTATGTTCCCAATGGTGCGAATGATATGTGTTATTGTGTATCATGCTACATAGGATTAATTGGGATTTTAAAACTAAGCACTTTTGGCATGGTTTGATTATTAATTTGAGCCTTGAGTGATTAAGTGTCAAGATGTTATAATATGCTCATCGGGTGTTATAAATTGCCCGAATACGGAAATTGCTTGGCCATGCATTCCATTGTGCTATGAATGAGCATGTGATCACTAAAATACCTGAAGCGTAATATGCGGGTCTAGATAAAAATTTGCCAATGTGCACGCATGGTCATATAAAATCCGTCCTGATGTGTTTTACGTGGAACGATGCCCGGATTGCTGGAAGACGGCCAACCTGATGCGTTTTATGCGGGTATAGTTCGTACAAGAAGATCGGTGTTGCGCCTGATGCGTTTTTACGCGGGTTAGAGACACCGGGCCTGATGCATTTCACGCGGGCCATGAAGTGTTGTTATTAAATTTAGACTTGATGCGTGTTACGCGGGTCGATTAATAAAATGAGAAAAGTGACAGTGCGTTATAAACCGTGTCCTTCGCATGATACCTTGATAGCATGTGTGTGCTTAACACGTGTGCGACTCGGTGAAGTGTATGTGCACCAAACATTAATGACTATGGACATGCGTGTGGCGTATGTGTGGCTAAATGAGTACACGTGCGTGCTTTAATCATTTTATATAAAATTGTCTAACCTGCAGGACCGAGAATGTGATAACCTGGGCCTAAGGGACTGGGCCTTTTGTCGTCATTTGTGGTTGTGAATAATTGCTTTTCCTATTATGAGGTGCACATTTTGCCTAGCTTAAGCTTAGGGGGCTTACTTACTGAGATTCGTCTTATAGTTGTTGTAAGCCCTACCTTTCAGACCCCCGACCTTGACGATGACTGAGGTTCCAGTATGCTTTAGGATTCCCCACCATATTGAGCATACTATGTCTGCACACCCTGTGGGGAACGGGGAAATGTACCTTAGACACTATACCTTAGTTTGGGTAGACATGGGCAAGACACATTATGAGACCCACGAGTACGTGGCCTGGTGTTTCCGAGATCGTTTTGGAGATGAGTTCGGACCCCTTCGATCTGTGGATATCTTGTTCAATGGGAAAGGACAGCTAGATTCACAGTGTTCAGACAATGATGTGATCGATACCAATATGGAGTAGGATTCGAACTTTGATGGCAGTTACGATATTGTAGATGACGAGGAGGAGCAGGAGGAGTTAGGTGTAGTAAACTACGAGCCAGAGATGCTAGACCCTGTCCCAGGGCCGATGGACATAGATGTTCAAGAGGAGCAGGATCTCGAGCCGGAGACCAAGTCCAAATAGATGAGTTCCGAGGAGGAGTCGGAGCCATCCGAGAGTTCCAATCCAGACTAGGTTTCGTAAGCCAGCTTTAGTCTCCTTAGGTTGGGCTAGTAACTTTTTGACCTAAGCCCTACCTTAAATAGTACCCCAGACTGCCCGGGCCGATTACCCCTTTTTTGTTGTAGTGGCCGCGACCCGTTTTTTGTCTTGCTCTTTATAAATGGATATTGTATAAGTTTCTATATGTTTATAAGAATGTAAAGTTGTTTTAATTGGTATCGTTTGTGATGTGGCTATCCTTGGTTTCTGTCTTTCTTATTGTCTGGGTGATATATATATTTATTTATATATATCGTGTTTCCGCATGCAACTTGATCTCTGTGCAAGGCGTTGGGTCGGCGACGCTTCCTGAGACGTCGCAAATTTATCGACCAAGGTAGGGATGGTGCGTGCCGTGGGGCTTAGGGCGTGACATCAACCATTATCATGGCATCACAATATTAAGCACAAATCACACACAATTCAGCCACCACATAAGCCAAACAATCATACATGACAAAATTACATTTAGGTCACCAATTAGCCACACGAGGTCTAAATAATTCCACAATGGACAGCCACCAATCGGGTCATTCTAGGCCTCTAAATCACCATCAAATTATCACCTTAGGCCACTAAATTCACCACCTAATTAATCCTAACCAATGGCTACTTAATAATCCCTAAAATACCTTAATTAAACCTTAATTTAACTAGAAAAGTATATTAGCCTAATTAGAGTTTAGGGTTGTACTCACAATATCATATGCTCTAAATATGGGCCAGACTAGGGGAAAAAAAGGTTGAACGATCACCGGCTCACGGCAGGACAAGCGGTGGCACCAGTGGCTCCTATGGGTGGTGATCGGTGGCAGCGACGATGGGCGGTTTGAGCGAGCTTGTGGGCTGGTAGTGATACTGAAATAAGGAGAAAGAGAGGGAGAGATGGTCGAGTGGTGGTGGTGATGGTGAGCTGGTCGGCGGAACAGCGGTGGTGAGCGGCCTAGGCGAGCAACGATGGCGTGGCCGCGGCGATGGGCTACTCCGGCGGGGCTAGCTTCTCCTCTTAGCTGATGGGGAAAAGAGAGAAAATGGGGTGGCTGGATGATAATGGTACGACAGCTGGTTGTGCGGACGGGCAACGTACAGTGTGCGGCACCAGCGGCGGCGGCGCGTAGCCGCAACGATGGCTGCTCTAGCAGCTTCTTCACTTGGCTAGGGAGGAGAGGGGATAGAGAGAATGGCGAGAGTGAGAGGAGAGAGTGGTTGGCTGGGGAAGAATGAGGAGAGAGAGAGAGAGAGAGAGAGAGAGAGAGAGAGAGAGAGAGAGAGAGAGAGAGAGAGGAGAGAGCAAGATGGGTGAGTGGGGGTTTTGTGCCACTTCACTACCAAAATCCATCTTGCCCTCTCCACTAACCATTTGATCCAATGGCCAAGATTTGAGCACCCATCATTCAAATGCAAATCCAATGCCTCAAAATGATTCTTGCACAAAATATCTAGGGGTAGATTTGGGATAAACAAAGATGATGGGGGCTTCTTTGTCCAATATTTTCAGCACTCTTTGGGGCTGATCAAGACCATTAAACCCTCCAAAATTCGAAATTCATGCATAGGGTTCAAGGGCAAATTGGTAATTTTCCGTTTCCGGGCCAAAATTCCATTTTTTGGCCCTACCGATCCCAAATATAATTGGCCACCTTAATACGACGTTGTCCATGCAAAAATAGTCATATACTTCCGTGAAATTCGACGCTCAAGTTCGGATCTAATTCAACGATCAATTTCGCTCAGTTACAATTTTAGCATCTCTTACTAACGGGCGGCTATTTAGGTTTACGTGTATTAACCTATGGTTACTCGAGTCGTGACGGTCTCGATTTCTAAGAGAAAGTGAGAATTTATCGCTAGTTCTAGAGGTCGCGACCATTTGGAGTAAGTTTAGGATTATTCACTACGCGCACTCTCGGTCGTGCGAAATCACCTGCGACCTGATCATACACAGTTGGACAAACCGATCTGTCACCCTTCTAGGATCGGCCCACATTGATCCAAAATATTCCCTCGCCATTCTTCAGAATCGGAGTTCGATTTCCGGTCGAGTTTATGGATCCACGTACCATTTTTCTTAGTTAGCCTTTCCCCATCGGTTAGTATTCAAGAGTGATCAGTTCCAAGCAAGACTTACTAAAATAAAATGAGAAATAAACATCTATTTCATTGATCCCAGAAATGGGTCGAATTCAGGATGTTACACGGACCAACTTTGGGCTTTCGACATTCCAAATGCTAGCATTTGGCCAATGCTAGGCCAAATGTTGAATCAAATGGTTCAGCATTTTAGGAAGGGGCTTTCAAGGCTGAAAGCCTATTCCCAAAGCTAAACCAAATGGGGCCTAGTGCATTAAGACTTTGGCATGAAAATGATAAAAACAAATGCATGATCACTTCGATAACAACCAATTTAGTTAGCGGTACCAAAAGGGCGTTAGTGGAAACATTAACACAACTTAGTCCCCATACCTAAATATCTCTGGTTCCGTAAGAAATAGAAACAAAATTCTCGCATTTTGATTAGGTATTCTAGTCGACTCCTAACAAAAGTTAATAGAGACTCCTAAATGATAAAAACATAAAAATGTTCTCGTGTCACGTAAGGTATGGACTGAGGAAGAGTCTACATTTATGGTTGACGGACCTCATGGATAAACAAAAGAATGACGCTTTTTCAGCCGTCTTTTGGGATGTGCCATTTGGAATGTCTTCGCGAACAACCTACCTCTAAACCCATTCGCCCGAGGCTACCCTTGAGGGGTGGGTCCCAACATAACTTTTATAACAATTAACACTCATAAAGACCTAGGAACTTAGAAAATGCATTGATGACACTTAGGAACTATGAAGTGCAATTAATATATGGAGACTTGAAATATTAACTCTTTAAATTTGTAATTTTTCAAAAAATTCATCCACCAGCTTTGACCAAAGAATAACCATCTCAATATATCAGCAAATGTCATGGGAAATTGCTTAAAACAACCTCCCATTAATATATTATTAATCTACATTGAAATCAACAACTAATCTCAGTGAAACGATATTGATCTAGCTAAGTTAAGAATCAGCAATATCTTGGTAGTTATCAGCATCTTCATACTGGACCAATCGAAGCAAGTTGTAATCAGTTTTAGCTTGGATGAACATCGATTGAGCTGGGTTCGTTGATGGACACGAGTCGGGACTTAAGGAATGTTCGATAGAATCAGATGCTCCCTCATCATTTTGTTTCAACATTTTCGTTGGGTAAGATATTAATCTTTCGTGAATACAATCAAAGTTCAGAACATGATAATACGTAGTTGCACAGATAAGCTCCGTTTCATGAGTTCGGGAGAATTTCGCAACCTATTATGATCCCTGAATTCAGCCGACTCCATTTAGAAGCTAAAGACAGCAGAAAACAATACAGAAGAAATGGAGTCACAGTCAATTATTTACGTTAAATTTGTCAGCTTAGCGGGCACCTCATTAAGTGCCAGATTTACCGGACTGCAATATGAAGAAAATGGCGCCTTCTAGTACCATGCCTCGGGTTATCTAAAGTCAACTCAGAACACAAACATGTTTTATTTATTGAAAAGTCAACATTTGACCCAAGTGTACAGGCTAATGTCTTGCAAGTCTAAGTGCCGCACTTAGTCTCCCCAAAAAACCTCTCAGCTCTCGCTTTCACTCTGCCGATCCTGCATATATGATTCAGACCCACCAGAAGTTCTACAATCGCGTCCTCGGTTTTTGGTTGGTCCGCAAAGTACAGTGTCTGTACTAGAAGCACATTCGCCCCAGAATCATGATTCTGCTTCTCGAAGCTTCGCTCTGATTGCCATTTTATTGTGTTGTGAGCAAGCGGAGCTAGCCATCCCAGCATTTGCGCCACCGTTGTCCTCCATTTCTCCACGATTGCACCGTCATGCACCATGAACACCAAACTCTTATGCAACCTTAGCCTGGCCCTCAGAGCGGTTCTAATGGAAGTGGGCAACATGTGATAGAGGTCATCTCTCATGTCGAGGTTGATCAAGTGAGGCGAAGATGTTAGCTTCTCAATTAGAACAATCACATTAGCGTAGTGCACAGCTAAGGCGGCATGGCCAAGAGTGTGAGGAGGGGTGATTAAGCACCCGCACTTTGCATAGAAAGATGCGAGTTTAGAGTAAATTCTGTTGCTCATGATCAACGTCTTCACATCTTTGTAGTCCACCATTCTGCTATCATTTCCAGACATACTTGTTGCTCTCATTGATTCAACCATATCTTTTCTGCAATAACTGTCGATAAGGGGAGAATCGGTTTCCACATTAATGCACCCTTTGAAAGGCCCAACGTAATTTGACTGTTTCATCGGTACATGCTTTTCCCTCAGCGAGGACCGCTGATGAATTTGGTGCTCCTTTTTGTTTGTTCTATCCTTGTCAGGACGCAGTGACAAATAGAACAGATCGAGGCTGTAAGCATATGGATGAACCGAAGATTGCATAAGAGCAGAGAGGGAATGGCTCTTGGAAAAACAAGTGGGATGGATTTCCTCCAATTCAAGCTTATCTTGGTCACCCCCAAAGGCATGTATCATTTTGTCAAGAATAGTGAAAAGCGATCTGGCGAGTAGTCGAACGGTATAGTCGTAAGTTCTTTTACAAGGAGACAGCTCGTGGAGATTACGCACCACCTGAATCTGCCACATCGCCTTCTGCTGGATCTCAAACAGTTTGATGCGGTCTGACATGGGATTGGCCTTCATCCTCCTAACCGTCTGTTGAAGCTCCGCCAACACCTCCTGCTCTTGGGTCAACTGCAGCGTGACGGCGATAAACCTTTCCATTTTTTTCACTCTTCTGTCCATCTTCTTCCACTTGTACTCCCAACCAAACCACTTGATGTAGTTATTTATAGGGTCGTCAAAGAAGCTTCCAATTTGGTGGTACACAGGGTCGGCACATCTCCTTGCAAGCCTGACCACCGCCCTGGCCACGTACACAAAATTGTCGATGATCTCTTCCAGCACGAGATTCATGATGTAGCTATCATCTTCAGATACAAGCTTCCTGATGCCCACGGATCTCGCCATATCTTCTCTCAAATGAAGAATCTCAACATCGCTCAAGCAATGCCATAACTTAACCACTTTAGACATTAGGCTCATGACCTCGAAGGACAAAATTCCGATCATGGCTTTCTCATGCTCTCGCGCCTTGTACCGCGAGCCCCGCCAGAAAGTGCCTAACCATGATTCAGTCACACTTTCACCTCCCATCGAAATCCTCACAGTATGATCAAATAGAGGAAAGTACGTGGTATGCAGCTAGTAATTTCAACAAGTTTCTTCGTTCCTGTACCCACATGAAAATTCAACCCAATCAGATGACAGCAGAAAAATGCTAAACTGCAACTCCATCAAAGCCACAATCTATTTAGACGTTAAACCAACTATCTAATGCGCAAAAGAGACATTAAACCAACCTCATTCACGAGACCAACTTTCCCAGAGAAACTTCTTCCTTTTTTCTTTTGAAAATAGCAACAGCAAAAGAGTCGCACAATCAGGAATCAGAAACGAAACGCTACTGAACCAACACTTTCCTCTAAACCGGACGTGGCCATAACCTTGTTTTTCTAAGATATTTCTCTGATTACATATATTCATATCCAAGACAACAATGTTAATCTAGTATTAAAAACAGCACCACCAAAGGTAAACAACATGCTGGAGAGCGCGTGAAGAAGAGAACTCACTGCCGACTTGTAAAGCTACGAGATCGTCGGCCAAATGGAGTAACATAAAGCAACAGAAGGGGAGGGGGAGAGAGAGAGAGCGAGCGAGAGGGTGTTGCCCACTGTGAGGTGAGGTGATGCCGGCCGTGAAATAAGGATGGCATGCCAAATAAAAAAAGAGAAGAGGGAATGGGGACAAAAGAGGAGTGAGGACGAAAGTCATTCAGATCGAGGAAGGATCAGAGGGATTATTTGGGGTTTATGCTCTGCCATCTCTCATTTGGATCTCCCATTGTGGACAATACGCGAGAGAACAACTACAAGTACAATCATAATGAAATGTACTTGTCGTGCTTCTGTCGTTTCCACGATGCTTACTATGCCGTCATCCTCCTTCCACGGTTCAGTCGACGACGACATTAACCCGTAGGCCGGAACCATCGTGCATGGCTCCTCTTAAACTAGACTTCAATTTTCCAACCAAAAAAAAAAAAAAAAACACCAGACTTTAAATTTTAAAATTTTTTTTCTCTATTAATTGTATATACGGAAAGTTGGAACTATTAACCACCTATAGTATATCTCAGCATTGCCCGCTTGATAAATCTTCGCAAAAGAAATTTTAAAAAAAAAATCAGCCTCAACTGTTACTCACGTTGCATTTTGCTTCACTTGTTGCTATGATCTGCTATTTGCACCTTGGATTTTGTTAGGTGATCCACAAATGGTACGGTAGCAAAAACTTTCTATGGATTGTTCTCATTAGGAAAAATAACACAAATAGTCCCCGAACTTTGATCCAATGTGCAATTTGGTCCATAAACTTCTAATTTGTTTAATGTAGTCCCTGAACTTTAGCCTAATATTCAATGTGGTCCATTAACTTTTAATTTGTTCAATATGATCCCTAAGCCTTTGATACATGTTCAATTTAGTACATGATCTATATAAAAATGTTCAATGTAGCCCTTGTATTAATTCAAGTTCAAGGATTCCATTGAGCATTTCCATTGTTTAGAGACTACATTGAACATTTCTATAGTTCAGGGATTAAATTAAGCATGTACCAAAAATCCAAGAACTATATTGAATAAATTAAAAGTTCATGAACCATATTGAATATTATGCTAAAATTTAGGACTATATTGAACAATTTAAAAGTTTAGAGACCAAATTACATATTGGGTCAAAGTTCAGGGACTGTTTGTATTATTATCCCTTCTTATATAAGGAAATGGACGATGTTCATTATAAAATATAAATATTAAACAATGTTTTCATCTTACAATTTATATTTTATTAGTTATTAGTGGATTTTAGATGATATCAAATGGAGTTCTTAACTAAAAAAATCACTTCAAGTCCTTTATTGGGAAAATTATCCAATCAGTCCTAAACCTATTTATAACGATGCCAATTCAATCATATACTTCCCAATTTTTCCAACTTAGTCTAAAACTTTATCCAAAATCCCAATATCGACCTTCCGACCAATTTTCGTTGAATATCACTAACTTGGTAGTATCTGGTAATGATGGGATCACCATGTTAGCAACTTCTAGCGAAAATTGACCAAAAGAATTATATTGAAATTTCACGCGAAGATTTAGGACTAAATTAACAAAATTAAAAAATTTATGACTAAATTAATATATGTATAATTGGTTTAGGACTGATTGTGTAATTCTCCTATCCCTTAATTATCTTCCCTGTTCTCAATATTCACGCTTTATTGGGCCAAATCGCAGCCTCCACGTGGGGGCTGTTGCAACATTTAAAGTCAAGCCAATTTACTCACAAAGCATAGCTCTTTGTGAAAAGTATTTCAATCCCTACAGAAACTCAAAGAAGAATATATATGTATTGAAACAAATATACACCCACTCAAATATTGAGGTAGTTGGTACTAAACGATTCTTACAGGCAGACTTCGAGAAGCCATCTTATTGAATTATAGACCAACCTAAACAATTATAAGAGACCTAATATGGAATAATTAAAACTCGAAGGCAACAATTAAAATCCTAAACTGCACCTATTCGACTACAAATTATTGAATTACAAGAGACATTCACACATTCCGGCAGGGAAGGACGAAGCAACTCGAATTTTCTCCTCATAAAGCATGTAATTCACTGGAATAATACCAAACTAAACGTGCATCGAAGCACCTTGCTTTGTATGTGCGGCGGGACAAGACAATTTAGAAACGTGATGTTTGAGATAACTCATTGCAATTTCTAAATTGAATTTGATTATGCATTGGACCTTTGCTTTGGGCAGCTCGCATAGTTCTTTTTCAATGAGCATGCGTTGATATCAACTTTATAGCGTCACATCGAGGACTCTTGATGTTTTTGGGGTCCTGCTATGAGATTTCGTTTTCCCTTGTTGCTCAATGACGAGAGGAATATGCGGTAATTTTGCACTTGTTAATTTTGAAACGCATGGAGCAACGGTGACACCGAGAAGCCAGCTTGGGTGATCTTGAGCTGCTCATTTTGTTGGGTGATCTTGTTTTACCTTTGGTTTGCCCTTTCGCTTTTCTTGAAACCGAAAGGTCAAAGCTCGATACAAAATAGAGAGTTGTTCCATTTTCGACACAATGGCATCATCACGAGGAGAAGTATGATGGAGTTTCGGGCCAGTGAGATTTCTTGTTTGCGGCAACCCAATTGGAATGTTTGTAGCCAAACTGAAACGGCAACAAGAGGAAAGAGAATGCGTTCATAGTGGGGAACAAAATAAAAGCACGTCTTCGCACTTTTTTTGGTCGTAGTCTTCGCACTTTGAATAATGCGAGGAATTATTCTAACTGTTATAAAGTTATAAGAATTTCAAATGCTTTTGCATGTCAAAATTTATATATTTCTGAAAAATTTACATATTTGACGTTAAATCGAAATCAAAATTTTCAGTAAAAATAAAAGAAAGAATCGAAAAGTAAAATGCCACCGATCCCGACATATCCTAATTTTTCTTAAGGTTAATATCACGAAAAACCGCAAACTGATACATCTGTGATAAATTAATCATGCGTTAGTCTTTGTTAAATTTTATCGTCAAATTACTGATTTGGATAACACATGGTAATTGATGAGTATACCAGTTTGGGGTTTTACCTCCGTTTATCATATGCGTATTATTTTATGATTTTTTGTGGTATTAATCCAATTTAACGAAAACTAACGGAAGGTAAATTTGTTATAAATGTATATGTTTGGGGTTTTTGGCAGTCAAAAAATTATTTGAGGTAAATTTATCATAAGTGTACAAATTTGAGATTTTTCATGATATTAATCATTTTTCTTATCATTAATAGACATGACTACGTGAGTTACGGACAATACACATCTGACAAACGCATAAGACACACAAACATTTGGTCACTATTCAGTCAGCAACTAATAAATTAATTAGTTTTACTAAACTACATGATTAGTTATATATTAAACTAATTTATTAGAACTCAGTTTTAATTAGTTCTTTTATTCGACAACAATTAGGTTCGACCCAACCTTACCGTGCTCAACTGCGATATGTGGGTAATGAGTAGGTCACCAAAGTTAAATTAATCTCGACTCATCACAAGCTTAACAAGCAAGTATATAGTTTAAAATATTTTCATTAGATCAAATTGCCCATAATTATAATGTGGGAGGTTTTATTTATATTTTCTTGTGTTTATGAAATATTTTCCAGATTAGTAACAACCATCCAGTATAAAGTGTTAGTGAAGCATGCCAATCTAATTGATATTGTCTAATACTAATATCCAACTTGAGTTATATCTAATGATCATACTATTGTGTGGCTCAAAAAAACTTAATATTGTGGCAAGGTTTCTCGACTAATTTTATGTGCGACTTAATTTCATTGTAGTTAGAGAATCGCACTTGATTTCCATACACATCTTGCAGTATGGTGTTTGGGAATGCACATAGAGGTTGTACATAAATAATACGACTGAGTTGGATTCACATCGTCAGGCACCAATATGACCAACTTGATTAATTAAAAATGACAAAATTGGATCTACGTAAATTGTACAATGACTAAACTGAAAGAAACATGTAATGTTTAAGAATCAAATTGAACATTGCATGCATAAAAGTACAAGATCATGCTACCCCCAAAAGTAAATTGAGTTCGTTAAGAAATTTTTTTCCAAGAAATTGGTTTCGATTTCAAGGTTTCGTTATTAGAATCTGTTAAATGGCACTGTTTCGCCCATAATAGGGTGTGTTATGAGAGGCACCCTTTGAAAGGGTGTGAGTAGTCTTCTAAAAAGAAGTTAAAAGTAACTTCCTAAAAAGATAGAGACACGAGAGATAAGACTATGGGTAATGCACAGAAGAACATACGGTTTTTTTTTCTCTCAATCAAAAAACACATGAAAAAGGGGTACATCGTTAATTTGAGAAGATGATTAACATTAACGCTGTGGAACGAGGATATTTTCCTCGTGATTATATTCGAATCGGTGTAACATTGCAGATTTGTCTAACAATCGATGGTGATTCAATTCACATTCCTAGGTAATTCGTTTATTGTGCATCGAGAGGTTAGTCAATTTCTTCCGCGACTTTTTCCCAACATTGGTATCAAAGCAAGCGTTATGATCTCTGTCTTGTTTTGTCGAGTTTTTCGCTTGTTGTTCGATAAGGAGATCATTAGCGAATCGATTTCCAAATCAACTGCATATTTGATGCACTGAAATTACGACAATGATGTTCATTGTGAACCAGGTGAGAAAATTGGGTTGTGAGTTCGTCGACGACCGTTCAGTTTGGCCTTTTCTTGGAACATATTTTTTGGTGAAAAATTATTTTGATCATATGAGGTAAAAGATCTCATCAAGACAAGCACAACAGTGGGTAGTGCACCGCCAAGGGACGCCGCATGAGCCCCCACACACGACCAGAAATGGTGGGTCGCCAGCCACATGCCACCACTCCTTGGGACTACCTAGCATGTGCAAGGCACATGCGGAACTCCTAAGTGATGTTGTATGATGTCAACCTTGAATGGGAACCCGCCGAAGTGACCCGACCTGGATATCTGATGCAATGACTTGACCCAACCGATGATCCAACCTGAAGACCAAACCTGTTGACCCGACCCAATGACCAACCCAACCCATTGATTGGTCAATAGTTTGGTTCGACCGGTCAATGGTCAACCAGTCGGACAGGTCAACGGTTGAACCAATTTGACCGGTCAGACTAGTATTAGAGTCATTTAAGCCTCCATGCATGTAGGCTCGTGGGAGCTCCGATCGGAGCATGGTTGGTATCAAAATGTTCATATTGAAATTTTTTACATTGTGGTATAGTTGTTTTACATGTTTAAAGCTTTTAATGGTATGAAAATGCATACATAACCCTAAATATGCGTAGTTTTGGGGTATTATTGTATTTTTTCTTGTATTTTCCTATGGTTTTAAAAATACAGAAGCTGGCTTACATGTAAATGACCACATATAGATTGTATAAAGCATGGTTAATTGATGGCATGTTTATAAAGCTTAACGTGCTTGCAATTTCAATTTCGAGTTGACTCGAACAATGGTTGGAGTCTATTTTCAATTTACTTGTATTCTGCATTTGATTATAGATGATGCATGAATTACTTGTGCTTTGGTTTACATCATGTTGCTCTCTATAATTGTATGAGAGGATGTGATCATTGCATGATATATGATAATCGTTGTTTTTAGTGAGAGTTTATAGGTTGGTAGAATTCAAAGGAATGCTCACCTAGAACTTAAATTTTGCGCAAATTAAACGAAATTAATGATAGAAGACAATCATAACACAGAAACTGATTGGGAATATAGTGAACTTTTGTTTCAGTGTCTTTTGTCGAATTATTATTAATTTAGTTTTCTTTTGGTGCAAAATAAATATGCGTGTTAATGTAAAAGATGTGCTAGTATTTATTCTGCGTTCATTATGTCAATGTGTAGTTGTCATTGATTATGGCTTCGGCATTTATGACCATTGTGGCTAACCTCAACAAGGGTGAGAAATTGACTTGTGACAATTTTGATATGTGGCATCGAAAGGTTCAGTACATCCTTGAAGAAGAAGAAGTTCTGGAGACCCTTATTCACATAATGATTGAAGCTGAGCATGGACTTCTGCTCAACATAGAAGAGATCATGAAACTTATCAAGCTTGAAAAAAGAAAAATAGCATTGCTCGTATCACGTTACTGAGTTGCATGCAAGATGATCTCATGTGCGAGTTTGAAAGGTTTGATAACGCTCAAGGAATTTAGGCTAATCTGAAAGACAAGTTAGGGGTACATCTACTACTAAATTAAGGAGGCTCACGATCAAGTTTCACACATTCAGAAAGCGCCAAAATCAAACAATGAGGCAACATCTTTAGGAGATGTCAAACATGATACGAAAGCTCAAAACAGCAGGTCATACCCTAACTGATGAACAACAAGTTCAGGATGTTATAAGGTCTCTTCTTAACAGTTGGGAGCATATGAAATCAACATGACGCACAATAAGAATATCGTAACTTTTGACGATATTGCACGTCATTTGGAATTAGAGGATAAGCGCCTAGAGGCTGCGAGATCTTCTACACATGCTTATGTTGCTGAATCTAATTCGCACAAAGTTTTGGGCTTCAAGCGTAAGAGATTCAACAACAAAGGGAAGGAGACTAGTTAGACACCCAAGAGAGCTAAAACCCTCCGCCACAAGAGGCATGGTGGCAAGAAGGACAAGGTCAAGATGAAATGCTACAATTGTGGCACGCTAGGTCACTTCGTTCGTGAATGCAATGAGTCAAAAGAGGTACCGAATTACTCTATTACTTTGAGTAATGCTTTTGTTTCTAGCATTGTAATACTTCCCGAATCTTATCTTATGTGGACGATAGACTTAAGAGCCACAGACCACATAGCTAGAGACCAAAGAGCATTTGTGGAGGATTGTCGGATCCAGACTGGAAATAAATGGATATATGTTTGAAATAACTCAAGAATTGAAGTAAAGGGCATCGGCACATGTAAATTAAATTTATGTGGTGGTCAAAATCTATTCTTACATGATGTCCTTTATGCTCTTGATATTCGGCGGAACTTGGTCTTTGTAGTTGTTCTTCTTTGCTTAGGTTATGTTTTAAATGTCCATGGTGATTGTTGTGATTAAGTTTGGAATAGTTTGTTATGGTTTTGGTTATGTACTAAATGGTTTTATGGTGTTAGACATTGACTATGATGTGTTCAATGTTAATGATGATGGTTGTTTTTCTTTGATTTAATCTTTCAATAATGTGGAAGTTGATGCAAATATTTGGCATGCTAGATTAGGTCACATTGGGTCACAAAGAATGAATAGATTAGCTAGAGAATGCCTTTAGGGTTGTCGCACTGCACTTTTTGGACTTTCGAGATTTGCGTGCTAAGGAGGTATTTCCATGTAATGGTCTCTCCTAGACCATACCTCACATGACAGCGGATGGTAATTTCCTATTTAATCTAAGTTTGTGATTTTGGAGTCGCCACTAGTCATTATTGGTAGGTAAACTAGAAACCTAATCGGGGTATAAGAGAAATATCACAATTCTACGAGTTAGAGATTCTGAGTACAAGGACTTGATTACATTATTGATCCCAGATTAAGATCCCTAATGCCCTTTCGGTACTTAAGAACGATATGATATCTAACGTGTCATGTAAATTTCCGAGGCTTGCCCACTAATTCTATCCATTCTAATCATGGGAAAAAACCAATCAAGTATTAAATGTGTAATTAATGTCAATCAAATCAATCAATCCTAAATGGTCTCTAAAAATGAAAATCAATCAAAACATCCAAACCCTAACGAAGCTCTAGAAGCTTATTCATTTTATGATTTACATTTTTTAAGGTTTTAGGGTTTTTTAGGGGTTATAACCCCTGAATTTGAGATTTTCTAAAAATGCCACTTAGGCACTTCCAAAAATTCAAATTTCACTTTCTAAGGTTGGCCATAGTGTTTTTTGGATTATTCTGCGAACTTTTAAAATTTTTGAAATTTTTTATTTTTTGATTTTGATTTTTTTTCGAAAATTTCATTAATCGAGAATTGATTTTTATGTTTTTCTAAAAATTTTTATGAATTTTCCAATTTTTCAATTTTTTATTGATTTTCTAATTTTTTCACATTTTTATTTGTATTTTTTGAATTTTTTTGTGAATTTCTTGTTTTTTTAAAATTTTTGAAATTTCTAAAATTTTTCATATTTTTCTGATTTTCCACAATTTTTTGAATTTTTTATGTTTTTATGAATTTTTTTAGATTATTTATTTATTTATTTATTATATTTTTAAATTTCCCACCTGGAAAATGAATCGAACTTACCCGATTCAACCCAGTTCGGCTTGGCCAAATCGGGTGTTGCCAGCACTGATCATCAGTCATCTTCTTCGGCAGACACGGTGCCCAAAACGGCGCCATTTAATGTCTTTTTGATTGGGGCATTTGATCGAACATGTGGTGTGCATGATTCTATGTTATATGTTCTCGAGGCCACTGGTTTGTGCTCATCTCCAGTGACCTTCTGGCGAATGTTTTGCCATTCTGATTGCACCATTATGATGTCTATGTGTTTTATTTTCAATCTAGACTACTTGGATCATCGGCAGACGTTCGCCAGTCGGTGAAAAAACCGGTCAAAAAACCTAATTCACAACTATTTTAGATTAATTCTTCAAAACTTCAAGTCTTGATTCTACTCGCCCTAGCCGTCTAATTTGGTTCTAATCACTAACAAAGCATCAAACAAGGTTGAAGGAGGCTAACTTGACAGGCCTATAACCACGGTGAGGACCTCCGAGCTCCGGCAAAATGGTTTTTATGCATGGCCAACTCAGTTTGTGCATTTTTAATGATCCAAATGCAATCAAACAGCGCAAAATATGAGTACAAACTCTTAACAAACTTAGATTAGCAAAGAAATTACATGATTAGCAAAGTTTTAGCTCAAAGTCATTTTCTGGAATTCTGGAAAAATAATGTTGAAGACCGAACTTTATCTATTTCGAAAGTGAACCAAATGAATCTCCTGAGCTTATCTGTGGCTATAGGGATGTTCTACAACTCCTGGACTATCGAATAGTAGTCTCCACTTTCCCCGAAGAGTCCCTGAATTGATTAATCGAAGCACCTTTTCAGGCCTTCACAGTAGGCTTATTTGCAGGTTTGCCGGTGAGGAAACTTACCAGCAAGACCTATTTGCCGGTGCTTTCTTGGTCGGAAAAGCGTTGATCACTAGGC
Organism: Syzygium aromaticum; assembly: GCA_024500025.1. Lineage (NCBI taxonomy): Eukaryota > Viridiplantae > Streptophyta > Magnoliopsida > Myrtales > Myrtaceae > Syzygium > Syzygium aromaticum. Next base: position 19,650,783 of record CM044895.1, read on the forward strand.
TTCAGGGAGTCTGAACTCACTCTCTCACTAGTTTCCTCTCTTTCGCGTCTCTGGTTCTCTCTCCTTCTCTTCGGCAATTCGTCGAACACCTTCCCCTCTCAATGTTCAACTTTTCTTTTGTTTTGTTGATCAAAATTCCTACCCAAAGTTTGTTGGAACCGACTTCTGATCGGTTAAATCGAATCTTTGATGCCAGCTGGAGATTCTCCAGCTAGCCAAGTCAATTTACACGTGCTAGATTAACCGGGAGAAGCTCATGAAGTCTTGGGTTTAATTCAATTTTTCTGGGTTTTATTGTGTTTTAGGTGAGTCGAGCGAAGAAGGTGATCGACCTAGGTCGAGTTGGGTTAACCCAGTCGACCCGGCAGACCCAGGTTGGTCTAAATTAGCAAATTAAGTTTAATTTTGACCCAATTTTCAAAATTAAACCCCAAAATTGAATTCCTCATCATATTTTAAACCCAAACATGTAATTTTTCCCAATTTTTGTGATAATCATGTCCAAGATTTTCACGTTTTTGTATTTAGATTAATAGGATTTTGTTCAATTTGATGTCCTAATGACCTGATTAGGCAAAATTGATGCCAAAATTGATTACCCACATCTGATTAACCTAGAAATGATGGCCTCATGATTCGACAATTTCGTATTGGGCATGATTTCCAATTTGGGCTCAAAACTCTTTAGAACAAATGATCGTGTTCTTTAGAATAAATGATTGATCCTCACAATTACATGACAATTGAGGTCGCCATAGCTCAAGTAAACTTAAACGTGGCTTGATTTAGTATCGACCACGGGTCAAATATACGAATTTTCCTGAAAAGCGCCCGTTAGTTGGAAATAAGCTCAAGTCGCGTTTATTTAAGTTTGACCATTAATTAGAGACTGAGTTTGAGTGTTGAAAATTTTGAAAGTCATGACAGAGTAATTGGACAACGTCATTATTAACGTGGTCAACCTTGGATTTGTCCGGATTCGTCAGAAAACTAAAATTTGATAGGAAGTGGAAAATGACCATTTTGCCTCTAGGATTTTATGAAAACCAAGTGTAATGTGAGAAGGGCATTTTGGTCATTTCACACCAACTTTAGAGATATAAATTTTTGGAATATTTTGCCCCTGCACTTTTTGTGAAATTCCTATTTTACCCTTGGATATTTTTTGTGAGAGTTGATCTTGGCTGTCGATTTTTAGATAAGGTTGAATTTTGACCGTTGGATGGAAAGTGGAGAGAGAGGCTAAATTCTCCTAGGGTAGGCTTAGACTAGCCTTTTTCTCCTCTTTTTAATTTCTTTTTTCTCTCTCTCTCCTCTCACTTTCTCACGCCACCCTCTCTCCCTCACGTGAAGTGGCCAGCCGGCCACACCTTTGGCCGCTGCCGCAAGCCCGTCACCGCCCCTGTCCGTCCGTAGTCGCCGTGTGGCTATCGGCATCCCACGCAGCTTGTTAACGACGCCGTTGCTATTTCTCTCTTGTTCAACCACCTTTGGTTGCTAAATCTAGCTTAGGACTCCAGGTAAGTAATATCCTAACCCTCACCTAGGATAACGTGTGATTTCGGGTTGGTTCGGGCTCGTTTTAGCGAGTTTTGGGAGTTATTTGGAGAGAAATCGATAGACTGATTTGGCTGAGGGGTTTGGATGGAATTATGATAATTTATGAGGTGGATTTGAGGTTAGAATTGATTGAGTAGGTAATCGAAATGATTACGGGTGACTATCGTGATTTATTGCGTGAAAAACAGGCTTAAATGTATCGCTATAGTGATTTTTCTATGATAGTTGAGTTATTGTGTATATTATCACTAAATTACAGCATGTTTATGTTTGAATTATTATATGTGGTGAATCAGGATTTGTGGCGTGAGCATGACGCCCTTGATTGGTGAAAATTGGCCTAGAATATGCAAGTTGTGTTAAATTGAGCTTGTGCAAGTGAGATTGATGAATTTGTGGATTAATGTGACTTGTTAGTGATTTGAATATGTTGGGTGTCATGTGTGAGTTGATCGTGTGAGGTTGATATGTGATTGGGTGATTTATGTGTTGCACGATTATTAAACACCTTGAGGCATGTACGTTACGCGGGGTCCAGATAATAAGCGGAAAATGTGTGCATGTGTGATAACATAATCTTTGATGCATTTTACGTAGGGAATTGAACCCGTCCTAAGGTGTGTTACGTGGGACGATGCCCAGTTTAACCGGAAGACCACCAATCTGATGCATTTTACGCGGGTTGTGCCGTAAAAAGAGAGATCGGTGTTGCGCTTGAGGCGTTTACGCAGGCTAGAGACACCAAGCCTGAGGCATTTTTACGCGGGCTATAAAAGTGTTGTTTAACCTGATGCGTGTTACACGGGTTGTGTTATAAAAAAAGAAGATCGGTATTGCACCTAAGGCATGTTCGTTTATGCAGGCTAGAGACACTGAGCCTGAGGCGTGCTTGTTTACGCAAGCTACCAAAGTTTTGTTGGACCTGAGGCGTGTTTACGTGGTTAGATATTGATAGCTAGTTTTTGGACCTAAGGCGTGTTTACGTGGATAAAAAATGAATTAGATTTGTGTGCTCAAGTGAAATGGGAATCGTATGATGTTGTGTTGGTTGGCGTGAAAATGGTTTGATTGGTGTTATTGAGTGTGACATGGTGTCGGTTTCTAGTAATAATGCTTGAATTCGCATGTAAGATTTCGTGTGTATCAAGGTGAGACATTGTACTTACTATTGTTTTTTGTTTTTGGTAAGGATTGTGCTTGCTATTGTTCAGGTTTGATAGTTGTGTGATTTGTGTGCTCAAACATGCTCAGGGATACGTGTTAGCCTAGGTGGAGTTTAGGGAGAAGTGTTCTCACGGTTTTACTTAAAACCATTTAGCCAATCGAAATTCCAGCAGAGTCAGGAGACAAGGACAATCCGATTGAAATCAATGCTAAGTCTAAGTCTTCAGAGGAACAAACTAGCATCGACGAGACTGATTCTGAGTGGACCCTCCCTCTAGGGCGAATATGGGTTAGTCAAAAGCTAAGGGTTGGATAGTTTTGAGAAGCGCCCTTTTTATGTGGTAGTATTAGCCTACCCGATACCGTTAGCCCTTTTGGATATCGGCAGTTGTTAGTTTGGAGGTTTGATGGTTGCGATGGTTTGTAATGAACATTGTGAATATAATGGGTGTAATGAAGTGGTTGGTTGCTGGTTGTGATGAATATTGTGTATACCGCGGTGTAATATAGTGCTTGGTGATTTGTCTCTCCCTATTACCTAGTGATACTACTGTCAGGGTTTATGTTTTTGTTTCCGCCGTGTTAGAACTCTGATGTGTTGGTTTGGGTCGACGGCGTTTCCTGGGACGTCGCACTAATTTGACTGAGCTTGGGGTGTTGCGTACTCGTCGAGGTTCGGAGCGTAACATCCCCATTGATTTGGTATTAGAGTAAGGTCAGCTCGATCCCAGTCGGTCAAAGCGTAGAGTGATAAGGAGTGAAGACCTCGGGGTAGATATAGCTATTTAGGGAGACCTTAGTGAGTCATAGGTGTATCTAGTGCTACGCGTATCTCTTGATTGTTTGTTATGATTGATAGGTGAATTGAGTATTTTAACAGTTGAGTTGCAGGTGCATTTGGACCTGAGGTAAGTGCACGAACCTTATTGATTGTGATCTCGTGTTGTGATAGTTGATTGCTTGCTAAGTAAATTATCGAGATAATTCACCGCCTAGGACTATAGACTGGTGCAGTAGACCTAGGTCTCTAATTCTTGAGTGGAATTATAGTAGGTAGGTGAGTGATAAAAAAACCATGAGTATGAGTTGGAGAGGTAGAGAGGGACAAGAGGCCAATCGAGTTCGCAAGCCCAACCTGTGGGAGATCTGAGAATGGATGCTGTCATGAGGACTCTAGAAGAGATTGGAAATCTGATGGGATGGCAAGCTCAAGAACGAACTGCCACTATTGCCCAAGCTAGTGAGGCCGCTATAGCTGCTGCCATCAATGACAATAATGGGAATCAAGGGCAAGGGCAGGTGAATACGAATCATCAGATGTATCTGTTGGTAGAACAGTTCTTAAAATTAAAGCCCCCTAAGTTTGTTGGTAAAGGCGATTCTGAGGTTGCATCGCTTTGGGTAAAGGAATTAGAAAAGGCTTTTAAGATTTTGGGGTGTATGGATGAGGAGAAAGTGATTTTAGCAATGTATCAATTGCAAGGAAATGCAAGTGATTGGTAGAAAGCCACCAGGGATCGAGTGTTCCCCGCAGGTGTCGTTTAGACTTGGGCTGTATTTATGGAAGTCTTTAATGGCAAGTATTTTTTGGGAAAGTGCTCGAGAGAGAAAGTTGGCTGAATTCATGAAATTGCATCAAGGACAAATGTCTGTGGATCAGTACAAGGCAGAATTTTCTAGATTATCCAAGTTTTCCAGAGAATGATGGAAGATCCATAGGATAAAGCCCGAAGGTTCCGAGATGGGTTGAAACCGGACCTTCATAGTCAGATGGTATCTTTGAATTTAAGAGATTATAATGAGATTTGTGAGAGGGCCCAAACGATTGAGCGTGAATTGGCGGATAGGGCTACCGCTTCTAGGTCGAGGTTTACTCCAGCTAGGGATAATTGCCACTTCGGAAAGAAATTGATGGTGGGAAGTCGGTGCTTTGTCCCACCCGTTAAGAAGAATATCGAGAAGCCGAAATCACTTGAAGTTGTGTTATGCGTTAATACTCCATTGAATGATAAGGTGTTAGTTTCGTTGGAATGCCTGGATTGTAAGATAGTATCTGGTGATGTAGAAGAAAGAATAGATATGGCTATTCTACCTATATTTGATTTCGATATGATTGTGGGTATGGATTGGTTGACTAGGCAGAGGGCCGTTATAACATCCTGAATTTCGACCCATTTCCGGGATCAATGAAATTGATATTATTTCTCATTTCATTTTAGTAAGTTTCACTTGGAGCTAATCACTCCGGGATATTAACCGATGGGGAATGGCTAACTAGGAAAATGGTACATGAACCGGGAACTTGATCACGAATTAGGCATCGATTCCGAGAAATGACAAGGAAATATTTTGGGCCAATGTGGGTTGATCCTAAGAAGGTGACGGATTTAGTTTGGCCAATGACATATGATCGAATCGCGGGTGATTCCGCACGACTGAGAGTATGCGTGGTAAACAAATCCTGAACTTAATCTGAACGATCGCGACCTCTTGAACTAGTGATAAATCATCGCGTTCTCTTGGTAATCGAGACATCACGACTCAAGTAACCCTAGGTTGATACGCGTAATCCCTAAATAGCCGCTCGTTAGTGAGAGACCTTAAAATTGAGATTGAGCGATTTTGATCGTGAGATTGGATCCAGACTTGGACGTCGAATTTCGTGGACGTATACAACTATTTTGCGAGGACGACGTCATTTTAGTGTGGCCAACTATATTTGGGATCGATATGGTCGAAAAATAGAAATTTGGCCCGGAATCGCCCTTGGACCCTAGCTTTGTATTCCGAATTTTTGGGGATTATTGGAGGGCATTTTGGAGATTTTTGTGGTCATGTTCAGCCCCCTCCACCACCTAAAATCTTGGACAAGTGTGCACTTGGATAATTGAGCAAGGTTCAATCTTGACCCTAGAAGGGAGGGCATGATAGTCATTTGTACAAGGTTGTTCAATCACCCCACTTCCTCCAATAATGTATAAACCCTCATCTCACTCTCTCTCTCTCTCTCATTTCTCACCCTCACTCTCCGGCCACTCCTCTCTCCTTCATGCCTCACTCTCTTCTTTCTCCTTCTTGCTCGGCCGTGAGCAACGCCGCCGGTGCCGCACGCTGCCGTCCACCGCCATGCACCACCACTAGCCACCATTCTCTCTCTCTCCCCCATCTGACACCAACTAGCCTCACCTCACCCCTCACCGCCGTGAGCTGCCGCGAACTCGTCGAAACGCCGCTGCTGATTCCGCCGCACGCCGGCGATCAGCCGCCCGTTCCTCGCCGAACCAGCCTTGTTTGGAGCTTAGAAGTTGGTGAGTAATCACCTTTAAACCCTAATTAGGGTGATTAAGCACTTCTAGATAGGTTTATGGTGTTTTAGGGGTTAATTAGGGTGGATTTGGGTGTAATTATTGGGCTGGTGATTAGAGGCTGATTTGGTGATGTGTTGGGAGCTTAATAAGGTATTTTGAAGATGGTTTAATGGCCTTAATGGGACTGGTTGGTGGCTGGGATTTGTTGGACCAAATTGGGTTAATTTGGCTAAGTGGAGGTTAAATCGGGAAATTGCCGTGATTGCTAGCTAATTGGCTGATTTGTGTTGATTCTATATTAATGTTGAAGATGCCATGTCACATGCTGTGGCCGAGAATGAGGAACCATGGTTGGCCGAGCGTGTGTGTGATGTTATTTTTAATCGCATGATTTATGAGTGTCAATTAGATGTCATGCCGAGTTACACTAAGTTGAGCCTTAGGACAGGTTGAGGTGACTTATTAAGTATGCTAGATTGTGAGTTGGGCACGTCGTGGCATTGTTTGAGCCTATCTTGACATGATTAGATTATGTGCCTAGGTTGGCATCGAATGCTCATTGTGCACTGTGTGATTGCCCGAATGCCGGATTGCATGATCATGCATTTCACATGCTGAGCATGGGCTTGAGACGAAAATTGTGCGAGTATGCGTGCCTAACATGAGCATGTGATCACCAAATCGCCCTGATGTGTTTTACGCAGGGTTCATATAAAATTGGCTGTGTGCACGTGTGATCACATAAAGCCTTGATGCGTTTTGCGCAGGGTATTAAACCCATCCTAATGCGTTTTACATGGGATGATGCCCGAATTACCAAAAGACGACGAGCCTGATGTGTTTTATGCGAGTTTTGGTCCGTATGAGGAGATTGGTGTCGTGCCTGATGCGTTTTACGCAGGCTAGAGACATGGGCCTGATTCATTTTACGCGGGCTTGGAAGTGTTGGATTTGATATAGACCTGATACGTTTTATGCGGGTCAGACCTGATGCGTTTTACGCGGGTCGAACTCTTAATGAGAAATTGAACAGTGTGCAAGTATGCAGCTTTGAGCTGGATCATGAGCATGGGCATATTGATGGCATATGTGTGCAAGAGTACATTGGCCAATGTGGCATGTGCGTAACGGTGAACAGTGTATGATGTAAACATTAAGAAGTGTAAGCATGTGCATGGCGTACGTGTGACTGAGTATGTTCACGAATGTACTATTATTGTATTATTATATGCCTAACTTGCAGGGTCATTGATATGTTTGATATGGGCTTGAAGGCCTAAGTCATTTGATTACTGGTTGTGTGTGGTTGTTTACCTGTCAGGATATGCATGTTAGCCTAGTTTTAGGTTTATGGAGTTTTACTCGCTGAGATTCATCTCACGGTTGTTTAAACTCAAATTTTCAGACCTCCAGCCCTGAAGATGTCCGCGGTACCGATTCGTTTTAGGATCCCTTATCGGATAGACCGGGAGAAGAGGGAGTACCCCGTAGTGAACAGGGGTACATATGTTAGGTATTTTACTACGGTGTGGGTCGATGCGAGCAAGCAACTTAACTAGGCCCACGAGTATATCGACTGGTGTTTTAGAGATGATACCGGGACCTACGAACCTTTCCGAATTTTTGATGTCCTGTTTAATGAGTTAGGAGATCTTGATCCTCAGTGTCCCGATGGGGACTTGGCGAGCCCTGACTATTCGCCTGAGGGGAGTTCTAGTACGGATGTTGGACCTACTGTCTGGGAGATGGATTCGCCAGAACCGATGGACAAGGAGCCAGAGGATTGGGGCTCTGATCCGGAGCCGATGGACTCAGACGACAAGCCTGCACTTATGGAGCAGGACCTAGACTAGGAGGGTGAGCCCGAGGAGATGGATTCATAGGACAAGTCAGCTGAGGTCAAGTCCAAGCTGGATTCCCTAGATTATGAGATAGAGCTATTTGACAGTTCCTCTGAGTCTTCAAGATCCGACCCGGACTAGGTCTCATAGGGTTAGTTGTAGTCTTAGTTAGGTCGGGCCGGTACCTTTTTGACCCGAGCCCTTCCTTAGTTAGCATCCCTGATCGCCTTGGCCACCTACCCCTTTTTGTTGTTTGTGGTTGTTAACCCGCTTTTGTTGTTTAGTATTTCGTGTAAATGGATATTGTATATGTTTTCTCTTTTGTAATACAAGTGTATATGTATATTTGTTTACCATGCTGTTGTCATTGTTTGGGGCTATCCTTGGTCATGTGATTTGAATTGTACGAGTGTTTATTTATGTTGGTTCCGCGTATGCTTGAGTCTCTGTCTTGGATATTGGGTAGGTGACGCATCCTGGGACGTCGCACAATCTCGACCAAGGTTAGGATGTTCGCGCACCGTAGAGTTCGGGCGTGACATCCGTAATGAATTATAGTAGCAGGGTGATCAAATTTAATCTAGTTGGACATCCTAGACTTGAATTTATGGAAAATCGAGGAGGCACCTCGATTCCCTGGATTTCATCACTAAAAGTGACTAAGTTGTTGGACGAAGGGTGCGAAGGGTTTTTAGCGGCAGTAGTTGATTCAACAATTGAGGAACCTAGGCTAGAGGATATAGTCGTAGTGTGCAACTTTTCCAATGTTTTTCCTTAGGAATTACCGGGATTGCCACCAGAAAGAGAAGTAGAGTTTGTAATCGAGTTGGCCCTTGGAACAGAGCCAATTTCAAAAGCACCCTATAGAATGTCACTGTTTGAGTTAAAAGAATTGAAAGTTCAGATACAAGAATTGTTGGACAAAGGTTTTATTCGTCCAAGTGCGTCCCCATGGGGAGTGCCAATGTTGTTTGTAAGGAAGAAAGACGGGTTGTTGAGGTTATGTATCGATTATAGGTAGTTGAATCAAGTGATCATCAAGAATAAATATCCCCTGCCAAGGACAGATGATTTGTTTGATCAATTATAAGGAGCTTCGGTATTTTCTAATATTGATTTGAAAACGGGATATCATCAATTGAGGATTAGGAAGGAGGACATACCAAAAATGGCATTTAGGACGAGATATAGGCATTATGAGTTTACAATAATGCCGTTTGGGTTGACTAATGTCCTTACTGCCTTTATGGATTTAATGAATCGAGTATTTAAGGAATTCTTTGATCAATTTGTGATAGTTTTCATAGATGACATATTGGTGTACTCGAAGAGCCTGAAAGAGCATGAAATACATTTAAGTAAAGTTTTGCGGACCTTAAGACAACACGCATTGTACGCCAAGTTTAGAAAGTGTGAGTTCTGGCTCAATTGAGTAACATTTCTTAGACACATAATCTCTGGGGAAGGAATTTCAGTAGATCTAGCAAAGATTGAAACTGTAATGAAATAGGCGAGACCAACGACGGTAACAGACGTTTCGTGGAAGGGTTTTCGGCAATAGCAACACCGTTGACACATTTGTTGAAAAAGGAAACAAGGTTTGAATGGACCGACAAATGTGAAAGGAGTTTTCAAGAACTAAAGCATAGATTGACAACAGCGCCGGTGATGACTATTCCATCAGGACCAAGATGATATGAAATTTATAGCAATGCGTTGTTAAAAGGACTGGGGTGTGTACTCATGCAAAATAGATGAGTAGTGGCCTACGCATCAAAATAGTTAAGACCACATGAGTTGAACTATCCAATACATAATTTGGAATTAGCCACAATAGTATTCGTCCTTAAGATTTGGTAACATTATTTATGCGAAGAGAAGTTTCAGATATATATGGACCATCAAAGTTTGAAATATCTGTTTTCTCAAAATGAGCTTAACATGAGACAGCGTTGCTGGATGGAGTTACTTAAAGACTACAATTGTGATATTTTGTATCACCCCGGAAAAGCCAACTGCGTAGTCGACACGTTAAGTCGAAAGTCGAGTATCGCATACTTGATAGTTAAGGAATGGACCTTGTTAGAAGAAGTGTGAGACTCAGAATTTAGACTTGAAGTAAGTTAAGTCTCGAGTTTGCTAACCACACTAAGGATTGAACCAGAAATCCAGACTAAGATTAAGGCTTTACAATCTACGGACCAAGAAATTCAGAAAATTCTGGAAATGGATGTTACTAAGAGGAAAGCAAACTTTCAAGTATCCGAAGACGGGATCTTAAAGTTCTAAGGAAGGTTGTGTGTGTCCGATGACGCAGAATTTAAGGAGGAAATCTTATCGGAAGCACACCGTAGGAAGTATAGCATCCATCCTGGTAGCACGAAAATGTATCAGAACCTGAAACAATACTATTAGTGGAATGGCATGAAGGTGAACATAGCTAAGCATGTAGATAAGTGTTTAACATGCCAACAAGTGAAAGTACAACATCGCAAGCCCGGAGGATTGTTACGACCATTGGAAATCCCTAAGTGAAAGTGAGAGCACATCACTATGGATTTTGTAATGGGTTTACCAAGAAGCCAAAAGGGCCATGATTTCATTTGGGTGATAATGGACAGATTAACCAAGTGGGGACATTTTCTAGCGGTGCAAAAAGATTTTGACTTGGAAAGGTATGCCGAATTGTATGTGAGACAAATAGTTCGTCTACATGGAGTGTCAATGACGATTATTTCGAATCGTGATCCCAAGTTTACCGCCAACTTTTGGAAAAGTCTGTAGACGGCATTAGGATCAAAACTGCAATTTAGTACAACTTACCATCCACAAATGGATGGCTAGTCTAAGAGGATAATTTAGACTCTAGAAGATATGCTTCGGGCATGTGTATTAGATTTTCAAGATAAGTGGGAAGAACAATTACCCTTAGTGAAATTTGCATACAATTAGTTTTCAGCAGAGTATCGGAATGGTGCCATTTGAAGCGCTGTATGGCAGAGCATGTAGGACGCCCATATGTTGGGACGAAGTTGGAGAAAGGAGTATAACTAGGCCAAAATTAGTTCAACAGTCAGTTGAGGCGATTAAGATCATTCGTGAAAGGTTGAAAACAGCATAAAACTGTTAAAAGAGTTATGCAGATAGAAGAGGAAGACCTTTGGAATTTCAAGTAGGGGATCACGTATTCCTCAAGGTATTGCCAATGACAAGATTGTCTTGATTTGGTAAGAAAGGGAAATTAAGTCCACGATTTGTGGGACCTTTTAAGGTGTTAGAAAGGATTGGAGATTTAGCGTATCGACTCGCCTTACCGCCAAACTTATCTCAGGTGCACAATGTATTTCACGTGTCGATGTTGAGAAAGCATGAATCGAATCAAACCCACGTGCTAAACTATGAAGAAATAGATGTGGACGACAGGGTGTCGTACGTGGAAAGACCAATGCGGATCGAGGATAGAAAGGAACAAGTCTTAAGGAGCAAGACAATTCCGCTGGTTAAAGTGATTTGGGAACATCACGGGATCGAAGGCGCTACATGGGAAAGCAAGGAATTGATGAGGCATCATTACTTCCAGTTGTTTGAATAGTTTGGTTTTGATTGCAAATTTCGAGGATGAAATTTTTATAAGAGGGGAAGAGTTGTGACGTTCCAAATTTCAACCCACTTGGTATTTATAAAATGCATAATTTCAATAATGGACTTATAGTAAATCTCGCCTAGACTTGATCACTCTTGGGATACTAACCAGTAGAGAAAGGCTAATTAGGAATTTAGATTCGTGTGACCATAGAATCTAACTATGGACTAACTTTCGACCATAAGGAATATCGATGTGATATTTGGGTTAATATAGACCGATCTAAGGATGGTCCTAAATCGATTTGTGAATGTCGTATAATTGGATCGCGAGTGATTCCGCCTTGTAAGAATATGAAATTTGCGAACGATCTCAAATCTATTCCAAATGATCACGTTCTTTAGAACAAATGATAGATCCTCACAATTACATGACAAACGAGGTCACCATGGCTCAAGTGAACTTAAATGTAGCTTGATTTAGTATCAACCACGGGTCGAATATATAAATTTTCCCGAAAGCTGTCCGTTAGTTTGAGATAAGCTTAAGTCACGTTTATTTGAGTTTAGCCATTAAATAGAGACTAAGTTTGGATGTTGAAAATTTTGAAAGTCATGATAGAGTAATTGAACGACGTCATTATTAATGTGGTAAGCCTCGGACTTGTCCGGATTCGTCAAAAAACTGAAATTTTGACAGGAAGTGGAAATGACCATTTTGCCCCTGGGATTTTGTGAAAACCAAGTGTAATGTGAGAAGGGCATTTTGGTCATTTCACACTCACTTTAGAGATATAAATTTTTGGACAATTTTGCCTATGCACTTTTTGTAAAATTTCTATTTTATCGTTGGATATTTTTTGTAAGAGTTGATCTTGGCGGTCGATTTTTGGATAAGGTTGAATCTTAGCCATTGGATGGACAGTAGAAGGAGGAGTAAGATGGTAATTTCTCCTGGGGTAGGCTTAGACTAGCCTTTCTCTCCTCTTTTTAGTCTCTTTTTTCTCTCTCTCTCCTCTCATTTTCTCACGCCACCCTCTCTCCCTCACTCCTTGGCCAAATCTCCCTACCTCTCTCCCTCACGTGAAGTGGCCAGCCGGCCACACCTTTGGCCGCCGCCACAAGCCCGTCACCGCCGCCGTCCGTCCATGGTGTAACATCTTGAATTTCGACCCAATTTCCGGGAATCAATGAAACAAGTCTTATCTATTATATCATTTTCGTAAGTCTCACCCGGAGCTGATCACTCCCGGGATACTGACCAAATGGGAATGGCTAACTAGGAAACCGGTACGTGGACCAAGGACCCGATCATGAATTGGACACCGATTCCGAGAAATGATGAGGAAATATTTTGGGCCGACATAGGCCGATCTTCGGAAGGTAACGGACTTGGTTTGGCCGAGGCCAATGATGTACGATCGGATAGCAGATGATTCTGTAAGACCGAAAATACACGTGGCCAACCAGTCCCGAACTTAAACCGAACGATCGTGATCTCCGGAACTAGTGATAATTCCTCTCGTTCTCCCGGTCATCGAAACTGTCGTGACTCAAATAACCTTAGGTCGATATGCGTAACCCCTAAACAACCGCCCGTTAGTGAGAGATTCGAAAATTGAGATTTAACTAGTTTGATCGTAAAATTTGATCCGGACTTCTAGGTCGATTTTCAAGGGTTTATAGGACTAGTTTCGCAGGGACGAAGTCAAAATGTGTTGGCCATTTATATAGGGGTAGTCCAGTCGAAAAATGGAATTTCGGCTCGAAATCGGTCAAATGACGATTTTACCCATAAGCCCTATTGAGTGTTTCGAATTTTTGGAGCTTTTAGGGGTTAATTGTTGGATTTTATAGACATGAGACAATGCCATTAGTGGAAAGAGGAAATGACCATAATCCCCCTTCAATTATTGGTGGAGAATGAGTGATAGCCATTTCAAGGATAGGAAAGTCAAGGCCCTTGGATTAATGACACTTGTCACCCATTACCAACCACTTCCTTAAATGCTTTGTCCTCTCTCTCTCTCTCTCTCTCTCTCTCTCTCCTCATTTCTTCTTGATCAAGCCACTCTCCCTCTCTCCCTCTCCATTTGCTCTCTCTCTCGCCGGCCGCCCCTCATCACCGGTTCTCCCTCACGCTGCCGCTGTGACACCGCCACCGCCACCTTCTCACACCTTCACCGCCACTCTCTCTCTCGTCCTCAACTCTTTCTTCCCTCTCGGCCAAGCGTTGCCTGAGCCGAGCTGTAACATCCCGAATTTTGACTCAATTTCTTGAAATCAATAAAATGAGTCTTATCTATTATTTCATTTTCGTAAGTCTCGTCCGGAGCTAATCACTCCTGGGATACTGACCAAATAGGAATGGCTAACTAGGATAACGGTACGTGGACCAAGGACCCGAACATGAATTGGACACCGATTCCGAGGAACGACGAGAAAATATTTTGGGCCAACGCAGGCCGATCTTCAGAAGGTAATGGACTCGGTTTGGCCAAGGCCAACGATGTACGATCAGATAGCAGGTGATTCTGTAAGACCGAAAGTGCACGTGGCCAACCGATCTCGAACTTAAACCGAATGATCGTGATCTCAGGAACTAGTGATAATTCCTCTCGTTCTCCCGGTGATCAAGGCTGTCGTGACTCAGATAACCTTAGGTCAATACGCGTAACCCCTAAACAACCGCCCGTTAGTAAGAGATTCGAGAATTTAGATTTAATTAGTTTGATCGTGAAATTTGGTCCGGATTTGGAAGTTGATTTTCGAGGGCTTTTCGGTCTAGTTTCGCAAGGACGATATCAATTTGGGTTGGCCATTTATATAGGGGGTTAGTCTGGTCGAAAAATAGAATTTCGGCCCGGAATCAGACAAATGACGACCTTGCCCCTAAGCCTTGTGTAGTGTTCCGAATTTTGAGAATTATTGGAGGGTTAATTAATGCAATTTATTGGACAAGTGACAAGATGTTAGTGGAGTGAAGAATGACCATAAGGCCCTTCAATTATTGGTGGAGGATGCACATTAGCCATTGAATGAAGGGTGTGTTGGTCAAACCCCCTAGGATTGTGACACTTGTCAACCAAACCCCCAACCACTCCACTATAAGCTCTTCTTCTCTCTCTCTCCTCACATTTCTTCTCCTTCAAGCCAAACTCTCCCCCCTCTCTCTCTCCCTTCCTCTCTTACGCTGGCCACCTCACTCCCGCCGGTTCGCCGTTCATCTCCACTTACGCCAACCACGCCGCCGCCGTCCACCGTTCGCCGCCGTGACCGTCCACCACCACCACCATCCTCACCGTCTCCCTTCATATTCTCTCTCTCTCTCCCCTCGGACACGGGATAACCGGAGCCGACTGCCAGCCTTCGTCCGTCGATTCGCCGTTGAGCCGTTAGCCGGAGCGCAGCCACCGCACGCCATTCCGTTCGCCGCCACCCTCGCCGACCCTTTCCCTTCCTCTCTCGGCCGCTTGGAGGCCATGCCACCATGAGCCTATCGCCGCCGTGAGTGCCGTCGCCGCCGTTCACCGCCGTGCCGACGCCTCACGCCGTCGACCGCCGCTTGCCGTTTGTCCGTCTTCCCCGCCATGAGCCGCCAGCCGTGTCATTTCGAGGAGCCGCTGTGAGCAGTCGCTTGTCGCCGCCGCCGTGAGCTGCTGCTTGCCGCCGCTGCCGTCGAAAATGCCACCGCCGAGTTACTGTACACCGGTAATTGGCTGCCGTTTCTCGTCGCCGTGACCCGAGATTAGGTGAGTATTATCCACTAAACCCTAATTAGAACGATAATGCCCTTTAGATCAGGTTAGAGTGTTGTTAGTGAGTAATTAGTGGATAATTAGGTTGATTAGGGTTGATTAAGGTTAATTATGGATTATTGTTGGATTGGTGAGAGCCGGGGCGACATTGATGAGTTATCAAGAGGAAATTGAGGTGGATTAGAGGCTGGGATAAGGCCAACTAGTGGCTGTCCATATCGGAAATTAATGGATTAGGTGACAACAAGTGGATGAATTAACTCGATTGAGGTGTCGGGATGGCCCGGGTATTTGATTGGATAGTTGTGGTACTCAATTTGGATGATTTGTGTGTTTTGATGCTTATTTGTACTCTACAATGTCACGTGATCGACTTTGTGCGAAGTGTGATTTGGACAATTGAGCACGTTATGAGGTGATTTGTTTCGGATCATTATTCGATGTTGATCGGATTTATGCTTATTGAATGATTGGTGCTCCTGTGCATTCTATATTGCCCGAATATGAACATTCATGGCTGCGCATTATGTGTGTGCCGAGTGTGAGGCATGTGATGAAATGTGTCCGAGAATGCGTGTCTGCCATGAGCATGTGATCACCCTTAATTGCCCGATGTGCATGACGCCGGGTTCAGATAAAAATGGGCAATGTGCCATGTGATAACTTAAGGCCTTCGAATCGTGGCTTTCAAGTCGATTCTGTCTTCACGCACTTTGTAGCAAGACGATGCCCGGTGTGTCCGAAAGACGACCAATCTCATGCACTTTGTAGCAGGCTTGGTTCGTAAGGAGATCGGTGTTGCGCCTCATGCACTTTGTAGCAGGCTAGAGACACTGGGCTGGGGGCGTTTTTACACTGGCTACGAAGTGTTGTATATGAGTTTGGGCTAGTGGGCCGTGGAAATCATATAATCTGTAAAGTATTAGATTATGTGGTGGAATTGCTAGACATGGTATGAAACGTGCCTAAGTGGTTCCATCTTATAATCCAAATACGAGTGCTTGTACCACATTGATGCATTGGCATACATAATAATGCATGGATTGTGTGAGGGTATGCAAGATTCGGTGATTGGCACGTGGCACGAACATTAAGGAGCATGAGCATGCGTATGACGCACATGTGGCCGTGTATGCCCAAGTATGTGCTTGATTATTACTTCAAATTGCCTAACCTACAGGATCATCGGTAAGTGCAATCTGGGCCCAAGGGCCTAGGTCAGTAGTTGTTATTTGATTGAGTTTTGTTCCCGTCAGGAGGTGCATGTTAGCCTAGTTTAGGTTTAGTAGGTTTTTACTTGCTGAGATTCGTCTCACGGTTAAATAACCCAACTTTTCAGACCCCAGACCTTGACGATGCCGGAGGTGCTAGATGCACTGGTACGACATGGGATTCCGCAGCACCTCAAGCACACTATGTCGGTCCACCCCGTAGCGAACGGGGAAATGTTTCTTAGGCATTACACTTTAGTTTGGGTAGATATAGGAGCCACGCATTTTGAGACCCACGAGTAAGTGGCCTGGTATTTTAGAGACCGTTTTGGGGAGGAGTACGAGCCCCTCCGTTCTATGAATATCCCGTTCAACGGGGAGGGTAAGCTAGATCCACAGTGCCCTAACGGAGATATGGTTGACCCCGACTCGGAGATGGATGTGAGATGGGAGATAGACGAGAGGCCTAAGCTAGGAGAGGAGGATGAGGATCGGGAGCTGTCCGAGAATTCTTCAGAGACGTCGAGCTCAGACCCCGACTGGGAGCCCTAAAATAGATTCTCGTCCAATTTAGCGAGGACTGACACTTTTTGGATTTAGTCCTCCTTTTCCCTTTTTGTCAATAGTTCTCCCTAGCCGCCTCTCCCTTTTGGCTAGCATGGTGGTTGTTACGTGTTATTGCTGCTATACCTAGTTGTATATTTTGGCTGAAAATGGATATTGTAAAGGTTTCCCTATACGTATAAAAGTGCATATTTTGTAATTAGTAATTTCTGTTGTGATATCCTTGTTCTCATATTGTTTTCTGTCCGGGTATTACTATTTGTTTTGCTTCCGCTTGTGTATGATTCTCTGTGTTAGGTGCTGGGTCGGCGACGTGTCCTGGGACGTCGCACTCAAATCGACCAAGAGGAGGGATGTGGTGCGCCACAGAGGGTGCGGGGCATGACACGAGCTGTCGCCGCGTCACCGCCGACGCTGGAGTCGATCGCTCGCCCAGGACGCCACCGCCTCACGCTGACCGTCACCACCACCCTCACCGATTCCCATTCCCCTCTCTCTTGGCCGCTTGGAGGCCGCGCCACGTGAGCACCCGTCCGCCGTTGTGAGCCGCCGCCTGTCACTGCTCATTAGGAACGCCGCCGCCGATTTACCGTTCACCGGTAATTGGCCGTCGTTTCTCGTCGTCTTGACCCGAGTTTAGGTGAGTAAAATTTACTAAACTCTAATTAGGATGATAATGCACTTTGAATCGGGTTTAGGTGTCGTTAGTGGATAATTAGCGGGATTAAGAGTTATTAAGGTATACTGCTTCGATGCAAAGTGCCGGGATGACATTGATGGATTATTGAGTGGATTTCGAAGTAGATTAAAGGCCGGGATAAGGCCAATTAGTGGCTGTCCACGTCAAGAAATTATGATTTAATGTCGGCAAGTTGGTGGATTAGCTTGATTGAAGTGCTAGGATGGTCCCGAGTGATCGATTGGTTAGTCGTGGTACTAAATTGTGGTGATTTGGATGCTATGGTATTTAATCATACATTGCCATGTCGTGTGATCTCGTGATCGAAATGTGCGGAGTGTGATTGGGCAGTGGAGCACGTTATGATGTGAATTGTTGGGCTCATTGACTGGTATTGATTGGTTCCGTGCTTGTGCAATAATTGATGCTCTTGTGCATTACATACTGCCCTAGTGTGGACATTCATGGTTGCGCATTGTGTATGCCGAGTGTAAGGCATGTAACGATATCGTGCGAGAATGCGTGTTTGCCATGAGCATTTGATCACCTAATTATGCCCTGAAGCGTTTTACGTGGGGTTCAGATAATAACTGGTTGTGTGATCACATAAGGGCCTTCAGGTTGATGCCGTCTTCATGCACTTTATAGCAAGACGATGCCCGGTGTGTCCGGAAGACGACCAGTCTCATGCACTTTGTAGCAGGCTTGGTTCGTAAGGAGATCGGTGTTGCGCCTCATGCACTTTCTAGTAGGCTAGAGACACTGGACCGGGAGCGTTTTTACGCTGGCCACGAAGTGTTGTATTTAAAACAGAGACTTGAAGCGTTATACGCGGGTCGAGTTCTAATTGAGTGTTGAGCCAGTGGACTGTGGAAACCAAATTAATGGTATAGTATTTGATTATGTGGTGGAATTGCTAGGCATGGTATGGGACGTGCCCAAGTGATTCCATCTTATAATCAAGATACGAGCACTTGCACCACATTTACACATTGGCATACATACAAATGCATGGACTGGTGAGAGTGTATGTAAGACTTGGTGATTGGCACGCGGTACAGACATTTATGAGCATGAGCATGCGTATGGCGTACGTGTAACTGTGTATGCCCAAGTATGTGCCTTAATTATTATTTTAAATTGCCTAACCTCCAGGGTCTTTGGTATTATCGATTTAGGCCCGAGGGCCTAGGTTAGTGTTTGTTTGATTGAGAACTTTTGTTACCCATCAGGAGGTGCTTGTTAGCCTAGTTTAGGTTTAGTGGGTTTTTACTCGCTGAGATTCGTCTCACAGTTGAATAACCCAACTTTTCAGATCCCCAACCCTGAAGATGCCAAAGGTGTCGGTACGCCACAGGATTCCGCAACACATCGAGCGTATCATGTCAGTTCACCTCGTAAGGAACGGGGAAATGTACCTTAGACATTATACCTTAGTTTGGGTAGACGTAGGTGCCATGCATTTTGAGACTCACGAGTTCATGGCTTGGTGTTTCAGAGACCGATTCGGGGAGGAGTTTGGGCCCCTCCGTTCTGTAGACATCCCGTTTAACGGGGAGGGTGAGTTGGACCCACAGTGCCCTGACGGAGATGTAGTAAACCCTAACTCTAGTATGGAAGTGAGTTGGGAGATAGACAAGGGACCCGAGCTAGCGGAGGAGGATGAGGAGCTAAGGGGTGTAGATTTCAAGCCCGAGATACTGGATCCGGCCCCGGAGCCGATGGATGTGGAGGCGGTCGAGCCGATGGAGGTGGACAAGGACCAAGAGTCGGAGACCGAGTTCAAGATGATGAGTTCAGACGAGGACCGAGAGCTGTCAGAGAGCTTTTCGGAGACTTCGAGCTTTGACCTCGACTGGGAGTCTTAGGATAGACTCTCTTCCTGTAATGCGAGGACTGACGCATTTTGGATTGTAGTCTTCCATCCCTTTTGAGTAATCATTCACCCTAGCCACCTCTCCCTTTTGACCTCGTGGTGGCTGTTGTCTGCTTTTGTTGTATCTTGTGTGTATATTTTGGTGTAAATGAATATTGTAAAAGTTTCCCTATATTATGTAAAAGTGTATATTCTATAATCAATAATTTCTTGTTATGCTATCCTTGTTCTCATATTGTTTTCTGTACAGGTGTTATTTATTTACTACTTCCGCTTATGCTTGATTCTCTACTTGGGTGTTGGGTCGACGACGAGTCCTAGGACATCGTACTCGATTCGACCTTTGCGAGGGATATGGCGCGTCGTAAGGTCCGGGGCGTGACACATGGTCGCAATGAGGCCGTCAGCATCCTTCGTCGCTCGTTGACGACGCCATTACTGTTTCTCTCTTGTTCAACCACCCTTGGTTGCTAAATCTAGTTTAGGATTCCGGGTAGGTGATATCCTAACCCTCATCTAGGATAACGGGTGATTTTGGGTTGGTTCGGGCCCGTTTTAACGAGTTTTAGGGGTTATTCGGAGAGAAATTGGTAGTCTAATTTGGCTGAGGGGTTTGGATGGAATTATGAAAAATTATAAGGTGAATTTGAGGTTAGAATTGATTGAGTAGGTAATCGAAATGATTACGGGTGACTATCGTGATTTATTGCGTGAAAAACGAGCTTAAATGTGCCGTTATAGTGATTTTTCTGTGATGGTTGAGTTGCCATGTATATTATCGCTAAATTGCAATATGTTTATGTTTGAATTACTATATGTGGTGAATCAGGATTTGTGATGTGAGTACAATGCCCTTGATTGGTGAAAATTGGCCTAGAATATGCATGTTGTGTTAAATTGAGCTTGTGCAAGTGGGATTGATGAATTTGTGGGTTAATGTGGCTTGTTGGTGATTTGAATATGTTGGGTGTCATGTGTGAGTTGATCATGTGAGGTTGATATGTGATTGGGTGATTTATGTGTTGTGCAACTATTAAACACCCTGAGACGTGTACGTTTATGCAGGGTCCAGATAACAAGTGGAAAATATGTGCACATGTGATAACATAATCCCTGATGCATTTTACACGAGGAACTGAACCCGTCCTGAGGCGTGTTACGCAGGACGATGCTCGGTTTTACAGGAAGACCGCCAACCTGATGCATTTTACGTGGGTTGTGCCGTAAAAAGGGAGATTGGTGTTGTGCTTGAGGCGTGTTACGTGGGCTAGAGACACCAAGCCTAAGGCGTTTTTACGCGGGCTCTAGAAGTGTTGTTCAACCTTATGCGTATTACGCGGGTTGTGTTATAAAAAATGGAGATCGGTGTTGCGCTTAAGGCTTGTTCGTTTACGCAGGCTATCGAAGTGTTGATGGACCTGAGGCGTGTTTACGTGGGTCAGATATCGATTGCTAGTTTTTGGACTTGAGGCATGTTTATGCGGGTCAAAAATGAATTGGATGCGTATGCTCGAGTGAAATGGGAATCGTATGATGTTGTGTTGGTTATGCGAATGTGGGTGTGAATATGGTTTGATTGGTATTATTGAGTATGACATGGTGTCGATTTCTGGTAATAATGCTTGAATTCGAATGTAAGATTTCGTGCGTATCAAGGTGAGACATTGTGCCTACTGTTGTTTCGGTTTGATAGTTATGTGATTTGTGTGCTCGAACATGCCCAGGTATACATGTTAGCCTAGGTGACGTTTAGGGTTTCGCTTACTGAGAAGTGTTCTCACAGTTTTATTTAAAACCATTTAGCCGATCGAAGTTCCAGCGGAGTCAGGAGACAAAGATAATCCGATTGAGATCAATGCTAAGTCCAAGTCTTCAGAGGAACAGACTAGCATCGACGAAACTGATTCTGAGTGGACCCCCTCTCTAGGGGGAATATGGGTTGGTTAAAAGCTAGGGGTTAGACAGTTTTGAGAAGCTCCCTTTTTTTTGGGCTAAAGTTTGTCCAATGCCTTTAGCCCTTTTTGATATAGGCGGTTGTTAGTCGGGAGGTTTGATGGTTGCGATGGTTTGTATTGAACATTATGAATATAATGGGTGTAATGAAGTGGTTGGTTGCTGGTTGTGATGGATTGTAATGAATATTGTGTATACCACGATGTAATATAGTGCTTGGTGGATTGGTGATTTGTCTCTCCTTATTACCCCGTGATATTATTGTCTGGATTTATGTTATCATTTCCGTCATGTTAGAACTCTGATGTGTTGATTTGGGTCGTCAGCGTTTCCTGGGACGTCACACTAATTCGACCAAGCTTGGGGTGTTGTGCACTCGTCGAGATTCGGGGCGTGGCAGCTTCTATAGCATCCACACATCTTAGTATGGTTGAATCAAAGAATTTATTGGCTATCTTTCTTATAAATTTTCTATCATCGGGTTGACTTCCCTCAGGAAATTCTCATGATTGAAGATACATTTTGATGTCATGACACCATGGTTCGTTGTTAAACTCTGCTTAGACTATCATGCAATGAGCTAGTTGTTCAAGAATAATAATTCTCAATGGTTTTATATCCATACCATCTTCAGCTTGTAGTAAGGATGACAAAGTTGCAAGAGCATCTGCAAAATGATTCTGAGCGTTTGGAAAATAATCGAATGTTACTTCTTCGAAGCTTTCTATCATCTCTTCTAAGTGTCTGAGATAAGGAATTAGTTTAGCATCTCGAGTTTGCCATTCATTAGTTATTTGCAATATGATGAGCATATAATTTCTATATACTTACAACCTTTTTACCTTCATTGAAAAGGCTAATTACAAGCCGAGAATGCATGCTTTGTATTTAGGGATGTTATTGGTGCATGGAAATACCAATTTCATAGATATCAGATAGTATTAACCTTTTGGGGAGATAAGTATTGCCCCAGTTCCAAATCTAGATAAATTGGTTACACCATCAAAATACATTGTCCATTTATCGTCAACCAATGTTAATATATGATCATCAAGTTGCTCTTCAGGACTAGCGATATTCTGCTAATTTTCCGCCAACATGTCTGCTATTGCTTGTCCTTTAACTAACTTTTGGGATGAACTTCTAATGTCAAATTCAGAAAACAAGACTTGCCACTTTGCCAATTTTCCGACCAAGGAGGATTTCTCAAGAAGGTAATTGATCGGATCATTCTTAGTCACTAGCAAAATTTGATGATGAATGGTGTATTACCTTAATCTGTGTAATACCTAAATCAATGCAAAGCACGTCTTCTCGATTGCTAAGTAATTCTTTTCTGATGTTGTGAACTTCTTGCTCAAGTAATAAATGGCTTGTTCTTTACCATCATTTGGTTTTTTTTGTATAAGTACCGCTCCTAGCGACTCATAGTGAATCGTCAAATATAAGATCAACGAAACCCTAGGGATTGATGGTGCCAATACTGGTGGGCATACCAAATATTCTTTGATCTTGTCGAAGGCTTGTTGACATTCCACATCCCACTTCACTTTGGCATTTTTCTTCAACAATTTGAAGAATGGTTTAGCAGTCTCAGAAAGCTGATAGATAAAACGGGTAATGTAATTTAATCGCCCTAACAAGCTTCTCACTTCTTTTACCGTAGAAGAAGTCTTTAAGTCTTATATTGCCTTGATCTTGGAGGGATCTATTTTGATGCCCCTGCTACTGACCACAAATCCTAGCAGTTTGCCAGATTTTGCCCCAAATACACACTTGTTGGGGTTCAGCCGCAACTTATACTTTCTAAGTCTTTTGAACAATTTGCGAAGCACCTTAACATGATCTTCTCCTTATTTGGATTTTGCAATCATGTCGTCCATATATACCTCAATTTCTTTGCGCATCATGTCATAAAACAAAGTTACCATTGTCCTTTGATATGTGGTACTAGTATTTTTCAAACCGAAAGGCATCACCTTGTAACAAAATGTGCTCCATGGTGTTATGAATGACGTTTTCGCCTTATCCTCTTTCTTCATGAGGATTTGATTATATTGTGAGAAACTATTTATGAATGAAAATATTTCAAACCCAACAGTGCTATCCACTAATACGTCGATATGTGGAAGCGAGAAATTATCCTTAAGGCTTGCTTTATTTAGGTCGCGATAATCAACGCACACCCATACTTGACCATCTTTTTTCATTACAAGTACTATGTTGGCAACCCATTCTAGATATGATACTACTTCAGTGAAACCAACTTTGAGTAATTTGATCACTTCTTCTTCTATTCTCTTTGCTAAGTCCGGCTTTGTTCGCCTCAGTTTTTGCTTCTTTGTTGGAATACTTGTATCAATTGGCAAAGCATGTTCAACTATGCTCAGATCAAGGCTTGGCATGTCAGTATAAGACTATGCGAATATATCTTGATATTCTTCGAGTAAATCTGTGATTATTTCTACTTTTGCTGAGGGAAAACTTTCTCCAATCTTAACTTCTTTAGGATTTTCTTTATTGTCTAGATTAATAGTGATCGTTTTTTTTAATGTGAGTGATTTTGATTTTTCATGACGAATCCATTCCTTTCTAATCCATTCCTCATCCTTGTTATCCCCTTCAGTATTGCAAGTGATCTCCTCGGAAAGATTTGGGCCACATAGGAATCTATTATGGATATGCGAATGCTCATGCTTGACATGTAACAAACATGATTAGTAATTGCATACGAAGTGAGTGACGCATGTGATCTTATAAAAAACCTTTTTGAAATTTATTTTGAAAGAACATAAAGACAAAGCTAGTCCTCATATCATCAGACTTCCTTGCTCTTAAAATCATTTTCGCAATAAGGAGCAATATAGAAACCCAAAGGCTCAAGCCTCACGAATGAGGATAATGTTCATCATAGGCTTGGTTTTGTTTCTATATGTCTTTAACAAAACATTTGACCACTTTTATTGAACTGAAAAACACGATTACATCTATATCAACCGAAATGTAAATTGCAACTAAACTAAAATTGCAAGTGAAATCACAAGAAATTTGAAATACTAATCAACAAAATGCAATGGAAAAAGCCAATAGCAAACGTTCAAAAGAATCTTCCTACTCCAGTGCGTAGGTATCTTCTGTCTCGGTTATGATAACGTTGATGGTATTTTCTTCGAATAAACTTGGCACGATAGATTATTCCTCTACATGTAAATCTTCTTCTTGAAGTTAGCTTGGAAGGTCCAGGAAAAGTTTCCTTGATGTGGATCTGATAATAGGGAAGCTCTTTAGCTTTGCCCTCCCATATAGATAGATTAATGATGTGATCACCTCGGCCCTTATAGCCTCCATGGTTCTTTCGACCTCGGCCTTGGCCTCTATGGTGATCTTTGGAGTTATTTAGAATATAACCTACTCCGTGCTTCAGTCTTGTAACAAGTGGAATGATAAGTTCTTTGATTCCTTGGGATTTTGATCCAAGACCGTTACCAGGAGTAAATCCATATCGGCATAACACCCTTCCAGACATAATGGATCATATTGAGAACTCTGGGGATTTTATGATGTAATCGGTAGGAATTTGTACCCTTGAGATCATTTCGAAGGAATGATAGCTTGGTTCTTCTTTCACTTCGGGTTCCATATACGGTATTGCACTCTCATTGTAAGTAGTGAAATCCGTCTCCCCACGTACGGTGATCATTTTGCCATTAATGATGAACCAGACCTTCTAATGAAAACTTGAAGGAATAGCACCAGCCATATGAATCCAAGGTCTTCCGAGTAACAAGTTAAAAGTCCTCGAAATATCCACTACTTGGAAGTGAATAAGGAAAAGGTCAGGGCCTATGTTCACCTCGAGCTCGATATCGCCAATAACGTCTTTCTTTATTCCATCAAACAAGTGCACAGTTACCTTAGAAGGTTTGATGAGTTCTTCGCTAATTCCCAAGTGATGCTGTGTGCTTAGTGGACACAAATCAAGTACGGACCATTATCATTTTGCACTCATGATACCTCTTTACCCCTGTATTTAATGGCAATATATAGAGCCTTATTACGGGAACACCCGTTGATTGAAAAATTTTTATCAGAGAAGGCAATTTGATCTTTCAGAAGAATAGTACCAACATAGTCTTCCAATTGTACTTCATTAATTATCTCCGGGACGTGCACTCCATTGAGAAGCTTCATAAGCACCATTTTGTAGCTTTCTAAAGTCTTGAAGAGATCCAACAGAAAAATCTATGCTGGCATCTTTCTTGGCCGTTCATTTACTTCAAATTCGTTCGTCTTCATGACTGAAAGCAATTGTTTGGCATCTTCTTTGGTTACTCCTTTCTTTTCGTGCTCACCCTTTAACATCCCGAATTTCGACTCAATTTCCGGAAATCAATAAAACGAGTCTTATCTATTATTTCATTTTTGTAAGTCTCGCCCGGAGCTGATCATTCCGGGATACTAACCAGATGGGAATGGCTAACTAGGATAACGGTACATGGACCAAGGACCCGATTGTGAATTGGATACCGATTCCGAGAAATGACAAGGGAATATTTTAGGCCAAAGTAGGTCGATCTTCGAAAGGTAACGGACTCGGTTTGGCCAAGGCCAACGATGTACACTCGGATAGCAGGTGATTCTGTAAGACCAAACCTGCACGTGGCCGACCAGTCCCGAACTTAAACCGAACGATCGTTATCTCCGGAACTAGCGATAATTCCTCTCATTCTCCCGGCAATCGAGGTCGTCACGACTCAGATAACCTTAGGTCGATACCCATAACCCCTAAACAGCCTCCCGTTAGTAAGAGATTCGAAAATTAGGATTTAACTAGTTTGATCGTGGAATTTGATCCGGATTTTGAGGTTGATTTTCGAGGGTTTATTGGTCTAGTTTTGCAAGGACGACATCAATTTGGGTTGGCCATTTATATAGGGGATAGTCTAGTCGAAAAATGAAATTTCGGTCCGGAATCGGACAAATGATGACTTTGCCCCTCAAGCCTATATAGTGTTCCGAATTTTGAGTAGTTCAAGGGGATTAATTAATGCAAATTAAGGACAAGTGACAAGATGTTAGTGGAGTGAGCAAAGACCATTTTACCCCTCAATAATTGATCTAGGAAGAATGGCGGCCATTGGATCAAGGGTAGGTTAGTCTAGGTAGCTAGGATTATGACATGTGGCACTTACTCCCACCAACCCCACTATAACCTTTCTCTCTTCCCTCTCTCTCCTCATTTTTCTTCATCACCAAGCCAAGCCCTCTCTCTTTCTCTCTCCCTTCCTCTCTTCCACGCCGACCACCTTCCTTGCCGTTCACCACTGCCGGTTCGCCATTTGCTGCCCTCACGCCGATCGTGCCTCACCGCCGCTCGCCGTTGCCGCTGTGACGTTTGCCTGTGAGCGCCGCCATTTGTCGTCGACCACCTCAGCCACCCTCACCAACCCGTTTCTCTCTCTCTCAGCCGCTTGGAGGCCAAACCACCGTGAGCCCATCACCGCCGTGTCGCCGTCTCACTCCGGCCACGCCTCACCGCCGTTCGTCCGTCTCCCCCGCCGTGAGCCGCCAATTGTGTCAGCCCGGAGAGCCGCCCCTCGCCGCCGTCTATGACCGTCCACCGCCACTCATCGAGAATTTTGCCGCCGACTTGTAGTTCACCGGTAGTTGGCCGTCGTTCCCCATCGTCCCGATTCGAGTTTAGGTGGGTAAAACCTACTAATGCCCTTTAGATCGGGTTAGGGTGTCGTAGTGGATAATTGATGAGTAATTAGATTGTTTAAGGTTAATTATTGGTGATTAAGGATTTCCGTTGGATTAGTGAGTGCCGGGAAGAATTGGTGGCTTGTTAAATGGGTTATAAGGTGGATTAGGGGCCAGGACAAGGCCAATTGGTGGCTGTCCATACCGGAGTCCAATGGATTAAGTGTTGATAAGTTGACGGATTAACTGGATTGAGGTGTCGGGATGGCCCGGGTATTTGATTGGATAGTTGTGGCACTCAATTTGGATGATTTGTGTGCTTGGATGCTTGTTTGTACTCTGCCATGTCGTGTGATCGACCTTGTACGGAGTGTGATTTGGGCAATTGAGCACGTTGTAATGTGGTAAGCTTGAACTCATTGAATTGCGATGATTGGTGCTCTTGTATATTCTACATTGCCCGAGCATAAACATTCATGGTTGCACATTATGTGTGTGCCGAGTGTAAGGCATGTGATAAAATTTGTGTGAGAATGCGAGTTTGCCATAAGCATGTGATCACCTTTAATTGCCCGTTGCGCTTGACGCCGGGTTCAGATAAAAATGGGTAGTGTGCCGTGTGATCACTTAAGGCCTTCGGGTCGTGGCCTTCAGGTCGATTCCGGCTTCATGCACTTTGTAGCAAGACGATGCCCGTGTGTCCAGAAGATAACTAGTCTCATGCACTTTGTAGCAGGCTTGGCTCGTAAGGAGATTGGTGTTGCGCCTCATGCACTTTTTAGTAAGCTAGAGACACTGGGCCGGGGGCGTTTTTACGCTGGCCACGAAGTGATGTATATGAGTTTGGGCCAGTAGGCCGTGGAAATCAGATAATCTATAAAGTATTAGATTATGTGGTGGAATTGCTAGGCATGGTATGGGACATGCCCGAGTGGTTCCATTTTATAATCCAAATACGCGCGCATATACCACATTGATGCATTGACATACATAAGAATGCATGGACGAGTATGTATATGCGTGAAACTCGGTGATGGGTATGTGGTCCAGACATTTACAAGCATGAGCATGCGTATGGCGCACGTATGACCGTGTATGCCCGAGGATGTGCTTGTTTATTACTTTAATCTGCCTAACCTACAGGGTCATTGGTAAGTGCGATCTGGGCCCGAGGGCCTAAGTCAGTAGTTTTTGTTTGTGTGAGTCTTGTTCCCGTCAGGAGATGCATGTTAGCCTAGTTTAGGTTTAGTGGGTTTTTACTTGCTGAGATTCGTCTCACGGTTGTATAACCTGACTTTTCAGACCCCAGACCTTGACGATGTCAGAGGTGCCAGATGCACCGGTGCGACATGGGATTCCGCAACACCTCGAGCACACCATGTCGGTTCACCCCATAGGGAACGGGGAAATATTTCTTAGGTATTATACTTTTGTTTGGGTAGACGTAGTGGCCACACATTTTGAGACCCACGAGTATGTGGCCTGGTGCTTTAGGGACCGTTTTGGAGAGGAGTATGGACTCTTCCGTTCTATGGATATCCCGTTCAACGGGGAGGGCGAGCTAGATCCGCAGTGCCCTAATGGAGATATAGTAGACCCTGACGCGGAGATGGAGGTGAGCTGGGAGATAGACGAGGGACCTGAGCTAGGAGAGGAGGATGAGGAGTTGGGAGGTGTGGATTTTGAGGTCGAGATTGTCAATCCGACCCCGGAGCCGATGGACATGGAGGCCGTGGAGCCTATGGAGGTAGATAAGGATCCTGCGACGGAGACCGAGTCTGAGGCGATGAGTTCGGACGAGGACCAGGAGCTGTCCGAGAGTTCTTCAGAGACATCGAGCTCAGACCCCGACTGGGAGCCCTAGCATAGATGCCCTTCCCAGTGTAGTGAGGACTGACACTTTTTGGGATTTAGTCCTCATTTCCCTTTTGTCGATAGTTCTCCCTAGCCGCCTTTTCTTTTTGCCTAGTGTGGTGGCTGTAATCCGTTTTTGCTGCTGCATCTGATATTGTATATTTTGGTTTTAAATGGATATTGTAAAGGTTTCTATATATGTATTAAAGTATATATTTTGTAATCAGTAATTTCTGTTGTGCTATCCTTGTTCTCATATTGTTTTCTGTCCGGGTATTATTATTATTTGTTCTGCTTCCATTTGTGTATGAATCTCTATGCTGGGTATTGGGTCGGCGACGCTTCCTAGGACATCGCACTCATATCGGCAAAGAAGAGGGATGTGGGGCGCGACGGAGGGCGCGGGGCGCGACATCCTTGCTCGATTTTGGTATTAGAGCAAGGTCAGCTCGATCCACTACGGTCGAAGACTAGAGTGATAAGAAGTGATGAGACTAAGGATAGATAGTAGGGTGACCCCGTGTGCTAAGTATACCTCCTGACTGTTTGTGCCTTGTTTGAGTGATTCGTTGATTGACTGACCCGTAAGTGCAGGTGCGGCAAGACCAGAGGTAAGTATATAAATCCTCTTGGGTGATATGTTGAGGTTGCTAGTACTAAGTCGCATGCTGATCGTTGGTTATTGTTTCATACCTACTCAGGGCCTTAGATTGGTATAGCCTGAGTTAGGTCTCTAATTCCCGAGTGGAATTATAGCAGGTAGGTGTTTAGCGAGGGCTGAAGGATGAATAGAAGAAGGGGCAAGGAACCCTAGGGGCAGCCTAGCACTGGGAATCGTGAAGCTAGGGATCCAAGGTTTGAGGAAGTAATGGAGACCCTGAGAGAGATAGGACACATAATGGGTTTGCAAGCGCAGGAAAGAGCCGCAGCCCACGCTCAGGCTGCTGAGGCCGCAGCAATTGTTGGCAATGGAGGGAATCAGGCTCAGCAAGGACAAGCTCAGCCGGTAGGGGCTAGATTGATGCTTCAGTTAGTGGAACAGTTCTTGAAGTTAAAGCCGCCTAGGTTCAATGGTAGAGGTGACCCCGAAGTCGCCCTACGATGGATAGAGGAACTAGAGAAGGCGTTTGATGTTTTAGGGTACACCGATGCGGAGAGAGTTACGTTAGCAGTGTATCAGCTTCAAGAGGGTGCGAATGATTGGTGGAGAGCTACCAAGGAAGGAGTGTTTCCGGAAGGAACGGAGTTGGTTTGGGCAGTGTTCGTGGAGAGTTTCTATGAAAAGTACTTTTTAGAAGTCGCTCAAGAAAGGAAGTTGATGGAGTTTATGCGACTACGCCAAGGGCAGATGACGATTGACCAGTATGAGGCGGAATTCGCAAGGCTAGCAAAGTTCGCGCCGACCATGGTAGAGAACCCATGGGACAAAGCTTCGAGATTCCGGGATGGGATGAAGCCGGATCTCCGGAGTCAGATACTATCGCATGATATAAAAGACTATGGAGAGATGTATAGGCGAGCCCAGATTATTGAGCGAGACCAGCAGGAAAAGGCAACCGCCTCGGGATCGCGATTTGCCCAGGGCAGAGATAATCGTCGTTTTGTGAGGAAGCCGCCAGTGAATAATAGGTGTTTTACCCAACGTATGAGAAGGGCTATTGGAAAGCCAAATCCCCAACCGAATAGATTTGGAGCATGTTTTAGGTGCGGCAGCAGAGAGCATCAAATTCGCAATTGTCCTCAGATGCGTCCCTCAGGATCCCAAGGACCACCGCTACAGCCACGCATCGAGAATCGGACTGGAAATCCCCCACCAGCCAATCAAGGTCGACCGCCTGCTCAATGAAGGATCTATGTTATGGCACGCCAGGAAGCGGAGAATGCGCTGGGCGTTATCACAGGTACGGTCTCTCTCTGTGGTCATGCCGCGTATGCATTGTTTGATCCGGGGGCAACCCACTCGTTTGTTTCAGAGCAGTTTGTTAAATTGGTTGGTATAGAGTCGGTGCTACTAGACACTAGGCTTAGTGTGTCGACGCCGATAAATAATAACCTGTTAGTCTTGTTTGGGTGTCCCGAGTGTAGGATAATCATTGGGGGCAAGGAAGAGAGTATCAATCTGGTTGTTTTGACCATGTTTGACTTTGATGTGATCATTGGGATGGACTGGTTAGTCCGGCAGAAGGCTGTAATGGACTGCAGCAGTCGTGTGATTCGGTTTAATCTGGATGGGTGTTCTAGTTTTGAGTTTCAGGGAAATCGAGTAGGAGTCTCGATCCCTTGAATTTCCTCGCTCGAAGTGAATAGATTATTGAATAAAGGATGTGAAGGATACTTGGTAAATGTTGTGGACCTAACGGTGGTGGAACCCAAGTTGGAAGATATACCTGTAGTGTGCAATTTCCCCGAAGTTTTTCCTAAGGAATTGCTAAGTTTACCGCCCAAGTGAGAAGTGGAGTTTGTGATTGAGTTGGCGCCAGGAACAGAGCCAATTTCATAAGCGCCATATTGAATGTCCTTAGCGGAACTAAAGAAGTTGAAGGTCCAAATGCAAGAGTTACTGAACAAGGGTTTCATTCGCCCTAGTGCATCCCCATGGGGAGCGTCAGTTCTGTTTGTGAGAAAGAAAGATGGAATGTTGAGATTGTACATAGACTATCAGCAGTTGAATCAGGTAACAGTGAAGAATAAGTACCCACTGCCAAGGATCGATGACTTGTTCGATCAGCTACAAGGAGCTGCAGTGTTCTCCAAAATAGATTTGAGGACCGGATACCATCAGTTGAGGATCAAAAAGGAGGATATACCTAAGACTACCTTCAGGACAAGGTACGGGCACTATGAGTTCACTGCGATGCCCTTTGGATTGACGAATGCCCCAGTCGCTTTCATGGATTTGATGAATAGAGTATTCAAGGAATTTTTGGATCAGTTCGTCATAGTTTTCATAGATGATATACCGGTGTATTCGAAGAGCCCCGAGGAACATGAAATACACTTGGCTGAAGTACTACGGACGTTAAGAGAACACGCGTTGTATGCTAAGTTCAGCAAGTGCGAGTTTTGGCTCAGTAAGGTAGCATTCCTTGGACATATCGTGTCAGGAGATGGAATTTCTGTGGATCCGACAAAGGTCGAAGCAATAACTAAGTGGCCAAGGCCGACATCGGTAACGGAGCTTTGGAGCTTTCTAGGATTGGCTAGCTATTATAGACGATTAGTGGAAAGATTCTCATCTATAGTCATGCCCTGAAAACGATTATTGAAAAAGGAAACCAAGTTTGAATGGGACGATAAGTGTGAGAGGAGTTTCCAGGAGTTGAAGTATAAGTTGGCGACCGCTCCAGTATTAACTATTCCGTCAGGACTTGGTGGATTCGAGATTTATAGCGATGCTTCGCTAAGAGGACTTGGTTGTGCGTTGATGCAGCATGGTAAAGTGGTAGCTTATGCGTCACGTCAATTGAGACTCCATGAAAGGAATTACCCGATGCATGACCACGAGTTAGCTGCAATAGTATTTGCGCTTAAGATTTGGAGGCATTACTTGTGTGGAGAGAAGTTTCAGATCTACACGAATCATCAAAGCCTGAAATACCTGTTTTCATAGAAGGAGTTGAATATAAGATAGCGTAGGTGGATGGAACTTTTAAAGGACTACGACTGCGATATTTTGTATCATCCGAGAAAAGCAAATAAGGTCGCTGATGCTTTAAGTCACAAGTCTAGCGTAGCGCACTTGATGGTCAAAGAGTGGACGTTGTTAGAAAGGCTTAGAGACTCGGAGTTCAAGTTTGAAGTGAGCCATGCATCGAATTTTCTAGCTACTCTAAGGATTGAACCGGAAATTAAGATCAGGATTAAGGCGTTACAGTCTACGGACCCCGAGATCCAGAAGATAGTAGAGATGGACACAGTAAAGAGGAAGTCAGATTTTCAAGTGTTAGAGGATGGGATTTTGAAATTTCGAGGACGGTTATGTGTGCCATATGACGAAGGATTGAAAAAGGAGACCTTGAGTGAAGCTCATCGAAGTCAGTATAGCATCCACCCAGGGAGTACCAAGATGTACCAGAATCTGAGGCAGCACTATTGGTGGAATGGTATGAAGAAGGACGTGGCCAAGCATGTGACCAAGTGTTTGATGTGCTAACAAGTGAAGGCACAGCATTGCAAGCCAGGTGGATTGTTGCAACCATTGGAGATCCCAAAATGGAAATTGGAGCATATTACGATGGATTTTGTAACGGGATTGTAGCGCAGTCAAAGAGGACATGATTCTATATGGGTAGTAGTAGATCGCTTGACTAATTCAGCGCATTTTCTAGCAGTGCGAAAGGACTTGGAACTGGAAAAGTACGCAGAGTTGTATGTTCGGCAGATCGTTCGACTTCATGGAGTACCAATGACGATCACTTCGGACCGTGATCCCAGGTTTACTACCAAATTTTGGAAAAGTCTGCAAGAGGCTTTAGGGACGAGATTGCAATTCAACATGGCCTATCATCCGCAAACAGATGGCCAGTCAGAAAGGACGATCCAGACTTTAGAAGATATGCTGAGAGCCTATGTATTGAATTTCCAAGGCAAATGGGAAGAACAGTTACATTTGGTGGAGTTTGCCTACAATAACAGTTATCAACAAAGCATTCAGATGGCACCGTTTGAGGCCTTATATGGTAAAGCATGTAGAACGCCTTTGTGTTGGGACGAAATTGGTGAGAGAAGTATTACTGGTCCAGAATTGGTGCAACAGATTATGGAAGCCGTTGAGATTATTCGGGATAGACTAAGAACAGTCCAGAGTCGCCAAAAGAGTTATGCCAACCGGAGGAGATGACCCTTAGAGTTTCAAGTTGGAGATCATGTATTTCTCAAGGTGTCGCCGATGAAAGGATTGTCTCGGTTTGGTAAGAAAGGTAAGCTCAATCCAAGATATGTCGGGCCATTCGAGATATTGGAAAAGGTTGGTGACATGGCCTACCAACTTGCTTTGCCTCCTAATCTGTCGCAAGTGCACAATGTGTTCCATGTGTCGATGTTAAAGAAGTATGAACCGGATCCGACCCATGTCTTGAGATACGAAGAGATAGACGTGGACAATAGAGTGTCATATGTAGAAAGGCCAATCATAATCAAGGATAGAAAGGGTCGAGTGCTGAGGAATAAGACAATTCCGATGGTTAAGGTTGTTTGGGAGTATCACGCTACAGAAGGAGCCACTTGGGAAAGTGAAGAGGCCATGCGACGTCTGTACCCCCATTTGTTTGAGTAGAGTAGTGTAGAGTGCAAATTTCGAGGACGAAATTTTTGTAAGGGGGAAAGAATTGTAACATCCCGAATTTCGACTCAATTTCCGGAAATCAATAAAATGAGTCTTATCTATTATTTCATTTTCGTAAGTCTCGTCCGGAGCTATTCACTCCCGGGATACTGACCAGATGGGAATGACTAACTAGGATAACGGTACGTGGACCAAGGACCCGATCGTGAATTGGATACCGATTCTGAGAAACGACGAGAGAATATTTTGGGCCAAAGTAGGTCGATCTTCGGAAGGTAACGGACTCGGTTTAGTCGAGGCCAACGATGTACGCTCGGATAGCAGATGATTCTGTAAGACCGAACGTGCACGTGGCCGACCAGTCCCGAACTTAAACTGAACGATCGTTATCTCCAGAACTAGCTATAATTCCTCTCGTTCTCCCGGCAATCGAGGCTGTCACGACTCAGATAACCTTAGGTCATATGCGTAACCCCTAAACAGCCACCCGTTAGTGAGAGATTCGAAAATTGGGATTTAACTAGTTTGATCGTGGAATTTGATCTGGACTTTGAGGTTGATTTTCAAGGGTTTACTGGTCTAGTTTCGCAAGAACGACGTCAATTTGGGTTGGCCATTTATATAGGGCGATAGTCTAGTCGAAAAATGGAATTTCGGCCCGGAATCGGACAAATGACGACTTTGCCCCTCAAGCCTATATAGTGTTCCGAATTTTGAGTAGTTCAAGGGGATTAATTAATTCAAATTAAGGACAAGTAACAAGATGTTAGTGGAGGGAGCAAAGACCATTTTACCCCTCAATAATTGATCTAGGAAGAATTGTGGCCATTGGATCAAGGGTAGGTTAGTCTAGGTAGCTAGGATTGTGACATGTGGCTCCTACTCCCACCAACCCCACGATAAGCTTTCTTTCTTCCCTCTCTCTCCTCATTTTTCTTAATTACCAAGCCCTCTCTTTGTCTTTCTCCTTTCCTCTCTTCAACGCCGACCACCTTCCTTGCCGTTCACCACCGCCGGTTCACCGTTTGCCGCCTTCACGCCGGTCGCGCCTCACCGCCGCCCGGTGTTGCCGCCGTGCCGTTCGCCCATGAGCGCCGCCATCCGCCGTCGACCACCTCAGCCACCCTCACCGACCCGTTTCTCTCTCTCTCGGCCGCTTGGAGGCCAATCCACCATAAGCCCGTCGCCGCCATGAGCTAGTCGCTACCGTTCACCGCCGCGTCGCCGTCTCACGCCGACCGCGCCTCACCGCCGTTCGTCCGTCTCCCCCGCCGTGAGCCGCCAGCTATGTCAACCCGGAGAGCCACCCCTGGCCGCCGTCCGTGACCGTCCACCGCTGCTCATCGGGAATTCCGCCGCCAACTTGCCGTTCACCGGTAGTTGGCCGCCATTCCCCATCGTCTTGATTCGAGTTTAGGTGAGTAAAACCTACTAATCCCTAATTAGGATAATAATGCCTTTTAGATCAGGTTAGGGTGTCGTAGTGGATAATTGATGAGTAATTAGATTGTTTGAGGTTGATTATTGGTGATTAAGGATTTCCATTAGATTAGTGAGTGCCGGGAAGAATTGGTGGCTTGTTAAATGGGTTATAAGGTGGATTAGGGGCCGGGACAAGGCCAATTGGTGGCTGTCCATACTGGAGACCAATGGATTAAGTGTTGACAAGTTGACGGATTAACTAGATTGAGGTATCGGAATGACCCGGGTATTTGATTGGATAGTTGTGGTACTCAATTTGGATGATTTGTGTGCTTGGATGCTTGTTTGTACTCTACTATGTCGTGAGATCGTGTGATCGACCTTGTGCGGAGTTTGATTTGGGCAAATGAGCACGTTGTAATGTGGTAAGCTTGAACTCATTGAATTGCGATGATTGGTGCTCTTGTATATTCTATATTGCCTGAGCATAAACATTCATGGCTGCGCATTATGTGTGTGCCGAGTGTGAGGCATGTGATGAAATTTGTGCGAGAATGCGAGTTTGCCATGAGCATGTGATCACCTTTAATTGCCCGATGCGCTTGACGCCGGGTTCAGATAAAAATGGGCAGTGTGCCGTGTGATCACTTAAGACCTTCGGGTCGTGGCCTTCGGGTCGATTCCGGCTTCATGCACTTTGTAGCAAGATGATACCCAATGTGTCCGGAAAATGACCAGTCTCATGCACTTTGTAGCAGGCTTGATTCATAAGGAGATCGATATTGCGCCTCATGCACTTTATAGCAGGCTAGAGACACTAGACCGGGGACATTTTTATGCTGGCCACGAAGTGTTGTATATGAGTTTAGGCTAGTAGGCCGGGCCAGTGGGCCATGGAAATCAGATAATCTATAAAGTATTAGATTATGTGGTGGAATTGTTAGGCATAGTATGAGACGTGCCCGAGTGGTTCCATTTTATAATCCAAATACGCGTGCTTGTACCACATTAATGCATTGACATACATAAGAATGCATAGACGAGTATGTATATGCGTGAAACTCGGTGATGGGTACGTAGTCCAATCATTTACAAGCATGAGCATGCGTATGGCGCACGTGTGACCGTGTATGCCCGAGGATGTGCTTGTTTATTACTTTAATCTGCCTAACCTGCAGGGTCATTGGTAAGTGCGATCTGGGCCCAAGGGCCTAGGTCAGTGGTTATTGTTTGAGTGAGTCTTGTTCCCGTCGGGAGGTGCATGTTAGCCTAGTTTAGGTTTAGTGAGTTTTTACTTGCTGAGATTCGTCTAATAGTTGTATAACCCAACTTTTTAGACCCCAGACCTTGACGATGCCGGAGGTGCCAGATGCACCGGTGCGACATGAGATTCTGCAACACCTCGAGCACACCATGTCGGTTCACCCCATAGGGAACGGGGAAATGTTCCTTAGACATTATACTTTAGTTTGGATAGACGTAGGGGACACACATTTTGAGACCCACGAGTATGTGGCTTGGTGCTTTAGGGACCGTTTTGGAGAGCAGTACGAACCCCTCCGTTCTATGGATATCCCGTTCAACGAGGAGGGCGAGCTAGATCCGCAGTGCCCCAATGGAGATATAGTGGACCCTGACGTGGAGATGGAGGTGAGCTGGGAGATAGACGAGGGACCTGAGCTAGGAGAGGAGGATGAGGAGTTGGGAGGTATGGATTTTGAGCCCGAGATTGTCGATCCGGCCCCAGAGCCGATGGACATGAAAGCCGTGGAGCCTATAGAGGTAGAAGAGGATCCTGCGACGAAGACCGAGTCTGAGGCAATGAGTTCGGACGAGGCCGAGAGTTCTTCAGAGACGTCAAGCTCAGACCCCGACTGGGAGCCCTAAGATAGATCCCCTTCCCAGTGTAGTGAGGACTGACACTTTTTAGGATTTAGTCCTCCTTTCCCTTTTGTCGATAGTTCTCCCTAGCCGCCTCTCCTTTTTGCATAGTGTGGTGGCTATGATCCGTTTTTGCTGTTGTATCTGAGATTGTATATTTTGGTTTTAAATGGATATTGTAAAGGTTTCTATATATGTATTAAAGTGTATATTTTGTAATCAGTAATTTTTGTTATGCTATCCTTGTTCTCATATTTTTTTCTGTCCGGATATTATTATTATTTGTTCTGTTTCCGCTTGTATATGAATCTCTGTGCTGGGTATTGGGTCGGCGACGCTTCTTGGGACGTTGCACTCATATCGGCCAAGAGGAGGGATGTGGCGCGCCATGGAGGGCGCGGGGCGTGACACACCTTCTTTCAGGACATTGCATCCCCCTGATCTGGTTATGGCATCGACTTCTTTGGGAAAGTAATCCCAAGGTATACACTTA
Organism: Syzygium aromaticum; assembly: GCA_024500025.1. Taxonomy (NCBI): domain Eukaryota; kingdom Viridiplantae; phylum Streptophyta; class Magnoliopsida; order Myrtales; family Myrtaceae; genus Syzygium; species Syzygium aromaticum. Next base: position 19,688,916 of record CM044895.1, read on the forward strand.
GTATCAAACTTTTCTTTTGGAGGGAGAGTGATAATCACAAGCTGTGTTTCTTCTCCTTAAATCCTTAGTTAATCAATGGGAAGATGGATAGTGATTGGTTTGACAGGACCTTCCTCCTTCTTATATTTATTTACCTCATCAAGCTTGATTAGAAATGGTGTAATCATGGATACCATGCTTCTATTGCCTTTGTCAGCATCCATTCCACCCCAACCATCAGGTGTGATAATTTCGTTCTTAAATGCCCATGGAGGAGATGTATATTTGACATAATAATTATACCGGCCACTATCTTGACCCAACAAATCAACAACTTCACCTTATTTTCGTGCTTTTCGAAAAAATCGTCTATCACCTTGGCGAATCTTTTTCTTCTTTTTCTCTTCTCGATCTTTATTTTCTTCGAGATTTAGTTGGTTGATCGGGACCTTGTCCATGCCACCCCATTCGTCCGGTATAATGTCTTCATTTTTGAATGCCTATGGTGGTGGAGTATATTTGACACGGTAATTGTATTTACCACTGTCTTGACCGAGTAAGTCTACGGTTTCGCCTTCTCTGGATGATTTACTGGTGTATTTGTCTATTCCCTGCCATCTGAGCTTGCCCTTGATTGGCATTATTCTCATTCACAGTAGCAGTCGCTGCAGCCTCAGCAGCCTGGGCAATCGTGACAACCCTCTCCTGAGCCTGCCTGCCCATAATATTCCATATCTCCTGTAGGGTCTTAATCACGTCATCTAGTCTTGGTTCTCTGGCCTCTTGGTCTGCAGCACTCGACTGACCTTAGGGCTCCTTTCCCCTTCTTCTGCTCATCTTTGCAATCCTTTCTACTCACCTACCTGCTATAATTCCATTTAGAAATTAAAGACCTAAACTAATCTAAACCGGTCTAAGGTCCTAGGTAGGTATCCCAACAACAATCAAACAATCAACATGCGGCCTAACACAAACAGTACAACATCTCAACCAAGGAGATCTGCGTACTTACCTCGGGTCCTGCCGCACCTGCACTTTACGGGTCAATCAACCAATCATTCAATAAAAACACAAACAGTCAGGAGGTATACTTAGCACACACGATCTCCCTACTGGCTACCTAAAGTTGTCGCTCCTTATCACTCAAGGTTTTGACCTAATTAGATTGATCTAACCTTGCTCTGATACCAAAACAACGGGGGATGTCATGTCTCGAACCCCACGGCGCGCGGGCATCGTAACTGAGGTCGAATTGATGCAACGTCCCAGGACGAGTTGCCGATCCAGCACCCAACACAAAGATCACGGCACATGCGGAAGCAATATAGAAATCACCCGTACAAATAAAACACGAGACCAAGGATAGCAAAACATAACCACAAGATAAACAATATACATTTGCATTAACAACAGGGAAACACTATACAATATCCATAAGCATACAACACAATACACCAAAAATGGGTCACAGGCCACAACAGCAAAAAGGGGTAAGTGACCGAGGTGGTCCTATACCTAAGGGAGGGCTACGGTCAAAAAGTGTCGGCCCAACTAACTAGGGTCTAAAGTCTACCCTAGGGCTCCCAGTCTGGATCAGAACCCGACGAGTCGGAAGAACTCTCGGATGGCTTCGGCTCGGACTCCATGGACTCCAACTCAGTGTCGATCCCGAATGACTCCTTGTCTGAATCTGCCTCTTCTAGCTTTGCCACAGGCTCGAGGTCCTACTCCATTGGCACTGGCTCATCATATGAGTCCATCGGTTCCGGGTCTGACTCCCAATCAGCCGGCTCCTCGTCCATCAGGTCCGGCTCATCCATCTCCTAAACATTTGGCCAATGCCCTACATCAACACTAGAGCTCTCCAAAGGTGAGTACTCGGGGCTCGCTAGGTCACCATCGGGGCAATGAGAGTTCATGTCACCCAGCCCATTGAACGGGACGTCAAAGGTTCGAAGAGGCCCATATGTACTTGAGTAGTCCCGGAAACACCAGCCTAAATACTCGTGGGCCACAAAATGCTGCTCTCCCATATCCATCCAAACTGTAGTAAAATGTCTAATGTATATATCCCCGTTCCCTACAGGGTACTCCATCACATTCCTATCTATCCAAGACGGAATCCCAAAACGAACAGGCTCTCCTAACATCTTCAGCGCCGGGAGTCTGAAAATTTGGGTTTTAACAACCGTGAGACGGATCTTAGCAAGTAAAACCCCCTAAACCTAAACTAGGCTAACATGCACCTCTTGACAGGCAAATAATCATGTAACAACAACAATCAATAATTGAATGACCTGGGCCTTCGGGCCCAGATCGAGAATCCTGTGACCCTACAAGTTAGGCATACAATAACCGCAACCATGGCACATACGCGACATGCTTAGTCACACGTATGTCATGCACATGCTCACATTTCTCGATGTTTACATCGCACACTGTTCACCGATACGCACATACCTACACTCTAGCCAATGTAAATCTTACACACATATGCCATCAATATGCCCATGCTCATGAATACACTCATGATTCGGCTCAACGATGCACAGTTGCACACTGCCAATTTCTCATTAAGAGTTCGACTCGCGTAAAATGCACCAAGTCTGACCCGCGTAAAATGCATCAGGTTTATATTAAATCCAACTCTTCTTAGCCCGCGTAAAACGCATCAGGCCCAGTGTTTCTAGCCCGCATAAAACGCATCAGACGCAACATCGATCTCCTCATACAAACCAAAAACCCGCATAAAACGCATCAAGCTGGTTGTCTTCTGGCAGTCCGGGCATCATCCCGCGTAAAACGTATCAGGATGGGTTTGATACCCCACGTAAAACGCATCGGGGCTTTATGTGATCACACATGCACACAACTAATTTTATCTGAACCCCGCGTAAAACACATCAGGGCAATTAAGTGATCGCATACTCATGCCAGACATGCATACTCGCACAATTACCGTCTCAAGCCAATGCTCAGCAAGTGAAATGCGTGGCCATGCAAGTCCGGTCGAACATCACACAATGCATAATGAGCATACAATGCCGACCTAGGCACATAATTCAATCATGTCAAGATATGCTCAAACAATGCCACGACGTGTTCAATTCACAACCTAGCATGCCCAATTTTTCATAATAACATGCTCACTTAGCCAAATTAATATTCACTTGGTATAACACACTTGGCACTCACATTGCACCTTCTCAATCAATAGAAATCACGCTAATTAATAGCCAATCACACCCCTGCATTGTTCGGCCACATGATCATACGACATGGCATGATAAAATTGAGCACTAAAGAGCACAAATCAGCCACTACGTCAATCAAACAATACATGCTCAAGACTCCCACCACTAAACTCATAATTAACCGAACTTAGGTCCATTAAGCACCTCACAGCCAGCCACCAAATCAACGCATTCTCGGCCATTTCTCTACTTCCAAAACATCGCAATTGACTCCCAAAATCATCACAAAATTAGCCTCCATCAAACCATTCACTAATCCAACCCTAAACACCCTAATTAACCCCAAAACTACACTAATCCTATCTAGAAATGCTAATTAGCCTAATTAGGGTTTAGGGTTAATACTCACTTAGGCTCCTAAGCTCCGACAAGGCCGAATCAGTGGGGAATGGGCGGTTGATCGCTGATTCACGGCGAAATCAGCGGTGGCGTTCTGGCGTGCACGCTGGCGATCGACGACGAGAGGTGAGGATGAAGGTGGCGGTGGCGATTGGGACAATAGAGAGGGTGAGGGTGACCAAATGAGGTGGTGGCGCAGCGTTCGAGCGTACGGCGGACGCGGCTTGACGGTGATGATGGGCGACGATGAGTGGTCCTTAGTTGATCCGAACGACGACAAGGGGGTGAGGTGAGGCTGCTGGTGGCGGTGAAGAGAGGGAGAATGGCGGTTGGGTGGTGGTGATGATGGTAGCGGACAGGCGGTGGCGCTCTAGCGTGGCGACGGAGATAGACAGGCGGACGGCGACCACTCGGTCGAGAGGCTGATCCGGCGTCCCTACACAACCAAGCAAGAGAAAACAGGGAGAGAGAGAGTCGGTCGGGATAATGAGGTGAGACGGCGGATGACAGTGACGGCAAGAGGCACTCCTTCGGCGGATGGTGGCACACGACCGAGAACGAGGAAGATGGAGAATAAGGTGTAAGGGAAAGGGGCTGCCGGCTTGGAGGGGAAGAAATGAGGGGGAAAGAGAGAATGAGTGGACTTATGCATTATTAGAGGAAGTGGGAGTAGTTGACTAATTCTAGAAATGCCCATCTTGTCCTCACTTCAAGGGTTGAGATCAAATCTTATTCAATTGTCCAAAGGGCATAATGGTCCTTTATTTTCGGCTAAAGAGGGGCTGAACAAGCCCAATTAAATTCCCAAAATGTCCTCCAATAATTTCCTAAAATTCATATTACGAGGGTAGGCTCTAATTGCAATTTGGTAATTTTCCGATTCCGAACCAAATTTCCATTTTTCGGCTCCCATGATCCCTACTATAGTTGGCTAACATAATACAATGTCGTCCTCGCAAAATAATCGTGTACGTCCTCGAAAATCGACGTCCAAATCCGGATCAAATTTCACGATCAAAATCGCTTAATTCTAATTTTAGGGTTTCTTTCTAATGAGCGGTTGTTTAGGGGTTACGCATATCGACCTAGAGGTACTCGAGTCGTGACGGTCTCAATTACCGGGAGAATCGAGGAATTATCACTAGTTCCAGAGGTCGTGATCGTTCAGATTAAGTTCGGGATTTGTTTACCACGCATACTCTCGGTCGTGCGGAATCACCCGCAAACCAGTTGTACATCATTGGCCAAACCAAATCCGTCACCCTCTTAGGATCGGCCAATTTTAGCCCAAAATATTTCTTCGTCATTTCTCAGAATCGGTGCTCAATTCGCAATCGAATTCCTGGTCTACGTACCGTTTTCCTAGTTAGCCATTCCCCATTGGTTAGTATCCCAAGAGTGATCAATTCCGAGCGAGACTTACTAAAATTAAATGAGAAATAATATCTATTTTATTGATCCCGGAATTATGTCGAAATTCGGGATGTTACACCGAATGATGTTGGCGTCGATCATCGGTCGTCTCCTCCGGTGAGTTCAACGCGAAAACGGCGCTGTTTTTGGCCTTTTTCATTGGGGCGTTTTGTCGAGCAGTTGATGGGGATGATTCAGTGTTAAACTTTCTCAAGACTGCCAGTTTGATCTAGTCGCGAACGAGTCTTCGGCGACCTTTTACCATTTTGATTGCACCATTGTGATCTCCATACGTTCTATTTTCAATCTAACCTATTCGAAACACCAATAGACGACTGTTGACTGGCGAAAAACCGATTCAAAAACCCTAAGTCCCAACTAACCAAAATAAGCTTTTCGAAGCTTTAAATCCTCATTTTGATCGCCTTAGCCATCTACACCGATTCTAATCACTAATAAAACATCAAGCAAAGATCAAGAAAGAGTAACTTGCGATGGCCTATGACCACAGCAATGCTCTGGCGAGAATCTCAAAACTCCAGCGAAAAGGTTCAAGGTACGGCCGACTCAGTTTTTGATGATTTCACAATAAAAAATGTAATCAAACAACATAACTATGATTAAAAACGAGTAATGAATATCAAAATGCCAAGATTTGTCATTGAAATCACTCAAACATGCACTTTGAAGCCGAAACCAAATTCTGGAAAATTTTTGAAAAAATTGACCGTGAATCAACTTGGCTTGCTTCGTTCAACAATCAAACGAAATTGTCGAACTGTCCAGCACTTCAAGAGTTGTTCCTTGACACTTTCTCTTCCTTCTAGTGCTATTGGACTCACTCGAACAGGTCTCAGTGCGCTGGAATATGTTCGGCTTTAGGCCTTCAAGACCAGACAAACCAACTGGAATAGTGAGGAGAGAATCACAGCCAAATCACGATTTGCCAGTGCTCCGCCATTCACGGCAGTACCGAACACTCGTGAGGGGATTCTTAACCCTCTCTCTCTAGCTTTTTCTCATTGATTTCGCCTCTTTCTCTCTCTTTTCTCTCAGTCAATTTGACGAACACCTTTTTTCCTTTCCTTCAATTTTTCTTCCTTTTTTTGTTAATCAATTCCTTCCCAAATTTGGTTAAAGCCGATTATCGATCGGTTGGGATCGATTAACTAGTGCCAATTGGACATTTTCCAGCTGGCATGATCGATTAAAACATGCCAAAATTGGCTAAAAATGATCGGTGAAGTCTCAGGTTTGGAATAGTTTTCTGGGCTTTGAACATTCTAAGGTGAACTAAGCGAAGAAGATGCACTGTTTGGGTCGGGTCGGGTTGATCCGACCAACCTGATAGTTCCGGTTTTGACCAAAATGCAAATTAAGCCCTATTTTGATCGAATTTTTCAAATTAAACCCCAAAATTGAATTTTCCATTACATTTTGAACCTAAAAATGTATTTTTTTTCCCAATTTTTGACATAACCATATCCAAAATTTTCCAAATTTCATATTTGGGTTATTTGGATTTTGCTCAGTTCGATGTCCTGATGACTTGATTAGGCAAAACCGATGCCAAAATTGAATTACCCACACCTAATTAACCCTAGAAATGATGATTTCACATTTCGATAATTTCATATTGGGCACGATTCCCAATTTGGGTTCAAATTCTTAATTTTCAATCAAATTTTGGAGATTTTTTATTTTTATGTCAAATTGTGCAATTGAACTGACCATTATGCAATTCAAGGTCCCAAAATCATTTTTTGTGAAGACACTATGACTTAAAAATGACTACAAAAGCTTTAATTTCATTTTTGGTTCAATTCGGGTTTAATTTTACCCAATTTTGGGAAAAACATATAACCGATTGAGATTTTTTAAAATTGACAATGCATTCATGAAATTAAATTTAAAATAAGACTAATGAATATTTTTATGAAATTTTTTTATTCCATTTGATATTTTTCTTGATTTTCTCGCTTATTTTGACTAAAAGAAATTAAGGAAAAATGCTAAAAAATTATTTTTTGGTTTAGAAATAGGTTTCTAGGCTTGGCCAAGATTTCTAGACCTAATTTTGAAATTTTTGAAAAATTTAAAAAAATGAGCTAAAAATTAAGTGTCAACAGACACCATAGCCACTTCTCGGATGAGTTCTTTGTCTTTTCTCCCGAGGGAAGGTATTCATGTCGTTGTTTCTTGAGCCTTCTTTTCTTTCAACTCTCATTCAGTTCTTTCATCCACTTTTACCAATATGGTGAATGTTTGACAGCCTAATACGTGAAGCTTGTCATAATACTCAATTGGCAATGATTTTAGAAAGAGCTCAATGAACTCATCTTCACTTATGGCAGGCTTTACTTGTGAGGCAACAGCTTTCCATCTTTGAACATAGGCTTTGAACCCTTCATTCTTCTGTTTCTCGGTTTTGACAAGATCTTCTCTAATTAGGAGCACTTCAACATTAAACTTGTACTGGCGAAGAAATTCTCCTACTAAATGATCCCATTTAGCGAAGTCTTCTATGTCGAGGGTTGTATACCATGCAAGGGCTACTCTTCTTAAACTATCTTAAAATGTACTAATAAGAATTGGCGTGTTATTTGAATATACTACCATCTTATGGAGATAATACTTCAAATGGCTTTTGGGACAACCAGTGCCATCATACTTGCTCACAAATTCTAATTTCTTATAATTTTCTGGAACAACCACCTTTGCGCACAGCGAGAATTTGTCGAACCTTTGAAGTTTATAGCTTTGACTTGCTATGCATTCTTCAATTTTGACTAACCTCTTAGCCTCTTCTTCATCCTTTGTTTTGGATGTCTTCTTGATTTGATCATCCTCCTCTAAATTTACCATCTTAGGTGTAGTCTTTGGAGGATTTTCTTGAACCGGTTCTTTGTTTCTAACTAGTTCTTCAATTGGTGTTTCAGTAGTGTTTGAAGTTCCAGCATTTGGAGTAGTAGGATATTGTTTACGGGATTGTTGGCACATAATTTTTAGCTCATTTTTTTAATTTAAAAGAAATTTCAAAATTAGGTCTAGGAATCTTGGCCAAGCCTAGAAACCTATTTCTAAACCAAAAAATAATTTTTATCATTTTTTTGCATTTTTCCTTAATTTCTTTTAGTCAAAATAAGCGAGTAAATTAAGAAAAATAGCAAATGGAATCAGAAAATTCCATAAAAATATTCATTAGTCTTATTTTAAACCCAATTTCATGAATACATCATCAATTTTGAAAAATCTCAATTGGGTATATGTTTTTCCCAAAATTGGGCAAAATTAAACCCAAATTTAACAAAAAACGCAATTAATTTTTTTCCAGTCATTTTTAGGTCATGGTGTCTTCACAACTATTGATTTTGGGACCTTGATTTGCATAATGATCTGTCCAATTGCACAATATGACATAAAAATCAAAAATCCCCAAAATTTGATTGAAAGTTAAGAATTTTGAACACAAATTGGGAATCGTGCCCGATATGAAATTGTTGAAATATGAGACCATCATTTCTAGGGTTAATAGTACTAGTTGGAAAATCTCCAGCTAGTACTAGTCAACCACCTTAATCAATCAGAAGTCGGTTCCAACCGATTTTGAGCGTGAAATTGATCAACAAAAATGGAGAAAAACTGACGGGAAGGAGGAGAAGGTATTCGAGAAAATTCCCGAGAGAGATTAGAGAGAGGAGGTGAAACCAATGAGGAAAGCTAAAGAGAGAGGGTCGAGAGTCCCCACACGAGTGTCTTTGGATGGCAGAGCACCGGCGAATCGGAGTTTGGCCGTGATTCTCCCATCACTGTTCCAATCGGTTTGGCTAGTCTTGAAGACCTAAAACCGGACGTTTTCCAGTGCACCATGACCTGTTCCGGGGAAACCAAGACCATTAAAAGGAAGATCCACTATCAAGGAACAATACTGCAAGCGTGGATTACCTCAACAATTTCATTTGATCATTGAACGAAGCAGGTAAATCTCGTTCAAGGTCACGGATTTTCCAAAATTTAGAAAAATGTCATTCGGTTCGATCCTGTTGTTCTTGTGATTTTCCTTACAATTTTGTATTCATAGATGTTCATTACTAGTTTATAATCACTTTTTGTGATGTTTGATTGCATTTTGACCGTTGAATATGCATAAAATCAAGTCAGCCACATCATGAACCAACTCGCCGGAGCTCAAGGAACCTCGCCAGAGCATTGCTATGACCATAAGTCACCCAAATTAGTGATTTCCAACCTTGCTTGATATTCTGATGAATGTTTAAAGCGTTAGAAATGGCTAGGGCATACCGTATGATGATCTGAAAGCCTGAAAATGTTAGTTTAGATTAGTGTTAGGTTAGGTTTTTCTAATCGGTTTTTCGCCAGCCTGTCAAGGTCGGACGATAAGGCCATAAGTTGAGGTTGATAAACGGTAATACAAGGAAGACATAGAATCAAAATTCAAACAAAATGGTCGTCGGAAGGTCGCTGGAGAAGGGCTAGAACAGGCGGCCTTGATAACACTTTAATGCAAAAACTGTGCACATCAGCTGTTTGGCGAAATGCCAAAGTGAAAACCATAAAAAACGGCGCCGTTTCGGCACTATTTCTTACCAAGGAGGGTGACCAGCAACCGACGTCGGCGACATTTGGTTTGGCCAAGTCAAACCGAGTTGAACCGGTCTGGTCCAGTTCACCCTCTCGATGGGAAAATTTTAAAAAAAATTCTATAAAAATAAAAAAAAATAAAAAAAAATCAGAAAATCCATAAAAAAAAAAAAAGAAGAAGAAAAGAAATTAAAAAAATTTGGAATTTTTTAGAAAATTCGAGATTTCAAAAATAAAAAAAAAATTCAGAAAGATTCACAAAAAATTGAAAAAATTAGAAAAATTCATAAAAATTCCAAAAATTTTGGAAAATTTAGAAAAATTCAAAAATCTTCAGAAAATTCATGAAAAATTCAGAAAATAAAAATAAAAATTTGAAAAATCAATAAAAATTTGAAAAATTTTAAAAAAACTTTCAGAAAATCATAAAAATTAGTTCACAGTTTTAATAAATTTTTTTCCAAAAAAAATCAAAAATTTTGAAAATTCACAAAATGGTCCAAAATCATCGTGACCAACCATAAAAAGTGAAATTTGAATTTTCGGAAGTGCCGAAGTGGTAATTTATGGAAAATTCCAAATTTAAGGGTTTAACCCCTAAAAACCCTAAAACCTTAAAAATGTGTAAATCATGAAATGAACAAACTATTAGAGCTTCATTTAGGGTTTTGGTATTTTTGCTTGATGCTCATTTTTAGTGGCTAAATTAGGGTTACTATGATTGATTTGCCATTGATTGTGCATTTAATTCTTGGTGCTTAATTTTTTATTCATGATTAGATTAGTGAATTGATCTTAATGATCCGTGTAACACGTTAGACATGCCATATTGTTCTTAGGTACCGAAAGGGTGTTAATGGTCACAATTTGGGATCATTAACGTAACTAAGTCCCTTATTCAGAATCTTTTGTTCGTAGGATCGTTGCATTTCTCCTGTACCTCGATTAGATTTCTAGTCAACCTATTGTAAATGACTAGTGGCGACTCCAAGTTTAAATTTAGATTAAATAAACCCCATTGTCACATGAGATATGGTCTGGGAGAGACCCGTATAGAAAAAATACCTCCATTCTAGCACACGAGAGCATGGCATGATAGGGATGTAAAAATAAAAGCCTTCATTTATGCCATCATTGCAATCATTTGGGTCATTTGATTCTCGACTTCAGCTAGTCAAGCATAGGTTTCTTCTTCTGCCATTCTAACTTGTAAGTGAGTCCAAGGTCTTTTACCTTCTGTTACTAAGCAACCTACTTTGCAAAAAGACCAAATATTAGCATAGCAAAACGATCACGAAACCCTACATCCTTTTAATTGTATGGTTTCATGAGATTGTCAAGGATAAGAAATTCCATACAAGTCTTAGCCTTGTATAAAATTCTTCATCAGTGTCTTTCTCAAGGAATCATACAATTCAAAGAATTGCAATCCATGGTGATTCCTTCATGTTTTGCAACCGTGTTCTAAAATTATCTATGCATGTTTAGAAAGTAATCAATCCATCATTGCATATAAAATTTCAAATTGTTTGACATTATGATTTAAAACTCAAATGGGAATCTAAATCATCTAATCCTAGGCTTCTTGCTAGTTAAGACAACTTCCGCCTTTTAGTATTTTTCACATTTCTTGGCTTGAGATTCTCATTCTTCGACATCAATCACGACCTCTTCAGGGACATAGGGTTCCACTCTAGGCATACTTGGAATAATGTATTCCGGGACATATTCATCTACAGGATCTGGTACCACGCTCAACGGGACATATGACTCGACATCAATTGGACGCTTATTTTCTATCCATTTGATGTATTCTTTGGAGGCCATGCAAATCTTCATATCTTCTTCCAAGCTTTTTGGCCACTCGAGTATTTGTTCAAGTGGATTATCCAAAGATAGGATGATCTTGTGAATTTTGGCTTGAAGGCTATTCTTCTCCTCTTCAGGTATAGTTCTACTTGGGATATCAAAGGTGAACTTTTCGAGATTCCATACCGATAAAACTTGTTGAAGTATCCCGAATTGTCTAATAACCCATAGAGGGCAATAAGCTGTTCCTCCACTCAACCCAAGCAATAGTACCGCATTTCCTTCTCGGCTTGTGATATTCACCTTGCTAATCTTTGGCCAATTGATCCACCATTAGATTTGATCAGGAGTTAGGGCTCTAATGAAATTGACCCAATTTAAGAAAATTGTTTGGGTAATTTACTTTGGAGATGAATATATCGCTCAATTGGATTTATCATTCAACAAATTTCGCGAATGTTCATGAAACGACACCATGGTCGAATGTGTGAGATGAACCATAATGACAAAAGACCAGTAGAAGCTTGAAAGATACCCCTCCCGCGACTTTGGTATGTGTTTAAGGAAATGATAGTTTGGACAAGAAGCATATTAAAGAAATCCCACTTAAGACATGTTTATCTTGCAATCACAATGACTAAAGGGTCTAATCCCGTTTTGGACACGGGGAATAGAATAAAGCCGAAGAAAGCTAGAATGAATACCCGGGCCGAAGTGTTTTCCATTTCCCTCGGAATTTTTGAAAAGTTGTCTACTAGGAAGGATAATGGAATTCTACCTGTGTTTGATTTGATTAACTTTTCGATTTTGGAAGTTTTGAGGTTAAGAAATTCAGTTAAAATGTTCACAGGATTAAGTCTTACGGGTGGCTCTATGACTCTAGGTTTAGAATTAATTCTAATGGCGGCTTGATATTCTTCTAATGTTGGTATCAATTCATATTCTTCAAGTTGGAATGTGGCGATGGAAACCTCCCAAAAATATGCCAAAACTTGGACTAAGTTGACTTGATGTTCTACATGCATAAGCTCGAGAAGGTATCCAAGCCTTTCTTGGAAATAAGTTTGGCTATTCTTGGACATGCCTTTCCACTAAGCAACGAGTTTCTTCCGAGGAGTAGGAATTACTTGGATGTCTAGTTTTCCCATTAAGCCAAATCATACAAAAAGATTTGTTATTAATCACCATGAATTACAAATCAATTTTAATGCCTCTATTTTAATCATATGTCCTTTTGACGTAAAACGGAGGTAAAATACACTTACATGCCTCGAAAGTAATGCAAATGTCATTTTGAGTTTATTTAAACCTTAAAAGAGCATATAATTGAGATCATGGACAAATTCAATGTGTGATGTAAATACCCATTCTGTCATACTCTATTTAGACCATAAAATCCTAGACTATAGTTTACAACTTCGAATACATTGAAATAAACGAATAAGCACTTGAATTACATGGAAAATTCGCCATGGACCTATACATTTCATCCAAAAATGAAAGAATGGTCAAATGGAGTATGACGCCCTAATCATGCACTAAAATGAAAGGGCATTTAGACCAACTATTAAATGTCATTTAGGCATTTTTTTTTTTTTAAATGTGCCAACTAACATGCATAATTGTAAAAGAATAGAATAGAACAATACTTGCTTACCATGACATTTAAGGTTTGACACCTAAAAGGGTAAAATGAAAAGAAGGTGATCAACCCAAGTCTGGTCGGGTTGACCCGATCAACCTAACAGACCCGAATTGGTCTAAATTCGTAAATTAAGTTCGATTTTTACCCAATTTTCAAAATTAAACCACAAAATTGAATTCATCATCACATTTTGAACCCAAACATGTTATTTTCCCGAATTTTTGTGATAATCATGTTCAAGATTTGCACGTTTTTGTATTTGGGTTAATAAGATTTCGTTCAATTTGATGTCCTAATGACCTGATTAGGCAAAATTGATGTCAAAATTGAATTACCCACATCTAATTAACCCTAGAAATGATGGTCTCATCGTTCGATAATTTCATATTAGGCACGATTTCCAATTTGGGCTCAAAACTCTTAATTTTCAATTGAATTTTGGGGTTTTCTGATTTCTTTAACAAATTGTGCAATTGGACTGACCATTATGTAATTCAAGGTTTCATAATCATTTTTTGTGAAAACACTATGACTTAAAAATGACAAAAAAAGATTTAATTGCATTTTTAGTTCAATTCGGGTTTGATTTTGCCCAATTTTAGGAAAAACAAATACCTGATTAAGATTTTTCAAAATTGATGATGTATTAATGAAATTGGATTTAAAATAAGACTAATGACTATTTTTATGGAATTTTCTGATTCCATTTGCTATTTTTCTTGATTTTCTCACTTATTTTGACTAAAAGAAATTAAGGAAAAATGCAGGAAAATACTAAAAAAATTATTTTTTGGTTTAGAAATAGGTTTCTAGGCTTATCCAAGATTCTTAGTCCTAATTTTGATATTTTTGAAAATATGAAAAAAATAAACTAAAAATCAAGTGTTAACAAGGGTCACTCGTTAAAATTGAACAACTCATATGTAAACATTGTCTAGCAATAAAAGCAACTAGAAAACCATTTGGTAAAGGAACCAGATCTGAACTTTCATTGAAGCTCGTACATTCTGATATTTGTGGTCCATTAAATGTGAGGACGAGGCATGGAGTCTCATATTTCATCACTTTTATAGATGATTTTACGCGTTTTAGTTATGTTTTTCTAATTTCCCATAAGTCAGAAGCATTAGATTGCTTTAGGCGATATATGGTTTTGGTAGAGAATTAGTTAAACAAAACAATAAAGGCTTTGAGAACTAGTCACAGACGTGAGTATCTGTCGGAACAATTCAAATTTCTTTGTGATGAAAAAGTGATTGTAAGACACTTGACTATTCCTGATACTCCACAACAAAATAAAGTTGATGAGAGAAGGAATAGAACCCTGTTGGAAATGGTTAGGTTTATGATGGCACAGGCAAATTTACTTATCTCTTATTGAGGAGATGCGTTACTGACTGCTGCATATATATTTAACCGTATGCCCTCTAAGTCAATCACTTCCACTCCTTATGAATTATGGACTAGTAGGAAATAAGAATTAAGTAATATATGACCTTGGGGTTGTATAGCATATGCTCATGATCCTTCCCATAAATATGAAAAATTGGGTCCAAGAGGGAAGAAATGTATCTTCATTAGATACTCCAAACACTCCAAAAAGTATGTATTCATAGGTGAACAAGCCGATGGAAGTGTGACCAAAATGGAGTCCCGAGATGGCACGTTCTTGGATAGTGATTTTCCGTAGAAATGAGATTAATAAGGATTTTCCGTAGAAATGGAAGATCCTGATAACACACCCACTAATATTGCTGAGGAAAATAGATATTTACCTCAACACACTAGACCTAGTGGGAGTGTCACATCACCTAGTGAACTAAATCCACAAGGAGTTCAATTACGTAAAAGTAATTGTCAAAGCATACCCCATCATTGCTTTGACATTGAAGCCCCATCATCGTTTTGACATTGAAGGGGAAGCATTTATAATTACTACACAAGACAATGTAGAGCCTAAGACAGTTGAAAAGGCTCTCTCATTTACTGACAAGGAAGAATGAAGAAAAGTTTTGGAAGATGGAATAGAGTCTACGAGGGTAAACCACGTCTGGAACTTGGTTGATCTACCACCTGAACGTAGGGCTATTAGAAATAAATGGGTTTCCAAAATCAAGCATCAGGCGAATGAGTCTATTGAAAAGTATAAGGCTCATTTTGTGGCAAAGAGCTATACTCAACAAGAGAGTATAGACTGTGAGAAAATCCTTTCACCAATTGTAAGGTTTGCCTTGATACGCCTTATTCTAGCTATTGTCACAAATTTAGATTTGGAATTACATCAAATGGATATAAAGACAGCATTTCTCAATGGAGAACTAGATGATATATATGAAACAACTGATAGGTTTCATAGCTAAAGGTCAAGAGCGCAAGGTTTGCAAGCTTCATCGATCAATATGTGGCCTTAAGTAATCATCTAGACAGTGATACTTTCATTTTCATTGAGCCATAACTTCTTATGGGCTTGTGTTGATCGAAAAAGATCATTATGTGTATGTTAAACGGTCCGAGGATAAATTTGTGATTTTATCACTCTATGTGGATGATATTCTGTTAGCTGGGAATGATAAGGGGTTTGGTTACCACCATAAAAAAATGATTGTTCTCTAATTTTAAAATAAAGGACATGGGAGAAGCTGCTTATATATTGGAAGTTAAGATTGAAAGATATTGAACAAGGAAACTCCTTGCCCCGTCACAAGAATCTTGTATAATGAGGATTCTTGAACGTTTCAATATGCAGCACTGTAATCCCATTGAAACCCTTATCATGCAAGGCGAAGGTCTAAGCTCTAAAATGTGTCCTAAGACTCCAGAAGAAAAGAAAGAAATGGAAATTGTTCCTTACTATAGTGCAGTCGGAAGTTTGATGTATGATATGATGTGTACTCAACCCAACATGTGTTATGCCATGGCGTTAGTGAGCCGATTCTAGTTAAATCTTAGTCAAGTACACTGGAAAGCAGTTGAGAGGATCCTAAGATACTTAAGAGACACAAGAGACTATTGACTTTGTTTTCAGGGGAACGATTTACGCTTATTATGTTACTCATATGTTGACTAGGAAATTTCTTAGAGTAAATCGATACTTAGATGAGCGTAAATCGATATCTAGATATGCGTTCTTGCTTATTGGTGGTGCAATTTCTTGGAGTAGCAAGAACCAAACATGCATAGCTCTAACTACGATGGAGGCAGAATTTATTGCATGTTCTGCTGCGGTGCAAGAAGGAGTATGGTTAAAACATTTCTTGGAAAATTTAGCCATTGTCATTGATGTTCCAAGACCAGTGACAGTTTATTGTGATAGTCAAGCAGCCATTGCCTATGTAAAAGATCATAAGTATCATGGTAGGACAAAGCACAATGACATAACGAATAACTTCATCAGAGATATAATAACGCAAAAGGAAGTGGTCCTATAATATATTTCTACGAACAGAATGGTTGTTGATCCATTCATAAAGGCTATTTCTAGAGACGTGTTCTTGGCCCACACGATATCTCTAGGGTTACGTAAAATGTGATATGTAATATTGTTGATGATCATTAAATTATGTGTGTATGTATTGTACTTAATTTTCTTTTAATAAATTGATGTTTTATCAATTAGTACAATATTATGAGACTAGCCTAAACACACATATATTATTGAAAGGTATGTCGCTAGCAATGATTGGCTCACTCACACGAGCAATCACCTCAAATATTATAGTAAGCAGGTTGAGATAAGACGATATGTACTACAAATGCTAGAAGAGCAAATTTAGTACATAATACAATTTTATGTCGTCTTAATTAAGATCATGATGAGGTCTTCGATTATATGTGATAAGACCGAACATGATAGTCTCACAAATCATGTATACCTGATGGAAGCTAAATGCAAGTACTTAATCGGGCGCTATAGAAAGCGAGTTGATATAGCACTCAAGCTAAACATATGTATGTGAGAAGCATGTGACTTTATTTAGACTAAGATCCGTATAGTGGATATGTTTAATAAATGGCATATGCTCTTATAGAAAGAGAACTCTACTACAACATATAATTCATACTACATGTGCTGTTTATATGACCGATAAGGAAGGTAAGTGAAACTATCACTATTTACTTATCGTGTGAGTTCTTGAGGTAATTTATGAATTGATTACCTCGTTTTGTACCCTATATTACTTCTGACTATGTTCACAAAGTAATAGAGCAATGTTGCTACTTTAGTATGTTACCGACAATCATAAATAGATATGGGTTTATGGAACGTGTTTAGAAAAGTAGTTGTTCTGAAATGGAGAGAGACATGAGTGCGAAGGAAGATTATTGTTGTTTTACATCTATCACATGTATTTACTGATCGACCAATTATTTTGCCTTTTGTGGTTTCAGAAATAATTGTAAATACATTGTGTTATGAGAATGGTCAAGTATAGCCTTTAAGAGATATAGATACTTAGACTGATGTAACAAAATATGTTTGGGGCAGTATAAGACATCATTTGCTTATTTTGTCTTTTTGGTTGTAGCCATTATGTTATCCCTAACAAGTGCATAATTTGAGCTCCCAAGTGTAGGTGTACTCACTGGTCGCATGGCTTTCTTGCCAGTATGAATCATTTCTAAAGTAGATGATGTTGAATGCCTTATATTCTTGATAAAGTATTATCAAGCCCATCATGTTCGGATGGAAGATGTTAACTGGCATTGTTTTGCCCATGATGGGGTGTGTTATGAGAGGCACCCTTTGAAAGGGTGTGAGTGGTCTTCTAAAGGGAAGTTAAAAGTAACTTCCTAAAAAGACAGAGACATGAGAGATAAGACAACAGACAACATATAGAAGACCATATGTTTTTTTTTTCTCTCAATCAGAAAACACACGAAAATAGGTTTAATCGTTACTTTGAAAAGACGATCGGCATTAATGCTGTGGAACAAGAATATTTTCCTCGTAATTATATTCGGATCGGTGTGATGTTGCAGATTCATCTAACAATCGATGGTGATTCAATTCATATTTCTGGATAATTCGTTTATTGTGCATCTAGAGATTAGTTAATTTTTTTCGCGACATTTTCCCAACATAATCAAAACAAAAGAAAAATGCATATTCGGTGTCTTTAATCAACAGCCTACCATTAACTTTTTTTATTTTGTTTTTATCTTTAGTTTCCAACTTAAGTCCTAGACACTTCGTGCACCATCTCAGCTCGTATCTCACTTTGTCACTCTCCAGCACCTTCTAGCATCCCAAGTTCTCGACTTTTCCCACACGTATATATATCCTCAGACCATTTTCATCCAGAAACACAACCCTTCTTAAGCTTGGTTTCTTCTTCCGATCAGCGACAAAATCATGAAACGTGTCAACAACAGGAAAGATACCGCGACGCTCCCCGTCGTGGCTTCTGACGAGAAAGGCAAGAAGAGGCTGGAGAAGATGGAGGTGGAGGCTCACAGCATGGACACCCTCAAGTACATAGAGCGGAAGCTGATGGACAAGGGCATGCGGTGGATGGAGCGCCACCCTGCCGATGGCCTCGGCGGCATCGGCTGTCCGTTGCTGAAGTCTGGCCACGGTGGCAAGTACACGTGGGAAGGACCGGAGGATCTAGTGGAGAGCGAACTGTCTCCAGCGCCACCGGCAATTGACGAGAAGGACCCGAACTATGCGGACGAGGAAGCAGAGGAGAAGGTGATGAGAGGGGAGGACGGGGAGGTGGCTGAGCTGGTGGTGGGGGAGGTGGAGGTGCCCAAGGCTCGTGAGGTTGGGGTCGCTAGGATCGATGTTGATCCTCACTTGATGGTGCACCAACAAGAGGATTGAGCAATTTGATGAGTTCAGTAATGTCTTTGGGATTCCGCGTATATGTAATGTTTCATTTTATAGTGATGGATAGTAATTCCAACAATGAAGGATACTAAATCCAAATTTTATAAAGGAGAAAATGCGAAAAACATGTTTAGAAACACTTGAATCACTGATTGGGAGATACATGATACAACAAAACATATTTTTGATTTTCGCAAATTAAATGCACTTTTACAATCTCAAGAGAGTTTCGATTTCCGTTCTTCGAGCGTATAAATGAATGATCGAGCGTGGGAATCAGAGAAACGTTTTTCTCTTCTTTTTGTGTTCGTTGGAGAGTTCTGACTACTTTTGTTTTTTCTTATTTCTTATTTGAAGAAAACAACGTAACTTCCGCATCTCAAAAAACACAAGTAACTGCCTTTTGCAGTTACTTTTGATGGATATGGGCTTTTATTTGCCCAACAAGGGCGGCCCAAAAACTATCATATAGTGTCTTCAGCTCAATGCTTTCCGCTGTACGCCTTCGATGGACATGGATTGTAGATTTGCTTTTGCTGTATACAAGAACAGGCCAATCGTTATCGGAGAGAAAATTAAATTTTCTTCATTGTATAGAAGGTTATCTCAATGTCCTTACTTTCTTTTAAGATGAATTACTCTGTTGAAATATTATATTTATCAAAAGTACAAAGAGTGTCACGCGTTAAAAAAATGTCCTCCTATTCAATATGTCTAGTTTTTTTTTTTGGTCGAAATTCAATGTTTCTTGTTAGATCGTACGTCAATATCGCATATTTCAATTTAAATTTTGCCTGTTACAAAATACATACTTTAGCTTTTACAAGGAGCTCATGCTAGAATCCGAGTACTTCTATTAAAGATATGCATGAATCACCAATATTTTATTAGGCGTTATAAAAAAAACTAATTGCCTATAATTGTATTTAATTATTATAAAATATTTTTGGATAGATAAAATGAATTAATTTGATAGGACAAAATAATTGTATAAAAATTAAATAATTCCTTCACAGATATTAGCTTTATTTTCATAGTTATATTGTTTGATTACACTTTTGGTTGTGAAATCATCAAAAACCAAGTCGGCCGTACCTTGAACCTCCACACTAGAGTTCTGAGATCCTTACTGGAGCATTGCCGTGGCCACAGGCCATCCCAAGTTATTGCTATTAGG
This sequence comes from Syzygium aromaticum, assembly GCA_024500025.1. Classification (NCBI taxonomy): domain Eukaryota; kingdom Viridiplantae; phylum Streptophyta; class Magnoliopsida; order Myrtales; family Myrtaceae; genus Syzygium; species Syzygium aromaticum. The sequence continues at coordinate 19,708,964 of CM044895.1, forward strand.
CTTATTTGAGACTTTTAGCAAATTGACCCTATAAAAATTGCTATTAGGCCCTCAAAATACCTATTCTACATAAAAAGGCCCTAATGAACAACTTTGTAGTTTTGAGTTTTCGCAAAAGAGAACTCAAAGTTTATCAAATTCGGAGAAACATATTTTGGATTTCAAAGAAAGGAAAATTAGATCAGAACACAGATATTGACTAAATCATAAAATTGCTTTGAAAATACAAATAAACTCCGATTTTTATAAAATTATATTATCGCGCCACACTCTTGCGTGCTAAAATGGAGATATTTTTTCTACACGGATCTCTCCTAGACCATACTTCACGTGACGGTGGGGTTTATTTGATCTAAATTTAAACTTGGAGTCGCCACTAGTCATTTATGGAAGGTTAACTAGAAACCTATCGAGGTGTGGAAGAAATATCACGATCCTACGAACCAGAGAATCTGAATAAGGGACTTGGTTACGTTAACGATCCCGAATTAAGACCATTAACACCCTTTCGGTACCTAAGAACAATATGGTATGTCTAACGTGTCACACGGATCCCTAAGGTCAATTCACTAATCTAATCATGAACAAATAATTAAGCACTCGAGAATTAAATGTATAATCAATGGCAAATCAATCATAGCAATCCTAATTTAGTCACTAAAAATGAGAATCAAGCAAAATACCAAAACCCTAATAAAACTCTAATAGCTTGTTCATTTCATGATTTATACATTTTTAGGGTTTTTTAGAGGTTATAACTCTTAAATTTGGAATTTTTCAAAAATGTCACTTGGGCACTTTGGAAAATTCAAATTTCACTTTTTATGGCTGACCACGATGATTTTGAATGATTCTGTGGATTTTCAAAATTTTGATTTTTTTTTTGAAATTTTTTTTTCGGAAAAATTTTTAAGCCGAGAATTGATTTTTATGGTTTTCTGAAAATTTTTATGAATTTTTTCAATTATTTATTTATTTTTCTGAATTTTTTATTTTTTTAATTTTTTATTTTTTGAATTTTTATGAATTTTCTAAAAATTTTTGGAATTTTTATGAAATTCCCGAAATTTCTAATTTTCTAAAAAATCTAATTTTTTATGATTTTTTTAATTTCTTTTTTATGATTTTTTATTTTTTATGTGATTTTCTGATTTTTTTATTTGTTTATTTTTATTTTTAAATTTTCCTACCTGGGAAGTGAACCGGATCAGCTCGGTTCGACCCGGCTCAACTTGGTTGAATCAGGCATCGCCGGCGCCAATCGTCGGTCATCTCCTCCGGCGAGTTCAGCGCCAAAACAATGCTGTTTTTGGCCTTTTTCATTGGGGCATTTTATCGAGCAGTTGATGGGCATGATTCAGTGTTGAACTCTCTTGAGACCGCCGGTTTAATCTCGTCGCAAATGAGTCTCTGGCAACCTTTTACCATTCCAATTGCACCATTATGATCTCCATATATTCTATTTTCAATCTAACCTATTCGGAACACCTGCAGACAACTGTTGATTGGCAAAAAACCGATTCAAAAACCCTAAGTCCCAATTAACCAAAATAAGCTTTTCGAAGCTTCAAATCCTCATTCTAATCGCCTTAGCTGTCTACGTCGATTCTAATCACTAATAAAACATCAAGCAAAGATCAAGAAAGACTAAAACTTGATTCGCAAACAGTCCTTGGTGAAAACATAATTTTATAAAAATTTGGAGGGCTTTTTAGAAAAAATTCAAAACATTAAAACTATCGTACACGGAGAATCCTAACTATCTAAAATTTTTGGCAAGATTTTGATAACAGTCACTATTTTTCCCACAATTTTTTTTGAATTCAAATTCAAATCGGGTCCAGATTGTCACAAAGGGTAAAATTGTCTTTTTTGTGAAAATCGGTGGGGTGCTAGGAAAGGTAGTCCTCTTGACTTTTTATCCTCATGACATTAGCTTTCTAACATCACCTTAATCACTTCATTTTTATATCATTAGGTTGATTAATCATACTTAAATAGAATGGGTCCGAATTTAGTAACTAATGATTGAATAAGTGGTCCTCTTATGAGACCCACTTCCCATTACTTGATTGATTAAAGAAACAAGACCCATGGGCCTGAATGCATGCTTTACTATTGCTATACATGTGTTTGTTATATGTATATTAGGTCCGGTGCATGTTCAGCCGGTAACCCATTATGGTCACTTAGAACCTTACTTTAGTGGTTAATCAACATCGGTTGTCATTTTATGAATGCAAATGGTAGCCCGTTATCATTAAACATTAATCAAATAATGTTAGATGATTAAGTGGGTGAGTGAATCAAAATGCATATAAAGCAAAGACCGATCCCGAGGCCTATATTTGATTATTGAATTGTTTGCATCATTACCTTTCTTTGGTTGTTCCTTTATGCATTGTTTGTTGTGAATGTATCTTATGAATATAATCACCGACACCCGAGAGGCGGTCCATAGAAGGGATAGTCCAAAATTGTAAAAGACCATGGCGATAGACCAATGTCCAATTCGATCTCAGTTTGTATTCACTTAACGGTGGCGATAGACCGATGTCTAATCTAGTCTCAATTTGTATTTAATTCATTCGCTCATGATCATGTCTCGGGTTTTCAATTTGTGTTGTAATAAAAAACCGACAAGTTGCGGGTTTTACTTTCCCGCACTTAGAATTAACTCATCCTTTTAATACCTTAAGTGTTTACTTTGCACAATGCTTTTCAATACAATTGTTTGTTTCTTTCCTTTCTAGACTAAGATAGGATTAGTTTAGAATCTTAAATGAAGACACAAAAACAAAATGCATGATCACCTAGTGGACTAAGACTTTGGCATGAAAAATGGTAAAAAATAAATGCATGACAATTTAGATAACAGTTATGTTAAGTTTAGCAGTATTGAAAGGGCGTTAATAGAAATATTAACGTTAGCTAGTCCCCGAACTCATGATCTTTGATTTTCGTAGAAACCGAAATGAAACTTCCATGTTTCGATTAGGTATTTAGTGGCCCCCGACCTAGGCTAGTGACGACTCCTAAAAAGATAAAATCAATTCACTATCATGCGAGGTATGGATTTAGGGAAAATTCACGTTCATGATCAATGGACCGTATGGATGACTAAAAAATCGATGCTTTGGTAAACTGTCTTTTATGATGTGCCAAACGGACCGTATGGATGACCAAAAGATCGATGCTTTGGTAAGCTGTCTTTTATGATATGCCACGCGAACCGTATGGATGATTAAAAAATCGATGTTTCGGTAAAGTTGTCTTTTATGATGTGCCATATGGATTATTTCATGAATACTTACCTATAAACCCGTCTCATTGAGTTCGGCTCTCGAAAGGTAGGTAGCGACAAGCTTGGCGACTCCACTATGAACTAGGTTACAAACCTAAGTGGATTAAAACTGTAATAAACTTGTTAATTGTTATCTCACTTGTTTGCACTTTATAGCATCGACTGCATGTCAAAGTCACATGAAAAATGAGGCAAGGTGCTAATCAAGTGTTAAATATTTTTGTAGGTGGGAGTTATAAGGGGAGGCATATGTGTTAACCCTTTGTTTTGTAGGTGGTGAAAGGACATATGCATGTATGTTGGATTATATTGAAATGTTGTTTGCTTTAAATTCGAACGAATGTTTACCCACTTTAGTATGACACAATGCACCCATATCCTGCGGTCTAAAACCCCATATCGCTTTTAGGATACCTTTAGGAGATATTAAGAGTGGAATCCGCATGTGAATCCATGTGATAATCCATTCTTCAATATCACTCATCTTGGTTAGTAAGAAGTGTACCAACCGACGTTAGTAGCGATGGGTAAACTCTTCTTATCTAATCAAGGTAAGAACCTTGAACTTTTAGAATTCTACCTATAGGCATCAAACCTCACGTCCTCATGCGATATGTCGATGTGTTTGCCATTCTCTTTGCGGTAAGATTAATTGTATTGTTTTAATATTTTTATTGTAATTTCACTTACGTCATTTCATGTTATATTTCTTTCTAAAACGCATAGTGATTAATCTCGATGCTCCAAATTAGGGTTAGTCAAAATGGATATGTCAGAGATTCAAGTCATCCCCATACCTAAAGCTCTCATGGCCATGTGGGAAAGCCTTGAGTCAAAGGACAAGGACTACATGGAAAAGAGGATTGGATACCTTCCCGCTCTTTTATACATCGAGCCTCGTGTTGCCATGATCAAGGCATGTCCCATTTTTGGAACTCAAAGACATTCGCTTTTGTATTTGGTCAAAATGAATTGACCCCTACAATTGAGGAGTACGATATTGCCATTAAAAGAGTCAATTCTTTTGGTCTAGTTAGTTCTCCGATAAATATAGATCCTATAACTCTTTTGAGCCAATTCTTAGGAGTTGACATTCTTCAAATCAAATCCGTTCTTAGAGGAAATTCCAATGCGCTCCCTTTTGCATTCTTAGAATGACATTTTTCTAGCTTGCCAAAAGAAGTGGGTAATCAAATTCCTCGCGTCTCTCTTAGCATTTCTTGGTTTTGTGGTCTTTCCATATACTAAAAAGTCTATGGATCCTTTGGTACTCCACATTGTCAATCAAGTGTATATTTTCAAAAAACTCTCCAATATGATCCTAAGTGAGACCTTCATATCACTCAATAGGTTTAAACAAAACAAAAATGGTACTTTTAGAGCCCCAATAGATTTACTCTAAATTTAGTTGGTCTCTCACCTTAAAGATTTTGGTTTGAGCTTGAAAATCATAGGTGTATCAAAAGATTGTCATCCTATCTCACTTTTCCGAGAAAAGGAAGAAATCTTTCCTTATTGGTCATTCTCAACTTGGTTTAATTTTTTTAAGAACCTTCTTCCAAATCAAATCCAGTGGCATGTTCGTTGGCTTGGAAATCTCGAGGTGCACCTTAATAACGGATTCAACAACCCAATTCCACTTTTGGGTCTCATAGGGTCTACGTCATATTACCCTGTTAGGGGGATCCGTCAATATTGCGCACTTCAAAAGATTCCGCCATTCCTTAAGTTGGAGTTGTATCGTCTCGACTATCGCAAAGATGTCATCCAAAAGGACCAAATGATAAATTTGAAGGAAATGATTAAGTCCATCATTGATATGTGGTACAAATGCCACTCGGAGCCAATTCTCATTACCGACGATTCAGAATTGGAAGGTGAAATGAAGATACACAATGTATTGCCGGAGTATATATACCGTCGTCTCGAGCCCAAGCTTAAAGTAGATCTCCCTAATGTCCCTAAGAAGCCAACTCAACAACAAGTTATAGCTACAAAAGCTCTTAGAGAAAAGGATGAGGCTTTAGCCGAGGTTGAATGTTTGACCCAAGAAAATAAACGAATTCGCCTCGTACCTAAAGAAAATCCATTATGAGTTTGGCTATATTTCATGAGGAAATCTCCTTTCATGTAATTTTCATTTTTTAGATTTGACATATAGGGTTTCCTTTTTACTTATTTTAGTAATGATGCAATAGGATTCTCTTCTTTTTTTAGATTGATGTATAGGAATTGTATTTCACAAATTATGTTGTTAATAGTGAAATTGCCCTTGTGTACACTTTCTTTTTTCCAAGATTCCAATGGAATATAGATGGGGCAACTTGATTAATCATCGCATGTTACTCCTTCAATTGTATAATTTCTTGTGAAGAAATTTTGATAAGAGATTATTCACATGGTATTGGGATCATGAGAATATTTCTTATCTCTACTTCATCCAAAGAAAATATAAAATTGAAGAGTTTTATATTTTCGTCTCAATTCATTTTCTGAATATTAACTTGATTTCTATTTTTTTTAATAGAAGGTACTAAAATACGGTTGAGACACGTTCTATTATATGCACCCGTCGCCAAGCAAGGATCGAAAATGAGGACACTTGTACCCGCATTATTGCCATCGAGAATCAAATGGCACAAATGATGGCGCTCTTAACTGATCTTTCAAACCAAGTAAAGAACCTCACACCTGTGGCTCCTGCTACTGCAACTTCTACTCCCAATGTGCCTGTTAACGTACCGATAGCAGTTCGTGCTGACAAAGGACCTGTTGAAGAGGTCCCCATTTATGCTACTCCCACTGTTATTGATTTGGAAACTTCACTTAAGGAGTCCCCTACTGTTTACGTAGACGAAGAGAGTGCGAGACATCTCGAAAAATTGGAAGAACACCTATGTATGCTGCAAGGTTACTAGCTTCAAGGCTTCAAAAAGCCATCACCTTTTATAAAAGTGAAGGTTCCTGATTTTTACAAGGATCTTGAATTTTCAATAAAGTACAATGGAACTGGGTGCCTAAAGACCCAATTAAGGTATTATTTGAGCAAAATGGCTCATTACTCCGATAACACTTCGCTGTTAATCAGCACTTTTCAACATAGCTTGATTGATTCAGCCTTAATGTGGTTCATCAAGTTGGATTTGGAGGAAATTTGCACCTGGAAAGACCTCGCAGATGAATTCCTTCAACAATACAAGTTTAATACTGAAATTGCTCTAACCCGTGAAGAGCTAGTCCGAGTTGATAAAAGGAGAAATGAAACTTTTAGAGTGTATGCCCAAAGGTGGAGAACTACGGCATCCCAAGTCAAACCTCCACTGTCCAAAAAAGAGATCATGCAATTGTTTCTTCGAGCTCTACCTCGAAAATATTTTGAGAAGATGTTTAATAACACTTGCATCAATTTCCCCGTAATAGTTGAACTGGGAGAACGCATCGAAAGAACCATGCGAGAGGGTTAATTTTTCGAGATGATAACTAGCGAATTTACCCCAAAGAAAGATAAGGAGCCAATGGTGGAGGTTGCTTACATTCAAAATCCTAATATTCAAAAGCCATTTAACACACCAATTCAAAGGTCCACTATGGATGCATAAGGCTCTTCTCGAAATTTTGATCGAAAAGAAAAGGCTCTACAAAGACAATTCACTCCGTTGCCAAGACCTATGTCCCAGTTGCTGCCGGTGTTGATTGAACGAAGGCTCGTAGCAAATGAAATCTTGAGAGATAACCGGCCAAAGTTTGATGGGTTTGACTTAACAAAATCTTGCAAATATTACATGGGTGAAAAAGGGCCATGATGTGGACAGCTATTATGTTCTCAAGGTTAAGATTTAAAACCTATTTGATAAGGGGATTTTGACATTTAAGGATGCCACACCAAATGTTTAACAAAATCTACTCCTCAATCATACCGAAACTGTTAATATGATATTTCGAGACAAAAATGAGAAAACTTTCTTGATCAATGTGGCAAAGTTGGAGGAGCTATTGATAGTAACTGGATGTCAACCAAAAGGAGGAGACATCTCCTAAGATGAGAAAATGTATTGACTAGCCAAGATGGTTGCTTTAGGCAAAATTCAGCCATTTCAAGGAAAGAAACCCGAACAATCCATCAAAATCGTTGTAATCAATTTGTCGTCCGAAAATTTCTCTTGCAAGTTCATAAATGAAGTCTCATGCTCAAAGCCGAACAAGGATGGATACGAGCTAGATGTTGACAAATCTTGGAGTGATACATATTCTGATTTGGAATGTGAGAGCAAGAATGCCCGTTGAGATCATGAGTTTGTGAAGAAGGCCAACGAGAAGGATTTGAAATACATTGTTCTAACTGGATGGAACAACGAAGATGATAGGGAAGTTCCTTCCAATGCTGATTCACAATTTGAATGCTATACCTCCTACTGGGATCAAGAGTTCATTAGGAAGGTAATCGAAAATGTTGAAATTGTTGATGCCCTCGGGCAACTAAGTGGTAAATATGACTTCATAATAAAATACACTTCTCCTCCAAGCTTTTTTATCGACCTAAGATTGTCGTCCCAAATGTATAAGGGCCCGAATTTGAAGATGATGGCATGGTAGCCTTGATTAATCCTGTTATGATTGAATTGAATGCTTCTTGTAAAATCCAAGCGCATGTTGTGGAATATGTGGTTATAGATTTAATGATTGATGGCTTCAAGGATGTGAAGATCTCTAATGAGGACTTTGAGCCTGTTGTGATCGAGCTGCCACCGAAGAAAGATGAGAATTTGAAGGCAAGAACACCCATTTTTTATGACTCCAATGCAGTTCCTTGGAATTATGAGTCCAATGAGATTGATGTTGTTACTTAGTCAGGCCGATGTTTTTCATCTCTTGAAGGTGTCGAGAATAAGGCTGTAACCGAAGAGAAGGCGGAGCAACTCCTCAAGACCCTCAAAATGAGTGAAGCGGAAGTGATCAAGCAATTAAGAAAAATGCTGTCTTAGATCTCATCACTTGAACTATTCAAGTCTTCTAAGAGGTATAGGAATGCTTTCTTAAAAATTCTTAATGAAGTACATGAACCCGAGACAATCGAAGAGGTGCAGTTGAAAGAAGGGCGAGAAGGGTGAGCGCACTCTACGGCGTTTATATATCTCTATTCAACACTTTGATGGAAGGATATCAAGAGTACTCATCGATAACGGTTCAGCTCTCAATATCTATCTATTAGCAATCTTGCACGGCCCAAGTGTAGAGATGGATAATGTTCGTCCTTCTAACACCCCAGTCAGAGCCTTTAAATGGCATGAAAAAGGAAGCTCTATAGGAGATTGACCTATAGCTGATGATTGGTCAACTTATGTTCACCCAAAAATTTCTAGTGCTCGACATCTCAAGTAACTTCAGCTTGTTGCTAGGATGAACTTGGATTCACGCTGCGGGTGTTATACCCTCAAGTCTGCATTAGATGATTCGCTTCGTCATGTGTGGCAAGATTATAACTGTCTATCGCGAGAAGGACACTGAAACCTTCAATAATACTGCAATTCCCTACGTGAAGCCAGAAGTAAAAGAAGAATCAAGCTATCACTCATTCGAGTTAGTGTCAATGGCTCATGTGTCTGCAGGTACTATCATAAGGAAGCCTCACTATTCAAAGGCGGCCTTTATATCTAGCAAAATGTTGATCGAGCATGGATTCACTATTGGCAAAGAATTGGATAAGCTATCCCTAGGCATCCTTACACCCATTGAGGTGACCAAGAGAAGAAAGCAAGAAAGTTTAGGTTATTAAGGCAATTAACAAGGTCAAGGTAATCGAAAGGCCCAAACATCAAATAAAAGAGTTACCAACGTGTGTTCCCTCCTCCATTGAAAGATTTCTTCCCTAGACCGCCGAAGTTGCTCCAAGAAGAAGAAGTGGATATCCATAGTATCATCGACCCGTTGAAGAGAGCTTTGTGGGTGCCATTTCCAAAAGTTTTGAGGATGATGCACCTACCAATCTCGCTGTGTAAGGGATGTTTTCGTGTTCTACTTTGTTTTTAGTTATAATCCATCTAATTCTCCTCGGCGAGGGACTTTCATTTGTTCATTTCATATGTTATAATAATTCAAATCATGAATTTTGGATCCAAAACGCTATATGACATTTATTGCAGATTGTTGATATCTGATTTTTAGCTCATTTTTTTGTATTTTCAAAAATCTTAAAATTAGGATTAAGAATCTTGGCCAAGCCTAGAAACTTATTTCTAAACCAAAAATAATTTTTTTAGCATTTTCCTGATTTTTCTATAATTTCTTTTAGTCAAAATAAGTGAGTAAATTAAGAAAAATAGCAAATAGAATCAGAAAATTCCATAAAAATAGTCATTAGTCTTCTTTTAAATCCAATTTCATTAATGCATCATCAATTTTGGAAAATTTCAATCGGGCATGTGTTTTTCACAAAATTGGGCAAAATTAAACCCGAATTGAACCAAAAATGCAATTAAATTTTTTCTAGTCATTTTTAAGTCATGGTGTCTTCATAACAAATGATTCTAGAATCTTGAATTACATAATGGTCAATCCAATTGCACAATTTGTCAGAAAAATGAAAAATCCCTAAAATTCAATTGAAAATTAGGAATTTTGAACCCAAATTGGGAATCGTGTCCAATTTGAAATTATCGAATCATGAGCCCACCAATTCTAGGGTTAATCACAGATAGATAATTCAATTTTGGCACTAATTTTTCCTAATCATGTCATTAAAACATCGAATTGAACAAAACCCTGATAACCTGAATACAAAAGTTCGAAAATATTGGACATGATTTTATCAAAAATTGGGGAAAATTACATATTTAGGTTTAGAATGTTATGAGGAATTCAATTTTGGGATTTAATTTGAAAAAATTGATAAAAATTAGGCTCAATTTGACTTTTTAATCAAAACCGAGCTTTTCGAATTGTCCGGGTCAACCTGACCCGGCTACCCGTCTTCTTCGCCCTACTACCCAGAACACATTAAAACCCAGAAAATTTCAGTTTGTGCTTGAAACTTCGTGAACCTTCCTCAATTGATTTAGTACGTGAAAATCAAGTTAGCCAACTGGAAAATCTCCAGCTGGCGCCAAAGAATCATCCCAACCGATTCAAGGTCGGTAAGTAACAAACTTTGGGTAGGAAATCGAGCAACAAAAAGCTGAAAAAATTGATCATTATGAAAAGAACATATTCGAGGAAATGACCGAGAGGAAGGGGAGAGAGAATACATGCGAAAGAGAGAGAAATTGAGCGTAAGGTGAGTAGAGACTTCCGGAGACTAGGTGATCGGCAGAAAAGCGCTGACAAATCAGCCTCGACGGTGAGTTTCCTCATTGGAAGACCTACAACAAAACTGGTCACATTGGCCTTAAAGTCAAGCACGGCCAGCGTATCCAGGTGTTCCTCGCGCGAAGCCAAAGCTATTATCTTGAAGTCCAAGTGACGAAGAATAGCTCCATAGGTTTCGATTAGCTTAGGAGCATCGTTTTAGTCCCCAACGAATCAGGTAAAGTTGGATACCTATTACTGTTTTTCCAGAATTCCCGAAAATATGTTTGATTTTAAAATAGATGTTCATGCAATTTTTTTTGGAGATTTCGAGTTTGTGGAAGTTTGGAATATGTTTCTGATCATGATCGTGTTGATTGATTGCATTTTGAGCTATGAAGTCAACAAAACCGAGTTGGTCAACCATTGAAACCTCATCATCGGAACTCGGATACCTTCGCCAAAGCGTCCTTGTGGCCATAAGTCATCCAAGTTAGCCTTCCTTAACTTTGTTTGGTGATTTTATGTTCAGTTTGATCGATCTAGACGGCTAAGACGATTAGGATTAAGATTTGTATTTTGAAAAAACTTGCCAAAAACAGTTTGCAAGTTAGGGTTTTTAGACCAATTTTTCGCCGACCGGAAAACATCTGGCGGCACTATGATTAGGCTAGATCCATACTAGAATATATGGACTTGATGATCGGTCAAAAGAAATGGCGAGATAATCGCCGGAAGGTCACTGGAGAAGTGTTTGAAGTCACAGCCTTGAAAACTTCAACACATGGACTATGCATATCAGGTGCTTAACCAAATGCCCCAATGAGAAAAGCCAGAAACGGCGCTGTTTTGGCGTTGTGTTCGCCGAAGAAGATGATTGGCGCCGGCATTGATAATGCCCGGTTTGGTCAAACCGAATAGAGTTGAATCGGGCCGGTCCAGTTCGTTTTCCTAGTGGGAAAATTTTTTTAAAAAGAAATCCAATAAAAAATATAAAAAATAATAAAAATAATAATAATCAATAAATTTTGAAAAATTCAAAAAATCAGAAAAAATAAATAAAAATTCAGAAAAATTTTGGAAAACATAAAGAATTTCAGAAAAATAGAAAATTCATAAAAATAAAAATTCAAAAATTTTTAGAAAATCCATAAAATTTTAGAAAATTTAGAAACTACAAATAAGAAATGTAAAAATTCAGAAAAATCTAAAAAAATTGGAAAATTCAAAAATTCATAAAAATTTTCAGAAATTTATAAAAATCAATTCTCAGTTAATGAAATTCTCAGAAATTCAAATTTCAAAAAACAAAATAAAAAATTACAAAAATTCACAGAATGGTTCAAAAACACTGTGGCCAACCTTAGAAAGTGAAATTTGAATTTTTGAAACTGCATAAGTGGCTTTTTTAGAAAACCTCAAATTCAAGGATTATAACTCCTAAAAAACCCTAAAACCCTGCAAAAACGCAAATCATGAAATGAATAAGTCTTTAGGGCTTCATTAGGGTTTAGATATTTCTAGGTGCATTTTGATTATAGACCATTTAGGTTTGTTTGATTTGATTGGCCTTTCTTGTGCATTTAATTCTTGATTGATTTTCTCTGCAATTAGAATGGATAGAATTAGTCGGTAAGCCTCGGAAATTTGCATGACACGTTAAACATCGTATCGTTCTTAGGTACCGAAAGGGTGTTAGAGATATCAATTTGGGATCATTAGCGTAACCAAGTCCCCATACTCAAAATCTCTAGTTCGTAAAATCGTGGTATTTCTCTCATACTCCGATTAAGTTTCTAGTCAACCTACCAATAATGACTAATAGAGACTTCAAAATCGTAAACTTAGATCAAATAGGAAATTACTATCCATTGTCACGTGAGGTATGGTATGGGAGAGACTCTTACAGGGAAATACCTCCTTAGCGTGTAAATCCCAAAAGTCCTAAAAAAGCGTAGCGTGACAAGCTTGGTGACTCTGCTAGGGACTTACCTTTTTAAGTGGACTCAGGCCTAAATAGAACGATACGCTTGTGTTTTGTGCTTGCAAAGATCTTAGGTACGTCTCGCTAATAATAGTGTTAAATGGTTTTGCAGGTGGGTGGTATAAGGGGTACAGTCTTTGCTAACCCTTGTTTTGCAGGATGGTATTGGGATTGAATGTGGTTTGAATAAATTTTAGAAGTGTTGTTTGGTCATTAATTGCTATGTATGTCTTTAAATTGCTTTAGTACTATACCATTAGCACACACCACCTGTGGCCCAATCCCGACTACATTTAGGATTACCCTTAGGAGGTATGTGTTTAGGGGAAACTATGAGCCGATTGCTCATGGGATCGTTTAAATGCAATACCAATCATTAAGGTAGAATAATATTCCATTACTTTGAGCCGATTGTCTAATGGAATGGAATCCATTGTCCATTAAGGTGGTAACCTTGAACCTTTAGCATATCCTACGCTTTTAAGCATCAAAACTTCACTGGTTGCATTCGCTTGTCTTTATAGTTGGTATACCTAAAACTAAACAAAAACATTCCGGTAAACAAGTATCGTTTCGTTCCATTCTTTTACAATTATGCAAGTTAGTTGGCACATTTTAAAAAAAAATGCCTAAATGACATTCAATGCTTGGTCTAAATGCCCTTTCATATTAGAATGCATGATTAGGGCGTCATATTTCATTTAACCGTTCTTTCATTTTTAGATGAAATGTATAGGTCCATAGTGGATTTTCCATGTAATTCAAGTGCTTATTCGTTCATTTCAATGTATTCGAAGTTGTAAACCATAGTTTAGGACTTCATGATCTAAATAGAGTATGACAGAATGGACATTTACATCACACATTGAATTTGTCCATGATTTCAAGTATATGCTCTTTTAAGGTCTAAACGGACTCAAAATGACATTTGCATTACTTTTTAGACATGCAAGTGTATTTTACCTCGGTCTTACCTCAAAAGGACATATGATTGAAATTGAGGCATTAAAATTGATTCGTAATCCATGGTGATTAATAACAATTTTTTTTGCATAATTAGACTCAATGGGAAAACTAGACATCCAAGTAATTCCCATTCCTCAGAAGGAGCTTGTTGCTTGGTAGAAAGTCATGTCCAAAAAAGGCATGGATACCTTCTCGAGCTCATGCATGTAGAACATCAAATCAGCTTAGTCCAAGCTTTGTCACATTTTTGGGAGGTTTCCACCGCCACCTTCCAACTTGGAGAACATGAATTGGTACCAACATTGAAAAAATATCAAGCCACCATTAGAATTAATTTTAAGCCTAGGGTCGTAGAGCCACCAGTTGGACTTAATCTTGTAAGCCTTCTAGCTGAATTCCTTGGCCTTAAAACTTCTAAAATCGAAAAGCTAATCAAATCAAACAGAATAGATTTCCATTATCCTTCCTCGTAGCCAACTTTTCAAGACTTTCTAGGAAAATGAGAAACACTTCAGTTCGAGTATTCATTCTAGCTTTCTTTGGCTTTATTCTACTCCCCATGTCTAAAATGGGATTAAACCCTTTAGTCGCTGTGATCGCGAGACAAGCATGTCTTAAGTGGGACTTTTTTAATATGCTTCTTGCCCAAACTATCATTTCCTTAAACACAAACCAAAATTGTGGGAGAGGTATCTTTCAAGCTTTTACTGGTATTTTGTCATTATGTTTCATCTCACACATTCAACCATGGCGTCGTTTCATGAATATTCGTGAAATTTGTTTAGCGATAAATCAAATAGAACAATATATTCGTTTCTAAAGCAAGTTACCCAAACAATCTTTCTTAGTTTGGGCCAACTTTCTTAGAGCCCTAACTCTTAATCAAATCCAATGGTGGATCAATTGGCCAAAGATTGACAAGGCGAAGATTACAAGCCGAGAGGGGAATGCGGTACCATTGTTTGGTTTGAGTGAAGGAGCAGCTTATTGCCCACTAAGAGTTATTAGACAATTCGGGATATTTCAGCAAGTTCCACCTACATGGAATCCCGAAGAGTTCACTTTTGATATCTCGAGTGGAACTATACCCGAAGAGGAGAATAATAGCCTTCAAGCCAAAATTCACAAGATCATCTTATCTTTGGATAACCCACATGAACAATTAATCGAGTGGCCAAAAAGTTTGGAAGAAGATATGAAGATTTGCATGGCCTCCAAAGAATACATCAAATAAATAGAAAATAAGCGTCCAATTGATGTTGAGCCATATGCCCCGTTGAGCATTGTATTGGATCCTATAGATGAATATGTTCCAGAATATATTGTTCCAAGCATGCCTGGAGTGGAACTCTATGTCCTTGAAGAGGTCATGATCGATATCGAAGAATGGGAATCTCGAGCCAAGAAATAGGAGGATTACCAAAACGCGGAAGCTACCTTAGTTAGCAAGAAGCCTAAGATTGGATGATTTCAATTCCCATTTGAGTTTAAAATCACAATGTTAAACAATTTCAAATTTTATATGCAATGATGGGTTGATCACTTTTTAAACATGCATAGATAATTTTAGAACATGATTTTAAAACATAAAAGAATCACCATGGATTACAATTCTTTGAATTGTATGATTTGCTTGAGAAAGACATTGATGAAGAATTTTATACAAGGCTAAGTCTTCATGAAAATTCTTATCCTTGACAATCTCATGAAACCATACAATTAAAAGAATATAGGGTTTCATGATCATTTTACTATGCTAACATCAAGTCTTTTTACGGACTAGGTTTTCTAGCAACGGAAGGTCAAAGATCTTGAACACGCTTACAAGTTAAAATAGTGGAAGAAGAAACTCGTGCTCGACTAGCTGAAGTCAAGAATCAAATGACCCAAATAGCTGTAATGATGGCAGAAATAAAGGCTCTTATTCTCACATCTCGAGGATAGTATCCTACTACTCCAAATGCGAGAACTTCAAGCACTACTGAAACATCAATTGAAGAACCAATTAGAAACAAAGAACCCATCCAAGAAAATTCTCCAAAAACTACACCTAAGGTAGTAAATTTGGAAGAAAACGATCCAACCAATAAAATATCCAAAACAAAGAATGAAGAAGAGGCCAAGAGATTGGCCAAAATTGAAGATTGCTTAGCAAGTCAAGGTTATGAACTATTCTCGCCATATGCAAAGGTAGCTGTTCCAGAAAATTATAAGGAACCAGAATTCGTGAACAAGTATGATGGCACTGTTTGTCTCAAAAGCCATTTGAAGTATTATCTCCATAAGATGACGAGATATTCAGATAACATGCCACTTCTTATTAGCACATTTCAAGATAGTTTGAGAGGAGCGATCCTCGCATGGTACACAGCCCTTGACATAGAAGACTTCACTGAATGAGATCATTTGGCGGGAGAATTTTTTCGCTAGTACAAGTTTAATGTGAAAGTACTCCCAACTAGAGTAGATCTCGTCAAAATCAAGAAATGGAAAAATGAAGGGTTTAGAGCTTATGCTCAGAGATGGAAAGCTATTGCCTCATAAGTAAAGCCCACCATAAGTGAAAATGAGCTCATCGAGCTCTTTCTAAAATCATTGCCAATTGAGTATTATGATAAGCTTCATCATCAGGCTATCAAATATTCACTATGTTGGTAAAAATGGATGAGAGAATTGAAAGGGGATTGAAAGAGAAGAAAGCTCAGAAAACAGCAGCACGAAGGTCTTACCCTAGGAAAAAAGATAAAGAACCCATCCTGTCGCGCCGCACTTTTTGGGGCTTTCGAGATTTGTGTGCTAAGGAAGTATTTCCGTGTAAAGGTCTCTTCCGGACCATACCTCACGTGACAGTGGAAAGTAATTTTTTATTTAGTCTAGGTTTGTGATTTTGGAGTCGCCACTAGTCATTATTGGTAAGTAGACTAAAAACCTAATCGAGGTACGGAAAAAATACCACGATTCTACGAGCCAAAGATTCTGAGTACAAGGACTTGGTTATGTTATTGACCCCTAATTGAGATCCCTAATGCCCTTTTGGTACCTAAGAATGTTATGATGTCTAACGTGTCATGCGAATTTCCGAGGTTTACCTACTAATCTTATCCTTTCTAATTGCAGGAAAGACCAAACAAATATTAAATGCACAATCAAAGTCAATCAAGTCAATCAATCCTAAGTTATCTCTAAAACGAAAATCAATTAAAACACCAAAACCCTAATGAAACTTTAATAGCTTGCTCATTTCATGATTTATATTTCATTATTTATATTTTCTGAATTTTCTGAATTTTTATGAATTTTCTAAATTTTTTTGAGTTTCTATGAATTTTCTAATTTTTTTTATTTGTTTTCTAGATTTTTTTTTTAATTTTCTGTTTTTCTGAATTTTTTATTTTTAAAATTTTCCTACCAAGGAAATGAACCGGATCAGCCCGGTTTGACCTAGTTCAGCTTGGCCGAGCCGAGCATCGCCGGCGCCAGTCGCCGCTCATCGTCTCTGGCGAAGGACAATGCCAAAACGGCGCCGTTCCAGAAGATTTTCTTTTTGGCATTTCCCCGATCACATGGTAGGCACAAACTAGGTTTGAAAGTTCTCAAAGCCGCCGATTTGAGCTCGCCGTCAATAGCTTTTTGGTGACCTTTTGGCCATTTCTTTTGATTCATTACCAAGCTCATATGTTCTAATATTGATCCGGCCCAATTAGAGTATTGCCGGACGTCCGCCGGCCGGGTAAAACTCAGTTCAAAAAACCCTAATTTGCTAACTATCCTAACCTATGTATTCAAGTCCACGGATTATTGTACCAATCGCCCTAATCGTCTAAATCGATTACAATCAGAATCAATATATCAAACAAAATGAAAGGAAGCCTTCTTGGATGACCTATGGTCACGGTGATGCTCCGGCAAGGTCACCTGAGCTCCGACGGGGGTTTTAATGGCATGGCCAACTCGGTTCTTGTATTTTAATGTCCAAAAACACAATTAAACAACAACAAGATGATTAGAAACTGGTAATGAACATCCTAGAATGCAAAATCGCAAAAAGAAATCGCAAGAACAATCGGATTGAATCAAATCACATTTGTTGAATTTTGGAAAAACTGTGATCGTGAAGGAATTTTACCTTTTTAGTTCGATGATTAAATGAAATTGTCGACGTTATCCACGCCTATAGTATTGTTCCTTGACACTTGGTCTTCACTTTGATGGTTGTGGCTTTGCCGGAACAGGTCTAGATTGGTCAATTGAGCTTGATTTTCAAATGTTCCCGATCAGCCTCTTGCTGGTTCACCCAAAGAGGAGATCCTCCCTAAACGGTCGATTTGCCGGCACTGTTCAATCGACCGGCGCTGATCACTCGACCTAGGGGATCTCTACTTCTCTCTCTCTCTAGATTTCAAGCTTTTCCTCTCTATTTCTTTCTCCTTTCTCTCCGGAATTTCGTCAAACACGTTCCCTCTTCTCGGCTCAGATTTCTTCATTTTTTTTGTTGATCGATTCCCGCCCAAATTCAATTAAAACCAACTCATAATCTATTAGGAATGATTATCTGGTGCCAGCTAGATATTTTCCAACTGGTAAAATCAATTAAAACATGCTAAATTTCCCACACTAAGTCGACAAAGTCTCAGGCACGAGTTGTTTTTCTCTAGATTTAGTGCATTTTGGCAAACCGAGTGAAGAAGATAATCTACCCGGGTCGAGTCGGGCTGACCTGGTCGACCCGACAGACCCGAGTTGGTCTAAATTCACAAATTCAACCCGATTTTAACCCAATTTTCCAAATTGAATTCCCCATTATATTCCAAACCCAAATATATGATTTTCCCCAATTTTTATTATAATTGAGTCCAAGATTTTCTCATTTTTGTATTTGGGTTAATAGGGTTTTGTTCAATTTGATGTTCTAATGACCTGATTAGGCAAAATTGATGCCAAAATTGAATTACCCACATCTGATTAACCCTAGAAATGATGATCACATATTTCGAAAATTTCATATTGGGCACGATTCCCAATTTGGTTTCAAAATTTTTAATTTTCAATCAAATTTTGGGGATTTTTATTTTTATGTCAAATTATGCAATTGGACCCACCATTATGCAATTAAAGGTCTCAGAATCAATTGTTGTCAAGACACTATGACTTAAAAATGACTAGAAAAAATTTAATTGCATTTTTGGTTCAATTCGAGTTCAATTTTGCCAAATTTTAGGAAAAACACATACCCGATTGAGATTTTTCAAAATTGAAAATTTATTAATGACATTTGATTTAAAATAAGACTAATGAATATTTTTATGGAATTTTCTGATTCCATTTGCTATTTTTCTTGATTTTCTCACTTATTTTGACTAAAAGAAATTAAGGAAAAAAGCAGAAAAATGCTAAAAAATTATTGTTTGGTTTAGGAATAGGTTTCTAGGCTTGGCCAAGATTCCTAGACCTAATTTTCAAATTTTTGAAAAATTAAAAAAAATGAGCTAAAAATAAGGTATCAACAGTTGCCCCTCTTTAAGATTAAGCTTGTTAGAGGTTGATCTCAAAAATAAGGTGAAACCTAAATTTTTAGTCGACTCACTGAACAAGATAAGATAGAAATTTCACAACAATTGATTAGGGATCTTACTTTTGAAATCCGTGATCTAATCCAAATATTCTTAACGATTGAGGGAGAGAAACTTACTTGTTTGTGAGAGTTCCTTTGTTGCTTATCCAAGAGAATGAATTGATGGTGGTAATGATTATGATGGTTATTCAGATTTCATGGTTTAAGGACGAATTCATGAATCATGAAGACTTGAGGCTCTTTACCTAAGGATTTTAGATTTGCTTAACGGTTCTTCACTAGTAGGACTTTAGATTTGTCTAGTGGTTCCTCACTAGTTGGAATTTAATTTTGCCTAGGGGCTCCTCGCCTGTAAGACTTTAATTTTGGAGACTTGCCAAGTGATTCCTCACCAATAGAATTTTGGAAATTCCCTAGAGACTCATAACCTGTAGGACTTTGGATTTGCCTAGCGGTTTATCACCAGTAGTACTTGAATTTTGGAGACTTGCCAAGTGATTCCTCACCTGTAGGATTTTGAAAATTGACTAGAGACTTCTTATCTGTAGGACTTTGGATTTGCCTAGCGGTTTATCACCAATAAGATTTGAATTTTGGAGACTTGTCAAGTGATTCCTCACCCGTAGGATTTTACAAATTATTTAGAGGCTCCTTGCTTGTAAGACTTTTAGATTTGCCTAGCAGTTCATCACTAGTAGAACTTGAATTTTGGAGACTTGCAAAGTAATTCCTCACCCGTAAGATTTTGGAAATTGCCTAGAGGCTCATAGCTTGTAGGACTTTGCGAAGACTTCAAATAATGAATGCCTTAACCGTGAATTTTGTGATTTTAAGGTTTCACTAACCTTCACATGATTTTTTAGTTGACCAAAAACTAATTTGAAAATGAGTTTTGAAATTAATCAAAACTGCTTGAAATGTGGTTTTTTTTCTTAGTTTACCACAAACTGTTTGAAAATTTGGTTTTAAGTTGACCAAAAACTAATTTGAAAAGGAGTTTTGAAATTAATCAAAACTAATTGAAATGTGGTTTTTTCCTTAGCTTACCACAAAATATTCGAAAACTTGGTTTTAAGTTGACCAAAAACTTTTGATACCTGGTTTTGAAATATGCATTCTTTGTATTAAATGCATTTCAGGCAATCAAATTTCCTTTTCAAGGAGTTATTTGAACAAAATGCTTGTAATCTTTCAAGAAATACTTGAAATGATCGTTTGGAAGACCTTTACTAGAAATGATTTGTTTCGATTTATGAACTTGGTCTTTTCTTCATTCGATTGGAAGGTGACTTGTCTGATATCCCTCAATTTTCTCTTTTAACCAATCCTTAGGTGTTCGGAGATATTTGTAATGTATACAATCCAATTGATCTGATAAGGTCTTTCGGAGGACTGTAATGTTGGCTTGGTTAATGGCTATTCAAAAAATAGGCATTCAAAGGCCAAGAAAAAAGATTTCATCATATTTGATTTCGGGTTTACAAGTTAAGAGCATCAAGGATAAGATAGGATATTATTACATACACTTTTTTGAGTGATGACTTATTGTCATAAGGTCATATTTCTTCTCTCAACATTCCAATTTGAAGAGTCTTTGGGGAAATGTTGTATTGTTGGTATTGGGTTGGCTCAAAAGGCTCATTTATTTGAATTCGGGGTTTTCATGAAATTGATGATCTTCTTGGCATCATCACTTTACCTTTTCTTCTTTTTTCACTAGAGATCTTTCTTTTATGAACATTAGAGTCCTCTAATCATTCATCACAATCTCTCTTTTTTATTCTCACTTGTTGTGATCTATGATCTCTCATGATCTTGACTTTGTTTTGTCACGACTTTTGTCGTTTTGAGTTTTCTTTTGCACTATCTTTTCTTTCTCATTTTTCTCGGGCATTTAGCCTTGTTTTTACCAGGCACACTGCTTTTTTATGCCCCAGACTATTTTGTCTTTGATCTTTTTGAATTCTAAGGACTCTATGTTCTGTCCTTTTGTTTCTTATCTCTTAAAGTGGATCATATGCTCATGCTCCAATATGAAAAGATGATCACCAATTTGGAGTTCTAAAATGAATATTCAGGTTCAATTGGGCTTTGCCAAAGGTAATATGTTTGGGCATAAGAAACAAAGTGCTCTTCTTCCTCTTAGCATGCCTTGAGCTTCCATATGACTTCATATGAAGTTATCACGAAAAGATTAATGCAAGAGTATGCAATAAAATCTTTCTTAATCCTATTCTTCATAGGTATCAATCCACAAACCTCCTGATTTACCCTAGTGTGGGGTGGTTCTTTACAGGGTTGTTTTAGGGAGACTTCTCTATTGTTTTGGCTCAACTTTGGGTTTGTAAGGGGTAAGCATGTGTTTAGGATAGTGAAATGAATGCCTTTCATTATTTCAATCTATGTAATCATTGTGAATATCCCTTATTTCTTTAGGATGAGTTTTTTCTCACTTATTTATGTATTTTGACTTTGAATGTATAAGGGACTGTCGTGCCGTGCTTTTTTTTTAAAGGGGCTTTCAAAATTTGCGCACTAAGGAGGTATTTCCGTATAAGGTCTCTCTCAGACCATACCTCACGTGACAGTGGAGGGTGATTTATTATTTAATCTAAACTTGTGATTTTTAGAGTCGCCACTAGTCATTATTGGTAGGTAGACTAGAAACCTAATCGAGATACGAGAGAAATACCATGATTCTACGAATTAGAGATTCTAAGTACGGGGACTTGGTTACGTTATTGATCCTGAATCGAGATCCCTAACGCCTTTCCGGTACCTAAGAATGATATGATGTCTAACGTGTTATGCGAATTTCCGAGACTTATCCACTATTCCTATCCTTTCTAATCGCAGGAAGGACCAAACAAGTATTAAATGCGCCATTATAGTTAATCAAGTCAATCAATTCTAAGTGGTCTCTAAAACTGAAATCAATCAAATCACCAAAACCCTAATGAAGCTCTAATAGCTTGTTCATTTCACGATTTATACATTTTTAGGGCTTTAGAGTTTTTTAGGGGTTATAACCCATGAATTTGGAATTTTCCAAAAATGCCACTTAGGCACTTCCTAGAATTCACTTTTAATGGTTGGCCACGATGACTTTCAACCATTCTGTGAATTTTCAAATTTTTTGATTTTTTTTGGAAAAATTTTATCAAAACCTAGAATTGATTTTTTATGGTTTTTTGAAAATCTTTATGAATTTTTCAATTTTACAAATTTTTATTGATTTTCCTACTTTTTTATTTTTATTTGTATTTTCTGAATTTTCTAATTTTTTTTGAATTTTCTGAAATCTTTTGTATTTTTCTAAATTTTCTAATTTTTTTTTGAATTTTTTTGAATTTTTATGAATTTTCTATTTTTTATGAATTTTTATGAAATTTTCTAATTTTTTGATTTTCTAAAAAAATTCTAATTTTTTTTATGATTTTTAGAATTTTTAATTTTTTTAGAATTTTCTGATTTTTTTTATTTTATTATTATTTTTGTAAATTTTCCTGCCGAGGGGATGAATTGGACCAGCTCGATTCAACCCGGTTCAGCCTGACCAAACCAGGTGTCGCCAGTGCCAGTGCCGATTGTCTTCTCTGGCGAGTTAAGCGCCAAAACGACGCCGTATTTAGTCTTTTTCATTATGGCATTTTTCCGAGCAGGTGGTGTGCACTGTTCTATATTCAATGTTTTTTAGGCCGTCGGTTTAGACTAATTTCCGGTGACCTTCCAACAGATGTTTTACTATTCCAATTGATTCATTACAAAGTCCACTTGTTCTATTATTGATTTGACCTACTCAGGACACCGACGGTCATTCATCAGCCAGCGAAAAATCCGGTCAAAAAACCTAACTTGCAACAATTCTAGATTAATACTTCAAAACTTGAAGTCCCGATTCTACTCACCCTAACTGTCTAATTCGTAATCAACATCAAATCATCAAACAAAGTGACAGGAAGCCTACTTGGATGGCCCTATGGCCATGGCGATGCTCCAGTGAGGGTAAATGAACTCCGGCGAGATGGTTGGTAAATGGCCGACTCAGTTTATGCACATTTAATCCCCATTTTGCCATCAAACAAAGAGAAACATGTTCATAAACTCATTTTTGGCATCATAGTACTTAAAATCAAGGAAGAAATCGCTGGTTTAACAATACTAAGTTCATTTTCATTTTTCTGGAATTTCTAGAAAAGTATGATGAATACCATACTTTACCTGTTTTGAAAGAGATCCAAATGATTTTCCTAAGCTGATCTATGGTTGTGGGGATGTTCTACAACACCTGGACTATCGAACAGTGGTCTCCTTTTCACCAGAGAGTCCCTGGATTGATCAACCGAAGCACGTTTTCAGGCCTTCCCTATAGGCTTATTTGCAGGTTCGCCGATGAGGAAACTCATCAGCAGGACCTATTTGCTGGCATTTTCCTGGTCAGAAAAGCGCCGATCACTAGGTCTCAAGGAGTCTCTACTCACTCTTTCACAAGTTTCCTCTCTTTTGCGTCTCTAATTTTCTCTCTCTCTCTCTTCGGCAATTCGTCGAACAGGTTCACTTTTCTCAGGTCAGTTTTTCTCCGTTTTTGTTCATCAAAAATCCCACCCAAATTCGGTTAGAACCGACCATGAATCGGTTAGACCAAATAACCGATGACAATTGGTGATTATCTAGCTATTAAACTAGTATTTTGCACGTTTTTTTGGTGGGATTAAGGCTAGTGAAGTCGCGGGGTTAAAACGGAACTTTTTGGACTTTGAACGTTTTGGGACGAATTGGGTGAAGAAGATGGGTCACTAGGTTTGGTCAGGTTGATCCGACAGACCCGGGTTGATCTAAATTCACAAATTCGACCCAATTTTAACCCAAATTTCCAAATTTAATCCCAAAATTGAATTTCCCAACATATTCCGAATCCAAGTATATGATTTTCCTCAATTTTTATTATAATTGTGTCCAAGATTTTCTCATTTTTATATTCGGGTTAATAGGATTTTGTTCAATTTGATATCTTAATGACATGATTAGGCAAAATTGATGCCAAAATTGAATTACCCATGTTTGATTAACCCTATAAATGATGGTCCCATATTTTGACAATTTCATATTGGGCACAATTCCCAATTTGGGTTCAAAATTCTTAATTTTCAATCTAATTTTGGGCATTTTTTTTATTTTTATGCCAAATTATACAATTAGATTGACCATTATGCAATTCAAGGTCCTAGAATCAATTGTTGTAAAGACACTATACTTAAAAATGACTAGAAAAAAATTAATTTCATTTTTAGTTGAATTCGAGTTTAATTTTACCCAATTTTGGGAAAAACATATACCCAATTGAGTTTTTTCAAAATTGACAATGTATTCATGAAATTGGATTTAAAATAAGACTAATGACTATTTTTATGGAATTTTTTGATTCCATTTGGTATTTTTCTTGATTTTCTTACTTATTTTAACTAAAAGAAATTAAGAAAAAATGCAAAAAAATGCTAAAATATTATTTTTGTTTAGAAATAGGTTTCTAGGCTTAGTCAAGATTCCTAGACCTAATTTTGAAATATTTTGAAAAATTAAAAATTAAACTAAAAATTAGGTGTCAACAGTTACCCCTCTTTGAGATTGAGCTTGTTAGAGATTGATTTCAAATATAATGTGACACCTGAATTTTTAGTCTACTCACTTAACAAGATAAAACGGAAATTTCACAATAACTAATTAGGGATCTTGCTTTTAAAATCCGTGATTTAATCTAAAGGTTCTCTTTTCAGAACATAATTCGAAAGATTCATGATGATTGAGGGAGAGAAACTTACTTGATTATGAGAGTTTCTTTGTTGTTTATCCAAGGGCATAAATTGATGGCGGTGATGATTATGATGGTTATTCGGATTTCATGGTTTAAGAATAAACCACAAACCATGAACACTCGAGGCTCTTTGCTTAAGGATTTTGGATTTGCCTAGTGGCTTCTTGCCTGTAGGACTTAAAATTTGCCTAGTAGTTCCTCACCAGTAGGACTTTAGATTTTCCTAGTGGTTCCTCATAAGTAGGACTTGAATTTGCCTATTGGTTCCTCTCTAGTAAGACTTTAATTTTGCCTAGGGGTTCCTCGTCTGTAAGACTTTAGATTTGCCTAGTGGCTTCTCACCAGTAGGACTTTAATTTTGCCTAGGGGCTCCTCGTCTATAGGACTTTAGATTTGCCTAGTCGTTCTTTATTAGTAAGACTTGAATTTGCCTAGTGGTTCTTCACCAGTAGGACTTTAATTTTGCCTAAGGGCTCCTCGCCTGTAAGACTTTAAATTTGCCTAGTGGTTCCTCACCAGTAGGACTTGAATTTGCTTAGTGGTTCCTTAGCAGTAGGACTTTAATTTTGCCTAGGGGCTCTGCGCCAATAGGACTTGAATTTTGGAAACTTGCCTTGTAACGCCCAGAAATTCGACCCACTTTCGTTATCAATGAAATTAATATATTTTCTCATTGCGTTTCAGTAAGTCTCGCCCGGATCTAATCAATCTCGGGATACTGACCAATAGAGAAAGGCTAACTAGGAAAAACGGTACGTGAACCCAAAAACTCGACCGTGAATCGAGTCCGATTCCGAGATACGACGAGAGATTATTTTGTGCCAAGTGGGCCGGTCCAAGGAAAGTGACGGATTGAGTTCAACCGATGACGTGCGATCGGATAGTGAGTGATTTCGTACAACCGAGAGCGCGCGCGCGACAAACGATCCCAAACTCGTTTCGAACGACTACGACTCCCGGGACTAGCGATAGATCCTCGTGTTCTCTGGAAAATCGACATCGTCACGGCTCGAGTGCCCTAGGTCGATACGCGTAACCCCTAAACAGCCGCCCGTCAGTGAGAGACACTAAAATTGCAAATTGAGTTGGATTGATCGTGGAATTGAGTACGAACTTTGACGTTGAATTTCGTGGGCATGCGTGACTATTTTGCAAGGACGACATCATTTTTATGTGACCACTTATATTTGGGATCCATAAAGTTGAAATTTGGAAATTTGACCCGGGACCGGAAAATTACCGTTTTGCCCTTGTGCCCTAAGTTGGGATTCCGAATTTTGGGCTTATTGGACATTATTTTGGGGTTTAAAATTTAGTCTCTTCAGCCCCAATAATTCAAATTGTTGAGGACACAAATGCCCCTGCACTAGTAAGGTTGATTGTTTCTCAAACCTTGGATTAGGCGTAGTATGGGCATTATGAGAAGTAGTTCACCTACTCCACTCACTCACTCACTCTATAAACCTTCTAGTCTCTCTCTCTCTTCTCATTTTTCACTCTCACCTTCACCGGCCACACCCCTTTCTCTCCTCTTTCGCGAGTTCCCCCTCTTTCGGCTTCACGCCGCCGCTCACCGGGAGACAGCCGCCGCTGCCACCGCCGATGCTGCCGTCCCCTTGCCTCACTCCACTGCCACCGTCCTGACTCCCTCTCCCCTCTCCCTCGCCGTGCCTCACTTTCCCCCGCCTCTCCCTCTCTCTTTCGGCCGCGCAAGGAGTCGCCGGAGCCGCCGCACGTCGCCACTGTTCCGACATGGACCCGTCGCTGCCCAGCTGCTTCCGCCACTTGCTCAGCCTTGCTTGAAGCTTAGGATTCCAAGTGAATTTGCTCCTAAGCCCTAGTTAGGCTAGATTGCATTTTCTAGATGGATTTAGGGGTTAATTAGGGCGTTTTAGGGATTAAATGGTGAAGATTGTTAGGGGCCGTTGTGGTGGATGAAATGAGGGCCTAAAATGATTATTTGATCGAGGTTTAGAGGCCCGTATTGTGCCACGCGTTGGCTGGAAGCAGGTGATTGAGTGGACCCAAATTTGGTCTAGTTTCGGTACAAATGAGGAATCTAGAGTGCGTCCGAGATAACGCTCGTGGTGGCTGATTTAGTGACACATTTAGTGACCGAGAATGATAATGTGATTGAGGTTTAATGTGCTGCGGAGTGTCGTAATGCGGCGAAGCTTCGACACCATGATTTGGGCGAAAATGGAGGAATTGGTGGAAGAAGTTTATGGATTGAGTAGTGGCTGTTCTTGAGGTTAAATTGTGGCTTGGATTGGAGATTTTAGTTGAGATTTGAGGGCTTAGAATGGATTGGATAGTGGCTGAACAGAATTGGGTTGGATCGATTCAAGTTGGAGCGTGTTCGGGTTTAATTATGGATTTTAGTACGCACTTAAGTCGGACCTCATGATGGCTGATTTTATGGTGAATTATTAGACCAATGTGACGATTTTGAAGGTGGACTAATGGCCTATAGTTGGCTGGGTAGTGGGCGTGCATTAGGAAGTTAATTGGATCTCGCGTGATCAGGGTGTGATTTTGGTGTAAAATGCTAAGTATGACTTGAATTGCCTTTGTAGTGGCTAATTTGTGCTTAAATTATGATTGAGTATATGATGCCATGTTGTGTGTTTGATGTGGCTAAGGGATGAGATGCTTGGTAGGCCCTAAACTTGTGTAAATTCTATTGGTTTCATTGTATGATTTTGTGTGCCAATTAAGCGTCGTGGCTATTTTGCGTGAATTGTATAACGGAGTACGTTATAGCATCAATTGAGCATATTGCAATATTTATTAAGTGAGTGATCAAATGAAGTTGAATGCTCAATGTAGAAGATTGGACACCCGAATGCGGTTGTTGTGGCCATGAGCATGTACACCAAGCATTGACATAGCATGTGCATCATGTGAGTGTGCACGAGTGATATGAGCGTGTGATCACTTAATAGCCCTGATGCGTATTACGCGGGGTTTAGATAATAACCGGTGAGTGAATGTGTGATCACATGAGACCTTGATGCGTATTACGCGGGTAACGAACCGTCCTGATGCATTTTACGCGGGACGATGCCCGGATTACCGGAAGATGACCAACCTGATGCATTTTACGCGGGTTGAGTGTCATGAGCCTGATGCGTTTTACGCGGGCCAGAGATCGATTTCAATATAATAGACCTAATGCGTTATACATGGATCGTTGAAATTGGAAATTTAAGTGTGCAGGCGTGCAAGTGTGCGACGTGCATCTATAACGCATGAAATTGAGTGCGAGTACAGGCATATGCATTTTGTGCATCACGACTGATCATTATGCGTATTTGTGACGTGACTGGATTTTGTGGCATTATTGTAGTTATGGATAATATTACTAACCTGCAGGGTCTTGTAATATTGGGTTTGGACTCGAGGGTCTAAATCATTTAAGATTGTTTTGTGCATTGTTTAGTTCCCGTCGGGAGGTGCATGATAGCCTAGCTTAGGTTTAGGGAACTTACTCGCTGAGATTCATTCTCATGGTTGTTAAAACCACCTTTTCAGACCCCTAGTCTTGATATGTCTACTATTCCGATGCATTTTGGGATTCCGCATCACGTCGAGTGGACCAGGACTATACACCCCGTAGGGAACGGGGAAGTATATATTAGGTACTACACTCAGGTTTGGGTAGATGTGGGCGAGTCAAACTATCAGATCCATGAGTACGTGGCGTGGTGTTTCAGGGACGACCTTGGAGAGTATGGTCCTCTCTGGACTTTTGATGTCCCATTTACCGGGTTGGGCACTTGGTATCCTCGATGCCCGGATGGTGAGGTGACTGACCCTGACGCGTCAGTGAGGAGAGTGCGAGTTCCGACGGTGTACCAGTGGAGTACGAGGTAGACGAGTTTGAGCTGATGGACGTAGAGCCCGATGACGGGGATGCTGTTCCAGAGCTGATGGAGCAGGATGGTGAGGAGCCTGAGCCGATTGAGGAGGACCCCGTACTGGAGGTCGAGTATGAGACGGACTCATCAAAGTTCGAGGAGGAGATACCCGATAGCTCTTCATCCTTGGAGTCTTCTGATTCCGACCCAAACTGGGCACCATAGGAGTTAGCACTCGCCTTAGTTTGGTAGGGCCGTACCTTTTTGACCAGTGCCCCGCCTTTAGCAGTAGACTGACCCCCGATGCCACTTACCCCTTTTTGTCAGCAGTGGCCTTGACCCATTTTGGTTTGTTGATCGGGATGTATTGAATGCTGTATATGATTTCCAGTTTTAATGCAAGTGTATGTTTGATCATGATTGGTTGTGGTGTGGCTATCCTTGGTTATGTGATTTAAATTTGTTTGGGTGTTGTTTTGTTTCCGCGTGTGCTTTAATTTCTGGGTTGGGCGTTGGGTCGGCGATGCGTCCTGGGACGTCGCATTCGTATCGACCTTTGTGAGGGATGTGGCGTGCCGTGGGGTGCGGGGCGTGACATGCCTTGTGGTTTCTCACTCGTAGGATTTTGGAAATTGCCTAGATGCTTCTCGCCTATAGTACTTGAATTTTGGAGACTTGCCATGTGATTCTTCATCCGTAGTATTTTAGAAATTGCCTAGAAACTCCTCACCTGTAGGACTTTGGGAAGACTTCAAATAATGAATATCTTAACCGTGAGTTTTATGATTTTGAGGTTTCACTAACCTTTGCATGGTTTTTTAGTTGACCAAAAACCATTCTAAAAAGGACTTTTGGAATTAATCGAAACTGCTTGAAATGTGATTTTTTTTTTAACTTGCCACAAACTGTTTGAAGGCTCAGTTTTAAGTTGACCAAAAACTTTTTTGAAAATGAGTTTTGAAATTAATCAAAATTGCTTGAAATGTGGTCTTTTCCTTAGTTTACCGCAAACTGTTTGAAGACTTGGTTTTAAGTTGACCGAAATCTTTTGATACCTGGTTTTGAAATATACATTCTTTGTATTAAATGCATTTCAGGCAATCAAATTTCCTTTTCAATGAGTTATTTGAACAAAATGCTTGTAATCTTTCAAGAAAAGCTTGAAATGATCGTTTGGAAGACCTTCATTAGAAAAGATTTGTTTCAATCTATAAACTTGGTCTTTTCTTCGTTCGATTAAAAGGGGACTTGTCTGATATCCCTCAATTTTTCTCTCTTAACCAATCCTTAGGTGTTCGAAGATATTCGTAATGTATATAATCCAATTGATCCGATAAAGTCTTTCAGAGGACTGTAATGTTGGCATGGTCAATGGCTATTCAAAGGATAGGCGTTCTGAGGCCAAGAAAAAAGAATTTCATCATATCTGACTTTGAGTCTACAAGTTAAGAACCTTGAGAATAAAACAAGATATTATTACATACACTTCTTTGAGTGATGGCTTCTTGTCATAAAGTCATACTTCTTCTCTCAACATCTCAATCTGAAGAGTCTTTATAGAGAGGTTATATTGTTGATATTGGGTAGGCTCAAAAGGTTCATTTGTTTAAATTCAAGGTTTTTATGAAATTGATGATCTTTTTGGCATCATCACTTTTCTTTTTGCTTACTAGAGATCCTTCTTTTATAAACATCATAGTCCTTTAATCATTCATCACAATTTCTTTTCTTTTGCTTATTCTCACTTGTTGTGATCTACGATCTCTCACGATCCTGACTTTGATTTGTTAGGACTTTTTGTTGTTTTGAGCTTTCTTTTGCACCCTATTTTCTTTTTATTTTATTTTCGGGCATTTGGCCTTACTTTTACTAGGCACACTACTTTTTTATGCCCCATCTCTTTTGTCTTCGATCTTTTTAGATTCTAAGGACTCTATGTTCTGCCTTTTTGTTTCTTATCTTTTAGAATGTATCATATACTTATGCTCCAATGTGAAGAGATGATCACCAATTTGGGATTCTAAAATGAATATGCAGGCTCAATTGGGTTTTGCCTAAGGTAATGTGTTTGGGTATAAGAAATGAAGTGCCCTTTTTCCTCTTGGGATGTCTTGAGCTTCCATATGACTTCATATGAAGTTATCATAGAAAAATTGATGCAAGAATATGCAATAAAATCTTTCTTGATCCTATTCTCCATAGCTATCAATCCACAAACTTCCTGATGTGCCCCAATGTGGGATAGTTCTTAACAGGATTATTTTGGGAAAACTTCTTTATTGCTTTGGCTCAAATTTGGGTTTCAAGGGATAAGCATATGTTTAGGATAGTGAAATGATTGCCTTTCATCATTTCAATCCATGTAATCATTGTGAATATCCCTTATTTCCTTCGAATGAGTTTTTTTTCTCACTCACTTATCTATTTCGACTTTGAGTGTATAGGGGACGTGCTTGGATATGACTTACCTTTCATCATTTGAAGGTCCTTCCATTCGATTTGATCCAAACTTTTTCTATGAAATTTTTCAAAATCTTTTGTCAAATTATCCTTTTTAAGGAATTTTGATGCTTAGTGCACTTTCAAAAAAAACGTGTTTCAAAATTTTTTATTGAAACATTTCTAAGATATTTTCCTTTTCAAAACAATTTGTTTTGTCGTTCCGCTTGGGGAAGAAAAAAGTTTGATTCTTCTCTATGAAAGGCAACTTCTTTAGCACATGCCCTCACGATTTAGAGATACCTAATCAATTTACCAAGATCCTTCTTGGTTGCATGTTTTTGCTTTGGTTCTATTGGGGATTCTTCTTTTATTGCTCTCTTTTCGTTGTTTCCCTGGGGATAATGAAAAGAAAAGTATATTAAAGGACATAAATGGAAAATAGAATTGATACTTCCCTCTATTATTTGATAACTCCATTGGAAATTTTGAGATCATCAACTGGTTCGGCTTTTTTTTGCTTTCTTCCGCAAAACAAATAAACATGTTCATGAAATGCATGGTATGCATGATATGCATGATGTTGCACATGTTCTAGAATGACTCGAATCTTTTCTTGAACATTCATCTTCATTTTATGGGTAGAAAATCTTGACAGCATATGCATTTATAGGATAGGCTAGTTCTGTTCCTGCCATATCAACTAGAATCAATGCTCCTCAAAGAAGAACTTTCTTGACAATGTATGACCCTCATAATTCGGAGTGAATTTGCCGCGAGGATCTGAATTGTTGAAGATGACTTTTTCACTACTAAATCCTTTGTTTTGAAATTCCTTGGTTTCACCTTTTGATTAAAGGATTTAGCGATTTGTCTTTGATAAGCTTGTCCATGGCATATAGCTCTTACTCTCTTTTCGTCGATCATGTTGAGTTGTTCATATCTTTGTTGAATTCACTTAGCTTCTGAAAGCTTTAATTGGGATAATACCCTTAATGAAGGAATTTCTACTTCAACAGGTAGCATTGCTTCCATTTCATAAACCAAGGAAAATGGGGTTGCTCCAATTGATGTTTGAATTGAAGTTCGGTATACCATTAGAGCATACGACAACCTTTCGTGCCAATCATGATAATTTTTTACTGTCTTGGCCAGTATCTTCTTGATATTCTTATTTGCCGCTTTAACTGCTCCATTCATTTGTGGATGATATGGAGATGAGTTCAAATGTCGGACATGGAAGTGCTCAAGTAAATCATCTACAATTTTGTTGTTTAGATTTGAGCTACTGTCCGTAATTATTACTTCTGGAACTCCATACCCAGCAATGATGTCCCGCCTGATGACTCTCACAACATTCTTGGCAGTAACATTCGTATAGGAGTTTGCTTCAATCTACTTAGTGAAATAGTCAATAGCAACTAGGATGAACCGGTGTCCATTTGAGGCCTTGGGGTTGATGGGACCGAACATATCAATGCCTCACATTGAAAATGGCCATGGCTCGGACATTTGATGTAGCTCATTTGGTTGTGCATTGATTTTATCTCCATAAACTTAACATTGATGGCAACTTCTCACGTGTTGGATGCAATCTATTTCCATTGTCATCCAATAGTATCATAATCTCATAATCTTTCGAGCAAGAAGATGTCCATTCATGTGCGGTCCATATTCACCATCATGAATTTCTTTAATGATCTGATCAGCTTCTATAGCATCTACACATCTTAACAAAGTTGATTCAAATGATTTCTTGTAGAGGGTTTGACCACTGAGGAAGAATTTGTTGGCCATCTTCCTTATGAATTTCCTGTCACCTGGTTGGCTTTCTTTCGAAAATTCTCCTGATTGAAGATATCTTTTGATGTCATGATACTATGATTCATTGTCGAACTCTGCTTGGACCATCATGCAATGTGCTGGCTGTTCAAGAATATTGATTCTTAATGGTTTTATATTCATACCATCTTCAGCTTGTAGTAAGGATGTGTTGATACTTAATTTTTAGCTCATTTTTTTTTAATTTTTCAAAAATTTCAAAATTAGATCTAGGAATCTTGGCCAAGTCTAGAACCTATTTCTAAACCAAAAAATAATTTTTATCATTTTTCTGCATTTTTCCTTATTTTCTTTTAGTCAAAATAAGCGAGAAAATCAAGAAAAATAGCAAATTGAATCAAAAAATTCCATAAAAATAGTCATTAGTCTTATTTTAAATCCAAATTCATGAATGCATCATCAATTTTGAAAAATATCAATTGGGTATATGTTTTTACCAAAATTGGGCAAAATTAAACCAAAATTGAACAAAAAATGCAATTAATTTCTTTTTCTAGTCATTTTTAGGTCATAGTGTCTTCACAACAATTGATTCTGAGACCTTGAATTGCATAATGGTCGGTTCAATTGCACAATTTGACATAAAAATAAAAAATCCCCAAAATTTAATTGAAAATTAAGAATTTTGAATCCAAATTGGGAATCATGCCCAATATGAAATTGTCAAAATGTGAGACCCTCATTTCTAAGGTTAATCAGGTGTGGGTAATTCAATTTTGGCATCAATTTTGCCTAATTAGATCATTAGGATATCAAATTAAACAAAACTCTATTAACCCGAATTTAAAAACGAGAAAGTTTGGGACACAATTATAATAAAAATTGGAGAAAATCACATATTTGGGTTCGGAATGTCATGGGAAATTCAATTTTGGAGTCAAATTTTGAAAATTCGGTCAAAATCATGCTTAATTTGCAATTTTGATCAAAATCGGAACTGCCAGGTTAGACGGGTCAACCCTACCTGACTCGACTCGAACAATGCATCTTCCTCGCCTGACTTTCCAGAACACAATAAAACTCAGTTCATGCCCAAAACTTTACCGATCCTTTCAAGCCAATTTGGCACGTGACAATCGATTGGGCCAGCTGAAAAATCTCCAGCTGGCACCAGTCAACCACCTTAACCGATCGGAAGTCGGTTCCAACCAATTTTGAGCGTGAAATTAATCAACAAAAAATGGAGAAGTTTTTATGGGAAGAAGGATAAGGTATTCGAGAAAATTCCCGAGAGAGATTAAGGAGAGAAGGAGGCGAAACCAACGAGGAAAAGCTAGAGAGAGAGAGGATCGAGAGTCCCAACCCGAGTGTCCGGCGCCGCCATGGATGACGGAGCATCGGCGAATCGGAGTTTGGCCGTGATTCTCCCCTCATTGTTCTAGTTGGTTTGGCTGGTCTTGAAGACTTAAAACTGGACGTTTTCTGGCACACTGAGACCTGTTCCGGCGAATCCAAGACCATCAAAAGGAAGATCAAGTGTCAAGGAATAACACTACAAGTGCGGATTACCTCAACAATTTCGTTTGATCATTGAACGAAGCAAGTAAATCTCGTTCAAGGTCATGGATTTTCCAGAATTAAGAAAAATGTCATTTAGTTAGATTTTGTTGTTCTTGTGATTTTCCTTGCAATTTTGTATTCATGGATGTTCATTACTAGTTTCTAATAAGTTTTTGTGATGTTTGATTGCATTTTGACCGTTAAATATGCATAAAATCGAGTCGGCCACATCATGAACCAACTTGCCGGAGCTCGAGAAACCTCGCTGTAACATTGCCGTGACCTTAGGTCACCCAAGTTAGTGATTTCCAACCTTGCTTGATGTTCTGATGAATGTTTAAAGCGTTAGAAATGGCTAGGGCGTACTATATGATGATCTGAAAGCTTGAAAATGTTAGTTTAGGTCAGTGTTAGGTTAGGTTTTTCTAATTGATTTTTCATCGGTTGGTCAGGGTTGGACGGTAAGGCCATAGGCTAAGGTTGATAAATGGTAATACAAGGAAGACATAGAATTAAAATTCAAACAAAATGGTCATCGAAAGGTCGTTGGAGAAGGGCTGGAACAGGTGGCTTTGATAACACTTTAATGCAAAATTGTGCAAACCAACTGTTCGGCGAAATGCTGAAGTGAAAACCGCTAAAAACGGCGCCGTTTCGACATTGTTTCTCGCTGGAGAGGGCGACTGGCAACAGTAACGTTCGGTTCGACCAAGCCAAACCGGGTCAAATCGGTCTACTTCAGTTCAGCCCCCCGGCGGGAAAATTTAAAAAAAATTCTAAAAAATTATAAAAAATCAAATAAAAAAGAAAAGAAATTAAAAAAATTTGGAATTTTTTAGAAAATTAGAGATTTCAAAACTAATTTTTTTTTCAGAAGATTCACAAAAAATTGAAAAAATTAGAAAAATTCATAAAAAATCCAAAAATTTTCAGAAAATTCATAAAAAAATTCAGAAAATAAAAAAATAAAAAATTGGAAAATCAATAAAAAATTTGAAAAAATTAAAAAATTCATAAAAATTTTCAAAAAATCATAAAAATCAGTTCTCGATTTGAATAAATTTTTTTTCGAAAATGAAATCAAAAATTTTGAAAATTCACAGAATGGTCCAAAATCATCATGACCAGCCATAAAAAGTGAAATTTGAAATTTCGGAAGTGCCGAAGTGGCATTTTTGGAAAATTCCAAATTTAAGGGTTTAACCCCTAAAAAACCCTAAAACCCTAAATGAAACTATTGTGCTTGATGGATGGGGAGGCATAGATGAAATCCCAATTAACGAATTATGTCTTGAGGAGAAAGAAGATTAATACGAGAAAATGAAGAAAAAGGCTCGCCAAGGGGATAGACAATTTGTTCGCAAAGCATGAAAATAAGGCGAAGTTATGGATTATCTGGGACAAGACAGTGGCTGGTATAACTACCGTGTCAAATACATACCACCTTCATGGGTGTCCAAAAATGAAAATATTGTGCCTGACGGTTAGGGTGTAATGGATATTATTGAAGCTAACAAAAGTATGGTGTCCATGATTACACCACTATTAATCAATCTTGATGAAGTGGATAAACTTGAGGAAGAGAAGGATTATGTTGAACCAATTACCATTGAGCTCCCAATTGGTGAACTGAAGATCGAAGAGAAGGAGGTTCAGCCTGTGATTATTGCTTTGCCTCCAAAGGAGAAATTTGATACCAAATATGTACCATAGGACTACACGCCTAAAGAAGTCGATGCAATAACTATATTGGGAAGATGTTATGTCCCAAAAGAAAGTGAGCAAGAAAAGAAAGGAGTAACTGAAGAAGATGTCAAGCAATTGTTGTCGGTCATGAATACAAGCGAATATGAAGGAATTAAGCAATTGAGAAAGATGTTGGCACAAATTTCATTACTGGATCTTTTCAAAACTTCAGAGAGCCACAAAATGGTGCTTATGAAGCTTCTTAATGAAGTACATGTTCCCGAAACGATCAACGAGGTGCAATTAGAATATTTCGTTGGAGCTATTCTTTTGAAAGATCATATAGCTTTTTCTGACAAAGATTTTCCAATGGATGGCCGTTCACATAACAAAGCCTTACATATTGCCGTCAAATGCCAAGGTAAGGAAGTATCTCGCGTGCTGATTGATAATGGCTCTGTGCTTAATTTGTGTCCATTAAGCACGTTGCATCATTTGGGAATTAATGAAGAGTTCGTTAAGTCTTCAAAGGTAACTATATGTTCATTCGATAGGATGAAGAAATATGTTATCGGTGACATCGAACTGGAAGTAAGTATAGGCCCTGTGCCTTTTCTGATTAATTTTCAAGTGGTAGATATTCCAATGACTTTCAACCTACTACTGGAGAGGCCTTGGATTTATATGGCTAGCACCATTCCTTTTAGTTTTCGTCAAAAAGTTAGATTTATTATTAATGGTAAAATGATTACTGTGCACGGGGAGACAGACTTCACCACTTACAAGGAAAGTGCCATACCTTATGTCGAGCCTAAGATAAAAGAAGAGCCCAACTATCATTCCTTTGAGATGATTTATATGATACAAATTCCCGCTGGTAGTATCATGAAGTCTCTGGAACTTTCAGCATCGTCTATTACGTCTGGAAAAGTATTATGCCAATATGGATTCAACCTTAGTGATGGACTTGGGACAAAAGCGCAAGGAATTAAAGAACCCATTATCCCATTTGGTATAAAGAAAAAGTATGGTGTAGGGTATGAAGTCACTAGTAATCACCATGGAGGCCAAGGCCAAGGTCAAAAAAATCATGAAGGCTGTGGAATCCGAGGTGATTGAACCATTAACCCATCAACGTGGAAGGGTAAGGCTAGAGAGTTACCCTATCATCATATTCATATCAGAGAAAACTTTCCTAGACCTCCTAAACTGCTTTAAAAAAAAAATTTACATGCAGAAGCAGAGTCTATCTTGCTTGGTTTA
Source organism: Syzygium aromaticum (assembly GCA_024500025.1). NCBI lineage: Eukaryota > Viridiplantae > Streptophyta > Magnoliopsida > Myrtales > Myrtaceae > Syzygium > Syzygium aromaticum. The sequence continues at coordinate 19,746,473 of CM044895.1, forward strand.
TTTGAAAAACACGTTATCAGTGTTGTGATAACTGAAGATGAAGATACCTACACACTTGAGTAGGAATATTTTTTTGAACCCTTTCCTTATTGTTACCTTTACAATTTGTCTGTTTCATATTGATGCTATTTGCAATTTCGGCTTAGTTGCATTTCTCAATCTTGTTAATATAGTTGTAATCGCATTTTTCCATTCAATAAAAGTGATAAGATGTTTTGTTAAAGACATATGGAAACAAAACCAAACTAATGATGAATATTGTTCTCACATGTGAGGCTTGAGGCTTTGGATTTCGGTAACACCTCGAAATTCGACCCACTTTCGTTATCAATGAAATTGATATCTTTTCTCATTACATTTCAGTAAGTCTCACCCGGATCTGATTAATCTCGGGATACTGACCAATAGGGAAAGGCTAACTAGGAAAAACGGTACGTGGACCCAAGAACTCGACCGTGAATCGAGTCCGATTCTGAGATACGACGAGAGAATATTTTGTGCCAAGTGGGCCGGTCCAAGGAAAGTGACGGATTGAGTTCGACCGACAACGTGCGATCGGATAGCGGGTGATTCCGTATGACTGAAAGCGCGCGCGCGACAAACGATCCCAAACTCGTTTCGAACGACCGCGACCCTTGGGACTAGCGATAGATCCTCGTGTTCTCTGGGAAATCGACATTGTCACGGCTCAAGTGCCCTAGGTCGATACGCGTAACCCTTAAACAGCCGCCCGTTAGCGAGAGACACTAAAATTGCAAATTGAGTTGGATTGATCGTGAAATTGAGTATGAACTTTGACGTTGAATTTCATGGGCGTGCGCGACTATTTTGCAAGGACAACGTCATTTTTATGTGGCCACTTATATTTGGGATCCATAGAGTCGAAATTTGAAAATTTGACCCGGGACCGAAAAATTACCATTTTGCCCTTGTGCCCTAAGTTGGGATTCCGAATTTTGGGCTTATTGGACATTATTTTGGGGTTTAAAATTTAGTCTCTTCAGCCCCAATAATTCAAATTGTTGAGGACATAAGTGCCCCTCCACTAGTAAGCTTGATTGTTTCTCAAACTTTGCATTAAGGGTAGTTTGGGCATTATGAGAAGTAGTTCACCTACTCCACTCACTCACTCACTTTATAAACCTTCTAGTCTCACTCTCTCTTCTCATGTTTCACTCTCACCTTCACCGGCCACACCCCTTTCTCTCCTCTTCCGCGAGTTCCCCCTCTTCCGGCCTTATGCCCCCGCTTGCCGAGAGACAGCCACCGCTGCCACCGCCAGTGCTGCCGTCCCCTTGCCTCACTCCACCGCCACCATCCCAACTTCCTCTCCCCTCTCCCTCGCCGTGCCTCGCTTTCCCCCGCCTCTCCCTCTCTCTTTCGGCTGCGCAAGGAGTCGCCGGAGCTGCCGCACGTCGCCACTGTTCCGGCGTGGACCCGTCGCTGCCCAGCTACTTCCGCCATTTGCTCAGCCTTGCTTAAAGCTTAGGATTCCAAGTGAATTTGCTCCTAAGCCCTAGTTAGGCTAGATTGCATTTTCTAGATGGATTTAGGGGTTAATTAGGGCATTTTAGGGGTTAAATGGTGAAGATTGTTAGGGGCCGTTGTGGTGGATGAAATGAGGGCCTAAAATGATTATTTGATCGAGGTTTAGAGGCCCGTATTGTGCCGCGCGTTGGCTGGAAGCAGGGGATTGAGTGGACCCAAGTTTGGTCTAGTTTCGGTACAAATGAGGAATCTAGAGCGCGTCTGAGATAACGCTCATGGTGGCTGATTTAGTGACACATTTAGTGACCAAGAATGATAATGTGATTGAGGTTTAATGTGCTGCGGAGTGTCGTAATGCGGCAAAGCTTCGACACCATGATTTGGGCGAAAATGGAGGAATTGGTGGAAGTAGTTTATGGATTGAGTAGTGGCTGTTCTTGGGGATAAATTGTGGCTTGAATTGGAGATTTTAGTTGAGATTTGAGGGCTTAGAACGGATTGGATAGTGGCTGAACAGAATTGGGTTGGATCGATTCAAGTTGGAGCGTGTTCGAGTTTAATTATGGATTTTAGTACGCACTTAAGTCGAACCTCCTGATGGCTGATTTTATGGTGAATTATTAGACCAATGTGACGATTTTGAAGGTGGACTAATGGCCTATAGTTGGCTAGGTAGTGGGCGTGCATTAGGAAGTTAATTGGATCTCGCGTGATCAGGGTAAGGGATGAGATGCTTGGTAGGCCCTAAACTTGTGTAAATTCTATTGGTTTCATTGTGTGGTTTTGTGTGCCAATTAAGCATCGTGGCTATTTTGCGTGAATTGTATAAGGGAGTACGTTATAGCATCAATTGAGCATATTGCAATATTTATTAAGTGAGTGATCAAATGAAGTTGAATGCTCAATGTAGAAGATTGGACGCCCGAATGCGGTTGTTGCGGCCATGAGCATGTACACCAAGCATTGACATAGCATGTGCATCTTGTGAGTGTGCACGAGTGACATGAGCGTGTGATCACTTAATAGCCCTAATGCGTATTTCCCGGGGTTCAGATAATAACCGGTGAGTGAATGTGTGATCACATGAGACCCTGATACGTATTACGCGGAACGATACCCGGATTACCGGAAGATGACCAACCTGATGCGTTTTACGTGAGTTGAGTGTCATGAGCCTGATGCGTTTGACGCGGGCCAGAGATCGATCTCAATATAATAGACCTGATGCGTTATACGCGGGTCGTTGAAATTGGAAATTTAAGTGTGCAGGCGTGCAAGTGTGCGACGTGCATCTATAACGCATGAAATTGAGTGCGAGTACAGGCATATGCATTTTGTGCATCACGACTGATCATTATGCGTATATGTGACGTGATTGGATTTTGTGGCATTATTGTAGCTATGGATAATGTGACTAACCTGCAGGGTCTTGTAATATTGGGTTTGGACTCGAGGGTCTAAATCGTTTAAGATTGTTTTGTGCATTGTTTAGTTCCCGTCGGGAGGTGCATGATAGCCTAGCTCAGATTTAGAGAACTTACTCGCTGAGATTCATTCTCATGTTGTTAAAACCACCTTTTCAGACCCCCAGTCTTGATATGTCTACCATTCCGGTGCTTTTTGGGATTCCGCATCGCGTCGAGCGAACCAGGACTAAACACCCCGTAGGGAACGGGGAAGTATATATTAGGTACTACACTCAGGTTTGGGTAGATGTGGGCGAGTCACACTATCATATCCACGAGTACGTGGCGTGGTGTTTCAGGGACGACCTCGGAGAGTATGGTCCTCTCCGGACTTTTGATGTCCCGTTTACCGGGTTGGGCACTCGGTATCCTCGATGCCCGGATGGCGAGGTGATTGACCTTGACGCGTTAGCTGAGGAGAGTGCGAGTTCCGACGGTGTACCGGTGGAGTACGAGGTAAACGAGTTCGAGCCGATGGACGTAGAGCCCGACGACGGGGATGCTGTTTCGGAGCCGATGGAGCAGGACGGTGGGGAGCCTGAGCCGATTGAGGAGGACCCCGTACTGGAGGTCGAGTCTGAGACGGACTCATCAGAGTCCGAGGAGGAGATGCCTGATAGCTCTTCATCCTCGGAGTCTTCTGATTCCGACCCAGGCTGGGCACCATAGGAGTTAGCACTCGCCTTAGTTTGGTAGGGCCGTACCTTTTTTACCAGTGCCCCGCCTTTAGCAGTAGACTGACCCTCGATGCCACTTACCTCTTTTTGTCAGCAGTGTCCTTGACCCATTTTGGTTTGTTGATCGGGACGTATTGAATGCTGTATATGATTTCCAATTTTAATGCAAGTGTATGTTTGATCATGATTGGTTGTGGTGTGGCTATCCTTGGTTATGTGATTTAAATTTGTTCGGGTGTTGTTTTGTTTCCGCGTGTGCTTTAATCTTTGGGTTGGGCGTTGGGTCGGCGACGTGTCCTGGGATGTCGCACTCGTATCGACCTTTGTGAGGGATGTGGCGTGCTGTGGGGTGCAGAGCGTGACAATTTCCATATGACTCTTAATTGTGAAAAACAGTTTTAAGAGTAAGGATGTCCAATGATATGAGGATTAGCTCTATTCTTTTGATCTCTTCAAAACTAATTTCAAAATAATTTTTCAAAATAAGTTTTCATTAAACCTCATGCATCAATTCATTTCATATGCGATTACTAATCATGTTTGTTACATGTTAGGTATGAGCATTCGCATATCCATGATAGGTTCATATATGACCCAAATCTTTCTGAGAAGATCACTTGCGATACTGAAGTGGATAATGAAGATGAGGAATGGGTTAGAAGAGAATGGATCCGTCATGAAGAATCAAAGCCACTCACGTTAGAAAAAACAATTATTGTTAATCTGGGTGATAAAGAGAATCCCAAAGAGGTAAAGACTGGAGAAAGTCTTCCCCCAACAAAAGCAGAAAGAATAACAGATTTGCTCAAGGAATATCAAGATATATTCACATGGTCTTACACTGACATGTCAGGCCTTGATCCAAATATAGTTGAACATGCTTTGCCAATTGATCCAAGTATTCCACCAAAGAAGCAAAAATTGAGGCGAACAAAACTAGAATTAGCAAAGAAAATAGAAGAATAAGTGATGAAATTGCTCAACGTCGGTTTCATTGAAGTAGTGCCATATCTACAATGGGTTGCCAATATAGTGCCCGTAATGAAGAAGGATGGTCGGGTGCAGGTGTGCGTTGATTACCACGACCTAAATAAAGCAAACCCTAAAGATGATTTCCCACTTCTACATATTGATGTATTAGTGGATAGCACTGCTAGGTTCGAAACATTTTCATTCATGAATGGTTTCTCAGGATATAATCAAATCCTCATGAAGAAAGAGAATAAGGGGAAAACGTCATTCATAACATCATAAAGCATATTTTTGTTATAAGGTGATGCCTTTCGGTTTGAAAAATGCTAGTGCCACATATCAAAGGGCAATGGTGACTCTGTTTCATGACATGATGCACAAAGAAATCGAAGTATATGTGGATGACATGATTGCAAAATCCAAACAAGGAGAAGATCATGTTAAAGTGCCCCATAAATTGTTCGAAAGACTTAGAAAGTACAAGTTGTGGCTAAACCCCAACAAGTGCGTATTTGGGGCACAATCTGGCAAACTGCTAGGATTTGTGGTTAGTAACAGAGAAATTGAAATTGATCATTCCAAGAACAAGGTAATATATAATTTAAAGACTCCTACTACGGTAAAAAGAATGAGAAGCTTGATGGGGCGATTGAACTACATTGACCGATTCATCTATTAGCTTTCTGAGACTACTAAGCCATTCTTTAAACTATTGAAGAAAAACACCGAAGTAAAATGGGATGCAGAATGTTAACAAGCTTTTGACAAGATCAAAGAATATCTAGTATGCCTACTAATGTTGGTACCACTAATTCCTAGAGTCCCATTGATTTTATATTTGACGATTCATCATGAGTTGTTAGGAGCAGTGCTTGTACAAAGAAGACCAAATGATGGTAAAGAACAAGCCATTTATTACTTGAGCAAGAAATTCACAATATCAGAAGTGAATTACCCAGCAGTTGAGAAAACATGCGTTGCATTGATTAGGGTGTTATACATATTAAGACAGTACACTCTTCATCACCAAATTTTGCTAGTGACCTAGAATGATCCGATCAAGTACCTTCTTGAGAAATCCTCCTTGGTTCGGAAATTAGCAAAATGGCAAGTCTTGTTATTTGAGTTCGACATCAGAAGTTCATCCTAAAAGTCAGTCAAAGGACGAGCGATAGTAGACATGCTAGCAGAAAATTCACAAAATATCGCCAGTTCTGAAGAATGGCTTGATGACCATATATTGACATTAGACGATGACAAATGGACCATCTATTTTGATGGTGCACCCAACTTATCTGGATTAGGAACTAGGGTAGTACTGATCTCCTTAGAAGGTCAACACTATCCGGTATCTGTGAAATTGGTATTTCTATGCACGAATAACATTGCTGAATACGAAGCATGCATTCTCGGCTTACAATTAGCCCTTTCAATGAAGGGAAAGAGGTTGCAAGTATATGGAGATTCTATGCTCGTCATATTGTAAACAACTGGATAATGATAAACTTGAGATGCCAAGCTGATTCCCTATCACAAATATTTAGAAGAGATGATGGAAAGTTTCGAAGAAGTAACATTCGATTATTTTCTAAGAGCTCAAAATCATTTTGCGGATGCTCTTGCAACTTTGTCATTCTTACTATAAGTTAAAGATGGTATAGATATAAAACCATTGAGAATCAATATTCTCGAACAACCAGCTCATTGTATGATGGTCCAAGTAGAGTTTGACAATGAACCATGGTATCATGATATCAAGAGGTATCTTCAGTCAGGAGAATTTCCTGAAGAAAGCCAACTAGGTGACAGGAAGTTTATAAGGAAGATAGCCAACAAATTCTTCTTCAATGGTCAAACCCTTTACAAGAAATCATTTGATTCAACCTTGTTAAGATGTGTAGATGCTACAGAAGTTGAACAAATCATGAAAGAAATTCATGAAGGTGAATGTGGACCTCACATGAATGGACATCTTCTAATCTAAAAGATTACGAGGTTGTGATACTATTGGATGACAATGGAAACAGATTGCATCCAACACGTGAGATGTTGCCATCAATTCCGGGTTTATAAAGATAAAATCAATGTACTGCCAAATAAGCTACATCAAATGTTTGAGCCATGGCCATTTTCAATGTGGGGCATTAACATGATTGATCCAATTAACCCCAAGGCCCCAATGGACACCGGTTCATCCTGGTTGCTATTGACTATTTCACTAAATGGATTGAAGCAAACTCCTATACAAATGTTATTGCCAAGAATATTGCAAGATTCATTAGGCGGGACATCATTGCTAGGTACAAAGTTCCATAAGCAATAATTACGGACAATAACTCAAATCTAAACAACAGAATTGTAGATGATCTACTTGAGCACTTCCATGTCTGACATCTGAATTCATCTCCACATCGTCCACAAATGAATGGAGCAATTGAAGCGGCAAATAAGAATATCAAGAAGATATTGGCTAAGACGGTAGAAAATTATCATGATTGGCATGAAAGATTGCCATGTGCTCTGATAGCATACCGAACTTCAACTCGAACATCTACTAGAACAACTCCATTTTCTTTGGTTTACGGAATGGAGGCTGTGCTATCTGTCGAAGTGGAAATTCCTTCATTAAAGATACTATCTCAGTTAAAGCTTTTAGAAGCTAAGTGGAATCAACAAAGATATGAACAGCTCAACATGATTGATGAAAAGAGATTAAGAGCTATATGCCATGGGCAAGCCTACCAAAGACGAGTTGCTAAAAACTTCAATAGAAAAGTGAACCGAGATGTTTTGAAGTGGATGATTTAGTAGTGAAGAAAGTCATCTTCAACAATTCAAATCCTCGTGGCAAATCCACTCAGAATTATAAAGGTCCATAAGGTTCTTTCTGGGGGAGCATTGATTCTTGTAGATATGGCAGGAATAAAACTGGTTTATCTTGTAAATGCAAATGCTGTTAAGATTTTCTACTAATGAAATGAAGACGAACATTCAAGAAAAGATTAGAGTCACTTTAGAACATGTGCATATCATGCATATCATGCATGTCATACATTTCACGAACATGTTTATTTATTTTGCAGAAAAAAAGCAAGTTTGAATCTGAACTAGTTGACAATTTCAGAATTCCCAATAGAGTTATCAAATAGCAGAAGGAAGTATCATTTCCCAATTCTATTTTCCATTAATATCCTCTAATGTGCTTTCCTTTTTATCATCCCTAGGGAGACAAAGAAAGGGAGCAACAACAGAAGAATCCCTAATGGAACCAAAGCAAAAACATGCAAACAAGAGGGGTCTTGGTAAATTGATCATATAGGTATCCCTAAATCGTGAAGGCATGTGCTAAAGAGGTTGCCTTTCTAAGAGAAAAATCAAACTTTTCTTCCCCAAGCGGAATGACACTAAGGTTGAGCAAAAACAAAACAAAGTATTTTGCAAAGGAAAATACTTCAAAAATGTTTCAATCAAAGATTTTGAAACATGCTTTCTTTGAAAATGCACTAAGCATCAAAATTCCCTAAAATGGATAATTTGATAAAAGGCTTTGAAAAATTTTATAGAAAAAGCTTGGATCAAATTAAATGGAAAGACCTTCAAATAATGAAAGGTAAGCCATATCCAAACACGTCCCCTATACACTCAAAGTTAAAGTGTAGAAACGAGTGAAGAAAAACTCATCCGAAGGAAATAGGGGATATTCGCAATGATTACATGGATTGGAATGATGAAAGGTAATCGTTTCACTATCCCAAATATATGCTTATTTGTTGCAAACCAAATTTGAGCAAAAAACAGTGGAGAAGTTTCCCCAAAACAACCCTTTTAAGAACTACCCCACATTGGGGCAAATCAGAAGGTTTGTGGATTGACAACCATGGAGAATAGAATCAAGAAAGATTTTATTGCATACTCTTGCATCAATCTTTCTGAGATAACTTACATGAAGTCATATGGAAGCTCAAAACATCCCAAGAGGACGAAGAGCACTTCATTTCTCATACCCAAACACATTACCTTTGACAAAACCCAATTGAGCCTAAATATTCATTTTAGAACCCCAAATTGGTGATCATCTCTTCACACTGGAGCATAAGCATATGATCCACTCTAATTGATAAGAAACAAAAGAGCAGAACACAGAGTCCTTAGAATTCAAAAGGTCAAAGACAAAAGAGACCGGGGCATGAAAAGCAGTGTGCTCGGTAAAAGTAAGGCCAAATGCCCAAGAAAAATGAGAAAAAAAAAAGAGTGCAAAAGAAAGCTCAAAACGACAAAAGTCGTGATAAAGCAAAGTCAAGATTATGAAAGATCATAGACCACAACAAGTGAGAATAAGCAAAAGAAAAGAGATTATAATGAATGATTAGAGGACTCTGATGTTTATGAAAGAAAGATCCCCAGTGGGCAAAGAGAAAAAGTGGTGATGCCAAAAAGATCACCAATTTCATGAAAATCATGAATTCAAACAAATGAGCATTTTGAGTCTACCCAATACCAACAATACAACCTCTCCCCAAAAACTATTCAGATTGGGATGTTGAGAGTAGAAACATGACTTTATAACAAGGAGTTATCACTCAAAGAAGTGTATGCAATATTATCTTGTCTTATTCTCAAGATTCTTAACCTGAAGACCCGAAGTCAAATATAATGAAATCCTTTTTCTTGGCCTCAGAATGCCTATCCTTTGAATAGCCATTGACCAAGCCAACATTACAGTCCTTCGAAAGAGCTTATCGGATCAATTGGATTGTATACATTGCGAATATCTCCGAACACCTAAGGATTGGTTAAGGGATAACAAGCTATTAAAGCTTCATTAGGGTTTGGGTATTTTTGCTTGATGCTCATTTTTAGTGGCAAATTAAGGTTACTATGATTGATTTGCCATTCATTGTGCATTTAATTCTTGGTGCTTAATTATTTGTTAATGATTAGATTAGTAAATTGACCTTAGGGATCGGTGTGACACGTTAGACTTGCCATATCGTTCTTAGGTGTAACAGCCCGAATTTCGACGTAATTCCAGGATCAATAAAAGTGATATTATTTCTCATTTTATTTTAGTAAGTCTCGCTCAGAGTTGATCACTCTCGGGATACTAACCTATAGGGTAAGGCTAATTAGGAAAATGATACGTGGACCAGAGACCCGATCGCGAATCGGGCACCGATCTCGAGAAACAGTGAAGAAATATTTTAGACCAATGTGGGCCGATCTTAGGAAAAGTGACGGATTGGGTTTGGCCAAGGCCAACGATGTACAATCGGATCGCAGGTGATTCTGTACGACTGAAAGTGCACGTGGCCAACTAGTTCCGAACTTAAATTGAACGATTGTGACCTTTGGGACTAGTGATAATTTCTCACTCTCTCAATGACCGAGACCATCATGACTCGGATAACCCTAAGTTGATACGCGTAACCCCTAAACAGCCGCCCATTAATGTGAGACCCTGAAATTAGAAATTTAGCGAGTTTTGGTCATAAAATTGGACCCGGACTTCGATGTTGATTTTCGAGGGCTTGTGCGACTATATTTGCGATTTCGACACCATATTATTCTGGCCACACACATTTGGGGTTAGTACAAGCGAAAAATGAAATTTTAACCCCAGACTAAAAAAATGAGCATTTTGCACCTGGCCCGTTTTTAGCTCCGAATTTTGGGATTAATTTGGGAAATTATTAAATGGATTTTCAGCTCAATTATTGGACCAAAAGACCATCTTATCCATCAATTATTAAAGCAAGATACCACCACCGCCGGCACCGTCTTGCACCGCTACCCTCATTGACTCACTTTCCCACCGCCGCCTCGCTATTGTCCTCATCACCGCCGTGCGGTCACCGCCGTTCGTACCACCGGCCGCCATACGTATGGTCGGTTTCGCCGTTCACCGGCAATCGGCTGCCCGTTCTCGTCGTCTTAGTTTAGAATTAAATGAGTGTACCTCCTAAACCCGGATTAGGATTGATAGTGCATTTTCTGGACTGGTTTGGGTATTGTTAGTACATGTTTAATACGGGACTGTGAACCGATTGGTGAAATTATTGGCGAGACCAGTTTGATGGATTAGTATGGATAAATTGACGACGAGTATTGGTCTTGTAATGGTTGATTTACTAGCGCCCAGTGGTGGGTTATTGGACTGGATTAGGACAGTTAGGAATTTATGGGCTGTACAAGGAATTGTCCAGATTATTTGATTATTGGCCGAATTGTGATTAATTGTGATATGCTATGTCGCGCGCTAGTATGGCCAGATTGTGCGGAGTGTGATTGGCCAACTAATGACTAGTTCTGATAATTGAAATTGTGAGTTGTGAATCGGGCCACACGATATTAATTGGCCGAGCAAGCACACTATTTGTGAAATTGGCACTATGCTGTGACATTGATTTGACTGAGTGCATGTGTTTTATTGATACTCATGTTATATGATATTGCATTTCATAGCCACGCATTGTGTATGCCGCAAGTGAGGCATGTGACGAAATTGTGCGAGAATGCGTGCCTGATATAAGCATATGATAACCTAAAATGCCCTGATGCGTTTACGCAGAGTTCAGATAAAACTGGCTGTGTGTACGTGTGATCACATATCACCCTGATACGTTTACGCGAGGTTGAACCCATCCTGATACGTTAAGGCGGGATGATACCTGGTATGTTCGGAAGACGGCCGGTCTTATGCATTTACGCGGGTTTGTGGTCCGAGGAGATCGGTGTTGCGCCTGATGCGTTTTGATACGGGCTAAAGACACTAGGCCTGGGGTGTTTTTACGCTGGCCACGAAGTGTTATGATTATGTGGACCTGTTGCATTGGCATGGGTTGAACCTAATGCGTTTAACGCGGGTCGAGCTCTAAGTAATAAATTGAACATTGAGCTAATGGGCAGTGTGCATCAGATTGAGAATGCATAGTGTTTGATTATGTGGTAGAAACTACTAGGCATGGTATGGGACATGCCCAAGTGGATTTTACCCTATAATCGAGACACGAACGCCAATGAGACATTGATGCATGGACTAGCATGCGACTATGTGAGACTCGGTGAATAGTGTGCGATTTGAACACTGATGAGCCTGAGCATGCATATGACGTACGTATGAATATCGTATTCGCGTATGTGCCTTGGGATTATTATCAAATGATTAACCTGCAGGGTCAGTCAGGTGAGTGATCTGGACCCGAGAGCCCAGGTCTGTGATGATTGTGTATTGTATTGTTATGTTTGTTGTGATATACCTATCGGGAGGATGCATGTTAGCTTAGCCTAGGTTTATGGGTTATACTCGCTGAGATTTGTCTCATAGCCGTGTAAACCAAACATTTCAGACTTACACCATCGAGGATGCCTAGTCTATCGCCTCTTTTTGGGATACCTACGCAGATTCAGCAATACACGAGTACGTTCCCCCCAGGAAACGGGGAAGCCCATATAAGATATCGATTGGTAGTGTTCGTGGACGTGGGTGAGTATTTTTACCAGACCCAGGAATATATCGCTTGGTGCCTTAGGGGAGCGGACGGGGAAATAGGGCGATCTCTCCGGACCTTCAATGCCCTGATTGGTCCAGATGGTTTGATGAAGCCTCAGGTGGCTGATGGAGAGATTGTAAACCCTTCTCCTGTGACCCATGAGCCTGTTGCCATGGATGAAGATCAAGAGGATGTGTTGTTTGAGGACCCCAAGCCCATAGATGATGAGGACGAACCAGAAGCCGCGAACCAGAATCTGGAGGAGGATGAAGAGAAGGAGGAGCTGGACTCCGATGAGGAAATTGGTCAGGACGAGGATTTATGACTCTATCTAGACCCTGAGCTAGAGCCCGATTTCGAAGACGAGCAAGCAGCCGCAAAGGATATGGAGTCGGAGGAGTCTGAGCCTAGTGGGAGCTCTTCTGAGGAGCCTTCAGATGATTCCTCGAAGTCTACAGATCCTGACCGGGAACCCTAAGGTAGTCCTTAACCTGTAGTTATAGAGAGGGCTGATATTTTTTGGCTGTGGCCCATCCCCTAGTCTAGTCTGACTCACCCTAGCCGCTGACCCTTTTTGATCTGAGTAGCTGCTGACTATTGTATTTCGTATATCCTTTTTGTTTGTAAATGAATGTTGTAAAAAGGTTTTTAATCGTAATACAAGTTGTACATATTTTGATGTATTGATTGTCGTTTTGGCTATCCTTTGTCTCATGTTATTTTTGTCAAGGTATTGTTTGTTTATTTATTGCTTTCGCTTGTGCTTTATTCTCTGTTCGGGCGTTGGGTCGGCGACGCTTCCTAGGACGTCGCACCTAAATCGACCAAAGTAGGGATATTGCGTGCCGTGAGATTTAGGACATGACATTAGGTATCGAAAAGGCGTTAATGGTCACAATTTGGGATCATTAACGTAATCAAGTCCCTTATTCAGAATCTCTGATTCGTAGGATCGTGGTATTTCTCCCATACCTCGATTAGGTTTCTAGTCAACCTACCGTAAATTAGTAGTGGCGACTCAAAGTTTAAATTTAGATCAAATAAACCCTGCTGTCATGTGAGATATAGTCTGGGAGAGACCCGTATAAAAAAAATACCTCCATTTTAGCACGCGAGAGCGTGGCTCGACAGGATGACAAAGTTGCAAGAACATCTGCAAAATGATTCCGAGCTCTTGAAAGATAATCGAATGTTACCTCTTCGATACTTTCTGTCATGTCTTCTAAATATCTGTGATAAAGAATTAGTTTGGCATCTCGAGTTTGCCATTCGCCAGTTGTTTGCAATATGATAAGTATAGAATCTTCATATACTTGCAACCTTTTTACCTTTATTGAAAGGGCTAATTGTAAACTGAGAATGCACGCTTCGTATTCAAGGACGTTATTGGTGCATGGAAATACCAATTTCGCAAATACCGAATAGTGTTGGCCTTCTGGGGAGATCAGTATTGCCCCAGTTCCTGATTCAGATAAGTTGGTTGTACCATCAAAATACATAGTCCATTTATCGTCAACTAATATCAATATGTGGTCATCAAGTTGTTCTTTAGAACTGGCAATATTCTGCGAATTTTCTGCCAACATATCTGCTATTGCTTGTCCTTTGACTGACTTTTGGGATGAACTTCTGATGTCGAACTCAGATAACAAGACTTGCCACTTTGCTAATTTCCTGACCAAGGAGGATTTCTCAAGAAGGTACTTGATTGGGTCATTTTCAGTCACTAACAAAATTTGGTGATGAATAGTGTATTGTCTTAATCTGTGTAATTCCCAAATCGATGCAACGCAAGTCTTCTCAACTGCTAGGTAATTCACTTTTGATGTTGTGAATTTCTTGCTCAAGTAGTAAATGGCTTGTTCTTTACCATCATTTGGTCTTCTTTATACAGGCACCGCTCCTAATGACTCATAGTGAATCGTCAAATACAAGATTAGTAGAACTCCTAGAAATGGTAGTACTAACACTGGTGGGCTTACCGGATATTTTTTGATCCTGTCAAAGGCTTGTTGGCATTCTGCATCCCACTTTACTTCGGCATTTTTCTTCAATAGTTTGAAGGATGGTTTAGCAGTCTTAGAAAGCTGATATATGAAACGGGCAATGTAGTTTAATCGCCCTAGCAAGCTTTTCACTTCTTTTACCGTAGAAAGGGTCTTTAAGTCATATATTTTCTTGATCTTGGAAGGATCAATTTTAATGCCCCTGTTACTGACCACAAATCCTAGCAATTTGCCAGATTTTGCCTCGAACATACACTTGTCGGGGTTCAGCCGTGATGATGTGTATATTTGACTTATATTTTGATTATATTCGGTGGTATTTTGGGAAAATATTCGAATAAATAGAGTGGAATTTATTTGTTTTTATGCATTGTGATTAGGCGATGGTGAATGATGCAATCGCGAAGATTTTGGACATTTTTGAGCTGTTGGTTGGGATTCTACATTTAAAAGATCTATTTTTCAGATATCCATGCTCACGGTTTAAGATCGCGCGGATGTAAAGCTGGCGCAGAATTTGAGGACGTGATTTGGCCATTAATTTCCATGTTTTCCAGATTTGATTTTGGAAGATTTTTTGTACTTAAATAGGACTCTTAATTAGGGACATTAGGGAGAAGATTTTGCTTTTTTTTCTTCTTTCCATGTTGGATAGAATTTCTTTTTCTAGACTTTCTTTTTTTTTTTATTTAAGAGGTTGAACGCAAGAGGAGAGGGACTCCAGAAAATTCAGAAACACATTATTTTCTCTTTTGCGATTTTGTAGCCATGTGTGGCTAACTCCTTTTTAATCTAGCAAAGGATTATCAAAGTTCAAGTTCATTCAAGTTGTGAGATCTAAACTTAATTCTCCTTCTTAATTTCTGCAATATTTATATATTCTCTGTTTTATTGTTTACCATTGCTTTGTTGATTGTTACAATAAGAGCTAGTTGTGCAATTGACAGGGTGATAGTTTGCCAATTGAAATACCCAAACCCGTAATTGTTTAGGTGTTTTAATAATAATGGCAAATAATATGACTTGATTAAAACCAGATTTTCAAGTTGTATTATGAGAATAGATGATCTAGCTTGAATAAGTTACATGTGTGATTTATTGGCTAGGGTTGGGTTTTTCTTATTTTTCGTGCCATTAGCGAATTGAATCCTTGGTGCATGTTAGGGTTATTCGTTAATAAGGGATTAATCACAGACTTGTGTTCGGTTAATCTAATATTAAGGAAAGATTAGGTTGTTAGAAGCATTCAACGACCATAACCAGTCTATTGCAGTGTTTGAGATTAATAATTTGATTCAATGATCAACTTCCGAACTTGAATGAGATTACCTTTGCTAGATGTTGCATAATCTGATTTTCTTTAATTTCTATTTGCTTATTTTATTTAAGTCTATTCTACATAAACCCCCCTATTTAGTTTTGCTTTTATTGTTTACTTGGTTTTCAAAGAATTAACAATTTGTCAGTCTCTGTGGATTCGACTCTGCTCATCCTAAGTACAATTTATTTGTCATTTAGAGAGTAGAAATTGTTTTTGGTGAATTCGACTACCACCAAATATTTTTTGTAAGTCTTTCAAATAACTTGCAAAGCATCTCAACATGATCTTCTCATTATTTGGATTTTGCAATCATGTCGTCCACATATACCTCGATTTCTTTGTGCATCATGTCATGAAATAAAGTTACCATTGCCCTTTGATATGTGGCATCAACATTTTTCAAATCGAAAGGCATCACCTTGTAACAAAATGTGTCACATGGTGTTATGAAGGATGTTTTTGTCTTATCCTCTTTCTTCATGAGGATTTGATTATATCTTGAGAAACTATCCATAAATGAAAATGCTTCGAACCCAGCAGTGCTATCCACTAGTACGTTAATATGTGGAAGCGGGAAATCATCCTTAGGGCTTACTTTATTTAGGTCGTGATATCAACACACACCCATACTCGACCATCTTTCTTTATTACATGAACTATGTTGGCGACCCATTCTGGATATGGCATCACTTCAATAAAACCGACTTTGAACAATTTCATCGCTTCTTCTTCTATTTTCTTTGCCAATTCTGGCTTTGTTCGCCTCAGTTTTTGCTTTTTTAGTGGAATACTGGGATCAATTGGCAAAGCATGCTCAACTATGCTTAGATCAAGGCCTAGCATGTCCGCATAAGACCATGCAAATATATCTTGATATTCCTTGAGCAAATCTGTGATTCTTTCTGCCTCTGCTAAGGAAAAACTTTCTCCAATCTTAACTTCTTTGAAATTTTCTTTGTCACCCAGATTAACAATGATTGTTTTCTCTAATGTGAGTGGCTTTGATTCTTCATGACAAATCCATTCCTTTCTGACCTATTCCTCATATTCATTATCCACTTTAATATCGCAAGTAATCTCCTCGAAAATATTTGGGTCACATATAAACCTATTATAGATGTGTGAATGCTCATGTCTGACATGTAACAAACATGATTATTAATTGCATTCAAAGTAAGTAAAGCACAAGCCCTATGAAAATCTTTTTCTGAAATTCATTTTGAAAGAACATAAAGACAGAGCTAGTTCTCATATCATCAGACTTCTTTGCTCTTAAAATCATTTTCGCAATGAAGAGCAATATAAAAACCCAAAGCCTAAAGCCTCACGAATGAGGATACTATTCATCATAGGTTTGGTTTTGTTTCTACATGTCCTTAACAAAACATTTAACCACTTTTATTGAATTGAAAAACACGATTACATCTACATCAAAGGAATGTAAATTGTAAGTGAACTGAAGTTGCAAATGAGATCACAGGAAACTTAAAATTGCAATCGATAAAATGCAATGAAAAAAGCAAGTAGCAAAAGTTCAAAAGAATCTTCCTACTCCAGTGCGTAGGTAACTTCCGCCTCAATTATGATAACGTTGATGGTATTCTCTTCGAATAAACCCAGCAAAACAAATTCTTCCTCTGCATATAAGTCTTATTCTTGAAGTAACTTGGAAGGTTTAGAAAAAGTTTCCTTAATATGAATCTGATGGTAGGAAAGCTCTTTAGCCTTGCCCTTCCATATGGATGAATTAATAAGGTGACCACCTCGGCCTCTACAGCTTCCATGGTTCTTTCGACCTCGGCCCTAGCCTCTATGGTGATCTTTAGAGTTATTTGGAATACAACCTATTCTATACTTCATCCTTGTAATGAGAGGAATAATAAGCTCTTCGATTCCTTGGGATTTCAATCCAAGGCCATTACCGGGAGTAAATCCAAATTGGCATAACAACCTTCCAGACATAATAGATGATTTTGAGAACTCCGAGGATTTTACGATGCAACCGGCAGGAATTTGCACCATTGAGATCATTTCGAAGGAATGATAACTTGGTTCTTTTTTCACTTCGGGTTCGACATACAGTATTGCACTCTTCTTGTAAGTAGTGAACTCTGTCTCCTCGTGTACGGTAACCATTTTGCCATTAATGACAAACCTGACTTTCTGATGGAGACTTGAAGGAATGGCACCAGCCATATGAATCCAAGGTTTTTCGAGCAACAAGTTGAAAGTTCTTGGAATATCCACTACTTGGAAGTCAATCAGAAAAGGTATAGGGTCTATGTTTACCTCGAGCTCAATATCGCCAATACCGTCTTTCTTCATTCCACCAAACGAGCGCACGGTTACCTTAGAAGGTTTGATGAGCTCTTCATTAATCCCCAAGCGATGCAGTGTGCTTAACGGACACAAATTAAGTGCAGAGCCATTATCAATCAGCACCCATGACACCTCCCTGCCCTGGCATTTGATGGAAATATATAGAGCCTTATTATGGGAACGTCCGTCAATCGGGAAATTTTCATCGGAGAAAGCAATTTGATCCTTTAGAAGGATAGCGCCAACAAAGTCTTCCAATTGTACTTCATTAATCGTCTTCGATACGTGAACCTCGTTGAGAAGTTTCATAAGTACCATTTTACGGCTTTCTGAAGTCTTGAAGAGATCCAACAAAGAAATATGTACTGGCATCTTTCTTAGCTGTTTAATTACCTTAAATTCACTCGTCTTCATGACCGAGAGTAACTGTTTAACATCTTCTTCGGTTACTCTTTTCTTTTCGTGTTTACTTTCCTTCAAGACATTGCATCTTCCTGACCTAGTTATGGCATTGACTTCCTTGGTAGAGTAATCCCAAGGTACACACTCAATGTCAAACTTTTCTTTTGGAGGGAGAGTGATGATCACAGGCTGTGTTTCTTCTTCTTTGATCCTCAGCTGATTAATGGGAAGCTGAATAGTGATTGGTGTAATGTGACTTTCCTCCTCCTTATATTTATCTCCATCATCAAGTTTGATTAAAAATGGTGTAATCATGAATACCATGTTTCTATTGGCTTTGTCAGCATCCATTCCACCCTAACCGTCAGGTGTGATATTTTCGTTCTTGAATGCCCATGAATGAGGTGTATATTTGACATGGTAATTGTATTCACCGCTGTCTTAACCCAGGTAATCAACAACTTTACCCTGTCTTCGTGCATTTCGAACAAATCGTTTATCGCATTGGCGAGTCTTTTTAATCTTTTTCTCTTCCTGATCTTTATTCTCGAGATTTAATTTACTGATCGAGACCTCTTCCATGCCACCCCATCCGTCCGATATAATGACTTCATTTTTGAACGCCCATGGTGGTGGAGTATATTTGATACGGTAATTGTATTTACGACTATCTTGACCAAGTAGGTACACAGTTTTGCCTTCCCTAGCCGATCTCTGGGTCAAACGCCTTTCACCTTGACGGACTTTTTCCTTCTCCTTTTCATCACGATTTGTTTCATCTTGAAACATTTCTTTCTTGGGTAATGCTTTATCCTCGAGACTAGTTTCATCATCCATACCACCCAAGCCATCGGGCACAATTGCTTCGTTTTTGAATGCCCATGGCGATGGAGTATAATTCACTTGGAAGTTATATTTTCCAGAGTCCTCTCCCAAGTTGTCTACAATCTCGCCTTTTAGGAGTGCTTTTTGACGAAAACGAGCATCTTCTAATCGAGAAGCTTTAATCTTGACTTCATATTCATCTTCATCATCAGACTCGATCACTGTTTCCTCATCCTTGAACATGTTTACTGTATTCTATTCAGGAAGAGGGTTCTGATGTACATTTGGCTCGGGCTCTTATAAGTTCAATATGTTCTTGTCAATGAGCTGATGAACCTTGTACTTTAGAATATGATAATTATCCACATCATGTCCCCTTTCTCCCATGTGATAAGTGCAAGTTTTTGACTTATCGTACCAAGGAAATCTTGCAGGATTGTCTCTTGGCACTTTCTAGAAGCATTGATAATAGTTTTGATAGGGGTCGAGGCAACGGTGTATATTGCCTCACGGGCCTTTTATTTGGCTCGAATTGCCTCAGATTTTTCCAAGCAACATTTGATTGCTTCGGAAATTATGCTTGATGAGTACTTGGGCTTGACACCATAGCCACCTCTCAGAAGGGTTATTTGTCTTTTTTTATTAAGGTAAGGCCTTCGTGTTGTTGTTTCTTGAGCCTTTTTTTCTTTCAAACTCCATTCAATTCTTTCACCCACTTTTACCAATATGGTGAATGTCTGACATCCTGATACATGAAGCTTGTTGTAATACTCAGTTGGCAATGATTTTAGAAACAGATCAATGAGCTTGTCTTCACTTATAGCGGGTTTTACTTGTGAGGCAATGACTTTTCATCTTTGAGCATAGGTTCTAAACCCTTCATTCTTCTATTTCTCAGTTCTGACGAGATCCTCTCTAGTTGGGAGTACTTCAACATTAAACTTGTACTGGCGAAAAAATTCTCCCACCAAATGATCCCATTCAGTGAAGTCTTTTATGTCGAAAGCTGTGTACCATGCAAGGGCCACCCCTCCTAAGCTATCTTGAAATGTGTTAATAAGAAGTGGCGCATTGTCTGAATATCTTGCCATTTTACGGAGATAATACTTCAAATGGCTCTTGGGGCAACCCGTGCCATCATACTTGCTCACAAACTCCGCTCACGAACTCTGGTTCCTTATAATTTTCTAGAACAATCACCTTTACGTACAGTGAGAACTTGTTGAATCTTTGTAGCTTATAGCCTTAACTTGCTAAGCATTCTTCAATTTTGGCTAATCTCTTAGCCTCTTCTTCATCCTTTATTTTGGATGCCTTTTTGGTTGATTATCTTCTTCCAAACTTACCACCTTAGGCGTAGTCTTTAGAGGATTTTCTTGGACTGGTTCTTTGCTTCTGACTGGGTCTTCAATTGGTGTTTCGGTTGCATTTGAAGTTCCTACATTTGGAGTAGTAGGATGAGATCCTCGAGATGCGAGAATAAAAGCCTTTATTTCCGCCATCATTGCAACCATTTGAGTTATTTGATTCTCGACTTCAACTAATCGAGCACGGGTTTCTTCTTCTACCATTTTAACTTGTAGACGAATCCAAGGTCTTTTACTTTCTGTTGCTAAACAACCTGCTTTATAAAAAGACCCGATATTAGCATGGCAAAATGATCACGAAACCTTACATCCTTTTAATTGTATGGTTTCATGAGATTGTCATAGATAAGAAATTTCATACAAGCCTTAGCTTTGTATAAAATCCTTCATCAATGTCCTTCTCAAGGAATCATACAATTCAAAGAATTGCAATCTATGGTGATTATTTTATATTTTAAAATCGTGTTCTGAAATTATCTATGCATGTTTAGGAAATGATCAATCCATCATTACATATAAAATTTGAAATTGTTTGACATCACGGTTTTAAACTCAAATAAGAATCTAAATCATCCAATTCTAGGCTTCTTGCTAACTAAGATAGTTTCTGCCTTTTGGTATTCTTCTCATTTCTTGGCTGGAGACTCCCATTCTTCCACATCAATCACAACCTCTCCAAGGATGTAGGGTTCCACTCCTGACAAGCTTAGAACGATGTATTCTGGGACAAACTCATCTACAAGATCTGGTACCACACTCAATAGGACATATGGCTCAACATCGATTGGACTCTTATTTTCTATCCATTTGATGTATTCTTTAGAGGCCATGCAAATCTTCATATCATCTTCTAAGCTTTTTGGCCACTCAATTATTTGTTCGAGTGGGTTATCCAAAGATAGAATGATCTTGTGAATTTTGACTTGAAGGACATTCTTCTTCTTCTCGGGTATAATTCCACTTGGGATGTCGAAGGCGAATTCTTTGGGATTCCACACCGGTGGTACTTGCTGAAATATCCCAAATTATCTAATAACTCTTAGAGGGCAATAAGCTGCTTCTCCACTCAAACCAGGCAATGGTACCGCATTTCCCTCCCAACTCGTGATCATTACCTTGCTAATTTTTGGCCAATCAATCGGCCATTGGAATTGATCAGGAGTTAAGGCTCAAATGAAATTGGCCCAATATAAGAAATATTGTTTGGGTAATTTGCTTTGGATACGAATGTATCGCTCAATTGGATTTATTACCAAACAAATTTCGTGAATGTTCATGAAACGATACCAAGGTCGAATATGTGAGATGAACCATAATAACAAAAGACCAGTGGAAGCTCAAAAGATACCATTCCCATGATTTTAGTATTTGTTTAATGAGATGACGGTTTGGGCAAGAAATTAGAGAAATCCTATTTAAGATATGCTTGTCTTGCAATCATAGCTACTAAAGGGTCTAATCCCGTTCTGGACACGGGGAATAGAACAAAACCAAAGAAAGCTAGAATGAATACCCGGGCTGAAGTGTTTCCCATTTCTTTAAGAAGTTTTGAAAAATTGTCCACTAGAAAGGATAATGGAAATCTATCCGTGTTTGATTTGATTAGTTTTTCGATTTTGGAAATTTTAAGGTTAAGGAATTCGGCTAATAGGCTCATACGATTAAGTCCAACAGGTGGCTCAACGATCCTAGGTTTAGAATCAATTCCAATGGCGGCTTGATATTCTTCTAATGTTGGTACCAATTCATGTTCTCCAAGATGGAATGTGGCGGTAGAAGCCTCCCAAAAATGTGCTAAAACTTAGACTAAACTGACTTGATGTTCCACATGCATAAGTTCAAGAAGGTATCCAAGCCTTTCTTGGACATAAGTTTGGTTATCCTTGGACATGCCTTTCCGCCAAGCAACAAGTTTCTATCGAGGAATGGGAATTACTGAGATGTTTAGTTTCCCCATTGAGCCTAATCATGCAAAAAGATTTGTCATTAATCACCATGGATTGCGAATCAATTTTAATGCCTCCATTTCAATCATATGTCCTTTTGAGGTAAAACGAAGTTAAAGTACATTTGCATGCCTCGAAAGTAATGCAAATGTCATTTTGAGTCCGTTTAAACCTTAAAAGAGCATATAATTGAGATTATGGACAAATTCAATGTGTGATGTAAATGACCATTGTGCCGTACTCTATTTAGACTATAAAGTCCTAGATTATGGTTTGCAACTTCAAACACATTGAAATAAGTATTTGAATTACATGAGAAATCTGCCATGGACCTATACATTTCATCTAAAATTGAAAGAATGGTCAAATGGAGTATGACGCTCTAGTCATGCATTCTAAAATGAAAAGGCATTTAGACAAAGCATTGAATGTCATTTAGGCATTTTTAAGAAAGTGCCAATTAACATGCATAATTATAAAAGAATAGAATGGAACGATACTTGCTTACTATGATATTTTGGTTTGGTTTTAGGTATACCAACCACAAAGACAAGCGAATGCAACTAGTGAAGTTTTGGCGCCTAAAAGGGTAGGATATACTAAAGGCTCAAGGTCATCACCTTAATGGACAAGAGATTCCATTCTAATAGGCAATCGGCCTAAAGTTATGGAATATTATTCCACCTCAGTGATCGGTAATATATTTAAACGATCCCATGAGCAACCAGCTCATAATTTCGCCTAAACACATACCTCATAAGGGTAATCCTAAATGTAGACGGGATTGGGCCACAGGTAGTGTGTGCTAATGGTGTAATGCTAAAGCAATTGAAAAACATGCATAACAATTAATGACCAAACAGCACTTCTAAAATTCAATCAAAACACATTCAATCCCAACACCATCCTGCAAAACAAGGGTTAGCAAAAACAACACCCCTTATATCACCCACATGCAAAACCATTTAACACTATTATATGCGGGACATACCTAGGATCCTTGGAAGCACAAAACATAAGCATATTGTTCTATATAGGCCTAAATCCACTTAGAAAAGGTAACTCCCCAGTGGAGTCATCCAGCCTGTCGCGCCGCACTTTTTTTTAAAGGGGCTTTCGGGATTTGCACACTAAGGAGGTATTTCCATGTAAGGGTCTCTCCCAGACCATACCTCACATGACAATAGAGGGTGATTTCTTATTTAATCTAAATTTGTGATTTTTGGAGTCGCCACTAGTCATTATTAGTAGGTAAACTAAAAACCTAATCGAGGTACGGGTGAAATATTATGATTCTATGAATCAGAGATTCTGAGTACGGGGACTTGGTTACGTCATTGATCCTGAATCGAGATCCCTAACACCTTTAGGTACCTAAGAACGATAAGATATATAACGTGTCGTGCGAATTTCCGAGACCTATCCACTATTCCTATCCTTTCTAATCGCAGGAAAGACCAAACAAGTATTAAATGCACCATTATAGTCAATCAAGTTAATCAATCCTAAGTGGTCTCTAAAACTGAAAATCAATCAAAACATCCAAACCCTAATGAAGCTCTAATAGCTTATTCATTTAATGATTTACACATTTTTAGGATTTTAGGTTTTTTAGGGGTTACAAACCCTGAATTTGGAATTTTTCAAAAATGCCACTTAGACACTTCCTAAAATTCAAATTGCACTTTTTATGGTTGGCCACGATGATTTTGAACCATTATGTGAATTTTCAATTTTTTTGATTTTTTTAAAATTTTGATTTTTTTTGGAAAACATTTTATTAAAATTGAGAATTGATTTTTTATGGTTTTCTAAAAATCTTTATGAATATTTCAATTTTTCAAATTTTTATTGATTTTTCAACTTTTTTTTTATTTTTATTTGTATTTTCTAAATTTTTTGAATTTTTTTCAATTTTTTGAAAATTTTTGGATTTTTCTGAACTTTCTAATTTTTTTTGTGAATTTTTTAATTTTTTTGAATTTTTCTGAAATTTTCTAATTTTCTGATTTTCTAAAAGAATTCTAATTTTTTTATGATTTTTAGATTTTTTTTAGAATTTTCTAAATTTTTTTATTTTTTATTAGTTTTTTTAAAATTTTCCCGCCGAGGGGATGAATCAAACCGGCCCGGTTCAACCCAATTCGGCCTAATCAAACCGGGTGTCGCCAGCGCCGGCGTCGGTTGTCTCCTTTGGCGAGTTAAGCGCCAAAACGACGCCGTTTTTAGTTTTTTTCATTAGGGCATTTTTCCAAGCAGGTGGTGTGCACTGTTCTATATTCAATGTTTTCAAGGCCGACGATTTGGACTAATTTCTGGTGACCTTCTAATGGGTGTTTTGCTATTCCAATTGATTCATTACAAAGTCCACTTGTTCTATTCTTGATCTGACCTACTCAAGACATCGGCAATCATTCACCGGCCGGCGAAAAACCTAACTTGCAACAATTCTAGATTAATACTTCAAAACTTCAAGTCCCAATTCTACTCGTCCTAATCATCTAATTCGATTATAATCAGCATCAAATCATCAAATAAAGTGACAGGAAGCCTACTTGGATGGCCCTATGGCCATGGCGATGCTCTGGTGAGGGTAAATGAACTTCGGTGAGATGGTTGGCAAATGGCCGATTCGATTTATACACATTTAATCCCATATTGCAATCAAACAAAGAGAAACATGTTCAGAAACTCAATTTTGACATCATAGTACTTAAAATCATTGAAGAAATCGCCAGTTTAACAATACTAAGTTCATTTTCATTTTTCTGGAATTTCTGGAAAAGTATGGTGAAAACCATACTTTACCTGTTTCAGAAGAGATCCAAATGATTTTCCTATCTGTGGCTGTGGGGATGTTCTACAGCACCTGGACTATCAAACAGTAGTCTCCATTTCGCTGGAGAGTCCCTAGATTGATTAACTGAAGCGCCTTTTCAGGCCTTCCCCATAGGCTTATTTGCAAGTTTGCCGGTGAGTTCCTCAGCGGCGGGACCTATTTGCCGGTGTTTTCTTGGTCGGAAAAAGTGCCGATCATGAGGCCTCAAGGAGTCTCTACTCATTCTCTCACAAGTTCCCTCTCTTTTGCGTCTCTAATTTTCTCTCTCTCTCTTCGGCAATTCATCGAACAAGTTCCCTTTTCTCGGATAAGTGTTTTTCCATTTTTGTTCATCAAAAGTCCCGCCCAAATTCGGTTAGAACCGACCTTGAATCGGTTAGATCGAATAATCGATGACATCTGGTGATTATCCAGCTATTAAACCAGCATTTTGCACGTTTTTATGGTGGGATTAAGGCTGGTGAAGTCGTGGGCTTAAAATGGAATTTTCTAGGTTTTGAACGTTTTGGGGCGAATCAGGTGAAGAAGACGGGTCACTTGGTCGGGTCGGGTTGACCCAGTCGACCCAACAGACCCGGGTTAGTTTAAATTCACAAATTCGACCCGATTTTAACCCAATTTTCCAAATTTAATCCTAAAATTGAATTCCTCATCATATTCTGAACCCAAGTATATGATTTTCCCTAATTTTTATTATAATTGTGTTCAAAATTTTCTCAATTTTATATTCGGGTTAATAGGATTTTGTTCAATTTGATGTCCTAATGACCTGATTAGGCAAAATTAATGTCAAAATTGAATTACCCACATCTGATTAACCCTAGAAATGATGGTCTCATATTTCAACAATTTCATATTGGGCACGATTCCCAACTTGGGTTCAAAATTCATAATTTTTAATCTAATTTTGGGGATTTTTTATTTTTATGCCAAATTGTACAATTGGACTAACCATTATGCAATTTAAGGTCCTAAAATCAATTGTTGTGAAGACACTGTGACTTAAAAATGACTAGAAAAAATTTCATTTCATTTTTGGTTCAATTCAAGTTTAATGTTACCTAATTTTGGGAAAAACATATACCTGATTGAGATTTTTTAAAATTGATAATGTATTCATGAAATTGGATTTAAAATAAGACTAATGACTATTTTTATGGAATTTTCTGATTCCATTTCCTATTTTTCTTGATTTTCTCGCTTATTTTGACTAAAAGAAATTAAGAAAAAATGCAGAAAAATGCAAAAAAATTATTTTTTGGTTTCAAAATAGGTTTCTATGCTTGGCCAAGATTCCTAGACCTAATTTTGAATTTTTTTTTAAAATTAAAAAAAGAGCTAAAAATTAGGTGTCAATAGGGACATGTTTGGATATGGCTTACCTTTCATCATTTGAAGGTCCTTCCATTCGATTTGATCCAAATTTTTTCTATGAAATTTTTCAAAACCTTTTGTCAAATTATCCCTTTCAGGAAATTTTGATGCTTAGTGCATTTTCAAAGAAAATTTCAAAATTTTTGATTGAAACATTGTTGAGGTATTTTCCTTTTCAAAACAATTTGATTTGTTTTGTTCAATTTAGTGTCATCCTGCTTGGGGAAGAAAAAGTTTGATTTTTCTCTAAGAAAGGCAACCTCTTTAGCACATACCCTCATGATTTAGGGATACATGTCTGGTCAATTTACCAAGATCCCTCTTGTTTGCATACTTTTGCTTTGGTTCCACTGGGGATTCTTCTTTTGTTACTCTCTTTTCTTTGTTTCCCTAGGGATGATGTAAAGAAAAGTATATTAAAGGACATCAATGGAAAATAGAATTGGAAGTGATATTTCCCTTTATTGTTTGATAACTCTATTGAGAATTCTGATATCATCAACTGGTTTAGCTTCTTTTTGCTTTTTTCTGCAAAACAAATAAACTTGTTCATGAAATGCATGGTATGCATGATATGCATGATATGCGCATGTTCTAAAGTGACCTGAATCTTTTCTTGAACGTTCGTCTTCATTTCATGGGTAGAAAATCTTAACAGCATCTATATTTACAGGATAGGCTAGTTCCGTTCCTATCATATCTACAAAAATCAATACTCCTTCGGGAAGAACTTTCTTGACAATGTTTGGACCCTCATAATTCAAAGTGAATTTGCCACAAGGATCTGAATTGTTGAAGATGACTTACTTCACTACTAAATTCTCTATTTTGAAATTCCTCGGTTTCACCTTTCGATTAAAGGATTCAACCACTCGTCTTTGATAGGCTAGTCCATGGCATATAGCTATTAATCTCTTTTCATCAATCATGTTGAGTTGTTCATATCTTTATTGAATCCACTCAGCTTCTGAAAGCTTCAATTGGGATAATATCTTTAATGAAAGAATTTTTACTTCAACAAGTAGCAATGCTTCCATTCCATAAACCAAGGAAAATGAGGTTGCTCCAGTTGATGTTCGAATTGAAGTTCAATATGCCAACAGAGCATATGGCAACCTTTCGTGCCATTCACGATAATTCTCGATTGTCTTGGCTAGTATCTTCTTGATATTCTTATTTACCGCTTCAACTGCTCCATTCATTTATGGACGATATGGAGATGAGTTCAGATGTTGGACATGGAAGTGCTCAAGTAAATCATCTACAATTCTGTTATTCAGATTTGAGCCATTGTCCATAATTATTGCTTTTGGAACTCCATACCTAGCAATGATGTCCCGCCTAATGAATCTTGCAACATTCTTTGCAGTAATATTCATGTAGGAGTTTGCTTTAATCCACTTAGTAAAATAGTCAATAGCAATCAGGATGAACCGGTGTCCATTTGAGGCCTTGGGGTTGATGGGACCAATCATATCAATGCCTCACAATGAAAATAGCCATGGCTCGGACATTTGATGTAACTCATTTGGCGGTGCATTGATTTTATCTCTATAAACCTAGCATTGATAGTAACATCTCACGTTTGGATGCAATCTAATTCCATTGTCATCCAATAATATCCCAATCTCATAAGCTTTCGGGCTAGAAGATGTCCATTCATGTGCGGTCCACATTTACCTTCATAAATTTCTTTCATGATCTGTTCAGCTTCTGTAGCATCCACACATTTTAATAGGGTTGAATCAAATGATTTCTTGTAGAGGGTTTGATTATTGAGGAAGAATTGGTTGGCTATCTTCCTTATAAATTTCCTGTCGCCTGGTTGGCTTTCTTCAAGAAATTCTCCTAATTGAAGATATTTTTTGATGTCATGATACCATGGTTCGTTGTCGAACTCTACTTGGACCATCATGCAATGAGCTGGTTGTTCAAGAATATTGATTCTCAATGGTTTTATATCCATACCATCTTCAGCTTGTAATAAGGATGACAAAGTTGGAAGAGTATTTGCAAAATAATTCTGAGCCATTGGAAGATAATTGAATGTTACCTCTTCGAAACCTTCTGTCATCTCTTGGAATTAGTTTGGCATCTCGAGTTTGCCATTTGCCAGTTGTTTGCAATATGATGAGCATAGAATCTCCATATACTTGCAACCTTTTTACCTTCATTGAAAGGGCTAATTGTAAGCTGAGAATGAACGTTTCATATTCAGCGATGTTATTGGTACATGGAAATATCGATTTTACAGATACCGAATAGTGTTAGCCTTCTGGGGAAAACAGTACTGCCCCAGTTCCTGATCCTGATAAGTTGGTTGCGCCATCAAAATACATAGTCCATTTGTTGTCGACTGATGTCAATATGTGGCCATCAAGTCGTTCTTCAGAACTGGCAATATTCTGCGAATTTTCTACCAACATGTCTGCTATTGCTTGTCCTTTGACTGACTTTTGGGATGAACTTCTGATATCGAACTTAGATGACAAGACTTGCCACTTTGTTAATTTCCCGACCAAGAAGGATTTCTCAAGAAGGTACTTAATCGGGTCACTCTCGATCACTAGCAAAATTTGGTGATGAAGGGTGTACTGTCTTAATCTGTGTAATACTCAAATCAGTGCAACGCAAGTCTTCTCAACTGCTAGGTAATTCACTTCTGATGTTATGAATTTCTTGCTCCAATAATAAATGGCATGTTCTTTACCATCCTTTGGTCTTCTTTGTATAAGCATCGCTCCTAATGACTCATAGTGAGTCGTCAAATATAAGATCAGTGGAATTCCAGGAATTGGTGGTATCAACACTAGTAGGCATACCAGATGTTCTTTGATTTTGTCAAAGGCTTGCTGACATTCTGCATCCCACTTTACTTTGGCATTTTTCTTCAATAGTTTGAAGAATGGTTTAACAGTCTTAGAAAGCTGAAAGATGAAACGTGCAATGTAGTTCAATCGCCCCAACAAGCTTCTCACTTCTTTTATCGTAGAAGGAGTCTTTAAGTCGTATATTGCCTAGATGTTGGAAGGATCTATTTCGATTCCCTTAACCATAAATTCTAGCAATTTGCCAGATTTTGCCCCAAATACACACTTGTTGGGGTTCAGCCACAACTTGTACTTTCTAAGTCTTTCAAACAACTTGCGAAGCACCTCAACATATTCTTCTCCTTGTTTAGATTTTACGATCATGTCGTCCACATATACCTCGATTTTTTTGTGCATCATGTCATGGAACAAAATTACCATTGCCCTTTGATATGTGGCGCAAGCATTTTTCAAACCGAAAGTGCCCCATTGTGTTATGAATGATGTTTTCGCCTTATCCTCTTTCTTCATAAGGATTTGATTATATCCTAAAAAACCATCAATGAATGAAAATATTTCGAACCTAGCAGTGCTATCCACTAGTACATCGATATATGGAAGCGGGAAATCATCCTTAGGACTTGCTTTATTTAGGTCGCGATAATCAACATACACCTATACCTGACCATCTTTCTTCATTACGGGTACTATGTTGGCGACCCATTCTGGATATGATACCACTTCGATGAAACTGACTTTGAGCAATTTCATCACTTCTTCTATTTTTTTCGCTAATTCCGGCTTTGTTCGCCTCAGTTTTTGCTTTTTTAGTGGAATACTTGGATCAATTGGCAAAACATATTCAACTATGCTTGGATCAAGGCCTGCATATCAGTATAAGACCATGCAAATATATTTTGATATTCCTTAAGCAAATCTATGACTCTTTCTGCTTTTGCTAAGGGAAGACTTTCTCCAATCTTAACTTTATTGGGATTCTCTTCATCATCCAGATTAGCAATAATCGTTTTCTCTAACATGAGTGGCTTTGATTCTTCATGATAGATCCATTCTTTTCTGACCCATTCCTCATCTTCATTATCTACTTCAATATCGCAAGTGATCTCCTCGGAAAGATTTGGGTCACATATAAACCTATTATGAATGTGTGAATGCTCATGCTTGACATGTAACAAGCATAATTAATAATTGCATACAAAGTAAGTAACACATATGGTCCTATGAAGAACTTTTTTTGAAATTCATTTTGAAATTTGTTTTGAAAGAACATATAGATAGAGCTAGTCCTCATATCATCAGACTTCCTTGCTCTTAAAATCATTTTTGCAATGAGGAGCAATATAGAAACCTAAAGCCTCAAGCCTCATGAATGAGGATATTATTCATCATAGGTTTGGTTTTGTTTCTACATGTCCTTAACAAAACATTTGACCACTTTTATTGGATTGAAAAACGTAATGACATCTACATCAAAAGGAATGTAAATTGTAAATGAATTGAAATTGCAAATGGAATCACAGGTAACTTGAAATTGCAATTGATAAAATGTAATGGAAAAAGCTAGTAGCAAAAGTTCAAGAGAATCTTCCTACTTCAGTGCGTAGGTAACTTCCGCCTCAGTTATGATAACGTTGATGATATTCTCTTCGAATAAACTTGGCAGAACAGATTCTTCATCTGCATGTAAGGCTTCTTCTTGAAGTAACTTGGAAGGTCTAGAAAAAGTTTCCTTGATATGGATCTAATGGTAATGAAGCTCTTTATCCTTGCCTTTCCATATCAATGGATTAATAAGGCGATCACCTCGACCTCTGCAGCCTCCATAGTTCTTTCAACCTCAGCCTTGACCTCCATGGTGATCTTTAGAGTTATTTGGAATATAACCTATTTCGCACTTCATCCTTGTAGCGAGTGGAGTGATAGGTTCTTTGACTCCTTGAGATTTCAATCCAAGGCCATTACCAGCAGTAAATCCATACTGGTATAACATCCTTCTAGACATAATGGATGATTTTGAGAATTCCGGGGATTTTACGATGCAACCGGCAGAAATTTGCACCATTGAGATCATTTCGAAGGAATGATAACTTGGTTCTTCTTTCACTTCGGGTTCGACATACAATATTGCACTCTCCTTGTAGGTGATGAAATTTGTCTTCCCATGTACAGTGATCATTTTGCCATTAATGACAAACCTGACCTTCTAATAGAGACTTGAAGGAATGGTGCCAGCCATATGAATCCAAGGTCTTCCGAGTAACAAATTGAAAGTCCTTAGAATATCCACTACTTGGAAGTCAATCAGAAAAGGCACAGGGCCATTGTTTACCTTAAGCTCGATATAGCCAATAACGTATTTCTTCATTCCATCAAACGAGTACACGGTTACCTTAGAAGGTTTGATGAGCTCTTCACTAATCCTCAAGCGATGCAGTGTACTTAGTGGACACAAATTAAGTGCAGAACCATTATCGATCAGCACCCTTGGCACCTCTCTACCCCGGTATCTAATGGTAATATACAAAGCCTTATTATGGGAACACTTGTCAATTGGGAAAACTTCATTGGAGAAGGCGATTTGATCCTTTAGAAAAATAGTGCCAATAAAGTCTTCCAATTGTACTTCATTAATCGTCTCCGGATGTGAACCTCATTGAGAAGTTTCATAAGTACCATTTTGTGGCTTTCTAAAGTCATGAAGAGATCCAATAGAGAAATCTGTACCAGCATCTTCCTTAGCTATTCAATTACCTCGAATTCGCTCGTCTTCTTGACCAAAAGCAACTATTTAACATCTTCTTCAGTCACTCCTTTCTTTTCGTATTCACTATCCTTCGGGGCATTACATCTCCCCAATCGAGTTATGGCATCGACTTCTTTGAAAGAGTAATCCTAAGGTACACACTTATTATCAAACTTTTCTTTTGGAGAGAGAGTAATAATCACAGGCTGTGTTTCTTCTTCTTCGATCTTCAGCTGATCAATGGGAAGTTGAATAATGATTGGTGTGATAGGATCTTCCTCCTCCTTATATTTATCTGCCTCATCAAGCTTGATTAGAAATGGTATAATCATGGATACCATGCTTCTATTAGCTTCATCAGCATCCATTCCACCCCAACCATTAGGTATGATTGTTTCATTCTTGAATACCCATGAAGGAGGTGTATATTTGACACGGTAGTTGTACTTACAGCTATCTTGACCCAGGTAATCAATGACTTCACCTTGTCTTCATGCTTTTCAAATAGATCGTCTATCACCTCGGCGAGTCTTTTTCTTCTTTTTTTCTTTCTAATCTTCATTTTCCTCGAGATTCAATTGGCTGATCGGGACCTTATCCATACCACCCTATCCGTCTAGTATAATTACTTCATTTTTGAACGCCCATGATGGTGGAGTATATTTGACACGGTAATTGTATATACTGTTGTTTTGATCAAGTAGGTCTACAGTTTCACCTTCCTTGGCTGCTTTCTAGGTAAAATGCCTTTCACCTTGACGGGCTTTCTCTTTCTCCTTTTTATCTTGAATTGTTTCATCTCAAAGCATTTCTTTCTTGGGTAGAGCCTTCTCCTTAGGATTGGTTTCATCGTCCATACCACCCCAGCCATCAGGCATAATTACTTCATTTTTGAATGCCCATGGCGGTGGGGTATATTTTACTTGGAAGTTTTATTTCCCAAAGTCCTCTCCCAAGTTGTTTACAATCTTGCCTTTTAGGAGTGCTTCTTGACGAAAGCGAGCATCTCCTAATAGAGAAGCTTTAATCTTGACTTCATATTCTTCTTCATAATCAGACTCAATCACTGTTTCCTCATCCTTGATCATGTTTACTGTACTGTGCTCAGGAAGAGGATTTTGATGTACATTTGGCTCAAGCTCTTGGAAGTTCAATAACTTCATATCAATGAGCTGTTGAACCTTGTACTTTAGAGTGGGACAATTATCTACACCATGTCCCATTTCTCCCATGTGATAGGCGCAAGTCTTTAACTTATCGTACCAAGAAAATCTTGCAAGATTGTCTCTCGATACTTCCTTGGCCACTAAATGCCTTTCCAGAAGCATTGGCAATAGCTTTGACAGGGGTCGGGGCAACGGTATATATTGCTTCACAGGCTTTTTATTTGGCTTGAATTGCCTAGGATTTTTCCGAGCAACATTTGATTGCCTAAAAAATGATGCTTGATGAGTACTTGGGCTCGACACCATGGCCATTTCTCGAATGGGTTCTTTGTCTTTTTTCATGGGGTAAGGCCTTCATGCTACTGTTTCTTGAGCCTTCTTTTCTTTCAAACCCCATTTAATTCTCTCACCTACTTTGACCAACATCGTAAATGTCTGACAGCTTGATACATGAAGCTTGTCATAATACTCAGTTGGCAATGATTTTAGAAAGAGCTCAATGAGCTCATCTTCACTTATGGTGGGCTTTACTTGTGAAGTAACAGCTTTCCATTTCTGAGCATAGGCTCTGAACCCTTCATTTTTCTGTTTCTCGATTCTGATGAGGTCCTCTCTAGTTAGGAGTACTTCAACATTAAACTTGTACTGGCAAAGAAATTCTCCCACCAAATGATCCCATTTAATGAAGCGTTTTATGTCGAGGGTTGTATACCATGCAAGGGCTGCCCTTCTTAAACTATATTGAAATGTGCTAATAAGAAGTGGTGTGTTATCTGAATTTCTTACCATCTTACGGAGATAATACTTCAAATGGCTTTTGGGACAACCAGTGCCATCATACTTGCTCACGAACTCTAGTTCCTTATAATTTTCTGGAACAACCACCTTTGCGTACGGTGAGATCTTGTTGAACCTTTGAAGCTTATAACCTTGACTTGCTAAGCATTTTTCAATTTTGGCCAATCTTTTGGCCTCTTCTCCATCCTTTGTTTTGGATGTCTTCTTGGTTTGATCATCCCCTTCCAAATTCACTACATCAGGCATAGTCTTTGGAGGATTTTCTTGAACCGTTTCTTTGTTTCTGACTGGATCTTCAATCGGTGTTTCGATTGCGTTTGAAGTTCCTACATTTGGAGTAGTAGGATAAGATCCTCGAGATGCGAGAATAAAAGCCTTCATTTTTGCCATCATTGCTACTATTTGGGTCATTTGATTCTCAACTTCAGCTAGTCAAGTACGGGTTTCTTCTTTCGCCATTTTAACTTGTAGGCGAGTCCGAGGTATTTTACCTTCCGTTGCTAAACAACCTGTCTTGCCAAAAAAGACCTGATATCAGCATAGTAAAATGATCATGAAACCCTATATTCTTTTAATTGTATGGTTTCGTGAGATTGTCACTGATAATAAATTCTATACAAGTCTTAGTCTTGTATAAAATTCTTCATCAATGTCTTTCTCAATGACCCATACAATTCAAAGAATTTCAATCCATGATGATTCCTTTATGTTTTGAAATCGTGTTCTGAAATTATCTATGCATGTTTAGAAAATGATCAATCCATCATTACATATAAAATTTGAAATTGTTTGACATCATGGTTTTAAACCCAAATGGGAATCTAAATCATCCAATCCTAGGCTTATTGCCAACTAAGATAGCTTCTGCCTTTTCGTATGCTTCCATTCCTTGGCTCGAGACTCTCATTCTTTCACATCAATCATAACCTCTTCAAGGACATAGGGTTCCACTCCAAGCATGCTTGGAACAATGTATTCCAGGACATACTCATCTACCGGGTCCGGTACTATGCTCAACGGGACATATGACTCAACATCAAATGGACGCTTATTTTCTATCCATTTGATATATTCTTTGAAGGCCATGTAAATCTTCATGTCTTCTTCTAAGCTTTTTGGCCACTCGATTATTTGTTCAAGCGGGTTATCCAAAGATAAGATGATCTTGTGAATTTTGGCTTGAAAGACATTCTTTCACTCCTCGGGTATAATTCCACTTGGGATGTCAAAGGCAAACTTTTTGGGATTCCATACTAGTGGTACTTGCTGAAGTATCCCAAATTGTCTAATAACCCTTAGAGAGCAATAAGCTGCTCCTCCACTCAAACCAAGCAATGGTACCACATTTCCCTCTCGGCTCGTGATCTTTGTCTTACTAATCTTTGGCCAATCAATTCGCCATTGGATTTGATCAGAAGTTAAGGCTCTAATGAAATTGACCCAATCTAAGAAAGATTATTTAGGTAATTTGCTTTGGATACGAATGTGTTACGCCCAGAACTCCATGGCACACAGCATCCTGCCATACGGTCGAATACATGCGACGTCCCAGGAATGCGTTGCCGACCCCAAAACCTAACACAGAGAACATTGCACATGCGAAAGCAATAAATAAATAACACCCTTACATAAACAATATAAGACAAAGGATAGCAGAAAATCAGCTAGCACATTCGAAAATATATACACTTTGTATTATTATTGAAAACCTTTACAATATCCATTATCAACAATATGCAAACAACTTCTTATCTTACCAAAAAAAAAAAACAATATGCAAACAAACTAAACAAAAGCGGGTCAGGACCACTACAACAAAAAGGAATAAATGGTCAGTGCTAGTCAGTCTAAACCTAAAGGAGGGCTACAATAAAAAAGTGTCGGCTCCCACTAACTATGGACTAAGGTCTAGTCTATGGCTCCCAATCCAGATCAGATCCAGACGACTCAGAGGAACTCTCGAATGGCTCTAACTCCTCTGAATCCATATCCTCAGACTCTATCTCCAGCTTGGGGCAAAGTGCCAAAAGTGCCTCATTTGGGTCTGGCTCCTCGACCTCACCGTCTTGCTCTGGATCTTGCTCAATGGGCTCAGGCTCCACGTCAACCTCCATCGACTCCGGGTCTGCAGCCAATACCTTTGGCTCCTCGTCCATAGCAGCTTACTCATCCATCGACAAGTTGTCAAAAATACTCCAATCGGGTGTGACTGGGGGATCTACTATCTCCCCGTCACAGCACTGTGTGTCTGCCTTCCCTAATCTATTAAACGAGACGTCAAAGGTTCGGAGAGGTCCATGCTCTCCATCCTGGTCTCTAAAATACCATGCTAAATACTCATCGGATTCAGGGTACGGCTGGCTCACATCTATCAGTACATTAGTCCGGTATCAAATATATACACCCTCGTTCCCTACGGGGCATTCCGTCCTCTCCTATCCAATCTAGCGCGGGATCCCAAAAAGTACAAGTGTAGGTGGCATCCTCAAGGCCGGGGGTTTGAAAGGTTGAGTTAAACAACAATGAGACAAGTTTCAGCGAGTAAAAACCCCCTCAACTTAAACTAGGCTAACATGCACATTTTGACAGGCAAGCTAAACACACTACAGTTCAGTTAATAACAACAATTGACCCTAGCCCTTCGGTCCGGATCGCTTACCTCAATGACCCTGCAGGTTAGGCAATTCAATGTAATAATCACGGTACATACGCGAACACATTAGCCATACGTACGTCATATGCACGCTTATACTCACTAGAGTTCGTTGTCGCGACCTACCTCACGAGGGCCGAACTCGATAATGCGGGTTTAGAGATAAGTCTTCATGAAATGGTTCATATGGCATATCATAAAAAATGATTTTCTTGGAGTATAAATCTTTTGATCATCCATATGATCCATTCATCATGAACGTGGATCTTCCCTAAATCCATATCTCGCGTGACAGCGGATTGATTTTGTCTTTTTTAGGAGTCGCCACTAGCCTAGGTCGGGGGTCGGCTAGAATACCCAACCGAAACACGGGAATTTCGTTTCGGTTTCTATGAAAACCAGAGATCAAAGATTCGGGGACTAGCTTACGTTAATATTTCTATTAACGCCCTTTCGGTACTGCTAAACTTAGCATGGTTGTTATCTAAGTTATCATACATTTATTCTTTACCATTTTCATGTTTAAAGTTTTAGTCCACTAGGTAATCATGCATCTTGTTTTTGTATTTTCATTTAAAATTCTAAACTAATCCTATATTAATCTAGAAAAAGAAAGAAACAATCAATTGTATTTAAAGTCATTTCATAAAATAAAAACTCAAAATATTGAAAAGACGAGTCAATTCTAAGTGCGAGAAAGTAAAATCCCGCAACTCGTCGGGTGTTTATTACAACACAAATTGAAAACCCGAGACATGATCGAGGATGAATGAATTAAGTACAAATTGAA
Organism: Syzygium aromaticum; assembly: GCA_024500025.1. Lineage (NCBI taxonomy): Eukaryota > Viridiplantae > Streptophyta > Magnoliopsida > Myrtales > Myrtaceae > Syzygium > Syzygium aromaticum. The sequence continues at coordinate 19,783,946 of CM044895.1, forward strand.
ATCGGATCGGACATCGGCCTATCGCCATCGTCAAATGAATACAAATGGAAACCGGATTGGACATCGATCAATCGCCTTGGTTTTTTATCATTTCGGATTATCCTCCCATGGACCGCCTCTCGGGTATCGGTGTTTATATTCATAACATTCATTCATGACAAACAATGCACAAAGGAACAATAAAAAAAAAACAATAGTGCAAACAATTCACTAGTCAAACATGGGCCTTGGGATCGGCCTTTATTTTTTATGCATTTCAATTCACCACCCACCTAATCATCTAACATTATTTGATCAATGGTTAATGATAATGAGCTACCATTTGCATTCACAAAACGGCAACTCATATCAATTAACCCCTAAAGTCGGGTTCTAAATGACCACAATGAACTACTCAACGAACACGCATCGGGCCTAACGTTCATCTAACAAACACATGCATGGCAATGAAATAAGCATGTATTTAGGCCCATGAGCCTTATTTCGAAGCTAATCAAACAATGATAAGTGGGCTTCATAAGGAGACCACTTATTCAGTTTTTATCACATTCGGATTGCTTCTGTTCAGATGTGATTAACTATCCTAATGACGTCCAAATGAAGTGATTCAGGAATCATTAGAAAGCTTATACCATGAGGATCAAAAGTCAAGAAGACCATTTTCTAATTCCTCACTGATTTTCCCGAAAATGACAAATTTACTCTCAGTGATAGACTGGACCCGATTCTATTATGGAATTAAAAATAATGGCGGGAAAAATAACAAACCTTATCAAAATCACGTGAAAATTTTTGTACAGTTAGGATTCTCCGTGTGCAACAAGTTTTGTGTTTTGAGTTTTTGCTAAAAAGTCCTCCAAATTTTTATAAAATTCGGTTTTTGCAAAGGACTCAATTGCAAACCAAATTTCAACTCGTGAAAACCATTTGTGAAATTTTAAGCAAATTGACCCTCCAAAAATTGTTATTTGGCCCTCAAATTCTCCAGTCAATATAATGAGGCCCCAATGAACAACTTTGTAGTTTTGATTTTTCACAAAAAAGGACTCTAACTTTATCAAATTCGGAAAAACATCTTCTAAACTCTAAAGGAATGAAAATCAGATCTTGACACAGATACTGATCAGATTGTGAAAATTCCTTTTGAAAATCCAAATGACCTCCGATTTTGATGAAATTAGTATAATGGAAAGATCTCGATCTCAGTGTGAACTTTCATGAAGAAAACTTTTTTAGATTTTGAACACACAAATTTATGAAAATCGAAGGACACACGAAGGTCAATCAGAAACCAGTCTGTCACCAGATTTATGCTTGGATGACGTTGCTAATCGTACCATGCTAACATGCTTGGAATTTTATGAACATTTTATGATGAACAAATTAAGATGTGATCTACAACTTTCATGAAGAAAGCTTTTTCAAAAAATGATCATAGAAAATCAGAAAAATCATAGAACAGCACAACATCAATCAGGATATCATCAAAACAGATCTGCACATTACATTTCAGATTCTGATCCTAACTTCTGAAATAGTTCTGACATAACAAATCAAGTCTGATCAAGGCATATGATATATCAAATCGAAGCTTAAGACGTGCTCTACGATTCTCTAGTTTATCACTTCGCAAGATTTCGACATTAACGAGCTGAAATCGACATCACAAGCATGCAGGTTTCAGTGTACACGATTTTGCAAAAGTACACTTACCTTGTTCAACAATGCTCTAGCATAAAATCGAGCAATCCGGCCTCCATGTTCAGATCAAGGACAGCACGGAGAAGTCTCGGAAAGCTCGGCTAACCTATGATAATAGATTGCACAAACTAAGTGAGAATCGGTCCGTTTTTGCACTATTGAGCTAGTAACGAAGAATCAAATCAAAAGACATGATCCGATGGCCGTTTAACGAGTCGCCGGACACCACGGTGATGTGAAGGTGCCGGGGAGTGTAGTCGCAAGTCTTGGATCGCCGGAGGAGGTTGCCGATCAGCCGGTTCAGCCACTTGAACCGGCTAATCACATCACCGGCAGTAGTGCCAGTGATGTTGCCGAGGAAGAAAATCGGTCGGAACAACAAGTTCCGCCCACCGGCGAAGGTAGCTGGTCTTGCGACCAGCCTTGGGCCGCCATGGGGGATGCCGGTGAGGTGGTGGCTCGGCGGAAAAGTGGCTGGAGAGAAGGAGATGGTCGGCGAGGGAGAGAGAGATCGTGAGAGAGAGAGAGAGAGAAAATCATATCTGAAATGAAAGAGAATGCCAAATTTTAGAGGGAAAAAACACTATATACTTCCCCTAACTTTGAATCCTAGCCCTTAGATTGATCCAATGGCCTAAAATGCATCCTTAATGATTAAGAATATTCCTTATGGGCTAAGGATTGGTGACATGGCACTATGGATGGACATGATCAATTATAGATGAATGGTCATGATTGATTTGCTTATCCCCTAATTAATTTGCTTAATCCTTAAGGAAGGGCATTTTGGTAATTTTCACTTAGGGGCATTTTTGTAATTTTTGAACTCAAAGGAATGGGGCCGGCCTTGGCTAGTCGGAATGGATCGTCGATCTCCGAATTTTTAACCGAAAAATGGCCAGTCCGATCAGACCGGTTCAATTTGAATCAAACCGAGTTAAGCCGGTTAATCCCGAATTTGGCCTGATTGAACTAGTTCAATCCTTGATTCATTTGTTCCAATTTTGTGTGATTTGATGATTAATTGAGCCCATTAATATCAAATCCAATTGGATTGAACCGATTTGAAATTTATGCACAAATTGATCCAATTTAGCTTGTTTGTCTCAATTGCTCTTAAATTTGGGTAATTGCATGGCCAAGCAAGACTAACAAATTTAATTGAAGTCCAATTAACCGAATTGAGTCACAATTCATCAAATTGAATATTAGTCTAGAGTGGGTCAAGTTGAATTGCACTAATTGGACCAATTACTCTTAGACTACTTGATCATTAGATCACTAAATTGATCAAATTGACTCAAATTTATGTGAATCTTCCAAAATTGATTTTGAATTTGGATTTCATATAAGAAATTAGGCTCAATCGTGTCTCAATTGCGCAAATCATGAAGAATCGATCCAGATCACTGATTAAGACCAAAATTGGGGGTTTTGTGTTTGACTTGGAATTACAAAATTGATTCCAAAATTGAATATAAAATGACTTTTAGATCAAATGTCATGAAGAAAACTGTCCTAAAAAATGACTAGAAATGAAGTAATATCATTTTTAGCCGATTTTGAATCAAATTCCGCAAATTGGGAAAAAGTTGATTCTAAACCAATTTTTGCAAAATTTCAAATACCAAAGGTAAATTGAATGTAAAATCATATGTGTTGACACCTAAATTTTACTAATCATTTAGTCGTAATTTGCATAGAAAATTAGGGATTAATTTTTAACCCCTAAACAAAAATATTTAAATTGCATAACATATAGTTTATGTTCATTTTAATTTAATCGCATTTTTGCATCGGACCGGTGATGGCGAACAAGCTTAAATTTCATCGAATGGGACTCGGTTCGCTCGGAAAGGCAAGGGCCGAAAATCACGAGTCAAATAGGTTTGGTCGTTTTAATTTGAGCTTAATTCAGCCCATTATGTTCAATTAAATTAAAACCCAAGTTAATTCAGCCCGCTTAGGAATTAAATAAAATCAGAAATTAGATTAAGGCCGAAGCCTAAGTCTAAGCCCATTAGGACTAGAGAGCCCATCTAATTGACCTAGGTTAGTATTATATAAGCATGTTTAGGTCAGAATTTTGAGGGGACAACACATAACTCAGATTTGATTTTTAGAGAAAGGCAAGTGTGAGAGAGAAAGTGACGTCGCGCACCACCATCGGGGGCACGCCGCACGCCGTCGCACCGCCGTCGTCGCGCCTAAACCGCCCGCCGACGTCACTGCCTTCCGCTAACGCGGCTGCTGATGATGTGATCAGCCGGTTCAAGCGGCTGAAACGGCTGATCGGCGACTTCCTCCGGCGATCCAGAACTTGCGGCAACACTCCTTGGCGTCTTCACATCACTGTGGTGGCCGCTTTCTCGTTAAACGACCGCCGGATCACATCTCATGACTTGATTCTTCATTACTAGTCCACTAGTGCCAGATTAAATCGATTCTCACTATATTTTGTGCAATCTATTATCATAGGTCGGCCGAGCTTTCCGAGACTTCTCCGTGTTGTTTTTGATCTGAATACGGAGGTCGGATCGCTCGATTTCGTGCTGGAGCATCGTTAAACAAGGTAAGTGCACTTGGACTTTGTTCTGTAAAATCGTGTACATAGAAACCAGTATGCTTGAGATGCCGATTTCAGCTCGTTAATGTCAAAATCTTGTGAAGTGATGAACTAGAGAATCGTAAAGCACGTCTTAAGCTTTGATTTGATATATCATATGCCTCAATCGGACCTGATTTGCTATGTCAAAACTATTTTGGAAGTTAGGATCAGAATCTGGAATATGATGTTGAAGTCTGTTCTGATAATGTTCTGACTGATGTTATGCTGTTCCGTGATTTTTATGATTTTCTATGATCATTTTTTGAAAAAACTTTCTTCACGAAAATTGTAGATCACATCTTTTTCTGTTCACCATAAAATTTTCATAAAATTCCAAGCGTGTTAGCATGATACGATCTGCAACGTCATATATGCATGAATCTGATGACAGATCAGTCCCAGATTGACCTTCGTATGTTCTTCAATTTTCATAAATTTGTGTGTTTGAAATCTGAAAAAGTTTTCTTCATGAAAGTTCATACTGAGATCGAGATCTTTCCATTGATATTAATTTCATCAAAATCGGAGGTCATTTGGATTTTCAAAAGGAATTTTCACAATCTGATCAGTATCTGTGTCCAGATCTGATTTTCATTCCTTTAGAATTCAAAAGATGTTTCTCCGAAACTGATAAAGTTGGAGATTATCTGCAAATTAGGTGATTGAACATTATCCTATATTTTTCAGAATATTTAATTTTCTAATTTGCATGTTTTGAATATTTCATAAATATCATGTGGATATTTAGATATCTTAGGATAATGTTCGATATATCCGCAATATTTGAAAATATTCAAAATTAGGAATCGTTCCTAATTTAGCAACGTATCTGGACGACTATCTGACCTTATTCCTAAGGTACGATACGCGGCGATACGGAAAATTATTATCCTATCCATAATCACTTGGATACGATAATGATCTTTATCTGCTTTCCAAATTTAAACGATCAACTTTCCGTCAATATCTATAACCCTATAGATATGACCGATAGTTCGATTTTTGTGCCTAATCCGAGTTTGAAACCAATTTGGCGGATCGCGTGGACGATTTGAAAGTGGTTGCTATCCTTGTCTTCTTTTATTATTTGCTTTCCTTTAAACAGAAAATTCAAAAAAATATCAGTTAGGATTTGAATTTGAGTTTTGCATGTTTAGGGAACCCTAAATGTATCTAAAAGATAGAGTAATTATTTAATTTAAACTAGGACTTGAGATAATCTATTTCCTAGTTTAAATTAAGCAATATTCTAATCTTATTAGATTATTTAGGTTATTTTTTAATTCCGAATTTTCATGAAAACCCAAAAAAAAGAATGAATTGCTTTATGGTAGATTATGATAGATTGCATTCTTAATTTAAGTAATTTATTATTTCGAATTTTAACAAAAATCCCAAAAATAAGTCATGTTAGGATATGTTAAGTCATCATAGGTTGCATGTTATTTTAGGCATATTTTTATTCCGAATTTCATTAGAAAATATCAAAAATAAATCATTTGCCTGCCATTAGAATTAGGTCACGTCGTCGCGTGACATATAGTTTGCATGCTAGGTTGCATTAATTGCATGTCATTTTTGCACGTCATTGCATATAGATTAGATTTCATTTAAATAAGTGAAAATCAAAAGAGAAATTGAGTGAATTGCTTGTTAATTATAAATTATATTAGGATGTTAATGTGATTTTCTAGCTAACAATGCAGATGTTTACGTTGCTTCGAGGTAAGTAATTCTTCCAATCTTGCAATTTAATATTCAATTATTAAGTGTTAAATTGGTGGTTTGCGCACCCGCATGAACACCTCACATGTTAGTAATTAAGTTAAAATGGATCCAAACTGCCTACCAAAATATTTTTGAAAAGAAAAGGTACCGAAAGGGCGTTAGACTAGATCTAGCGTAATCAAGTCCCCGAGCTTAGAATCTCTGGTTCGTAGGAATAAAACATATCTCCCTATGTTTTATTTAGGTTTCTAATCGACCTACCACAAAATGATTAGTGGCGACTCCAAGCATGAAGACATTTGCATGTTAAGAACTTAAACCCTAAGTTGCGAATTGGTAGGGCTTGGGAGGGCTCGAGTTAAGCTTAGTCTTAATAATCCATTAGCCCGAAAAATGAAAATTTTTTAGGTCGCGACAGCTTGGCAACTCCGCTGGGGACTTGAGTTAAAACACTTAGTGGACTCAGGCCAATTTTGCTTTTCAAAAAATATTTTTTGTTTGGCAGCGAGGATCCTAGGTACGTCCCTAACATTTTAGGTGTTAAATATTCTTGCAGAATGGGAGGTATAAGGGGAAGCGTGATTGTTAACCCTTGTTTTGCAGGGAGGTGTTCGGATGTATGGTTTAATTTATGCACGAAGCGCTGTTTGATATAACCTGCTGTGCATGCCTTACATTTACACTACACCGCACACACTACCCGCTGCCGAACCTGAGCGGCATAGGTTTAGGATGGTACTGAGGTAGTGGATACCCCGACCAAAATCATGTGGTACGGGTCGCTCTCCTCGATCCCGAAATTTTCTTTCATGGTGTCATTGAATATCCACCACGGTTGCGCCCTTTGCAACCCGGGTCGGCTCTTTGACTAAGCCGGAGTCAGGGGAATCCTAGCCTAACCACCACTATGACTGGTTTAGCTCGGTAATCCTCTCGTCTTCACTTTGCAAGTCAGAGTCTAGGTAGAAATCGAACCTCACATTCCATGCGCATGTCTATGTGATTGCCATTACCCTATCCGGTGAAGTAAGTTTTCTCAACCTTTTTCTCGCACTTTATTTATGTTTCGTACATGTGGTCGGTCCATGATAGATCTAAGTCGATCGTAATTTTTTAAAGTAATAATCATTGAATTTCTTTTCAAAGGGAAAGAAAAAGAAAAAATAAAGCTTTAAAAAAAATTACTTTCAATTCTTATCATTATTTTCCTGGGTCTGTCATAAGTCATTATTTCCTAAGAAATTTGCCACCATTTTCACAAATACATGGAATAATGAAAAATGTCATGAAAAATGGGAATAAAAAGAGACGATTAGACTGAGTCATGGACCGATCGTTTTGAGGACGCATACTTACCATGCTTTATTTTGCAAATTAGGTAATTACGGACCGATCACAATCGCCTATTCGTACACGGTCGAGAGCCAGAATGGCCGATCAAACCGACTTGCAAGAGCGTATTGTTGGTATGGAAGACCAGATGAAGCAACTCGTCATCGCAATGCAGCAGATGTCCGCTGAAATCAAGACTCTTCGGTCGATCCCCGTTCCAACATCCCTCGAGGCATCAGCTCCAAAGCATAAAAGTGGAAAGAATGCCGACAGTGAGGAAGATGATGATATTCCTGACTTGGAAGATGACCCCGTCCAGATTATCATCAACAAACCTAAGCCTGATGAGCGAGTCAACAAACTCGAAGAGAGAGTGAAGCAGCTGGAGGGTTCACAGGATTCACCATCGATTGATCTGTCCCTGTACTCACAGATCAAAATCCCAAAGAAGTTCAAGATGCCGGACTTTGACAAGTACAATGGCACAACGTGCCCAAAAGCCCACCTGTAGTTGTACCATGTACAGATGACTTCGTATGTTGACAACGAACTTCTGATGATCCATGCATTTCAAGCCAGTTTAACGGGTCATGCTTTGAACTGGTATCTTATGAAGAAGATAAATGGTTTCAAAACCTAGAAGGAAGCTAGTAAGGCGTTCCTGAAGCAGTACAGGTTCATAACAGACATCATTCCTACCCGTGATGATCTTGAACGTGCTCAGATGAAAAAGACTGAGTCCTTCAAGGACTATGCTATCAGATGGAGGAATTTAGCCGCTCAAGTCGTCCCAGAACCTATTGACAGTGAGTTGAAGAGGATGTTCATCAAGATTCTCCCGTTCGAGTACCGTAATCGAATGGTTGCCATTCCGGCTGACAACTTCAACCAACTTATCCTCATAGGCGAACAGATCGAGATAGGGCTGAAGGATGGGTGGTTTGTGGAGCCGTCTTCGTCGGCCAAAAGATTTAGTGCAAGGAAGGAGAAGGAACCAGCAGCTGAAGTGAATGTGACTTATAACCAATCGACCCGGCGGAATACTAACCCAGCCCCGGCAATTCAAATAGCAGAAGCTCAGCACCAAAACCCGGGTCGTCAACCTTTTCAGAGAAGAAACAACAAGAGGCAATTCACCCCCCTCCCCAGATCGTTGTCTCAAGTATTGGCAGTACTCCGAAAGAAAGGCTTGTTTACTACTGAGCTAAAGCGGCCCAATCCTGAGCAGTTCTATAACTACGACCAGTCAAAGAAATGCGATTATCACATGGGCGAACTGGGGCACTCAACCGACGATTGCTATGTCCTCAAGCACCGAATCCAGAACCTCCTAGACACGAAGGCTTTCTCGTTCCAACCCACTAAGCCGAATGTTCAGAGCAATCCGCTCCCTGATCACGCAGGTAATGTGAATGCCATATTCAGTTTCAATGTTGGTCGAGTTAAGAATGTCAAGGTGTACACCACCGATGTCTATGGTGAGTTGGTGAAAGCCGGTTATTACCCGAGTAATGAGGTCATTTCCCTAACTATCATGAGGGAGAGAATCTCAAGGATGGTAGAAGCTGGGTTGATCGTTTATGCTGACCACACTGGCATCATTTCCGCTATCTCCGAGGTCGTCATTAACTGGGACGAGGAGTTTGCTACGTTGAACACCGAGAAGGACAAGTTCGATCCTTTGCCTGAAGACATGCCTCCGCTCGAAGACGCGACCGATGATGAAGAGATCGTAGAGAGCACGCTCAAAGTTGACGAAGAGAAGGAAGTGATTGACACTTTAGGGCAACCGAGCAGCAAGTTCGACTATTATGTGAAGTACTCAGCACCCCCGAGTTTTTATGTTGACTCCCGTGACATTATCTCTGACGGATGGGGAGGTATGGACGATCCAACACCTCAAATGACAGAAGACTCCGATGATGCAATGGAGGGAGTCACTGCCCTGTTTGATGATGTCTTTATTGGAGCTATCAAAGAAGGACCGTTAGAGGGAATGGGCACTGGCCCACAAGAGTAAAACCTTTATTTTTTCGCACACTCCCCTGTATGGGAGTTTTTACTACTTTTTAGGATTTGCCCCATCTCGGGTGTTGCTTTCCGTTCTCGTTTCTAGGACTTGGTTGTTACAATTTCCATTCAATAAATGTAATTCATTTCGAAATGATCAATGAAATTACAAGTTATTTTCAGTTTTTTGATGGCATGTTGAGGTACATCAAACCAGTCCGGTGATGATATCCAACCGATAAAAGAAAAATATAGTCCAAGGAGAATTCTGAGGCCTGGGCTTCTTCATGCTCCCTCCCGTTAAAATTTTTTCGAAAAGAATTTCAAAAAAAAAAATAAAAATTACAAAAAAAAATGCAATGTTTAGCCCTGTTTGTCCTTCTGAATCCCTTACTTTATGTTTCAGAGATAATCTTGTGACACGTGAGGGTATGGGAATGGTCCAACATCATGAATTATATGTAACCGAGATTGATCCCAATGATGCCGGCAAACTTGATTCCTCGGACCTTCAGCGTGATCTTGAGCATCATGAAAGACCTAAAGTCTTGACGGTAGACCAAACTGTTATCGTTAACCTGAGTGACTCAGGAGAAACTAAAGAGGTAAAAATAGAGGCAATTCTTCCTGAGAGTGAGAAGAAACGCCTAATCCAATTGCCGCATAAGTAGGTAAGTCTTTCAACCATAAAGTGTGTCAAAGACACTTCAAGGTAAATGATCTAGTCCTAAGGAAGGTACTGCCAGTCTTTCCTATTCCTGGGGGTAAATTTGCCCCAAACTACATTGGTCCATATGTGGTTAAAAAAGGTGCTTCCCGAAGGTACCCTGATTCTTGCAGAAATGGATGGTCGTGAGTTCTCCACTCCTGTTAATTCTGATGCCGTGAAGATATATTATCTCTGATAAAATCTCACATTTTGCAGCAAAATTTTCAAATGTTTGATTTCATGTTTTGAATTGCAAACAATTCACTGATGAATAAATGATTTCGAACAATTTCAAGCTAAGATGTTTGCATTGGCTTTAATTTTTGCATGGTTATTTTGTCGGTCTGTATCATCGATTTCAAGGGGGGAAATCCATTTGGACAATCTGACAATTCATGTGGAATGAATTGAATGTGTTGAATGAGGTACATTGGGATGATGAAAGGTAAGCCATATCCTATACACAGTCCCATGCATTAATCCCTAGTGAGTTGAGTTGAAAAAATTCCATGTCTGCAAGGTAAAGAGTTATCTCGCAAAAGGTACGACGACCGAGATGACAAGAGGCATTTCATTTCTCTATCTCAAACATTATAGTTTATCCATTGTTTCACCACTTTGAGCCTAAATGCTTGGATAAATTCTTTCAAATTACCCCTGTCAAGAACCACCCCACATTGGGGCAAACTGGAGGTAAATCAGTATCATAAGGTGAAAAATGAATTGAAATTTTCTTGCTCTCACTTGCATCAATCTTCGAGTGTTACTTTTTCAGATGAATTCACACGAAAGTTCAAGTGCCTTAGGATGACGAAGAGCATTTCTTTCTCTATCCTATACACATTTTATCCTTTGCTAAGCCCAATTGAGCCTACAATTTCATTTCTTAAACCTAGTTGGTGATCATCCCCCACACTGGGGCAAGGAAAAAGTCGTCATTGTCTACACAGCATATCCGAAGTGTCGATAGAAGACAAAAGACGAGGAGCTTCTGAGTTCAAGCAGCAAGTCAATCAGTCAGATTAGCTTGACAGTGTTTACGTTGTAAGCAATATGTATTAAATGTCAAAAAAAAGAGAAAAGGAAGGGCAAGAAAAAGCAGTGTGCCTGATAAAAGCAAGGCCAATGCCCAACAAAAATGTGTTAGGATATGACATATCAAAATCATCCCCAGTAGAGCAGCAATCCTACAAGTCTCAAAGGAATCAAGTGATGAACTCTCGAAGCTAATGGAACATTTACCGAGGAGATAATCCCTGGTGAAGAAGAAGACTGGTGACAATGCCAAGATGATCACCAACTTATTCATCCTAATTATACACATTTTGAGCCTAATGATCCATTCATTTCTCAACCCATGAGCCTAGCCTACGTTACGTCCCTTACAAAGTCTCTTCAGATTAGGGCACTTGAACTAACGTAGTGTTTCAAATGCTTATAAGCTTAGCTCGAAGAAGTGCGAGCAAGTCCGTTTCTATCTCATTTTGCAGGGTTCTTGACTTGTAAGCCCGGAGACGATTATGAAGGATATTCTTTCAATAGCCTTGACTCGAAGAGTCCCTTTTGCTAAGCCATTGACCAAGCCATGTTACATTCCTAGCAAAGACCTCTCATATTGGTAAGGTCGTACCGCTTGCGAGAATACTCGGACCCTTGTCCACATGATGATGGTGAGATAGAGAGATTCTCATAAATCAGCTTTTTTCAATGAGAATGAGTGAAAGACCTTTCGGACTGAAAGTCCCTCATTCGACATTTTCAAGATACCCGCTTGTGAATTCGGATTGTCTTATCATGATTTATCCCCAGCGAAGTTTGTAATGCCGATTTGACGAAACCATCGTGCATGAAAAACCAGTTGAAATCATAGTGCGTGTGTATATGTGTTCTTGATAATGCGAATGCATATTACATGTTGCTTAAAACCGTGTCTAACAGGAGACACACCCTCAAAAGTCGGAGATATCACCAGGTAAGTATATCTCTATCCCTTGGATGTCTATGACTATCTAGGTATTCCCAACATGTTCGAGCAATCGTCAGGTCCCATATTTGATCTTTTTGTTGCGATCTCTAGATGCCTTTGATGATGTTCAGGTGTCTATTGATCAAGCCCTTTTCAGGTACCTCCGATGATGTCCACGTACTTTGTCAAGAAACCCTCGAACATTCGGGCTAGCCCCTTTGTTCACCAAATCACAAATTTTTACACAATCTCGAGAAGATTCCCCCGTGACTCACCTATGGAGATGTATAGGTGAAACGGCTAAATCTTTACAAGTACCTATGGAGATGTATAGGTATCTTATAAAGGTCGGAATATTCTCCCCAATCTCAGGTATTCCCCCGCTACTCACCTATGAGCAGGTATAGGTGAAGCGGCCAAATCTTTGCATATGAGCAGGTATATGTAAAGGTCGGAATATTCTCTCAACTCCAGGTATTCCCCCGCAGTTCACTTATGAGTAGGTATAAGTGAGGCGGCCAAATCTTTGCATATGAGCAGGTATATGTAAAGGTCGGAATATCCTCTTAACTTCAAAAGTTCCCCCGTGATTCACCTATGGAGATGTATAGGTGAAACGGCTAAATCTTTATGAGTACCTATGGAGATGTATAGGTATCTCATAAAAGTCGGAATATTCCTCAACCTCAGGTGTTCCCCCGTAGTTCACTTATGGAGATGTATAGGTGAAGCGGCTGAATCCTTATGAGTATCTATGGAGATGTATAGGTATCTCATAAGGATCGGAATATTCTCTTGAGTTCCCCAGTGACGCACCTATGAGTCAAAGATATAGGCGCATCGGCTAAATCTTTACAAATACCTATGGAGATGTATAGGTAGTTTGTAAAGGTCGGAACGTTTTTACATTTTTTTTCGCTACAAACTGCTCTCGCGAATCCAGATGATGATTGGATACGTCGAGCTTTCTTCGTGTGTTTTGACTTAATTGCAGATCACCGAAGTTCATCAACAGTGTATCAGGCAAAACCTATGGGACTGAGCCCAGACATTTGCCGAACAACATACAAATCAGAGTCATACCTTGAATTGCATTATCTCGCGACATCAGGTAAGCAATTCCAGGTATGTTTTCCATTCATGTCAGCATGCATCATTTATCATTGCATTTTAAAAAATGGGATTCATAATCCCGACAAAAACAACATTCATTGCATTTGCATAGTTGAAATTTAGGTATCATGTAGTCTTTGAATGCAGCCTCTGCGAGCTCACCTTCAAAGAGGGGCAGCTGTTGACATCTAAATTTTATTAATCATTTAGTCGTAATTTGCATAGAAAATTAGGGATTAATTTTTAACCCCTAAACAAAACTATTTAAATTGCATAACATATAGTTTAGGTTCATTTTAATTTAATCGCATTTTGCATCGGATCGGTGATGGCGAACGAGCTTAATTTCATCGAATGGGACTCGGTTCGCTCGGAAAGGCAAGGGCCGGGAATTACAAGTCAAACGGGCTCAGTTGTTTTAATTTGAGCTTAATTCAGCCCATTATGTTCAATTAAATTAAAACCCAAGTTAATTCAGCCCGCTTAGGAATTAAATAAAATCAGAAATTAGATTAAGGCCGAAGCCTAAGTCTAAGCCCATTAGGACTAGAGAGCCCATCTAATTGACCTAGGTTAGTATTATATAAGCATGTTTAGGTCAGAATTTTGAGGGGACAACACATAACTCAGATTTGATTTTTAGAGAAAGGCAAGTGTGAGAGAGAAAGTGACGTCGCGCACCACCATCGGGGGCACGCCGCACGCCGTCGCACCGCCGTCGTCGCGCCTAAACCGCCCGCCGACGTCACTGCCTTCCGCTAACGCGGCTGCCGATGATGTGATCAGCCGGTTCAAGCGGCTGAATCGGCTGATCGGCGACTTCCTCCGGCGATCCAGAACTTGCGGCAACACTCCTTGGCGTCTTCACATCACTGTGGTGGCCGCTTTCTCGTTAAACGACCGCCGGATCACATCTCTTGACTTGATTCTTCATTACTAGTCCACTAGTGCCAGATTAAATCGATTCTCACTATATTTTGTGCAATCTATTATCATAGGTCGACCGAGCTTTCCGAGACTTCTCCGTGTTGTTTTTGATCTGAATACGGAGGCCGGATCGCTCGATTTCGTGCTGGAGCATCGTTAAACAAGGTAAGTGCACTTGGACTTTGTTCTGTAAAATCGTGTACATAGAAACCAGTATGCTTGAGATGCCGATTTCAGCTCGTTAATGTCAAAATCTTGTGAAGTGATGAACTAGAGAATCGTAAAGAACGTCTTAAGCTTTGATTTGATATATCATATGCCTCAATCGGACCTGATTTGCTATGTCAAAACTATTTTGGAAGTTAGTATCAGAATCTGGAATATGATGTTGAAGTCTGTTCTGATAATGTTCTGACTGATGTTATGCTGTTCCGTGATTTTTATGATTTTCTATGATCATTTTTTGAAAAAACTTTCTTCACGAAAATTGTAGATCACATCTTTTTCTGTTCACCATAAAATTTTCATAAAATTCAAAGCGTGTTAGCATGATACGATCTGCAACGTCATATATGCATGAATCTGATGACAGATCAGTCCCAGATTGACCTTCGTGTGTTCTTCAATTTTCATAAATTTGTGTGTTCTAAATCTGAAAAAGTTTTCTTCATGAAAGTTCATACTGAGATCGAGATCTTTCCATTGATATTAATTTCATCAAAATCGGAGGTCATTTGGATTTTCAAAAGGAATTTTCACAATCTGATCAGTATCTGTGTCCAGATCTGATTTTCATTCCTTTAGAATTCAGAAGATGTTTCTCCGAAACTGATAAAGTTGGAGATTATCTGCAAATTAGGTGATTGAACATTATCCTATATTTTTCAGAATATTTAATTTTCTAATTTGCATGTTTTGAATATTTCATAAATATCATGTGGATATTTAGATATCTTAGGATAATGTTCGATATATCCGCAATATTTGAAAATATTCAAAATTAGGAATCGTTCCTAATTTAGCAACGTATCTGGACGACTATCTGACCTTATTCCTAAGATACGATACGCGGCGATACGGAAAATTATTATCCTATCCATAATCACTTGGATACGATAATGATCTTTATCTGCTTTCCAAATTTAAACGATCAACTTTCCGTCAATATCTATAACCCTATAGATATGACCGATAGTTCGATTTTTGTGCCTAATCCGAGTTTGAAACCAATTTGGCGGATCGCGTGGACGATTTGAATGTGGTTGCTATCCTTGTCTTCTTTTATTATTTGCTTTCCTTTAAACAGAAAATTCAAAAAAATATCAGTTAGGATTTGAATTTGAGTTTTGCATGTTTAGGGAACCCTAAATGTATCTAAAAGATAGAGTAATTATTTAATTTAAATTAGGACTTGAGATGATCTATTTCCTAGTTTAAATTAAGCAATATTCTAATCTTATTAGATTATTTAGGTTATTTTTTAATTCCAAATTTTCATGAAAACCCCAAAAAAAGAATGAATTGCTTTATGGTAGATTAGGATAGATTGCATTCTTAATT
The DNA here is from genome assembly GCA_024500025.1 of Syzygium aromaticum. NCBI lineage: Eukaryota > Viridiplantae > Streptophyta > Magnoliopsida > Myrtales > Myrtaceae > Syzygium > Syzygium aromaticum. Next base: position 19,799,600 of record CM044895.1, read on the forward strand.
TAAGTAATTTATTATTTCGAATTTTAACAAAAATCCCAAAAATAAGTCATGTTAGGATATGTTAAGTCATCATAGGTTGCATGTTATTTTAGGCATATTTTTATTCCGAATTTCATTAGAAAATTTCAAAAATAAATCATTTGCTTGCCATTAGAATTAGGTCACGTCATCGCGTGACATATAGTTTGCATGCTAGGTTGCATTAATTGCATGTCATTTTTGCACGTCATTGCATATAGATTAGATTTCATTTAAATAAGTGAAAATCAAAAGAGAAATTGAGTGAATTGCTTGTTAATTAGAAATTATATTAGGATGTTAATGTGATTTTCTAGCTAACAATGCAGATGTTTACGTTGCTTCGAGGTAAGTAATTCTTCCAATCTTGCAATTTAATATTCAATTATTGAGTGTTAAATTGGTGGTTTGCGCACCCGCATGAACACCTCACATGTTAGTAATTAAGTTAAAATGGATCCAAACTGCCTACCAAAATATTTTTGAAAAGAAAAGGTACCGAAAGGGCGTTAGACTAGATCTAGCGTAATCAAGTCCCCGAGCTTAGAATCTCTGGTTCGTAGGAATAAAACATATCTCCCTATGTTTTATTTAGGTTTTTAATCGACCTACCACAAAATGATTAGTGGCGACTCCAAGCATGAAGACATTTGCATGTTAAGAACTTAAACCCTAAGTTGCGAATTGGTAGGGCTTGGGAGGGCTTGAGTTAAGCTTAGTCTTAATAATCCATTAGCCCGAAAAATGAAAATTTTTTAGGTCGCGACAATATGATTTTTGAATTTTTGCATTTTCCGATTTTTTTGGTCAAAGGTTTGACCAAAAGTCAAATCCTAGTTGACTTTTCACTAGGAGCTTGATTTTATGATCAAATCTTTAAATTTTTCTGAAATTTCCACTTCTAATGTGAAAGTGAACTTGAAAGGAATCTTTTTATGCGAAAAGCCCCAATTTGACCTGGGGTTGACTTTTGGTCAAAGGGTTGACCAAAAAGTCAACCGTTTGACTTTTCGGGTTTTTGCGTGAAATGAATAGAAAATTGTCTACAAAAGCCTGGCCAACAGACAGAATTTAAAAATGACACTTTTTGCTCAAGAAATGGGCTCCGTAGCGATCGAAAACCATAATCTTAAATTTTTTATTTTTAATGACGCGTTGGCTAAAATTTAAGTGTCAACAGCTGCCTCTCTTTGAGTGGGAGTTCGAAGAGGTTCCGCTCAAAGACCAATTGGCACCTACAAATTTTTAGTCGACTCTACTTGGGAAATAAAAGAAACTAAAGACATTTGATCAGAGTCTTACCTGAAGCACTTACCATTGACCTTTGGATTGTCAGCTCACTCATGTGTTTCTCTCTTCTCTCTCTCATGGGGTGGAATGAAGGAAGAAAAGAAAAAGAAAAGGGCTTTATAGGAAATCTATGGTTTAAGGATAACCAACAACCTAAGGACAAAGTTTAAGGATGACCAGGAACCTAAAGATAAGGTTTAAGGATGACCTAGAATCGAAGGATAAGGTTTAAGGATAACCTAGAACCGAAGGACAAGGTTTAAGGATGACCTAGAACCTAAGGACAAGGTTTAAGGATGACCAGGAACCAAAAATGAGAAGTATGGTTTAGGATGACCAAAAATCGAAAATGGGGAGTGTGGTTTAGGATGACCAAAAACCAATCCACTGGGGAAAGATATTTTGAAAGAAGTTCCGAGATTGTTTAACAAAAAATCAAATGGAATCATTCTTATTTTGGTAAAAGATACTAACTATCAAAATCCTTAAGAGGAAATTTTAACAAAATGATACTTTGAATAATCATCCGAAGAGGTTAGATAAAATGCCAAAGTGGAAATAACCTAATCAAAAAGGTCTTTCACACTGGCTCTAATGATGGCTTTGATTCCCATTCATTAATGTGGGGAAGCTATTCAATTCTCATTGGTAATGCCTCACGAACCTATGTCAAAGGTTTTCAGAAACATTCACATTAAATACAAATTGATTGATCAAAAAGGTCTTTCAAAAGGACCGTAATATAGGTTTAGTCATGGGCTTATACAAAGGGTATTTGCTTTGAGGCCAAGAAAAGAAATATATCATCAACATCTTCAACGGGTTTACAAGTCAAGAACCTTAATGATAAGATAAGATAGGATTACTTCCACTCCTTCTAGCGGTAGCTTCTTTGTGAAATCTTCACGTTAACTCAAACCATCCCAATCGGAAGAGACTTCGGAGAGAGTTGTAATGTCGGTTCGGGTTAGGCTCAAAAGGCTTCAACTTTTGTAGAAGGGGTTTGAAAGAGAAATGATGATTATCTTGCCATCGTTACCAAATCATTCAAATTTGACATCATTTGACTCTTGAAAATCAAATTGTCTCGAGAGTCCATTTTTCTTGCAACATAAGAGTTTTGCTCTTTCTAAGCATTTTTTGCAATAAGAATTTTGTCTTCATCATAAGCATGTTGCTTTTTTTGCTTTTGCTTTGATACATTTTCTTTTTTATGGGCATCGACCTTGCTTTTACTAGGCACACTGCTTTTTCATGCCCCATAATATTTATGTTTTGAGCTCTTTGGACTCTCGAGACATTTTATACGTATTCACTAATTTTTCCAAATTTTCTTGGTAAATCATGTGCATTGCCTCAATGTAGGAAGATAATCAACATTTTGGGCTTTGAAATGGACATGCTTAAGGCTTAATTTGGCTAAACAAGGGATAACTGTGTTTGGGTAGAGGAAAAAAATGCTCTTCTTCACTTTGGGATGTTTCGAGCGTCCATAAAGATCCACCTGAAATTACCGCAAGAAAGTTGATGCAAGTGAAAGCAATACAATCTTTCTTAATCTTTTTGCTCTGAAAAATGATCAATCACAACTTCTTAACTTGCCCCAATATGGGGTGATTCTTGACAGGGGTATTTGGAAAATTCTCCCTATTTAGCACAAAGTGGCTAGCAAAGGATAAAATGAGTGTTTAGGATAGAAAAATGAAATGCCTTTTATCACTTCAATCCAAGTATTCAATGTGAACGAACCCTACGTCTTAAGACATGGTTTTTTCGCTCAATTCTCTCAAAATGTGTATACGGACATGTTTGATCAAAGGTTTGCCTCTTATCATTCTAGACATTTCCACTCGGCATTTTTAAGAAATCCCTGTTTTTCAAATGATCTTTTGGTTAAATCTCCCATCTGTGGGGAATTTTGATAAATCAAAACATTTGAAAATATTTTTGACTCCTCTGGGGATGTTTTTTAATAAAATTTCAAACTTGAAAAACATTTTAGATAGAAAAGGTCCTTCCAAAAAAGATCTACTTCCTAAACTTTGGGGAGAAGACTGATTTTTTATGTTCTTTTTTTTTTAGCTACTTCCTCGAGCTTGACTCCTTGAGGTTTGGAATAGCTTCCCTGGGGAATAATTGAGTACCTACAAAACGAACAAATATGCAAAAAAAAATGCTATGTATGCATGATGCAAATGTCCTATAGTGACTTGGATTCAATTCAAAAGTAGTTCAAAGGCTTCTTATTCAAGGAAAATATTTCTTGACAGCATCAGCATTTATAGGTTTTGGCAACTCTCGGCCATCCATTTCTACAAGAATCAATGCTCCGCCGGGCAACACTTTCTTGACGACATACGGTCCTTCATAATTGGGGGTGAATTTCCCACGATCTGGAATGATGGGTAGGACTTTCCTCAAAACTAGGTCATTGACCTCAAAGTGCCTGGGTCGAACCTTACAGTTGAATGACTTAACCACTCGCTTTTGGTAGCTTTGTCCATGGCATAGGGCTTTTACCCTTTTTTCATCAATCATGTTAAGCTGTTCAAATCTTTGTTGAATCCATTCTGCTTCAGAAAGCTTTATTTGCGAAAGTACCCTTAATGAAGGAATTTCCACTTCCACAAGTAAAACTGCTTCCATTCCATATACTAATGAGAATGGTGTTGCCCCAGTCGAAGTGCGAATAGAAGTTCGGTAAGCCATTAATGCGTACGGCAACCGCTCGTGCCAGTCTCGATAATTCTCTGCCGTCTTGGACAGAATCTTCTTTACATTCTTATTTGCCGCCTTCACGGCTCCATTCATTTGTGGGCGGTAAGGAGAAGAATTCAAGTGGCGAATGTGAAACTTATTGAGTAGCTCATCCACTACTTTGTTATTCAGGTTTGACCCATTATCTGTGATAATTGCTTATGGAACCCCGTATCGAGTAATAATGTCTCGATCAATAAATTTTGCCACACTTCTCGCAGTGACGTGGGCATAAGAATTGGCTTCGATCCATTTGGTGAAGTAATCGATAGCCACTAGAATGAAACGGTGTCCATTTGATGCAATAGGATTAATTGGTCCGATAATGTCAATCCCCCACATTGAAAAAGGCCATGCTTCGGACATTTGATACAATTCATTTGGAGGAGTATTGATTTTGTCTCCATAAACCTGACATTGATAGTAACAACTAACATGTTGAATACAATCGGCTTCCATGGTTAGCCAGTAATAACCTAGCCTCATGATCTTCCTTGCTAGAAGATGGCCGTTAATAGGAGGACCACATTCTCCTTCATATATCTCTTTCATTAATAAATTGGCCTCTTTGGTGTCTACATACTTCAACAGGACCGAATCAAAAAACCTCTTGTATAAAGCACCTCCACTAAGAAAGAATTTGGAAGCTAACTTAGTCAAGTATTTTCGATCCGTAGCTCGACTTCCTTGGGAAAATTTTCCTTCTCGAAGGTAGTTCATAATGTCATAGTACCATGGCTAGCCATCAAGTTCTTCTTCTATAACCATGCAATACGCAGGCTCTTTCAAAACATTGATTTGCAAAGGATCAATATTCAAACCATCAATTACTTGTAACATTGAGGATAATGTTGCCAAGGCATCAGCAAATTGATTATGAGATCTTGGCAAATAATCAAATGAGATCTCTTTGAATTCTTCCACCAGGTCTTTAAGATACTCATGGTAAGGAATCAGTTTTGAATCACGAGTTTGCCATTCACCTTCTATTTGGAGAATGATAACCGCGAAATCACCATAAACTTGTAATTTCTTAACCTTCATATCGATGGCTAATGCAAGCTTCATATTCTGAAATGTTATTGGTACAAGGAAATACCAACTTTGCACCTACTGGATAATGTTGACCCACTGGAGATATCAAGACTGCTCAAGTGCCAGAACCGGAAAGGTTAATAGCTCCATCAAAATACATGGTTTACTTGTCTTGTGACACCAAATAGATTCTTTCATCAATTTCATACCAGTTGTTTGACTTTAAGGGACTTTCAGCTAACATGTCAGCTATGGCTCGCCCTTTGATGGACTTTTGAGACAAGCTTTGGATATCAAATTTGGAGAGCAATATTTGCCATTTGGCAAGCCTTCCAACCAGCGCAAGCTTTTCTAAAAGATACTTGATAGGATCATTTTTATTCACAAGCAGGATACGATGGTGAAGAGTATATTGTCGTAATCTGTGTAATACCCAAACTAAGGCTGCACATGTTTTCTCAACTTCAGGGTATCGAGCTTCACCAGAGGTAAACTTCTTGCTGAGGTAGTAAATAACGTGCTCTATTCCATCCTCTGGTCTCTTTTGTGCTAACATAGCTCTCAAAGTTTCATCATGAATTATGAGATACAAAATCAAAGGTATACCTGGAGTAAGCGGTACTAAAACTGATGGTTGTGAAAGATACTGTTTCAATTGTTCAAAGGATTTTTGACAATCTTCGTTCCATTCAACTTTGGCATTCTTTTTCAATAGCTTGAAGAATGGCTTAGCTATTTCAAATAACTCGGAAATAAATTTCGCAACATAATTCAGTCTTCCCAGCAAGCTTCGAACCTCCTTGACGGTAAAAGGGGGTTTCAAATTGCAAATGGCTTTCACTTTCGAGGGATCAATCTCTATACCCTTGTTACTAACCATAAATCCAAGGAGTTTCCAGACTTTGCCCCAAATACGCATTTAGCGGGGTTAAGCTTTAGCTTGAACTTTCTAAGTCGATCAAACAGTTTTCTCAAGACTTCAATGTGATCTTCACCTTGTCGTGATTTAGCGATCATGTCGTCGACGTAAACTTCAATCTCTTTATGCATCATGTCGTGGAATAGTGTCACCATGGCTCTTTGGTAAGTTGCCCCTACATTCTTCAAGCCGAAGGGCATAACCTTGTAATAGAATGTTCCCCATGGGGTGATGAAAGATGTTTTAGTCTTATCTTCTTCTTTCATTTAGATTTGGTTATAGCCAGAGAAACCATCCATAAAGGAAAATAATTCGAATCCTGATGTGCTGTCGACCAAGACGTCAATATGTGGTAATGGGAAATCATCTTTGGGACTTGTTTTGTTCAAGTCGTGGTAATCGACACATACCCGAACTCGCCCATCCTTCTTCATGACTGGGACAACATTAGCAATCCAATCAGCATAATGAGTAACTTCAATGAAATCAACTTTTAACAGTTTCATGACTTTTTTCTCAATTTTCTTGGATAATTCGAGCTTCCTCCTCCTAAGCTTTTGTTTCTTAGGTGGAATGGCAGGATCAAGAGGCAACGTGTGCTCTACAATGTTAGGGTCCAGACCCGGCATGTCAGCATAAGACCAAGCAAAGACATCCCGATACTTCTTCAATAGTTTGATCAGTCGATCAACATCTGTTTGAGAGAGACTTGCCCCAATTTTTGTTTCTTTGGGATTTTCAGAGTCACCCAAATTTATAATGACAATTTGTTCTTCCGTGGGAGGTTTGGATTCTTCATGTTGGATCCATTCTCTTTTAATAGCCTGGGAATCTTCTTCATTTTCAGAATCAGAATAATCAGATTCATATGAGTTTTTTGGACATGAATCCAAGCCATGCATATAACTATCATGATTATGTAAAGTGTCATGCCTGAGATGCAACAACAAATGGTTAGTATATGAAGATAAGAAATGCAATGCATGAAGATGTGATGAAAAAAAAAACTTTTTGAATTCCAGATTTTCGAAAATTTCATGGAGAACTCGTCCTCATATCATTGGACATCCTTGTTCCAAATGATTATTTTGAAAATTATAGATCGTGTAAAAGCCCAGGCCTCAAAGCATCATCATAGGGCTGGTTTGGTATACTTTTGCACGTCTATTAACAAAATATGAGAATGCTTTTATTGATATGCAATAAATGTCATATAATGTTTTGGATCCAAAGTTCATGATCCGAATTATTACAACATATGAAATGAACGAAACAAATGAAATGAACAAATGGAAGTCTCTCGCAGGGAAGAATTAGATGGATTACAACTGAAAACAAAGTAGAATATGGAAACATCCCTTACACATCGGGATTGGTAGGTAGATCATCCTCAAAGCTTTTGGAAATGGCACCCATAGAACTCTCTTCAAATAGGTCGATGATATCATAGATATCTATTTCTTCATCTTGGAGAAACTTTGGCGATCCAGGGAAGAAATCTTTCAATGGAGGAGGGAGCAAACGTCGATAACTCTTTTCTTTGATTCTCAGGCTTTTCTGATCACCTTGATCCTGTTGATCGTCTTGGTAACCTAAACTTTCTCGTTTCTTTCTCTTAGTCATCTCAATTGGTGTGAGAATGCCTCGGGACAGTTTTCCCAATCCTTTGCCAATAGCAAATCCATGTTCGATCAACACTTTGCTAGACATAAGGGCCGTCTTTGAATAGTGAGCTTTTCTCATAACAGTGCCTGCGGGCACATGAGATACTGACACCAACTTAAGTGAATGGTAGCTTGATTCTCCTTTTACTTCTGGCTCCACGTAGGGAATTGCAGTATTGTTGAAGGTTTCAATATCCTTCTCGCAATGGATAGTTATAATCTTGCCACACACGATAAAGCGGATCATCTGATGTAGACTTGAGGGTATAACACCCGCAGCGTGAATCCAAGGTCGTCCCAGCAACAAGCTAAAGTTACTTGGGATATCGAGCACTTGAAATTTCTAAGTGAACATGACTGGGCCAATCATTAGCTGCAAGTCAATTTCTCCTAGAGCTTCCTTCTTCATGCCATCAAAGGCTCTGACTAGAGTTTTAGAAGAACGAATATTATCCATACTTACACCTAGACGGCGCAAGGTTGATAACGGACAGATATTGAGAGCGGAACCATTATCAATGAGTACTCTCGATATCCTTATATCGAAGTGTTGAACAGAGATGTATAATGCTTTAGAGTGCGCTCGCTCTTCCGGCGACAAATCCTTTTCGAAAAAAGAAATTTGATCCTTAAGAAGAATAGCACCTACAAACTCCTCTAGTTGTACCTCTCCGATTGTTTCGAGTACATGTACTTCATTAAGAATTTTTAAGAGAGCATTCCTATGTTTCTTGGAAGACTTGAATAGTTCAAGTAACGAGATTTGAGCTGGCATTTTTTTTAACTGCTCGATCACTTCTGCTTCACTAGATTTGAGAGTTTTAAGGAGTTGCTCTGCCTCCTCTTCGGTTACAGCCTTTTTCTCAACACTTTCACGAGATGGAAAACATCGGCTTGACTGAATAACAGCATCTATTTCATTAGACTCATAATTCCAAGGAACTGCCTTTGAGTCATAAACAAGAGGTATAATTGCTTTCAAATTCTCGTCTTTCTTCGGTGGCAGCTCGATCACAACAGGCTCAAAGTTCTCATTAGAAATCTTTATATCTCCAAAGCCATCAACCATTAAATCTATAATCACAGGTTCCACAACATGTGCTTGGATTTCACTAGTAGCATTCAATTCAATCACAACAGAATCAATCACGGCTACTATGCCATCATCTTCAAATTCGGACCCCCATCCACTTGGGACGATAGTCTTAGGGTCGATAAAAGCACTTGGAGGAGGAGAGTATTTTACCATGAAGTCGTATTTACCACTCGGCTGTCCGAGAGTATCAACAATTTCACCTTTTTCAATTGCCTTCCTAATGAACTCTCGATCCCAGTAGGAGGTATGGCGTTCAAATTCCGAATCAGTATTGGAAAGAATCTCTCTATTATCTTCATCGTTTCATTCAGTTAGAACAGTGTCTTTCTCGTGGGCCTTCTTCATAAATTCACGACCTCGACAGGCTTTCTTACTCTCACATTCCAAATCATCATCGGAAAATATGTCACTCCATGGTTCATCAACATCTGGCTCGTATCCATTATCTTTTGGCTTAGAGCACGAGACTTCACTTGCGAACTTGCAAGAGAATTTCTCGGACGACAAATCAATTACAGCAGTCTTGATGGACCCTTCGGGTTTCCTTCCTTGAAGAGGCTGAATTATGCCTAAAGCAACCATCTTGGGTAGAGAATACATTTTCTCCTCTCGGGATACATTTCCTTCTTTCAGTTGATCTCTAGCTATAGTCAATAGCTCTTCCAACTTCACCATGTCGAGCAAGAAAGGTTTCTCATTCTCGTCTCCAAATACCACATTAATGGCTTCGGTATGATTGGGGAGCGGAATTTGTTGAACATTTGGAGTAGCAAGGTTCGGGATTTCCAAGCCAACGAACATGCCATTGGATTTGATTTGGAACAAGGTTCTTGAAAAAATTAAACCAAGTTGAGAATGACCAATAAGGAAAGATTTTTTCTTTTTTCTCGGAAAAGCAAGATAGGATGACAATCTTTGGACACGTCTATGATTTTCAAGGTCAAACCGAAGTCTTTGAGATGAGAAACCAACCAAATTTGGAGTAAACCTATTGGGGCTCTAAAGACACTATTTCTGTTTTGTTTGAACCTATTGAAAGATATGAAGGTCTCACCTAGGATTATATTGGAAAATCTTTTGAACATACACACTTGATTGACAATATGAATTACATAAGGATCCATGGTCTTTATGGTGAATGGAAAAACCACAAAACCAAAGAATGCTAAGAGAAAGACTCGAGGAATTTGATTACCCACTTCCTTTGGCAAACTAGAAAAATGTCATTCCAAGAATGTGAAGGAGAGTGCATTGGAATTTCCTCTAAGAATGCCTTTGATTTGGAGAGTGTCAACTCATAAGAATTGGCTCAAAAGAGTTATTAGATCTATATCTATCGGAAGACTAACTAGACCAAAAGAACCGACTCTTCCAATGGCAATATCGTACTCCTCAATTGTAGGGGTCAACTCATTTCAACCAAACACAAAAGTGGATGTTTTTGAGTTCCAAAAATGGGACAATGCTTTGATCATAGCAACACGAGGCTCGATGTATAAGAGTGCGGGAAGATATCCAATTCTCTTTTCCACGTAGTCCTTGTGCTTTGACTCGAGACTTTCCCACATGGTCACAAGAGCTCTTGGTACAGGGATGATTCGAATCTCCGACATATCCATTTTAACTAACCCTAATTCGGGGCATCGAGATTAATCACCACGTATTATAGAAAGGAATATAACATGAAATTGAAATGGCATAATTGAAATTGTAGAACGATACAATCAACCTTACCACGAAGAAAAAATGGCAAACACATTGACACATCGCATGATGACTTGTGAGGTTTGACATCTAAGGGTAAGATTTTAAAGGTTTAAGGTCCCCACCTTAATTAAATAAGAAGAGTTTACCCACCGCTACTAACGTCGGTTGGTGCACTTCTTACTAATCAAGGTGAGCGGTATTGAAGAATCGATTACCACATGCATTCACATGCGGATTCCACTCTTAATACCTCCTAAAGGTATCCTAAAAGCGATCCGGGGTTTTAGACCGCGGGATGTGGGTGCATTGTGTCGTGCTAAAGCAAGTAAACATGCATTTGAATTTAAAGCAAACAACACTTCAACATAATCTCATACATTCGACATTCATCCGAACGCCACCTACAAAACAAAGGGTTTGCACTCACTCCACCCCTTATGACTCCCACCTACAACACCATTTAACACATGGCTAGTGGACTAACCTCATTTTCCACGTGACTTTGACATGCGGTCGATGCTACAAAATGTAGATAAGTGAGATAACAGCCAACAAGTTTATTACGGCTTTAATCCACTTAGGTTTGTAACCTAGTCCCCAGCGGAGTCGCCAAGCCTGTCGCGACCTACCTCACGAGGGCCGAACTCGGTAAGGCGGGTTTAGAGATAAAATTTCATAAAATGGTTCATATGGCATATCATAAAAAATGATTTTCTTGGAGTATAAATCTTTTGATCATTCATATGATCCATTCATCATGAACGTGGATCTTCCCTAAATCCATATCTCGCGTGACAGCGGATTGATTTTGTCTTTTTTAGGAGTCGCCACTAGCCTAGGTCGGGGGTCGGCTACCCAACCGAAACGCGGGAATTTCGTTTCGATTTCTACGAAAACCAGAGATCAAAGGTTCGGGGACTAGCTTACGTTAATATTTCTATTAACGCCCTTTCGGTACCGCTAAACTTAGCATGGTTGTTATCTAAGTTATCATACATTTATTCTTTACCATTTTCATGTTTAAAGTCTTAGTCCACTAGGTAATCATGCATATTGTTTTTGTATTTTCATTTAAAATTATAAACTAATCCTATCTTAGGCTAGAAAAAGAAAGAAACAATCAATTGTATTTAAAGACATTTTGTAAAATAAAAACTCAAAATATTGAAAAGACGAGCCAATTCTAAGTGCGAGAAAGTAAACACCCGCAACTCGTCGGGTGTTTATTACAACACAAATTGAAAACCCGAGACATGATCGAGGATGAATGAATTAAGTACAAATTGAAACCGGATCAGACATCGGCCTATCGCCATCGTCAAATGAATACAAATGGAAACCGGATTGGATATCGATCAATCGCCTTGGTTTTTTATCATTTCGGATTATCCTCCCATGGACCGCCTCTCGGGTATCGGTGTTTATATTCATAACATTCATTCATGACAAACAATGCACAAAGGAACAATCAAAGAAAAACAATAGTGCAAACAATTCACTAATCAAACACGGGCCTCGGGATCGGCCTTTGTTTTTCATGCATTTCGATTCACCACCCACCTAATCATCTAACATTATTTGATCAATGGTTAACGATAATGAGCTACCATTTGCATTCACAAAACGACAACTCATATCAATTAACCCATAAAGTCGGGTTCTAAATGACCACAATGAATTACCCAACGAACACGCATCGGGCCTAACGTTCATCTAACAAACATATGCATGGCAATGAAATAAGCATGCATTTAGGCCCATGGGCTTTATTTCGAAGCCAATCAAACAATGAGAAGTGGGCTTCATAAGGAGACCACTTATTCAGTTTTTATCAAATTCGGATTGCTTCTGTTCAAATGTGATTAACTATCCTAATGACGTCCAAATGAAGTGATTCAGGAATCATTAGAAAGATTATTCCATGAGGATCAAAAGTCAAGAAGATCATTTTTTCTAATTCCTCACCGATTTTCCCGAAAATGATAAATTTACCCTCGGTGACAGACTGGACCCGATTCTGTTATGGAATTCAAAATAATGGCGGGAAAAATAACAAACCTTATCAAAAACACCTGCAAATTTTTGTGCAATTAGGATTCTCTGTGTGCAACAAGTTTTGTGTTTTGAGTTTTTGCTAAAAAGTCACCCAAATTTTTATAAAATTCGGTTTTTGCAAAGGACTCAATTGCAAACCAAATTTCAACCCGTGAAAACCTTTTGTAAAATTTTAAGCAAATTGACCCTCCAAAATTGCTATTTGGCCCTCAAATTCTCCAGTCAACATAATGAGGCCCCAATAAACAACTTTTTAGTTTTGATTTTTTGCAAAAAAGGACTCTAACTTTATCAAATTCGGAAAAACATCTTCTGAACTCTAAAGGAATGAAAATCAGATCTGGACACAGATACTGATCGGATTGTGAAAATTCCTTTTGAAAATCCAAATGACCTCTGATTTTGATGAAATTAGTATCAATGGAAAGATCTCGATCTCAGTGTGAACTTTTATGAAGAAAATGTTTTCAGATTTTGAACACACGAATTTATGAAAATCGAAGAACATACGAAGGTTAATCAGAAACCAGTCCGTCACCAGATTTATGCTTGGATGACGTTGCTAATCGTACCATGCTAACATACTTGGAATTTTATGAAAAGTTTATGATGAACAAATTAAGATGTGATCTACAACTTTCATGAAGAAAGCTTTTTCAAAAAATGATCATAGAAAATCAGAAAAATCATAGAACAGCACAACATCAATCAGGATATCATCAGAACAGATCTGCACATTACATTTCGGATTCTGATCCTAACTTCTGAAATAGTTCTGACATAGCAAATCAAGTCCGATCAAGGAATATGATATATCAAATCGAAGCTTAAGACGTGCTCTACGATTCTCTAGTTCATGACTTTGCAAGATTTCGACATTAACGAGCTGAAATCGACATCACAAGCATGCAGGTTTCAGTGTACACGATTTTGCAAAAGTACACTTAACTTGTTCAACAATGCTCTGGCATAAAATTGAGCGATCCGGCCTCCATGTTCAGATCAAGGACAGCATGGAGATGTCTCGGAAAGCTCGGCCAACCTATGATAATAGATTGCACAAACTAAGTGAGAATCGGTCCGTTTTTGCACTATCGAGCTAGTAACGAAGAATCAAATCAAAAGACGTGATTCGGTGGCCGTTTAACGAGTCGTCGGACACCATGGCGATGTGAAGATGCCGGGGAGTGTAGTCACAAGTCTTGCATTGTCGGAGGAGGTCGCCGATCAGCCGGTTCAGCCGGTTCAGCCGCTTGAACTGGTTGATCACATCACCGGCAGCAGCGCCGGTGATGTTGCCGAGGAAGAAAACCGGTCGGAACAGCAAGTTCCGGCCACCGGCGAAGGTAGTTGGTCTTGCGACCAGCCTTGGGCCGCCGTGGGGGATGCCGGTGAGGTGGTGGCTCCCCGGAAAAGTGGCCGGAGAGAGGGAGATGGCCGGCGAGGGAGAGAGAGATCGTGAGAGAGAGAGAGAGAGAGAGAAAAAAAAAAAAAAACCAGATCTGAAATGAGAGAGAATGCCAAATTTTGGAGGGAAAAAACACTATATATTTCCCCTAACTTTGAATCCTAACCCTTAGATTGATTAAATGGCCTAAAATGCATCCTTAATGATTAAGAATATTCCTTATGGGCTAAGAATTGGTGACATGGCACTATGGATGGACATGATCAATTATAGATGAATGGCCATGATTGATTTGCTTATCCCCTAATTAATTTGCTTAATCCTTAAGGAAGGGTATTTTGATAATTTTCACTTAGGGGCATTTTTGTAATTTTTGAACTCAAAGGGATGGGGCCGGCCTTGGTTAGTCGGAATGGATCGTCGATATCCGAATTTTTAACCGAAAAATGGCAAGTCCGATCGGACCGGTTCAATTTGAATCAAACCGAGTTAAACCAGTTAATCTCGAATTTGGCCTGATTGAACTAGTTCAATCCTTGATTCATTTGTTCCAATTTTGTGTGATTTGATGATTAATTGAGCCCATTAATATCGAATCCAGTTGGATTGAACCGATTTGAAATTTATGCACAAATTGATCCAATTTAGCTTGTTTGTCTCAATTGCTCTTGAATTACCCAAGTAAGACTAACAAATTTAATTGAAATCCAATTAACCGAATTGAGTCACAATTCATCAAATTGAATATTAGTCTAGAGTGGATCAAGTTGAATTGTACTAATTGGACCAATTACTCTTAGACTACTTGATCATTGGATCACTAAATTGATCAAATTGACTCAAATTCATATGAATCTTCCAAAATTAATTTTGAATTTGGATTTCATATAAGAAATTGGGCTCAATCGTGTCTCAATTGCGCAAATCATGAAGAATCGATCCAGATCACTGATTAAGGCCAAAATTGGGGGTTTTTGTGTTTGACTTGGAATTACAAAATTGATTACAAAATTGAATATAAAATGACTTCTAGATCAAATGTCATGAAGAAAACTGTCCTAAAAAATGACTAGAAATGAAGTAATTTCATTTTTAGCCGATTTTGAATCAAATTCCGCAAATTGGGAAAAAGTTGATTCTAAACCGATTTTTGCAAAATTTCAAATACCAAAGGTAAATTGAATGTAAAATCAGATGATTTTTGAATTTTTGCATTTTCCAATTTTTTTAGTCAAAGGTTTGACCAAAAGTCAAACCTTAATTGACTTTTCACTAAAAGCTTGATTTTATGATCAAATCTTTGAATTTTCTGAAATTTCCACTTCTAAAGTGAAATTGAACTTGAAAGGAATCTTTTTATGCGAAAAGCCCCAATTTGACATGGGGTTTGACTTTTGGTCAAAGTGTTGACCAAAAAGTCAACCGTTTGACTTTTCGGGTTTTTGAATAAAATGAATAGAAAATTGTCTACAAAAGCCTGTCCAACTGACAGAATTTAAAAATGACACTTTTTGCTCAAGAAATGGGCTCCATCGCGATCGAAAATCATAATCTTAAATTTTCTATTTTTAATAACGCGTTGGCTAAAAATTAGGTGTCAACATTCGTACTACACATAATTCACCGAGCCTTACATGCTCGCACACTTGCACACGCATGCCGTCATTATGTCATGCTTGTGATCTGGCTAAACACTACACACTAGCACACTGCTCAATTCTCAATTAAAGCTCGACCTACGTAAAACGCATCAGGTCTAACTCGTGCCATCCGCAACAGGTCCAAATCAATAACAACACTACTTGGCCCTCATAAAACGCATAAGGCCCAGTGTTTCTAGCCCGCGTCAAAATGCATCAGGCACAACACCGATCTCCTTACGAACCAAAATCCGCGTAAAATGCATTAAGTTGGCCGACTTCCGGACGTACCGGGCAACATCCCGCATAAAACATATCATGATGGGTTCAACTCCGCGTAAAACGCATCAGGGTAATTTGTGATCACACATACACACAACTAATTTTATCTGAACCTTGCGTAAGGCGCATCAGGGCATATTAGGTGATCACATGCTCATGTCAGGCACACATACTCGCATAATTCTTAACTCATGCCCCATTCTCGGCATACAAAATGCGTGGCCATGCAATTCCCACACTCAAGCAATAATGCAATGTATCATGAGCATCCAATTCACAAGACAAATAGATAATTCATGCCAAGTCCGCATGCATCACAACATGTCCAATTAAACCACGACAACATATTCACTTGGCCAATTAATACCATGTGGTACATCACACAATTCATGACTTGGGCAACACGATTCATGCCAACTAGTGGCCAATCACACTCCGCACAGTTCAGCCACACATACACGCGACATGGCAATATATAATTGAGCACAATCAAGTACAAATCAGCCAAAAATCACTCAATCTGGGCATTCCCGGCAATCACACGAATTAATCCCCAAATAACCAATTTTAGTACAAAATTCTTCCAATATGAACAGCCACTATTTAGTGCTTTCTCTTGGCTTCAAATCCATTTTAAATTCAGCCTATTAGTCCACCAAAATCATCACGACCTCTGCCATAGTTAACCGATCACTAATTAGCTCCAAATTGCATTAATCAAACCCTAAAACACCCTAAACCTGTCTAGAATTACATAATAGTCCTAATTAGGGTTTATAGGTGATTACTCACTTAATCCTAAGCCGAGACGGTGCGAAACGGGCGGCTAATTGCTGGCATGTGGCGGAATTAGCAGCGGCATTCCGGTGATCCTCCCAGCGGCAGACGATGGTCAGTGATGGTCCTTGGCGTTTGTATGGCGGCGGAAGGCTATGATGATGGTGATGAAGGTAAGTGGTGGTGGTGAGGAGAGGCAAAGTAGGGCAGCGGCAGGGCGATTCCCAGGCAGACGGCGTGGTCGCGGCGGTGACGGCGATCGGCGGTCCTTGACGGCTCAGGCGAAGGTGAGGTGATGGTGACGAGAGGGAGGACGGGACGGTTAGGATGGCTGTTGTGGTGATGTACGGTGGATGAGCAGCGGCGGCCTACACGGGCTGTAGCCGGCGATGCTTCTGCACGGTGGCATCTTCACGTGGCCGAAAAGGAACTGAGAGAGAGAGTAAGGGAGAGGGGAGAGAGGATGGGGTGGTAATGATAGTGACGACGGCAAGACAAGGCGGGAGCGGCGGCTGGCGTGGCGGCACGATGGTGGCACTCTGGCGATTGCGGCTTGCTCCGGCATGAATAGCCGAGGAAGAGAGAGAGCACGGCGATGGAGAGGGCGTAGAAGGGAGATGGCCGGGAATGAGGAGAGAGAGAGAGAGAGAGAGAGTCAAAGAAAGGTCAAATATAACCTTAGTGGAGTCCATATGTCCAAAATCCACATGCTTTGACCAAAATACCCCTAATCTAAGGGTTGAGATTTAATCTTATCAAATAATGGAGGGGTAAAAGGTTCTTTTGGCTCAATTATTAGGCTAATCCAATATTTAATAAATTCCTTAATTTAATTCCCAAAAATTAGCCCAAAATTCGGAATTAAGCAAAATAGGCTAAGGGCAAAATGGTCATTTTCCCGTTCCGGGCCGAATTTCCATTTTTCGATCGTACCAACCCTAAATATGATTGGTCAACATAATTTGACGTCATCCTAGCAAAAATAGTCACGCACGTCCTCAAAAATCAACATTTAAGTCCGAATCCAATTTCGCGATCAAAACTTGCTCAATTTCATATTTTAGAGTCTCTCACTAACTGGCGGCTGTTTAGAGGTTACGCGTATCGACCTAGGGTTATCCGAGTCGTGACAGTCCTAATTATTGGGAGAACAAGAGGAATTATCACTCGTTCCGGAGGTCGCGATCGTTCGATTTAAGTTTAGAATTTGTTCCCCGTGCGTACTCTCAATCGTGCATCATCACATGCAATTTGATTATACATCGTTAGCCAAACCAAATCCATTATCCTCCTATGATCGGCCCACATTGGCCTAAAATATTTTCTCGTCGTTTTTCCGAAATCGGTGCCCGATTCTCGATCGAGTCCTTGGTCTATGTACCGATTTCCTAATTAGCCATTCTCATTTGGTGAGTATCTCGAGAGTGATCAACTCCGGGCGAGACTTACTAAAATGAAATGAGAAATTATATTCATTTTATTGATTCCGGAATTGAGTTGAAATTCGGGATGTTACATAATGTATTGCTCAATTGGACTTACAGCGGAACAAATTTCGCGAATGTTCATGAAACGACACCAAGGTCGATTGTGTGAGATGAATCATAATAACAAAAGACCAGTAGAAGTTTGAAAGATACCCTTCCCATAATTTTGGTATGTGTTTAAGGAGATGATGATTTGGGCAAAAAACATATTAGAGAAGTAACATTTAAGACATGCTTGTCTTGCGATCACAGCTACTAAAGGGTCTAATCTCGTTCTAGACACAGGGAATAGAATAAAGTCAAAGAAAGTTAGAATGAATACCTAGGCTGAAGTGTTTCCCATTTCCCTATGAAGTTTTGAGAAGTTGTTCACTAGGAAGGATAATGGAAATCTACCCGTGTTTGATTTGATTAGCTTTTCGATTTTGGAAGTTTTGAGATTGAGGAATTCGGCTAAAAGGCTCACAGGATTAAGTCCAATGGGTGGCTCTATGACCCTAGGTTTACAATTAATTCCAATGGTGGCTTAATATTCTTCTAATGTTGGTACCAATTCATGTTCCCCAAGATGGAATGTGGCGGTGGAATCCTCCCGAAAATACGCCAAAGCTTGGACTAAACTGACTTGATGTTTCATATGCATAAACTTGAGAAGATATGCAAGCCTTTCTTGGATATAAGTTTGGTTGTCTTTGGACATGCCTTTTCACCAAGTAACAAGTTCCTTTCGAGAAATAGGAATTACTTGGATGTCTAGTTTTCCTATTGAGCCTAATCATGCAAAAAGATTTATCATTAATCGACATGGATTGCGAATCAATTTTAATGCCCCCATTTCAATCATATGTCCTTTTGAGATAAAACGGAGGTAAAGTACATTTGCATGCCTCGAAAATAATGTAAAAGTCATTTTAAGTCCATTTAAACCTTAAAAGAGCATATAATTGAGATTATGGACAAATTCAATATATGATGTAAATGCCCATTAGGTCATACTCCATTTAGACCATAAAGTCCTAAATTATGATTTGCAACTTCAAACACATTGAAATAAGCATTTTGAATTACATGAGAAATCTGCCATGGACCTATACATTTCATCTAAAAATGAAAGAATGGTCAAATGGAGTTTGACGCCCTAATCATACATTCTAAAATGAAAGGGCATTTAGACCAAGCATTGAATGTCATTTAGGCATTTTTTAAGAATGTGCCAACTAACATGCATAATTGTAAAAAAATGGAATGGAACGATACTTGCTTGCTATGATATTTTGGTTTGGCTTTATGTATACCAACCACAAAGACAAGCAAATGCAACCAGTAAAGTTTTGATGCCTAAAAGGAGAGGATATACTAAAGGCTCAAGGTCATCACCTTAATGAACAAGGGATTCCACTCCAATAGGCAATCGACCTAAAGTTACGGAATATTATTCCACCTCGGTGATCGACATTGTATTTAAATGATCCAATGAGCAATCGGCCCATAGTTCCGCCTAAACACATACCTCCTAAGGGTAATCCTAAATGTAGTTGGGGTTGGGCCACGGGTGGCGTGTGCTAATGGTGTAGTGCTAAAGCAATTTAAAAGCATGCATAGCAATTAATGACCAAACAACACTTCTAAAATTTATTGAAATCACATTCAATCTTAACATCATCCTGCCAAACAAGGGTTAGCAAAGACAACACCTCTTATAACACCCGCCTGCAAAACCATTTAACACTGTCATTAGTGGGACATACCTAGAGTCCACTTAGAAAAAGTTCATTCTTCCCCAGTGAAGTCGCCAAGCCTGTCACGTCATGCTTTTTGGGGCTTTTGAGATTTGCGCGCTAAGGAGGTATTTCCGTGTAATGGTCTCTCTTAGATCATACCTCACGTGATAGTGGAAGATGATTTCTTATTGAGTCTAGGTTTGTGATTTTGGAGTCGACACTAGTTATTATTGGTAGGTAGACTAGAAACCTAATCAACGTACAGGAGAAATACCACGATTCTATGAACCAGAAATTCTAAGTACGAGGACTTGGTTACGTTATTGATCCCTAATTAAGATCCCTAACTCCCTTTCGGTACCTAAATACGATATAATGTCTAATGTGTCATGCAAATTTCCTAGGCTTATCCACTAATTCTATTCGTTATAATCGCAGAAAAGACCAAACAAGTATTAAATGCACAATCAAAGTCAATCAAGTCAATTAATCCTAAGTGGTCTCTAAAACGAAAATCAATCAAAACACCCAAACCATAATGAAGCTCTAATAGCTTGTTCATTTCATGATTTACACATTTTTAGGATTTTAATGTTTTTAAGGGGTTATAACCCTTGAATTTGGAATTTTCTAAAAATGCCACTTGGGTACTTTCGAAAATTCAAATTTCACTTTTCATGGTTGGCCACAATGATTTTTATGTTTTTACAAAAATTTCTACGAATTTTCCAATTTTTTCAATTTTTTGATTTTTCTGAATTTTTTAATTTTTAATTTATATTTTCTGAATTTTTACGAATTTTTTGAATTTTTTCAAGTTTTTATCAATTTTCTGATTTTTTATTTGTTTTCTGGATTTTTTTAAAAAATTTTCTGTTTTTTCTAAATTTTTTATTTTTTATATTTTAAATTTTCCAGCTGGAGAAACGAACCGGACCAGCCTGGTTCGACCCAATTCAGCTTGGTCGAACCGAGCGTTGCTGACGCCAATCGTCAATCATCGTCTCCGGTGAAGGACAATGCCAAAACGGCGCTGTTCCAGGCGATTTTCTTTTCGGCATTTCTCCGAACACGGGGTGGGCACAAACCAGGTTTGAAAGTTCTCAAAGCCCCTGGTTTGAGCTCACCGTTGACGGCCTTTTGGTGACCTTTTGACCATTTCTTTTGATCCATTACCAAGTTCATATGTTCTAATATTGATCTGGCCTAATCAAAGTGTCGCCAAACGTCCGTCGACCGGCTAAAACTCAGTCCAAAAAACCCTAATTTGCTAACTATCCTAACCCATGTATTCAAGTCAACGGATTATTGTACCAATCGCCCTAGCCATCTAAATCGGTTCCAATCAGCATCAAAAACATCAAACAAAATGAAAGGAGGCCTACTTAGATGACCTATGGTCACAGCGACGCTCCGGCGGGGTCACCTGAGCTCCGGTAAGGGGTTTCAATGGTAGGGCCGACTCGGTTCATGCATTTTAATGTCCAAAAACACAATCAATTAACAACAAGATGATTAGAAACTAGTAATGAACATCCTGGAATGCAAAATCGCAAAAAGAAATCGTAAGAACAACCGGATTGAATCAAATCACATTTTTTGAATTCTGGACCGTGAAGGAATTTTACCTTTTTAGTTCAATGATTAAATGAAATTGTCGACGTGATCCGTGCCTATAGTGTTGTTCCTTGACACTTGGTTTTCACTCTGATGGTCGTGGCTTCGTCGGAACAGGTTTGGATTGCCCGGTCGAGCTTGATTTTCAGACGTTCCCAATCAACCTCTTTCTGATTCACTCGAGGAGGAGATCCTCCCTAAATAGTCGATTTGTCGGTGTCGATCACTCGACCTGGGGGATCTCTACTCCTCTATCTCTCTAGATTTCAAGCTTTTCCTCTTTGTTTCTCTCTCCTCCCTCTCTCCAGAATTTCGTCGAACATGTTCCTTCTTCTTAGGTTAGTTTTCTTTGTTTTTTTTGTGGATCGATTCCCGCTCAAATTCAGTTAAAACCAACGCATAATCTGTTAGGGATGATTATTTGGTGCTAGCTGGATATTTCCTTGCTGGCAAAATCGATTAAAACGTGCTAAATTTCCCACATTAAGTCGGCAAAGTCTTGGGCACGAGTTGTTTTTCTCTGGGTTTAGTGTGTTCTGGCAAATCGGGTGAAGAAGATGATCTACCCAGGTCGGGTCGAGTTGACCCGGTCGACCCGACAGACCCGAATTGGTCTAAATTCACAAATTTGACCCGATTTTAACCCAATTTTCCAAATTTAATCCCAAAATTAAATTCCCCACCATATTCCGAAGCAAATATATGATTTTCCCCAATTTTTATTATACTTGTGTCCAAGATTTTCTCATTTTTGTATTCGGGTTAATAGAGTTTTGTTCAATTTGATATTCTAATGACCTGATTAGGCAAAATTGATGCCAAAATTAAATTACCCACATCTGATTAACCCTATAAATGATGATCTTATATTTTGAAAATTTCATATTGAGCACGATTCCCAATTTGGGTTCAAAATTCTTAATTTTCAATCAAATTTTGGGGATTTTTTATTTTTATGTCAAATTGTGCAATTGGACTGACTATTATGCAATTCAAGATCCCAAAATCAATTGTTGTGAAGATACTATGACTTAAAATGACTAGAAAAAATTTAATTGCATTTTCGGTTCAATTTGAGTTTAATTTTGCCCAATTTTGGGAAAAACGCATATCCAATTGAGATTTTTCAAAATTTAGAATGTATCCATGAAATTGGATTTAAAATAAGACTAATGACTATTTTTATGGAATTTTCTGATTCCATTTGCTATTTTTCTTGATTTTCTCACCTATTTTGACTAAAAGAAATTAAGAAAAAATGCTAAAAAATTATTTTTTGGTTTAGAAATAGGTTTCTAGGCTTGGCCAAGATTCGTAGACCTAATTTTGAAATTTTTGAAAAATTAAAAGAAATGAGTTAAAAATTATGTGTCAACATATCCGAGAAGTGGCTATGATGGGCTATATACTCATCAAGCATCATTTCCAAAGCAATCAAATATCGCTTGGAAAAACCCAAGGTAGTTCGAGCCAAAGAAAAGGCCCGTGAGGCAATACACAACGTTGCCCCGACCCTTGTCAATGCTATTACTAATGCTTCTAAAAAGACATTTGGTAGTCAAAGAAGTGCCAAGAGACAATCCCGTAAGATTTTCTTGGTACGATGAATAAAAAATCTGCATCTATCACATGGGAGATCGAGGATATGATGTAGATAATTGTCCCACTCTAAAGTACATGGTTCAATAGCTCATTGACAAGAAAATATTGAACTTTCAAGAGCCCAAGCCAAATATACATCAAAATCCTCTTCCTAAACACAATACAGTAAACATGATAAAAAATGAATAAATAATGATCAAATCTGTCAATGAAGATGAATATGAAGTCAAGATTAAAGCTTCTCAATTAGTAGATGCCCGCTTTCGTCAAGAAGAGCTCCTAAAAGACGAGATTGTAGACAACTTAGGAGAAGACTCCGGAAGGTATAACTTTCAAGCGAAATCTACCCCACCACCATGGGCATTCAAAAATGAAGTAATTGTGTCTGATGGCTGGGGTGGTATGGATGACGAAATCGGTCCTGAAGAGAAAGCTCCATCTAAGAAAAAAATGCTTCAAGATGAAACATATGATGATAAAAAGGAGAAAGAAAAAGTCCGATAGGGTGAAAGGCGTTTCACCCAAAAATCATCCAAGAAAGGCAAAACCATAGACTTACTCGGTCAAGATAGCAGTAAATACAATTATCATGTCAGATATACTCCACCACCATGGGCATTTAAAAATGAAGACATTGTACGTGATGGATGGGGTGGCATGGATAAGGTCTCAATTAGCCAACTAAATCTTGAAGAGAATGAAGATTGTGAAGAGAAAAAGAAGAAAAAGACTCACCGAGGTGATAAGCGATTTGCTCACAAAGCATAGAGACAAAGGTGAGGTTGTTGATTTTCTGGGTCAAGATAGTGGCCGGTATAATTACCGTGTCAAATATACACTCCTTCCATGGGCATTAAAAAATGAAATGATCACACTTGACGACTAGGATGAAATGGATTCTAACGAAACCAATAGAAGCATGGTATCCATGATTACATTATTTCTGATCAAGCTCGATGAGGTAGATAAAATAAGAAGGAAGAAGGTCCTGTTGAACCAATCACTATCCAACTTCCCATTAATAAACTAAAGATTGAAGGAGAAAAACCAAAGCCTGTGATCATCACCCTCCCTCCAAAAGAAAAGTTTGATACTAGGCATGTGCCTTGGGATTATTCTCCTAAAGAAGTTGATGCCATAACTCGATTGGGGAGATGCTATGTCCTGAAAGAAGGTGAGCAAGGAAAGAAAGGAGTAACCGAAGATGATGTCAAACAATTGCTTTCAGTTATGAAGACGAGTGAATTTGAGGTGATTGAACAGCTAAGAAAGATGTCGACACAGATTTCTCTGTTGGATCTCTTCAAGACTTCAGAAAGCCACAAAATGGTGTTTATGAAGCTTCTCAATGAAGTACACGTCCTAGAGACATTTAATGAAGTACAACTGGAAGACTTTGTTGGCACTATTCTTATGAAAGATCAAATTGCCTTTTCCGATGAAGATTTCCCAATTGACGGGTGTTCCCATAATAAGGCTTGATATATTGCCGTCAAATGCCGAGGCAAAGAGGTATCCCGTGTGCTAATTGATAATGGTTCCGCACTTAATTTGTGTCCACTAAACACACTGCATCACTTAGGGATTAGCAAATAGTTCATCAAACTTTTTAAGGTAATTGTGCGCTTGTTTGATTGAATGAAGAAAGACATTATTGGTGATATCGAGCTCGAGGTGAACATAGGCCCTATGCCTTTCCTAATTGACTTCCAAGTAGTGGATATTTCGAAAACTT
Source organism: Syzygium aromaticum (assembly GCA_024500025.1). NCBI lineage: Eukaryota > Viridiplantae > Streptophyta > Magnoliopsida > Myrtales > Myrtaceae > Syzygium > Syzygium aromaticum. The sequence continues at coordinate 19,824,410 of CM044895.1, forward strand.
TCAACTTGTTACTCGAAAGACCTTGGATTCAAATGGCTGATGCAATTCCTTCAAGTCTCCATCAGAAGGTTAGGTTCGTCATTAATGGCAAGATGATCACCATACATGAGGAGATGGATTTCACCATTTACAAAGAGAGTGCAATACCATATGTGGAACCCGAAGTGAAAGAAGAACTAAGTTATCATTCCTTTGAAATGATCTTAATAGTGCAAATCCCTACCGGTTGCATCATAAAATCCCCAGAGTTCTCCACATCAGCCATTATATCTGGAAGGATACTATGCCAGTATGGATTTACTTTCGGTAATGGTCTTGGATTGAAATCCTAAGGAATCAAAGAACCTATCACTTTGCTTGCCACAAGAATGAAACACGGATTAGATTATATTTCAGATAGCTCTAAAGATCACCATGGAGTCCAAGGCTGAGATCGAAAGAACCATAGAGGCTATAGAAGCCGAGGTGATCACATCATTAATCCATCCGTATGGAAGGGTAAAGTTAAAAAGCTTCACTATCATCAGATTCACATTAAGGAAACTTTTCTTGGACCTTCTAAGCTACTTCAAGAAGAAGACTTATATGCAAAGGAAGAATATGTTATGCTTGGTTTATTCGGAGAGAATACCATCAACGTCATCATAACTGAAGCAGAAGATACCTATGCACTAGAGCATGAGCATAAGCATATCCATAATAGGTTCTTATGTGGCTCAAATCTTTCCAAGGAGATTGCTTGAGAAATTGAAGAAGATAACGAGGACAAGGAATGGGTTAGAAAGGAATGGATTCGTCATGAAGAATCAAAACCACTCACATTAAAGAAAACGATTACTGTAAATCTGAGCGATAAAGAAAATCCCAAGAAAGTTAAGATTGGAGAAAGTTTTTCCTTAGCAAAAGCAGAAAGAATCTTAGATTTACTCAGAAAATATTAAGATATATTCACATGGTCATATGCTAACATGTCAGGCCTTGGTCCGAGCATAGTTAAACATACTTTGCCAATTGATCTAAGTATTCCACCAAAGAAGCAAAAACTTAGGCAAACGAAGTCGGATTTGGCAAAGAAAATAGAAGAAGTTAAGAAATTGCTCAAAGTTGACTTCATCGAAGTGGTACCATATCCAGAATGGGTTGCCAACATAGTACCCGTAATGAAGAAAGATAGTTGAGTACGGGTATGCGTTGATTATCGCGATCTAAATAAAGTAAGCCCTAAGGATGATTTCTCGCTTCCACATATCGATATATTAGTGGATAACACTACTGGGTTCGAAACATTTTCATTCATAGATAGTTTCTGAGGATATAATCAAATTCTTATGAAGAAAGAGGATAGAGCGAAGACATCCTTCATAACACCCGGGGGCATAGTTTGTTATAAGGTAATGCCTTTCGGTTTGAAGAATGCTGGTGCCACATACTACAGGGTAATGGTAACTTTGTTCTATGATATGATGCATAAAGAAATCAAAGTGTATGTGGACGACATGATCGCAAAATCCAAATAAGGAGAAGATCATGTTGAAGTGTTTCGCAAATTGTTTGAGAGACTTAGAAAATACAAGTTGCGACTAAACCCCAACAAGTGTGTATTTGGGGCGAATCTGGCAAACTGTTAGGATTTGTGGTCAGTAGCAGGGGCATCAAAATAGATCCCTCCAAGATCATGGTGATATATGACTTAAAGACTCCTACAGTAAAAAAAGTGAGAAGCCTATTGGGGCGATTAAACTACATTGCTCGTTTCATCTATCGGCTTTCTAATACTGCTAAACCATTTTTCAAATTGTTGAAGAAAAATGCCAAAGTGAAGTGGGATGCGGAATGTCAACAAGCCTTTGACAAGATCAAAGAATATATGGTATGCCCACCAGTGCTAGTACCACCAATCCCTAGGGTTCTGCTGATCTTATATTTGACAATTCATTATAAGTCGTTAGGAGCGGTGCTTGTACAAAGAATACCAAATGATAGTAAAGAATAAGCCATTTATTACTTGAGCAAGAAATTCACATCATCATAAATGAATTACCCGGCAGTCGAAAAGATGTGCGTTACGTTGATTTAGGTGTTACACAGATTAAGACAATACATCCTCCATCATCAAATTTTGCTAGTGTCACGCTACGTTTTTTTTTTTTTTTTGGGGGGGCTTTCAGGAGTTGCGCGCTAAAGAGGTATTTCCGTGTAAGAGTCTCTCCTATATCATATCTTACATGACAGTGGAAGGTAATTTCATATTTAGTCTAGATTTGTGATTTTGGAGTCGCCACTTGTCACGCTCCGAACCCCATCGAGCTCACAGCATCTCTTTTCGGTCGAATTAGTGTGACATCCCAAGAAACATTGCCGACCTAAACCATCACATCAGAGTTCGAGCATGACGGAAACAAGAACATAAACCCTGACAGTAAAATCATGGGGTAATAGGGAAGGACAAATTATCAAACCACCAAGCACTATAATACACCTCGATATATACAATATCCATTGCAAACAGCAACTAACCACTTGATCACACCCAACGTATTCACAATAAACAATACAACCCATCGCAACCGTCAAACCTCCGGACTAACAACCGCCGATATCAAAAAGGACTAGCGGCTTCGGGTAAACTAATACTACCACAAAAAATGGGCGCCTTTCAAAGCTGTCCAACCTTAACTTCTAACTAACCCATATTCGCCTTAGAGGGGGTCTACTCATAATCAGTCTCGTCGATGCCAGTTTGTTCCTTTGAAGAGTTGGACTCAGCATTGATCTCAATTGAATTGTCCTTGTCTCTCGACTCCGCTGGAACTTTGATAAGCTAAATGGTTTTAAATAAAACTGTGAGAAAACTTCTTAGTAAGCAACACCCCAAATCTCACCTAGGCTAACACGTATCTCTGGATAAATTCAAGCACATAATCAATCAGCAATTGACATGCTATAACATTCACAAGTACACTGGCCTTACCTCGGCACATGCACCACCCTGCACGTTAGTCCAATCATTATAATAAAACAGTTACCATAAAACACACTCATCCTCATAACATGGCCAATGTATACACATGTATCATCGATACACCGAACACTTTCCATTCTCACATTCACCTAACAACACCACACCACATGATTCCCATTTCACTTGAGCACACGAATTCAATTCAGTTTTGACCCGCCTAAATACGCCTCAAGTCCAAAAACTAGCCATCAATCTTTGACCACGTAAACATGCATTAGATCTAACAACACTTCTAAAGCCCGCGTCAAAACACTTTAGGCTCAGTGTCTCTAGCTCGCATAACACACCTCAAGCACGACACCATCTCCTTTTTACGGCACAACCTGTGTAAAACGCATCAGGTTGGCGGTCTTCCAGTATAACCAGGCATCGTCCCACGTTACAGTATACGCCTCAGGCTATGTCTCTTACTCGTGTTATAGTATACGCATCAGGCTCATCATCCTCCACCTACGGCACAACCTGTGTAAACAAACACGCCTCAGGTTAGCGGTCTTCTGGTAATACCGAGCATCGTCCCGTGTTACAGCACATGCTTCAAGACGGGTTCAATTCCCTGCGTTACAGTACACGCATCAGGGATTATGTGATCAAGCGAGCACACCAACAAATCACATTTTATTTGGATCCTACGTTACAGTACATGCCTCAAGGCTTTTAGTGATCACGTGCACACCATATCACATGCTAATTTCATACGACCAACTCGCACATGACACCTAAAATATTCAAATCACCCACAAGCCACATTAACCCACAATTTCATCAATTCAACTTGTACAAGTTCATTTTAACATAATTTTTCATATTCTAGGCCAATTCTTGCCAATCAAGGACGTCGCACTCATGCCACAAATCCCGATACACCACATATAATAATTTAAACACAAGCACACCACAATTCAACCACAATAAGCATGTCAACTCAGCCACTATAGAAAAATCACTAAAACATCACATTCAGGCCCATTTTTCACGCAATAAATCACGAGTCACCCGTAATCATTCCGATTACCTACTCAATCAATTCTAACCTCAAATCCACCTCATAAATTATCATAATTCCATCCAAACCCCTCAGCCAAATCAGTCTACCGATTTCTCTCCGAATAACTCCTAAAACTCGCTAAAACAGTCCCGAGCCAATCCAAAATCACCAGTTATCCTAGGCAAAGGTTAGAATATCACTTACTCGAGGTCCTACACTAGATTTACCAACCAAGGGTGGCTGAACAAGAGAGAAACAGCAACAATGGCATCAATGAGCGGCGAGGGACACCGACGGCCTCATGGCGACCATAGATGGACGGACGGCGGCAGTGACGGACTTAGCCGGTTGGTCACGGACACAGGAGGAGGGGGAGGAGAGTGATTTGCCCAAGAGGAAAGGGAGAGAGAGAAAGGTGTGTGAAAAATGAGGGGAGAGAGAGAGAGAGAGAGAGAAGAGATTAAAAAGGGGAGAAAAAGGCTAATCTAAGCCTACCCAAGGAGAAATTATCATCTTACCCCTCTCTTTACTTTTCATCCAATGGCCAAGATTCAACCTTATCCAAAAACCGATGGCCAAAATCAATTCTCACAAAAAAAATCCAAGGGTAAAATAGGAATTTCACAAAAAGTGCAGGGGCAAAATCGTCCAAAAATTTATATCTCAAAAGTTAGTGTGAAATGACCAAAATGCCCTTCTCACATTACACTTGGTCTTCACAAAATCCCAGGGCAAAACGGTCATTTTCCACTTCTTATCAAAATTTTAGTTTTCTGATGAATCTGGACAAATCCGAGGCTGACCACGTTAATAACGACGTCGTCCAATTATTCTATCGTGACTTTCAAAATTTTGAACACCCAAACTTAGTCTCTATTTAATGGCCAAACTCAAATAATTGCGACTTGAGCTTATCTTAAACTAACGGATGGCTTTCGAGAAAATTCGTATACTCGACTTGTGGTCGATATTAAATCGAGCCACGTTTAAGTTCACTTGAACCACGGCAATCTTGATTGTTATATAATTGCGAGGATCAATCGCTAATTCTAAAGAACGCGACCGTTTGGAATAGGTTTGAGATCGTTCACAAATTTCGTATTCTGGCGAGGCAGAATCACCTGCGATCCAATTATACGATATTCACAAATCGATCCATGACTATCCTTAGATCGGTCTATATTAGCCTAAAATATCATCTCGACAATTCTTATGGTCGAAAGTCGGTCCATGGTCAAGTTCTATGGTCGCGCGAATCTAAATCCCTAATTAGCCTTTCCCTACTGGTTAGTGTTCCAAGAGTGATTAAGTCTAGGCGAGATTTACTACAAGTGCGTTATTGAAATTACGCATTTCATAAATACAAAGTGGGTCGAACTTTATAATGTCATACTACTAGTCATTATTGATAAGTAGACTAGAAACCTAATCGAGGTACGGGAGAAATACCACAATTCTACAAACCAGAGATTCTGAGTACGGGGACTTGGTTACGTTATTGATCTTGAATCGAAATCCTTAATGCCTTTTCAGTACCTAAAAACGATATGATGTTTAACGTGTCATGCAAATTTTCGAGATTTACCCACTATTCATATCCATTCTAATCGCAAGAAAAACCAAACAAATATTAAATGTACCATCAAAGTAAATCAAGCCAATCAATCCTAAGTGGTCTCTAAAACAAAAATCAATCAAAACACCAAAACCCTAGTGAAGCTCTAGAAACTTGTTCATTTCATGATTTATACATTTTTAGAATTTTAGGATTTATAACCCCTAAATTTGGAATTTTCTAAAACCGCCACTTGGGCACTTCCAAAAATTCAAATTTTACTTTTCACAGTTGGCCACAAAGATTTTGGACCATTCTGTGAATTTTCAAAATTTTTAAATTTCTTTTTTGGAAAAATTTTTAAACTGAGAATTGATTTTTTATGTTTTTCCAAAAATTTTTATGAATTTTCCAATTTTTCCAATTTTTTTGATTTTTCTGAATTTTTTGAGTTTTTATGAATATTCTAGTTTTTTTCATTTTTTTTTTGGTAAAGGTAAGAGTGTATATAACTTTTCAAATTTTTTTTCATTTGTTTTCTAGATTTTTTAATTTTCTGTTTTTTCTAAATTTTTTTATTTTTTATTTTTTAAATTTTCCCATTGGGGAAATGAACCGGACTAGCCCGGACCGACTTAGTTCAACTTGGCCGAATCGAGCGTCACCGACACCGGTCGCCGATCATCGTCTCCAGCGAAGGACAACGCCAAAATGACGTTGTTCCAAGCGATTTTCTTTTCTGCATTTTGCCAAACACATGATGGGCACAAACTAGGTTTGAAAGTTCTCAAAGCCGCTAGTTTGAGCTCGCCATCGACAGCCTTCCGGTGACCTTTTGGCTATTTCTTTTCATCTATTACCAAGCTCATATGTTCTAATATTGATCCGGCCTAACCAGAGTGTTGTCGGACGTCCATCGGTCGGCTAAAACTCAGTCCAAAAGACCCTAATTTGCTAACTATCCTAACCCATGTATTCAAGTCTACGGATTATTGTACCAATCACCCTATCCGCCTAAATCGGTTCCAATCACCATCAAAACATCAAACATAATGAAAGGAAGCCTACTCGGATGACCTATGGTCAAGGCGACGCTCTGGCGGGGTCACCCGAGCTTCGGCGAGGGCTTTCAATGGCAGGGCCAACTCGGTTCATGCATTTTAATGTCCAAAAACACAATTAAACAACAACAAGATGATTAGAAACTAGTGATGAACATCCTGGAATGCAAAATCACAAAAATAAATTGCAAGAACAACCGGATTGAATCAAATCACATTTTTTGAATTCTGGAAAAACCGTGACCGTGAAGGAATTTTACCTTTTTAGTTCGATGATTAAATGAAATTGTCGACGTGATCTATGCCTATAGTGTTGTTTCTTGATACTTGATCTTCACTCTGATGGTCGTGGCTTCGCCTGAACAGGTCTGGATTGCCCGGTTGAGCTTGATTTTCAGACGTTCCCGATCAACCTCTTTCTGGTTCACCCGAGGAGGAGATCCTCCCTAAATGGTCGATTTGCCAGTGCCGGCATCTTTCAATCAACCGGCGCCGATCACTTGACTTGGGGGATCTCTACTCCTCTCTCTCTATAGATTTCAAGCTTTTTCTCTCCGTTTCTCTCTCATTCCTTTCTCTAGAATTTCCTCAAACACGTTCCCTCTTCTTGGGTCAATTTTCTTTGTTTTTTGTTGATTGATTCCCATCCAAATTCAATTAAAACCGATTCATAATCTGTTGGGGATAATTATCTGGTGCTAACTAGATATTACCCAGCTGGCAAAATCAATTAAAACGTGCTAAATTTCCCACTCTAAGTCAGCAAAGTCTCAGGCATGAGTTGTTTTTCTCTGGGTTTCATTCTAGCAAACCGAGTGAAGAAGACAACCTACCTGGGTCGGGTCGGGTTGACCCGGCCGACCCGACAAACCCGGGTTGGTCTAAATTCACAAATTTAACCCGATTTTAACCAAATCTTCCAAATTTAATCCCAAAATTGAATTCCTTATCATATTCCGAACCCAAATATATAATTTGGCCCAATTTTCATTATAATTGTGTCCAAGATTTTCACAATTTTATATTCGGATTAATATGGTTTTGTTCAATTGATGTCCTAATGACCTAATTAGGCAAAATTAATGCCAAAATTAAATTACCCACATCTAATTAACTCTAGAAATGATGACCTCATATTTCAAAAATTTCATATTGGGCATGATTCCCAATTTGGTTTCAAAATTCTTAATTTTCAATCAAATTTTGGGGATTTTTTATTTTTATGTCAAATTGTGCAATTGGACCAACTGTTATTTAATTCAAGGTCCCAAAATCAGTTGTTGTGAAGACACTATATCTAAAAATGACTAGAAAAAATTTAATTGCATTTTTGGTTCAATTCAGATTTAATTTTACTAAATTTTGGGAAAAACACATATTTGATTGAGATTTTGCAAAATTAACAATGTATTCATGAAATTAGATTTAAAATAAGACTAATGACTATTTTTATGGAATTTTCTGATTCCATCTGCTATTTTTCTTGATTTTCTCACCTATTTGGACTAAAAAAATTAAGGAAAAATACAGAAAATGCCAAAAAATTGTTTTTTGGTTTAGAAATAGGTTGCTAGGCTTGGCTAGGATTCCTAGACCTAATTTTAAAATTTTTTGAAAAATTTAAAAAATGAGCTAAAAATTAGGTGTCAATAACTGACCCTCTTTGAGTTTGAGCTCGTTAGAGATTGATCTCAAAAACATGTGACACCTGAATTTTTAGTCGACTTATTGAATAAGATAAGGTGAAAATTTCATAACAATTGATTAGGGATCTTGCTTTTGAAATCCGTGATCTAATCTAAAGGTTCTCTTTTTGGAACACATTTTGAAAAATTCTTAATGATTAAGGGAGAGAAACTTACTTGTTTGTGAGAGTTTCTTTGATGCTTATCCAAGGGCATGAATTGATGGTGGTGATGATTATGATGGTTATTTAGAATTTGTGGTTTAAGGACGAACTCACGAACTATGAACACTTGAGGCTCTTCGCCTAAGGATTTTAGATTTGCCTAGTAGTTCCTCACCAGTAGAACTTTAATTTTGCCTAGGGGTTCCTCGCCTATAGGACTTTGGATTTGCCTAGTGATTCCTCACCAGTATGACTTTAATTTTACCTAAGGGCTCCTCGCCTGTGGGACTTTGGATTTGCCTAGTGGTTCTTCACCATTAGGATTTTAATTTTGCCTAGGGCTCCTCACCTATAGGACTTTGGATTTGCCTAATGGTTTCTCACCAGTAGGATTTTAATTTTGCCTAGAGGCTCCTCGCTAGTAGGACTTTGAATTTGCTTAGTGATTCCTCACCAGTAGGACTTTAATTTAGGAGACTTGCCAAGTGATTCCTCACCTATAGGATTTTGGAAATTGCCTAGAAGCTCTTACCCTGTAGGACTTTGGATTTGTCTAGCGGTTCATCACCAGTAAGATTTTAATTTTGGAGACTTGCCAAGTAGTTCCTCACCCATAGGATTTTGGAAATTGCCTAGAGACTTATCGCCTGTAGGACTTTGGGATTTGCTTAATGGTTCTTTACCAGTAGAACTTGAATTTTAAAGACTTGCCAAGTGATTCCTTACCCATAGGATTCTGAAAATTTCCTAGAGGCTCCTAACCTGTAGGACTTTGGATTTGCCTAGCGTTTCATCACCAGTAGGACTTAAATTTTAGAGACTTGCCAAGTGATTCCTCACCCATAAAATTTTGGAAATTGCCTAGAGGCTCCTAACCTGTAGGACTTTGGGAAGACTTCAGATAATGAACGCCATAATCGTGAGTTTTGTGATTTTGAAGTTTCACTAACCTTTGCATGGTTTTTTTAGTTGACCAAAAATTAATTTGAAATGGAGTTTTGAAATTAATCAAAATTACTTGAAATGTGGTTTCTTCCTTAGCTTACCACAAACTGTTCCAAAACTTGATTTTAAGTTGACCAAAAATTTTTGATACCTGATTTTGAAATATGCATTCTTTGTATTAAATGTATTTCGGGCAATCAAATTTCTTTTTCAAGGAGTTATTTGAACAAAATGCTTGCAATCTTTTAAGAAATGCTTGAAATGATCGTTTGGAAAACCTTCATTAGAAATGATTTGTTTCAATCTATGCACTTGGTCTTTCCTTCATTTGATTAAAAAGGGACTGATCTGATATCCCTTAATTTTATCTCTCTTAACCAATCCTTAAGTGTTCGGAGATATTTGCAATATATACAATTCAATTGATGCGATAAGGTCTTTCAGAGGACTATAATGTTGGCTTGGTCAATGGCTATTCAAAGGATAGGCAGTCTAAGGCCAAGAAAAAGGATTTCATCATATCTAACTTCGGATCTACAAGTTAAGAACCTCGAGAATAAGACTAGATATTATTGCATACACTTCTTTGAGTAATGGCTTCTTGTTATAAAGTCATATTTCTTCTCTGAACATCTCAATCTGAAGAGTCTTTTGAGAGTTGTTGTATTGTTGGTATTGGGTAGACTCAAAAGGCTCATTTGTTTGAATTCAGGGTTTTCATGAAATTGATGATCTTCTTGGCATCACTTTTCACTAAAGATCTTTCTTTTATGAACATCAGAGTCCTCTAAACATTCATCACAATCTTTTTTCTTTTGCTCATTCTCACTTGTTATGATCTATGATCTCTTATGATCTTGCCTTTGCTTTGTCACGACTTTTGTCATTTTGAGCTTTCTTTTGCACTCACTTTTCTTTCTCATTTTTCTCAGGCATCTGGCATTGCTTTTATTAGGCACACTGCTTTTTCATGCCCCAAACTTTTTTGTCTTTGATCTTTTTGTATTCTAAGGACTCCGTGTTCTGCTCTTTTGTTTCTTATCTCTTAAAGTAGATCATATGCTCATGCTCCAGTGTGAAGAGATGATCACCAATTTGGGGTTTTGAAATGAATATTTAGGTTCAGTTGGGCTGTACCAAAGGTAATGTATTTGGGTATAAGAAATGAAATCCTCTTCTTCCTCTTAGGATGTCTTGAGCTTCCATATGACTTCATATGAAATTATCACAAAAAGATTAATACAAGAGTATGCAATAAAATCTTTCTTGATCCTATTCTTCATAGCGATTAATCCACAAGCCTCCTGATATGCCCCAATGTGGAGTGGTTCTTAACAGGGTTGTTTTAGGAAGACTTATCTACTATTTTGACTCAAATTTGGTTTTGTAAGGAGTGAGTATGTATTTAGGATAGTGACTGAATTGAACTGCTGGGTTAAGGATGATTTCCCGCAGTGCTATCAGGTGAGTATGTGTTTTAGGAAGACTTCTCTAGTATGTGTTTAGAATGTAAATTGTAACTGAATTGAAATTGCAAATGAAATAACAGGAAACTAGAAATTGCAACTGATAAAATGCAATGGAAAGAGCTAGTAGCAAAAGGTTAAGGGAATCTTCCTACTTTAGTGCGTAGGTAACTTCTGCCTCAGTTATGATAACGTTAATGGTATTCTCTTCGAATAAACTTGGCTGAACAGATTCTTCCTCTACATGTAAGTCTTCTTCTTGAAGTAACTTGGAAGGTCTAGGAAAAGTTTTCTTGATGTGGATTTGATGATAAGGAAGCTCTTTAGCCTTGCCCTTCCAAATGGATGGATTAATGAAGCGATCACCTCGACCTTTACAGCCTCCATGGTTCTTTCAACCTCGGCCTTGGCCTCAATGGTGATCTTTAGAGTTATTTGGAATATAACCTATTCCGTATTTCATCCTTGTAGTGAGATGAGTGATAGGCTTTTTAATTCCTTAGGATTTCAATCCAAGGCTATTACGGGAGTAAATCCATATCGACATAACATCCTTCCAGACATAATGGATGATTTTGAGAACTCCGAGGATTTTACGATGCAACTGGCAAGAATTTGCACCATTGAGATCATTTCAAAGGAATGATAACTTGGTTTTTCTTTCACTTCAGGTTCTATATACGATATTGCACTCTCCTTGTAGGTAGTAAAATCTGTCTCCCCGTGTACAGTGTTCATTTTGCCATTAATGACAAACTTGACCTTCTGATGGAGACTTAAAGGAATGGCGCCAACCATATGAATTCAAGGTCTTCTGAGTAACAAGTTGAAAGTCCTCAAAATATCCACTACTTGGAAGTCAATCAGAAAAGGCACAGGTCATATGCTTACCTCGAGCTTGATATCGCAAATAATGTCTTTTTTCATTCCATCAAACGAGCACACAGTTACCTTAGAAGGTTTGATGAGCTCTTCACTAATCCCCAAGCGATACAGTGTGCTTAGTGGACACAAATTAAGTGTGGACCATTATCAATCAGCACCCATGACACCTCCTTGCCCCGGCATTTGATGGCAATATACAAAGCCTTATTATGGGAATGCCTGTCAATTGGGAAATCTTCGTCGAAGAAGGTGATTTGATCATTTAGAAGAATAGTGCCAACAAAGTCTTCTAATTGTACTTCATTAATTGTTTCCGGGACATGAACCTCGTTGAGAAGTTTCATAAGTACCATTTTGTGGCTTTCTGAAGTCTTGAAGAGATCCAACAGAGAAATCTATACCGACATCTTCCTTAGCTGTTCAATTACCTCGAATTCGCTTGTCTTCATGATCGAAAGCAACTGTTTAACATCTTCTTCAATCACTCCTTTCTTTTCGTGTTCATTATCCTTCGGGACATTACATCTCCCCGATAGGATTATGGCATCGACTTCTTTGGAAGAGTAATCCTAAGGTGTACACTTAGTGTCAAACTTTTCTTTTTGAGGGAGAGTGATGATCACAGGTTGTGTTTCTTCTTCTTCGATCTTCAGCTGATCAATGGGAAGTTGAAAAGTGATTGATGTGACGGGACCTTCCTTATCCTTATATTTATCTACCTCATCAAAATTAATTAGAAATGGTGTAACCATGAATACCTTGCTTCTATTGGCTTCATCAGCATCCATTTCACCCTAACCATCAGGTGTGATTGTTTCGTTCTTGAATGCCCATGAAGGAGGTGTATATTGGACACGGTAATTATATTTGCCACTATCTTAACCCAGATAATCAACAACTTCACCTTATCTTCGTGCTTTTTGAATAAATCGTCTATTACCTCGGCGAGTCTTTTTCTTCTTTTTCTCTTCCTGATCTTCATTTTCCTCGAGATTCAATTGGCTAATCGGGACCTCATCCATGCCATCCCATCTATCCGGTATAATGACTTCATTTTTAAATGCCCATGGTGGTAGAGTATATTTGACACGGTAATTATATTTACCACTGTCTTGACTGAGTATGTCTACAATTTTGCCTTCCCTAACTGATTTCTTGGTAAAACGCCTTTCACCCTGACGGACTTTTTCTTTCTCCTTTTCATCCTGATCTATTTCATCTTGAAGTATTTCTTTCTTGGGTAGAGCTTTCTCCTCGAGATTGGTCTCATCGTCCATACCACCCCAGCCATCAAGTATACTTACTTCATTTTTGAACGCCTATAGTGGTGGAGTATATTTCACTTGGAAGTTATATTTTCCGGAGTCTTCTTCCAAGTTATCTATAATCTCGCCTTTTAGGGGTGCTTTTTGACGAAAGTGAGCATCTCCTAATCGAGAAGCTTTAATCTTGACTTCATATTCATTTTCATCATCAGACTCGATTACTGTTTCTTCATCTTTGATCACGTTTACTGTATTGTGCTCGGGAAGGGGATTCTAATGTACATTTGGCTTGGGCTCTTGGAAGTTCAATATCTTCTTGTCAATGAATTGTTGAACCTTGTATTTTAAAGTGGGACAATTATCTACATCACATCCCTTTTCTCCTATGTGATAGGCGCAAGTCTTTGACTCATTGTACCAAGAAAATCTCGTAGGATTGTCTCTCGGTACTTCATTGGCCACCAAATATCTTTCTAAAAGCATTGATAATAGTTTTGACAAGGGTTGGGGCAATGGTGTATGTCACGCCCCGCGCCCTTCGCGACGCGCCACATCCCTCCTCTTGGTCGTTATGAGTGCGACGTCCCAGGAAGCGTCGCCGACCCAACACCCAACACAGAGATCATACACAAGCGGAAGCAGAACGAATAATAATAATACCCAGACATAGAACAATATGAGAACAAGGATAGCATCAAAGAAATTACTGTATACAAAATATACACTTTCATATATACGCAAAAGCTTTTACAATATCCATTTACAAACCAAATACACAGACCCAAGATACATACAACAAAAGCGGGCCACGGCCACCACACTGGTCAAAAAGGGAGAGGTGGCTAAGGAGGACTAGGTCTCAAAAAGTGTTAGTCCTCGGTCTACTAGGAGAGGGAATCTATCCTAGGGCTCCCAGTCGGGGTCCGAACTCGACGCCTCCGACGAACTCTCGGAAAACTCCTGGCCACCGTCTGAACTGGCTGCCTCGGACTCGGTCTCCATCTCCGGGTCCTCATCAACCTCCATCGGCTCCTCGAACTCCACATCCATCGGCTCCGGGGCCGGATCAACGATCTCAGGCTCGAAGTCTACTCCTCCCAGCTCCTCGTCCTCCTCTCCTAATTCCGGTCCCTCGTCAATCTCTCAACTCACCTCCATCACTGAATCGGGATCGACTATGTCCCCATCGGGACACTGAGGGTCTAACTGACCCTCCCCGGTAAACGGAACGTCCATGGAACGAAGGGGTCCATACTCCTCCCCGAACCGGTCTCGAAAGCACCAAGCTACATACTCGTGCATCTCGTAATGGGTAGTCCCTACATCTACTACAACTAGGGTATAGTATCTCAAAAACATCTCCCCATTCCCTATGGGGTGGACTGACATGGTATGCTCCAAATGCTGAGGGATCCCATGTCGCACCGGCGCCTCCGGCTCCTGCGGCATCGTCAAGGTCTGGGGTCTGAAAGGTTGGGTTTTTCAACCGTGAGACGAATCTCAGCAAGTAAAAACCCACTAAACCTAAACTAGGCTAACATGCACCTCCCGACGAGAACAAAACTAAATCAAGCAACAATCACTGACCTAGGCCCTCGGGCCCAGATCGTACTTATCGTCGACCCTGCAGGTTAGGCAATTTAATATAATGATCAATCACATCCTCGGCATGCAAATCCACACTTGCGTCATACGCATGCTCAGGCTCTCAAATGCTAGATCACACGCTCATCATCGAGTATCACAAACGATCACAACTGTCCATGCGCTATTATGCGTGCCAATGCATCGATGTAGTACATGCGCGCGTATTTGGATTATAAGATGGAACCGCTCGAACACGTCCCATACCATGCCCAGCAATTCCACCACATAATCTAATACTTAACAATTTACTCATTATCTTATTTTTCCACGACTCACTAGCCCGGCCTCTGGCCCAATCACAACACTCCGTGGCCAGCGTAAAAACGCCCCCGGCCCAGTGTCTCTAGCCCACGTTAAACGCATCAGGCGCAACACCGATCTCCTACGATCCAAGCCTACATGAGACTGGTCGTCATCCGGACACACCGGGCATCGTCTTGCTCCAAAGTGCATGAAGACGGAATCGACCCGAAGGCCACGACCCAAAGAACTGGTCGTCATCCGGACACACCGGGCATCGTCTTGCTCCAAAGTGCATGAAGATGGAACCGACCCGAAGGCCTTAAGTGATCACACGGCACACATGCCCCAAATTTTATTTGAACCCGGCGACAAACGCAACGCGCAATTACACGTGATCACATGCTCATGGCAGACCCGCATTCTCGCACAAATTTCGTCACATGCCTCACACTCGGCACACACGTAATGCGCAGCCATGAATGCTCATGCTCGGGCAATATGTGGTATAAATATGAGCACCAATCAACACAACTCAATACGTTCAAGCTCATCACATTTAAACATACTCATTTGCCCAAGTCACACTCCGCACATTTCGATCACACGATCAAGGGATGTGGCAAGGTCTAATTGACTTCCATAGCATATAAATCAACCAATTCAAGCATGCTAACCAATTGATCAATCACCCGGGCAATTCTAACGCCTCAATCAAGTTAATCCGACAACGAATCAATCCTTAATCCCTTGATTGGCCACATGGACAGCCACCACTAAACCTTATTTCATCCTCAAATTCACTTCCAATAGTCCTCAAACAACCAATAACATTCTCCCAATAATTTCGATCAAACCATAATTTGTCACTAACATCAAACATACTAATTAACCACTAAAACTTCTAATCCCAATCTAGAGGGCATAATTGTCATAATTAGGATTTAGGGGGTAATACTCACTTAAACTCGGTTTCTAGGCGACGGGGAACGGCGGCCAACTACCGGTGAACGGTAAGCCGGCGGCGGATTCCCGAGGAACGGCGGTGGACGGCGGCTACGGCTGCGGTGAGTGGTCCGGCAACCCCACGGCCGAGAGGGAAGAGGGAGCACGGGAAGAGAGAGAGATGGCGAAACGGTGAGAGGGAGAGAGAGGAAGTGGCGGTGGCGGGATGGTGAGGCGGTGGCGGAACGGCCACGGCGGGCGGCGACGGGCGGTCTTGGCGGGCGGCGAAGTGGACGGCAAGGAGGGGAAGTGGCCGGCGAAATGGAGAGGAAGAGAGGGAGAAGAGAGAGAGAGAAGAGAGACTTGGCTTGAAGAGAAAGAAAAGTGAGGAGAGAGAGAAGAAGTGATGGGTTTATAGTGGAGTGGTTGGGAGTTGGTGACAAGTGTCACTCATCTAAAGGCTTGGACTAAACACCCCTAGATCTAATGGTTGTCATTCTCTCAAGACCAATAATTGAAGGGCAAGAATGACCTTACTAACTCCACTAACTCAAGTCCATTATCCACTTAAAAACTAATTAATAAACCTCCACTAAAATCTCCAAATTCGGAACATTATGCTAGGCTTAGGGGCAAAGTCGTCTTTTGTCCAATTCCGGGCCGAAATTCCTTTTTTCGACCAGACTAAACCCCTATATAAATGGCCAACCCAAATTGACGTCGTCCTTACGAAACTAAACTAGTAAACCCTCGAAAATCAACCTCGAAGTCCGGATCAAATTTCACGATTCAACTAGTTGAATTTCGATTTCTGAATCTCATACTAACGGGCGACTGTTTAGGGGTTACGCGTATCGACCTAAGGTTATCCGAGTCATGACGGCCTCGATTACCGGGAGAACGAGAGGAATTATCGCTAGTTCCGAAGATAACGATTGTTCGGGTTAAGTTCGAGACCGGTCGACCACGTGCACTTTCGGTCATGCAGAATCACCTGCTATCCGATCGTACATCGTTGGCCTCGGTCGAACCGAGTCCGTTGCCTTCCGAAGATCGATCTACTTGGCCCAAAATATTTTCTCGTCGTTTCTCGAAATTGATGTCCCATTCACGATCGGGTCCTTGGTCCACGTACCGTTATCCTAGTTAGCCATTCCCATTTGGTCAGTATCCCAGGAGTGATCAACTCCGGGCGAGACTTACGAAAATGAAATAACAGAATAGACTCGTTTTATTTATTTCCG